>JARHVA010003692.1:1195000-1842500 GCA_037957365.1 Torreya grandis | reverse complement strand
TTTATTTAATGATCTTATCACAATTGCCTCAGTCCATTTTAAGGGCTTAATCACTCTGTTCAACTCCCTTTTGTATCTCAAGTCACATTGCTCCTTCATTGTTTGTAACCTATTCCTAAGAAAATACTCCTTGGTTTCATCAATCCAAGCACATTTACCAATATTTCATTACATTTTTTATATTTATTTACACCCCCTAAGATGTGGTTAAATATTCATCATCAAACTCCATTCCTTTCTATCACTTCTTTTATAGTGCACCCTTCTTTAAGGCCTAATTAGGCCTTTTCCAAACCCTTTCCTATAAATACCATACTTATCCATACTTGCTCAGTAGTAAATAACTTGAATCACATAAATAATATCATACAGGGAAATATTACAAAAATTTATCCATTTTGGATGGTTGCATCTCTCAAAAACACTAAAACCCTAATTCAAAGGTTTCCTAGGCCTGCATAGACCCATGGGCTTGTAAAATTCATTTTCTTGAGAAATAGGTCATTTCAAAGTCTAAAATAAAAAAATTCAACTCTATTTTCACCTTTTTCATCTTTTCCATTTGGTGTGAGCCTTTACTTTTGTCCTTACCACGTTAAATATCAACTTTCTTAATTGACTGGGCATATTTGTGGACAGTGCACAATAAGGTTAGTGCACTATTACATTACAATGGCCCTTAATTGATTATTTCCAATATTCACACCTTATTATTCCTGTGTCAAGAAAAAAACATTATTATAAACTATTATTTCACTTATATATGAGATAACTTGACCTCCTTGTGTTGTTTATGCTCCACTTTGTAACTTGTAGGTCTTCTAACAACAACAGGGTTATGTATTCATGTGTCAAGTGTTTCATAATGCTTTTATAGGATTTAAAACCTATTTTCTTGATAGGGATACTTAAACATACCACTTATTCATTTATTCAATTTACATGACAAATATATAAGTCTTATCCCTCTATACAAGATGACTATCAACCCAAATAAGGCTCTCACTAACCCTTTTCTTAACTATATCTTGTAATTGAAAGTCATTACTGATTTGGAATCACTCAGTTTCAGTACAAAATACACTTTAATCAGTAACTATGGTTTCAATAGGTTCACATTATATCCCCAAGAAACAAGTAACCCTTTCTCTCTTGATAGACACAAAGTAGGGCATAAGGTAGAATACCACATTTTAGCTTCCAAAAATATTATTTGAATCCTTCAACCTATTCTACATCATATCAAGGACCTATTTTGATTTCAAAATAGTGTTATTATGTCACTCAATACATTTGGACTATCAACACTAAGTAACACACCTTATTTGATAACTCATTTCCTCACTAGGCAGTAAACAAAATTCTCTAATGCTGAGTTGGTAGTATATCCCAAAGAAATAAGTAACCCTTTCTCTCTTGATAGACACAAAGCAAGGAATAAGGTAGAATGCCACATTTTAGCTTCCAAAATAGTTATTTGAATTCTTAAACCTATTTTAAGTCATATTAAGGACCTCTTTTGATTTCATAATAGTGTTATTATGTTACTAAATACATTTGGACTATCAACACCAAATAACACACTTTATTTGATAACTCAGTCCCTCACTAGGTAGTAAAAAAAACTCTCTAATTTTGAGTTGTTTCTCAACTATGATACATTCTAAATGCCACTAATAACATTTAAAAGGTTATAGGGACTAGTTACAGACCCAAGGATATTGTTCAAACATTCTCTCTGTACTCACTTACACCAAATGCAAGTGGTTCTCTCCCAATGAGACTATCAACTTCTTCTCAAATTTATGCCCTACAATGTCTATTATAATGTCTTTACCTATATATATAAGGAGTTATTCAATCCTTATCAAAGATAATAACACATTATTACTTCAATAGATCCAACCAACAACAACACGAAGCTTTTATTTTATTCATATTGTCAATCTTGATTATAGAATTCAGTCTGTGAGAGGACTTGTCACTCTGAAACTTGTATTCTTTGCACTCAAACCTATAACAAACACATTAAAAACCTACATTTAGATTTCATGGATCCCTCAATAAAATTCATAATCAATATTAAGAAATATTAAATAGAGAAGTGGGTAATAAAACTCATACAAATTTCTTTATTTAATAGTTTATCTTCTCTTTATTCAATAGTTAAGAAGAATGATTAACTTATGTTTCTGAATTATTTTTAGAAATTATTGATAATTAATTTTTGTAATTTTTTGGCATGTGGCATTAAAACTACATGGGGAGTGTTGTAGAAATACAAGATGAATTCCACAAATTTATATGGAAAAAATCAAATGTACTAGAGCAGATCAATGTAGAATGACAAACATTGCACGAAATCTCATGGGTGGCATTTGAGTCCATCAATTGCAAGAGGCTTGGAACCACAACAAATTTTGCGTAGCCTACTATATTGAATTGGGTGAATGTTATCCTACACTACAACATGGAGTATCTTTCCTACCACGTTCTAATGGTGAGATATGAGAACACGACATTCATAGATAGGTCAGATCATGATTTCTACATACAGTGGTTATATGAATGACCACATAATGATTCCATTTTTATTTATGCATGGGGTACTCTTGGTGCCATTACAACATATTTGAGGCCCTTCTTGAATAATTTGTTGCCAATGAAGGTGTCTAATGATCTGGATATCTATGTGCATCTAGATCAAGTACAAAATATTTTCCTTGGTGCTAAACTACCATTCAGAGTGAATTTCAAACTATATAGTGTTAAAAATAACTTGTTTCAAGCCTCCAATCTTTGTCTATAATATCCATATACAACATCATGGAAGAGATACACAATCTCCCATAACATAGACTTTCCTCTCATACAACCACACTGAAGTATTTCAAGAACATAACCATTATTTTTTTACACACATGTTCTAGAGGATGAAAGTAATGGTTGTAAAATTCAATAGAACAATTTTATAAAAATATGTTTCAATATTTATTATAAAATTTAATTTAATGGTAAAGAAAGTACATATTTATTGTTGATCTTGATGTTGATGTTAGTTATTGTTCTTAATCTTAGTTGTTGTTCTTGATGTTGATGTCAGTTCTTGATGTTGATGTTTCAATATTGATGCAGACAATAAGTTACTTATCTCACACTTTGCATTGTTCTTGATTTCATTTCTTTTCAAAATTTCACTAATTCATTGCTCACTATGTGGTTTATGGTTCTTCAACATATCTTTAGGTTCAAGGTATCTAAACATGCTCTTTGAATGTGTTTTTAGGACCCGAGGGCATTCAAATTACTCTTATTCTCTTCATGTAGGGTTTCAAAATTATTTTAAATTTTCATAAGGTCTATGTGGTTTCAAGACACCTCTTCAATCCATTAGATTTCCACACTTGATCCTCCATTCAATGTTTATATGAAGATCTTTGCCTCACTATACATTCAAGGTCTATCTCAAGGTTTTGGCTTCACTCAAATGTTTACAAACACTATCAAACATTGTGAAGCCTTTGAAAAAAATCATTATAACTTTATAAATATTTGATTCCATTTCTTAATCTCAATTTCCACTACATTATCCATGGTATTGCCTCTTTTGTGCACATAGTCTCCATTTACTAAATATGCAATTGACTTCTTGTAAGTTTATATTCATGGTTTTCATAATATCATTGGTTTTTTAAGCCTATGAAGGCTCTCTAGGATTGGTTCCAATATCAAACATCTTTTCAAAACACTTGATCTTCACTAGAATGCTCCTATACTCCTCTTGATAACTTCTTGGACTCCTCTATTTGCACAATGACCAATTACAGATCTGTAAGTATTATCCTCAAGTTTTAGATCATTGAAGGGATTTACCAATTCTGTCTAAAAGTGATAGGTCCAAAGACACTTTGTGACATATTTAAAAAAAAATTCCAACTCCTTTGATATCTCAATTAACCTCTTTTACTATAATTTGTAAACTCACAGCCTGAGTATGCTCTTTCCAAAAGGATTGTGTCATCCTAAAACTAGTTAACATAAAAAGTAACAACAAAAATGCTCTCAAATATGTTTAATAACATAAAAAAAGGAATCACTAGATTTAAAATAAATTTTAGAAAATAATACATTGTGAAACTTTTCCCCTTGAGCAAACAATAAGTAGTCAGTTTTCATTTCTATACATAGAAAATAGGGTTGTAGACTTGTTAAAACTTGAAGTCACCATTCATATTGTTTCAGGTCTTGAGCCATTCTTTTTTTGACTACACATGAAAAATTTATCTCAAAACTAGAACTGAATTTTTTTTAAAACAAATGTAATTACCTAAAGTACCTATCAATAGTCATTTGCAAGACATTTGGCAACTTGGCATATTCAGGACATACATACCATATTTTATGAACATTCATAAATAGTCCAACCTATATGTTACAAGATCAAGAAAGTTTACAATTAATATAAAAATGTCATGGCTCTAAAAATTCCTATAAACTATGTAATTACCACTCATTTTTTCTTAGTTTATATTTAAAAATAAAAAATAAGCCACATGATTAAAAGAAGCTGCAAAAACAAGTTAGGAAGCCACTCGAGGGACTTTAAAATCCATGATGACATAGACCATATCCTTATCAGTAAGATGACATAGTAGACTTTCATAAAAATTCAATTTGTATTTTTTTTGGTTAAACAACTTCTGAACACAATCATCCATTCATTCATAAAGGACTTAAATACATAAGATGAACTAAACAACTGGTGGAAAATAAACATTGATTTTATAGATTAAAATGTGAATAAGCATATGTTTCAATTGATTTCCATCCAAAGTCATAATCATACATCATGTAATACTAGACACATGAGTCTTACACACAACTAATTATCATTGTTTGTGTATGGAATACCACGTCTTTTAGAAGACTACCCATTGGCATATGCAAACAAGATATCAAACCTCACCTTCAAAATATATAACTACTACTCATTTATGGCAACTATTCCTTCATGCTTTGTTTACATGGCCCACACAATCTCTACCCTCGCATCACAAAGTGCTTTTTTGTAGGCATGGGTAGCTTGTAGATTGACAAACTTTATTTTAGTGTCCATCTTCTCATCCCTCAGTGTGAGAAGTGCACGGTGCAACTTCTCAACCTCTCTGGTCTTATCAGCCAACCCAGTTTCCAACTTGATAACCTTTACCCTTACACCATCAAGAAGCTCAGTTAAAAACTAATTTTCCCTCTCAAATGATTGTTTTTTTGCATCCTCTAGTGACAGTTACAAGCCAAGATGTTCTTATATGCTCATTGCATTCTGCGATCTCATCCTTGTGAGAAGTTCTTCCATGTCCTCAAACAATTGGGTATCCACATTCTCTTCTATATTTGGGACTTCATCTATAAAAAATATGATACATGTGAAAGTCAATGATAGCATTCAATATTTTCAGCATTGAAAATCTAAAAAAAAATAGACATAAATGAGGGTCCATGAGAATATTCAAAAGGTAAAAACATCAATTTTTTTATAATTAAGAATAGTTTCCTTACACAAAAAGATTTTTCTATCTTAAATGAAAATATTTAAATAATTATATTAGATTATAAAATATTTACCTATGGCATGGTCATTCTAATGTATTGGAGTGTTGTCCCATTCTTTCTCACCCCTCCTCCCCTACCTCTCACCATGGGCCATAGTCATCGACAATTATTGTGTTGATTGCTTGAATATAAAAAAACATGATATGAGACAAAGGAATGTTAGAGATACAAGCCATGCATACAAATATTATATTTTACTCCTCCCCACCATGGTTAATTTTTATATAGACATAAATACATGCAAACATGTGAACTTTGTCACCAACATGTGAAAGAATGAAAGGAAAATAAGGTATACATGTGAAGATGATAGATCACTAGTCAAAAACATCACATACCAAACACATAAAAAATATACGATGAGTACATGGGAGAAACATTGCATCATTAAACCATGCATGACTCTGCAATACAACGGTAAATGTAAATTAACCACCAAACCATTACTTGAATCGTACATAAACCAAAAAACTACGTATCCGGTAAAAATTAAAAATGAAACACTTGTATTCAAATCTCTTATCCAAATAATATGTTTGACCACACATCAAGCATGTCACGCATATTATGCCAAAATATATGTATATAAATAATAGTGTCTAAGACAATATCCATAAGGTAATATCAATGTTCATGCCATGGCCTTTAGGCCTCTAGAAATGGACAAAGAAGTGGAAGCAGTCCATCACATGAATGCACACATATGAATGTCACCCTAGATACCTACATTTCAAAATGTGTAGTTAAGAAATCTTGATAAAATGCAAGAATAAGACACCAACATGAAGAATAAACTTATCAGTTTTGTAAATAATAAGTAACTATCATACCTCCTAAACATGGTCCATCCATGACTATAACCATGCTAACTCATCTACACCAAAATCCTATATGAAATAAAAATATACATCACTATCAAAATATGTAAAGGCAAGGTTGAAAGAAAGGTATGGGGATAAACAAGATTGCATATAATATGTAGTCATCGTAAAAAATACAATATCAATTTTTGAGGAAACCTATCGTGCAGACTTTCATTTGTTATGCTCCACCGATGAACATATATACCATTCCACAAATACATTTCTCTCAAAGGAATGTGATCCTCATCACGAGAATGGGCTTGAGGGTCATCCCTCTGTAATCAGAATGGTGATTATTGCAAAAATATCAATGTTAATATTGAGTAAGCTAAATTGAACTTAACATTAAGTTCATGAAAACCAATGAACATAATGTATTTAAATTGAGGTCTATTATTGCATGCACATTATCATTGCTTCACCCATTCTCTTTCTCACTCTATTTGTTGATGATATTCTCTTCATTGAACTCCATGCCAAGTTTTCAATTGAATCATATGTAACCATCTCATCTTTGATAGAATTTAAGGCTATCTCACTGAGATAACATAAATTGAACACATCTTCCATAGCCATCCACTATATTTCCATCCTATCTCTCTTTTTGATGCTCTAATTTTTCAAGAGTCAGTCTATTGGCCTCCTTTCTGTTTGCCTTTTGTTGATTTCTCTTCCCTTAGGCATCATTTCCCACTTTCGGCATGCCCAGGGGACCTCCTTGGAATGGGTTGTTGACCATGAATCTTACGATAGTGAGTGTTAAGCCTATCTCATTACCAAAATAGATGGTTACCATTAGCTCCAAATGTGTCGCATGACCTCAACAAGCAAAGGTGCACATTCTACCTCGCAATGCCCCAATCCTCAATTTTGTACCCACTTGCATATTGTCATTCAACAAGGAAGAGATGTGAGGTTAAGAGCATAAAATAATAAACAATGTATAATGTCATCAAACACAATATAATGTTAAAATCATAAAATAATAAACATAAGATAATGTCATCAAAGATAATCAAATGTTCTTACACCATTCGATTCCTCCTCCATTTTAGATTGTGAAGCATCTAGAAGCCAATCATCATCATCATCAACATCCTTATTACCATTGTCATTGAGGTCTTATGACTCCACCTCCTCCTACAACATAGGTGGACATATATATGTGAGTCCAACTCCAAACATATATGGAATAACAAACACAGGGCTATGAGAATTTCAAATGAAAGAGACTAAAAAAATATGCACATTTGTAGGGACGGAGTCATTATACAGGTGACTATCAGCCACATCCATGTGGCTCTACTCCACCCCTTCTAACTAAAACACAAAATAAAAATAACATAAAAAAATGCATGGCATGCCAAGATAATTCTAATCTTGATTTTTTTTAAATGGAATAAAGTAACATTATTTAACATTAGGAGCAATCAAACATTAAGGTCATCCAAAGGTTCCCATACATCTCTTGATAAATAGTCATTGGATACTTTGGGGACACCTTCGGTCTGCTCCACCCCATCCTCCTACATTATTAAAAAAGATATAACATAGAAAAATAGGGATGTATGGTTTGTAATTATTGAGCATGGAAAATTAAAGAGTGTATAAAAAATATGCACATTTATAGGGATGGATTCATTATGAAGGTAACTATCAACCACGTCCATGTGGCTTCGCTCCACCCCTCCCAACTAAAATATAAAACAAAAGCAACATATAAAAATGCATGTTGTGTTAGTCAAAAGTATTGTAATTTTGATTGTTGTAAGAGGGAAGAAATAAACATTATTTAACATGAGGAGCAATCAAACATTAAGGGTACCCAAAGGTTCCCATACATCTCTTGAGATAAAGTCATTGGGTACTTCGGGGATACCCTCTTCACCTTTGGTCTGCTCTACCCCCTCCTCCTACAGTATAAAAAAAAGGAAATGTAATAAATCAAAAGAGGGATGCATGGTTCATAAATATTGAGAATTTTACATATGCAGCAAGAACATTAAGGAAGGCATTGAAAATACATGAACCATCAATAAAATTACTTATGTTATCCCCTTGTTTGCATCTTTATTCAATAAAGATTCCATCTCGTACTGGGATTGCACCCCTAGTTGTTCGCAGGCAAGGGATGGTTGTCTCAGAACAATGAGAATACCATCCCCAATTATTGATCCTAAATATAGCTTCCTCATTCAATCTTTAAGGGGATGGTAGGAACATCTAACTGAGCACTTGTATGTAATGAGGACTTCTGACTGACTTCTTTCTCCTAACAGAATGCATGTCACAACAGATTAACATCAATAAAATAATAATAATACATCTCAAATTCATGTTTGAGTATAATAGCTGAAAATGCATACCATTTGTTCAATCTTAACATAAATTTATTTGAGGTAATCTTCTAATTCTCACTCATCCATCTTATATCTACAACAGTTAACATTCATAGTATTTGTTGCCAACAAACAACTTGCATTCAAACAGTTCAAGAATATGCTTTACAGCACTAACCCTTACCAATGAAATGCTTATAGAAATCAACATAAAGGTCACGATGAGAGTAAAATAGTGTGTCGGTAGCCAGGGTAATCTAACTAGTTAGTAACATAATGTAGCAGTCATGGAATAATTAGGCCAATTATTGTTCATGAAATTGACACCTTATATTGAAAGTATATATTACGAGCTTCCAACAAGGAAATGTACATATGAGAAGGCATTACATTTTCTGTAGATAATGTAACATTCCAAAGTAGAGATTATATTTTCACATTATAGAAAATTAACATACCAATTCATTTGGAAACAATCTATATAATATGGCAACACCTCATGTGGCAATTCAAGCACAAGCTAAACGAACCTTTGTATGTAGTAGATGAAAAATGCTAAATGTAATGGATACATTACATTTTGAAAACTTTAAAAGAATCAAAACATGCCTATTGTAAATTTCAAAGGTTAGCAATAATATTTTTGAAGCCTGGATTATCAAGTCTATAGAGATTATATACAAAAAAATGAATTTTAGTTACAGCTTCTATGAAAGACGTTGATGTCAATATTTAATAATCTCATTAAACATTTTGATTGAAGAATTCAACAATAGTAAGTATACATTTCATAGTACAATGTGAGTACTATAAACACAAACATGGATTCACACACTCTTACTTTGTGGAAGTCTACACAAACACATGAAATATGATAAGAATAAGACTTTCAATGTACTTAAAATCACACATACATGATGACCCCATCACAAATAATAGAGTAGATTTAGGCACTTGCAAGCATAAATACATAGGAAATGGTGAATAAACACACAAGAATTAAAAATAGAGCTCAAGAAATTAAAGCTTGGAAAATACTATAGAGGCTCTTATACACCCTACAATGGGAGTACAACAAGCATGGATTCACACACTCTTACTTTGTGGGAGTCTACACAAACACATAAAATATGATAAGAATAACACTTTCAATGTACTTTAAATCACACATACATGATGACCCCATCACAAAGAATAGAGTACATTTAGGCACTTACAAGCATAAATACACATGAAATGCTAAATAAAAACACATGAATTGAAAACAAAGGTGAAGATATTAAAGCTTATAAAATACTAAAGAGGCTCTTATACACCCTGTTCTACCCTATTGAACAACTCTCTTCCTCTAAATTCGTAGTGCATATGACCCTGTCTATAAGAGCTTGTCCTTATGTATAAAAATAACCTATTAACAAAGACAAAATCCTGGGTGAGCTTAACCTTATGTATAGTAGGCCTCTGCCAAGGATAAATAGGATCCTAAAAATAGTAGGTATAGGTAAAATTGAAGAAAAATGTCTTTTTAAAGGATTTATTACAATCTTCCCTACTTCTCTTTGCATTTTCATCTAAATAATTTATGTAAATGAGGCTTATGAACACACTGTGAATGTGCTTATCTGAAGCATTTTCCTTTTTTCCCTATACCTATTCTTGTTTCCTATGTTTTGGATTTTGTCTATGTTAATAATTTATGGATTTGATTTTTTCACATTTATAAAAAACTCTAGGATTTCTTTCCTTGTTTAGCTTATTCAATGACCACTTGCCCTTCTGTGATCACAAATATGAATGAATCTATCCTAAATAAGTTAGGGATTCATTTTTATGCAAGGTCATATGCACCATTATCTTTTATGCAGGGTCATATGCACTACCATTTTAATAAGGTAACATTGAGCTTTGATTTCTTTTGTCCTTTACATGACCATCTATTAAAGGATATTCTATGTTTGAATAATAAAACTCTATTTCCTTTTAAAAGGAGGAGTGATTATGTGTTTTTTTGTGAGAATAACAACTTTTAAACTATGTGGAAACTCAAGAATACTAGTTATAAATAGAGTTCATAAACACAGTTCACAATCATGTAGACCACTATGTGTTAAGACATAGTCTATAGAGAAGCAAGGGTAACCTTGAACAGGGGCATACGGAACCCTTAAATGGAATGAAAGGGTAACTTGACTCTATGAAAATGATAAAACCTTCCATAATTTACCTTGACTTTTGACTAAACACAAACTCCTATGCTGTTGTCTGGATCACCTTCGCTTGACCTGTCTCCCTCTACCTTGGATCCAGTAGCGAGTAAATGGTGAAGGACATTTGTTTGGCCTTTAGGCTTGGCATTACCCGATTAATAGTAAACCATAGGAGATTAAGGAAAAGATAATAAAACATTATTATCTGCATGTTAGGGCATGATAATTTGACATTACCATCTCATTATTTGCATGCCACACTAGGTTTGTGCCACATGACAAATTCAGTGACACCTATGCAGTCACGGTTCATGGTTGGGTCCTAGGTGATGGTTGATTGGTGGTGACCACAATGGGGATAGTTAGAATAAAGTGGTGGTTTTAGCATCAATTTAACTATGGTTTTGACTAGTTTAATTGTGGTTAGTTTTAAGTAGAGATGAACCCCTTGATGACCATTAGTGACCAGCCCCTAATGACTGGCAACGACTAGCCCGTGTTGGGAGTTGGCGTGTGTTTGTTAAGCTCTACCACATAGGCATAATGGTGGAACTTAATCACCCTTGATAAATTTTAAACACCTAATAATTATGTGAAAGATTGAAAATTAAAGTATTTTTTAATTTTATTTAAAATAGTTTTTTATTTTTTATTTTTTATTTTTTAAATTAAACATCTTCAAGTATGCCATTTTCATTAAAATGCATGAAACATGTGTTGGCAAGTTATTTATGACATTTGATTGTCTTAGGAGGTCCACCATTCAATTCTAATTCTAACAAGTGGCTAGAAGGTTACCTTACCTTTTTTTTGGTCGAGTTTTTTAAATTTTAATGTTGTTTTTATTTAACAGACCTCATTTACGATAATTGTATTGTGTTATAACTTTTGATCAATAGCTCAATTTAAGCGTTGTCTTTTTTAAAATTTTATATTTTTTAATTTATCATGCATTTATCTTATTTACATTGTAAAAATCACTAAAATTATAAAGTGTCATATTCAGGGTGGTTCTTTGTGCTATGGGTTCTAATACTTTCTACATTATACTTCATGTACCAATTGTGCACACAAGGATGCATTTTCAACTATGTCTGACATCCCCATTCTGAATGTGTATTATCCCTCATCACTCCCAACATTGATTGCCCACTTAGATGCATTCTTGATTGTGCTTGATGTCCCATTCATGAGTGTCCTTCAAGGGTTCATTGCAAAGTATCTTGTTTTGTCTTGCACTTCTTCGGTGTCTTCTCTCAGTCATTATGAATCCATTTGAGAGACTCTAGAGGAGGAAGGTTGAGTCTACACTTGTGGTCCTTCTTGGGAAGACCAATTATGCTTCATGGTGTGTATACATGGAATGTTCACTCATGTACAAGGACCTTATTCCATTCTTATATGGACAGATTACTATTCCTATTGACCTAGGTCAATATGATGATTGGACCAACTCTTTTGACTATGTCTATGGTCACTTGTTGCATCTTTCATGGGATATACACAACCATGTGGAGTACATAGAGTGTCCCTCCACTATTTGGAGCACTCTTCAAAATATTTATAGGGATCCTACCATGACCGACATCATTCCTCCTCTTCCTATTGTCTCTTCTGAGACTGATGTACTCTATCCTCTTGATTTTATCTCTTGTGATGACACATGCATAGTGGATAGTGTTCTTCCTTCTGTCGAGCCCCTATTATAGGATGATATTCTTCTAGACCTTAGTTGTCTCATTACAATTATACAACTATTCATGTGCAGATTTTTGCTCTTTCATAGCCTTCACAGACTTACATTTTGGAGGACTTTACTAATTTTAGTGAGAGTATACACATTGAGAGTATTGATGATTCATATATTCTTGTGGACATTAATCTCACAAATTTGAGTGATTTATTTGTAGACCAGTCTTTAGTTTTGATAGTTATTAAACCTTGATATCCTCTTCTCATGGACATTCCATCCTCAAATTTTCCATGAAACTCTTATTCTTTGGATGTAATGAGGGTACTTATAAACCCTTCTGTTCTCTCCCCTTGATTATATACTTCCTTATTGCCATATTATATAGTTAGGCATGTGATTCCTTATCAAAATTTAACACATTTGATCTCTATCAAGGAGAATTTTGAGTATCTTCTAGAGATCTACATTCTACTTAAGTGGAAATTCAGTAATTTGATAGCTCAGGGTTTCTTTCTTCTAAAATGAAGAGACAACATTTATTGCAAAGGGACCTACTACAACATTCACCATGTGACATTCTACACTTACCTTCTCTCTCTTCTTTGTGGAGGCACACATCCTTCATATTTTTTAGGATATTGAATCATTGTTATGTACTTCGGTACTTCATTAGGCCTCATTGCTAGGACCCAATTTTCTAGCCCACCTAAGCTATGCTTAAGGTGGGGTGTTGGAGTGGGGCTTTCTAGTCTTACCTTCTTTTCTTTGTCTCTCTTTTGGGGGGGGAATTTTTTCCCATTGAGTTTTCTCCTTTTACTCCACTTTTTAAGAGTTTCATTCTATGTGGGTATCTTATCAGTTCTTTTTACCAGGACCCATTTTTTATTTTTAGCTCACCTAAACTACGCTTAAGGGGGGCGAGGGTTGAGGGGTGTTGGTATAGGATATGTATTACTTTATTTATTTATTAAATGGATAATCCATAAACATGTAAATTCAACTTGCTTAGGTGATTTTTAAGTCTACAATAGTTATCTTCCACTCGCCTTAGCTTCTACAATAGTTAGCTACCACTTGTCTTAGCTTCTACAGTAGTTAACTACTACTTATCTTAGATAATTGGTTATTACACATTTGTTCTCCACTAGTCTACTGTTAGTTAACTCCCTAATTCTAGGTGGAAGTTGCATGTTATTTCTCCTAAATAAGACACCTGTTATAAATCTATTTATCAATCAAGGAAATTATTGAACATCTTCTCGCATATTTATACAAGCATAGTCATTGTCATTGGAATTCTTGTGTACTCATTCTACCAGAAGATCACCTATTTGCCAATTTTGTCAAATTGTACCTTGTAGCTATAATGATTATATGTGGTTGGTTTTTGTGTTTTTATAAAGAAAAGTTCATACATTAGAATAAAAAACTTTTTATGTAGAACCATAATTATTGTGTATGTAAAATATTGTAAGACTCTTAAGTATATAAGCAATATTAGGAAATTTTAGTCTAGTGTGGGTTGATTAGGATCTTGAGAGGTAAAATTTTGCTTTATATATTTCATAACTAGTATAATAAAGATATTTTATATTATTTTATTAAGGCTAGTTTCTTGAGTTGTAAGGCTTTCCTGTTAGAAGTACAGATCTACAAAATTGACTCATCTAATTGATAAATGTGTTATGCATGAAACATTCCTTTGAAATGTTTAGTTACTTTTACTGAATTAAAGAAAACTTATTGAATAATTAAGAGGAAAAAGTAAGAATACCTTTCTAGGATTTTGTGTGTGTGTGTGTGTGTGTGTGTGTGTGTGTGTGTGTGTGTGTGTGTGTGTGTGTGAGTGCGCGCGCGCACACGCGTGTGCATGTGTGTGTGCATGTGCATGTGTGTGTGTGTGTGTACACACACACAAATGTATGTATGTATGTATGTATATAATTTAGTACATTTTTTGTTTCATAACTTGAGGGTTGTTTCATTGGGGTTGTTACATTGTGGTATTAGAGCTTTGGGTTCAACACTCAGCTTAATGTGATCATTCATGAGTCTATGATACATAGTGTTGAGAAAACATATTTTGAAGTTATAACTTAATGAAATCAAAACTATGACAACTCATTTTAAATGACTAAATTATTTATGAAGGGTTAATATCCTCATGGTATTACACACAAGATTTTAGCTTGAAACCTATCCATGTACATACAAGTGTAGTAGGTATTATTTTCACCTTATGTGATGGATTGGTGATACCATGTGGGTCACTTTGCTTTTGCATATTTTCTCTAAGAGAAGTTTTAATTCCATGGTGGTGGCAACCAATCAAATGGGTTGTCTATGATTGTTGAGAACATTCATGAAAGAGAAGTTTATTTCAAATCTGCAGGTAGTATTAACCATGAGTGGGTGTGTCTTCTCATTATTATACATACACATGATGGGAGTATGCTTTTAATTTTATAATTTGCATACTAGTTTTCCTAAAGCATGCTATAGTAGCCTCTAGAAGTCATTTATCCTATTTAATATGGCTAGGTAGCCTTAAAACATTAATAAATGTTGAATCATAAGGAACTATTATTTGGCATAAGATTATGATTAATACTACTAGTTATTGTAGTTAATCATTTTTTTGGACAACTTATATTACCTTGAAACATATGATAGTAAACTTGCATTAGTGTGGTAGATGTTCTAATTTATTTAGTTAGCTATTATTGGTAGTTATGATTGTCATATTGAATTTATTGTGTTTTTTGAAACATTTTTGAAGACTTTTGTAAATTATGCTATGATTATTAAACCAATTAGGATGAATTTATTTGAATAATTACTTTTGTAGGGTCGATTCATGATTCATCCTCTGCATTAAGGGATAATGGGTAACAAAAGGTACAAGCGATTTGCATAAAAATACTCATTAGTGGTCAATGCGTAATATGATGTATTTAGCATAGAGTATTGTGTTGTGGGCTAAGATTTAACTTTTTGAAGTCTGAAACTATAATGAAAAGCTTTGGCCAAAGTAATGTTATAGTTGTATATATTGTATGTCTAATGTAATTTCTATTTCACTTGCATATGTGTGATGCCATATTGAATAGAGGACATTTCCCGTGGTATATATGAATGTTACATGTGATATTTATTGAACAACACATTGTTTTCTATTAGTTCTTGATGTTTACATCACCAATATTTGACCCTTGGTGAAGGGAAGAATCACTCCTAGTGGGGAGATGTGTGGTGAACCATTGACATGTGGTTGGAGGAAAATGTCTAGATGATGTTTTTCCCTCTTTACAGCTTATGAAAAATAAAATCAATTGCATACTAATGGATTTTCAAGAACTGATCACTCATTGAACTAATAAACATTTGACATATCAATTTATTATACCATCCAGCAGTGGTTGATGGAATTGTGACATTATTCAGCAGTGGTTGATAACATTATTGTATTATTCAATAGTAGTTAATAATATTATTGCATTTTACACCATACTAATCAATAGTATGAAATTTATGTTATACTATTACATTTGTGTAAATTTAAATTGTTATATTAACTAGTAAAAGTAACAATGGTTGCATCTTAAATGAACATTCATTATATATTAGATGGAATCACAACGTATTTATTGCTTATGAAAGTCATATTGTACATCATTGTATTTTAAGGTTGAAATACCATACTAATTTAATCTTAAAATTGCATTTATGTTTTGTCATATATTATATTTACATCCTTATGAGTGATTAATTCTTGACTAGTGTAATACCGTAAATGATGTGATCAATGTTCATGGAATGCTTATGTGATACATTGAAACATGTGAACTTTTTTGAGATAATTATGTATACTTAGGAATATTTATCCCTTAATTTATGTATACATTGGAGATGTATCATTTATATTTTCTATTCATCATTTTACTTATCAGGAACTATGTGGAGTAGTGGTAGTATTGACTTGTACACATTGTCCTTTGTAGGTTTTTTGACACCTTCCTTGAGAAAAAGGAAAACACTCTCTGGGTAAGAGAGATGTATATGAGGTATGAGAATCCTTTTGGAACTCTCCCTAGCCAATTTTCATTTTTTTTATGATATTTTATGTGTGTTTGATGCTCGTAGCAAGGGAAAAACTTGTTAAGCATGTGCACTTGTAAACAAATATGCAAGTCAATTATTGTAGATGAAGGATAAGAGTTTTGGATAAATAAATTATAATTGACATTGTTATATTTAAAATAAATAATTCACCTTGTTGACAAGAAGTCAAATGGAAATAATGTAAATTTTGAAATAAAAAAAAACAAAATCATGTTTCCCAAAGGTATTGTTTGATCAATAGTATAATTGATATTTTTTGAAAAAATCCTCTAAAACTTTTCATTTGTCTTTCTAATCAATCCTAAGTTTACTAAGGCATCATAGAAATGTCTTTTTCAATGGAGTGAGGATGTAACATCCCATTTTTCCTATGTCAATATTTAGGGCACTTGATGGTGATCAACACTATAATACATAACTAATAATGTTTAGTTTCTATGTGATCAGGGATTGATATGTTGATATTATTTATATGTTTAAGTTCATTGTTTTTATTATGTTTTTATATATAGTTATGTGGAATAATTTATATGTAGTGCCATCCTATCTAACCATTGTTTGTTTGTCTACATCTATATGATAGTTAGATTCATTACAATTTTTGACCCTTTTGTGTCTTGTGTGTGAAGCCCATTTTGGAGTTGTGGGATAGTGTATTTTATTTTGATGTTCTTATGCTATTGGTTTAAATCACATTGTCCTTGTTATGTATCCATCATCAGCTCATATCCTATTGTGCACATTAAATTATAAGGAACATGTACTTATTAAATAAGTTGGTTAAGCTTCCAATTGAGAATAGCTTGGGCTCATGAGAGAGACCAAGGTTATTAAATATACTTGAGATTGGATTTATCTTAATTTGTTATAAAAATTATGTTTGGTGTTCTTGGTACTTGTTAAAGATAGTTCATTGTATAATTACTATTTATACATTAATAGGTGGTTTTCTTGTTTGAGAAAGTTTATTGGATACATTTCAATATTGTACATCAGTGTTTGTGGAATCTATTTTGAATGAATTAATATGATTATTGGTAGAGTATAACCATTTTATTATGTTTGGCTTAAGAAATGACTTAGACTGAAGGTAAGGTAATAAAACTAATCGTATTGTTTCATTTATGCTCATGGTTGAGACAATATGATTACCGAGTTAACCTTCTTGTTTTGTTGAATTAGATGGAGGCCATCATTAGCATCAGGCCAATTATGCTCTTGATCCTTCATTATTCCAATCTTGCATATGATTCTTATTCATAAACAATACATGACTATATTATATTTTGGAGTAATGGTTTTGTGGTCTCATTTAACCATAGGAAGACTTGGACATAATCTATGGTAATAAGAACATTGATGCTTATTACATGGAGCTTGAACTTAAGTTGTCATGAGAAAATGTTATGACTTAATTTAAATAAGGTAATTTCGAGACCTTAAGAACATTATGATTATGTTATTTTGACTAAATAATTTTATTAGGGGTTTTCACTTGAGTTTCTTGAGGTTATATTGGTGGGAATTGGTGGGGATTGTTAATTGGAAGAACTTTACATATTTTGGGCATAACAAGGAATAAATTTGGCATTAAAACATGTCATGTAGTGAGTATAGCAAGCTACCATTTTCAACAAGAGGTTATATTTAAAGTTATGGAATGAATTTATGGATAAAATAAAGGAGAAGAAAATGTAAATAGGGGTTTGGAATATTTGAGCTCGCACTTGGTCATTTTGGATTAAGATAGCAGAATGAAGTAATGAGAATGAAAAACCTAGGTTTTTATTTATAGGTACATATCTAAACTATTAATATTTAGGATATTTTGAGTACATAAATTCATCCCTTAAAATGAGAAATTTTTATGTATATATAATAATATAAAAAGAAGAATATAACTAAGAACCTTGAGTGCCCTATATAGAAGTAGCTGAGAGTTTATATTTTCTTGCAAGTTTCCTCCTTTTATTCTGAAATAATTAGATGTAGACATTATGGTTTTCCTTTACATCACACTACATAAGTTTCTTTCTCATTTTGAGTCATGGATCACCTTTACAAAATTAAACCATTCTATGTCCTATATTTGATTGAATGAAAGTACATTTACCATTCTGCACCTTTCATTCATTGCTCCAAATGCATGCTCACACAATGTGCCTTTTTGAAATGACCTTTAATGTTTCAATTTAGTCTACATTGTCTTTGTGAAACATGCCCTCATTTTCTAAATAATGGTTGATTCATGTAGTACTTTAGTCTACATTATCTACATGGATTATATCACATGGATATACTTAATGCCTATCCTCTTGCCTATGATTGGGGCATATGCCTTGCCTTCATATTAAATCCTCATGATACCTATAGTTATATATTTTCATCAAATTTCACACAAAGTCATCTATTATACATCTTTAAATATTATTGTATATCTTACAATTGAGTTTTAATGATGATATTTAATGATAATTACATACATGTGCTTATATAAATTTGTAAGTTTTTTCAAATATTCATCTATATACTATTATAACACATGATTTTTAATGTATATATTTCAAAATAATTGATTACAAGAGCATGTTTTAAAATATATAACTCAAAAAGGGGTATATATATTCAAATATTTTTAGAGAATTTTTAGAATAACATAAAATTATTGAGAAAAAGTATTGAACAAAATTTAGAGAAATAACACCAAAAATGGTCCATATATCTATTTCCTTGATTAATAAGTGGATTGGGTTGTGATAAATCCTAAATAAACACTAGATATATATAGGAATTGTTTAAAATGTTCAAGTGGGAATACAATTTGATTTTGTAGTATTTATTTTGATTAATTTGCAATTAAGAGATATAAAATAATTGAAACTATGGAAAATTTTATATTACATAAATAATGGTAATAAAAACAATGATCTAAATTGAAATAGGATAATATATAGTGTAAATACTTGATTTAGAATTGACAAGATAATATAAGGATGGGTTAATAATTTGTTTTATCTATTTATCACTCATAGAAGATGTCACAAGAGATATAAATGCTCAGGAAATGTTTCATCAGATGCTCAAGTCTAAAATGGGGGTTGACAGTGTGTATAGATGTTATTAGAAAGGTGAGATACCTATAGAAACTGGCACTATCCTTGTGTATAATGGGGATTATCAAATTATAAGAGCCTTAAACTTGTGCCTTTAATTTGTTCTATATGTGTGAGTTATTCGATCATATATGATGATTCTGTTACAAGTAAAATCAATGAGAGGGGGGTGAATCAGTGAGCCTAAATAATCCAACTTCAATTCTAATCTTTACAAATACTTAATCAGCTACGATAGGCATTCATGAATCATTAACAACATTCATAGTAATGAGTAAGAGAGACACTGCAAGATCAATCACATAACACATGACATACGTGGGACACCCTCTTGGGGACTAAAACCCACTGGAACCTGTAATTGGACTACTATCCTATAATAACAAGATCCAATTTAGACTAGATGCAACTGATCAAAGAAATACAATCCCTATTTAGTGAGACACTAATCCCATAAGGTGTTACCACACTTGTCTAGCTAAGTTGCAATAACAACCAGACCTTTTAGCAAGTTTTACCTTGTAAAGAGGCTATAGCCACCTTAGATGTTGAGATACTATAAAAACACCTATGAAACACTTCCACATCTGAATTGATATCAACAACACCTGATGATGGACCTCAAATTATCTTTCTTCACCTTTTCTCATACTCAATTTGCAAGAGCACTATTCCACCAACAGAATTATGACTTGTAAGTCATATAAATAGTCTTCAAATTGATCTACTTTTCAACTTATCCTTAGTGTACTCTACCCCTTCTTCACTCCAAAAAACACACACAAGTCTCTCTCTAATCGGTCTTCAGTCTCCCATATACAAGTTAAGAACCCATCATCTTTGGTTCCACTATTTATAGAGCAATCTTGATAATCACTACCTTGGTTAGCTATTAGGCATGATTTAGTCATTAAGGCATATTTCACATGAAGACATGGGTGAATACAATCTTCATTGGTTGGCCATAGCATCTATGGGTCACCCTTAAGGAACTACACCTTTTAATAAGGCCCTTGTAGCCCATATAGGTCTCATGTGAACCCATTCACTCTTTTAGTACTCCCTTGAGAAAAACAAGAACACGAGATCAATTTAAAATACATGAGTCCACTCCTTATGTCCCCTTTGTCATCCTAAAATGATCATAGTCAACTTATCTCACCTCTACGTATGCTCAAAAAAATCAAACACTGACCTAGTGCACACAGTCACCATGAATGAACATACAATCAAAATTCTTAAGCATTGTTAATACTCAAGATAGATTGATCATAACTTCAAAATCTATAGAGAGCATATTAATGGAGTCTACAACATGTTAAAATATCTAATTCATCATGAGACATTGAAATAGCATCAATATAAAATCAAATATCCTTCTCAGGTCACTTACAGAACATACACAAACACACAGTCAACTTTTAGGCTTAATATCTTTGACTATACTCACTTTTAGATCCTCAAATCAATATAGCCAAATGCACCTTGGAGTCCTCTACAACTTTTATTTTTACTTCATGAGAAATTTTTCTTCTATCAAAATATATGGTTGAAATATAGTGCTCAATTTTTTCTTGTGACAAACTCAAATATTTGAATAATAACGGTCACAATTAACCTTCAAACACAATAATCGAATCTCATGAACTCTCAACTCAGGATCAATCTCACACCATTGATCTTATCTGATCTTGAATACATAGAACACCAAACTCAAACATTAAACCACAATCACTTTGACCTCATCTCATGTAATCTCAAAATGTTGATTTCATAAGCTCCATCAATTTCTATGGATCAACTAGGTTTATAACGATCAACGCTCACTGTTTGATCAAATGTACGAATGTCTACTCACCATTGGATCATTATCATATACCTTTACTTAGTCATTAAACATTATTCACATATCCTCATCTCGTTGCCTCTTGACTCCTTAGAATCAATGTGCACTCTTGATCTTACTCGAGCTTTAACACTTTCAAAAATAAGTATGGGGACCCTTTCAATATGTATAAGTAGCCATTTGTGTACCTCAATAACCTTTTTTGCACTTTGATGTAGGATCTCAAATTTGGACCAAATGATCTCCTCACATAGGAGAATCCAACCATATGACACACTACTCCTATAACCCTTGTGCATATGGGATATAACATCATTAAAGTGCCTTCTCAAAATATTTTATCACTAAGCCAACCATGTCCAAATCTTCTTGAGAGGCCAACTCTGAGCATCCATAACTTTTGTCATGTTTCTATGCATGATCTCAAATTTAATGCAAATCATTTATGCTCAAAACTAAACAAACCCACATGATAAATCTATCTTAACACATTCACATGTTCAATATATAACATCATCAAAATGCTCACTCGACTCTTTCTTTCCTTATGAAAATTTGGCTAAGTATGTAAAAACATAGTCAATCTACTTGAGAGCCAAGATTTGCATCTACATACCTTTTGATGTGCTAGATTACATGATCTGTAAATTATCAAAAATAAACTAGGTCCAAAACTAAATAAATCAATTTGATCACCTTGTCCTGAAACCTCCATGCATGTGAATAATTACCTCATCAACATGCATACTTAGCTCTTTTTGGCCAATCTATAAATTTGGCTAAGCATGGGAAAATAATGAAATCTGATTGAGAAGCTAACTTTACACCCTAATATCTTTGACTGTGCTTCGATGCATGACTTGAGATATGTCACATAATAACTAGGGAATAATTTGATCACAACCATATGATCCACTCCCTTTGACTCCTTCCCACATTGCAATAGTGATGTCATCAAATTGCCTACTCATATTTTCTACCACTAGACCCAAAGTGTCTAGATGAGAACTATGATCAGCTAGATAAATTTCATTTATGCACACAAGATCTCAAAGTATGGATCACATCTTATAGGACCCCTTGCACATGATGAAACCTCCATACTCATCCCTAATCCTCTCAAGCTATGTCAATATTGAAGATCAACCAACCATACATAAAGCACACTAGAACAAGCACATTACATACTTTATCATTGTCACATAGACTATCAAGGCACTTAATCCACTCACTGGGACATCTCTATGACACCACCATGACATCACTAAAAACTCTCTAACAATCTCCCCCTTTGTCATTGATGTCAACAACCATCATATGTAGCAATATTCAACTCACCATCTCTCTTTTCAAATGACTCCTACAAAAGAAACTTTCTCCCCTTTGACATAATGACAAAGTGGGCACAATCTGATCCTAAGGACCTGTAAAGACTATCAAATAGGAAAGTACCATCTTAGAAAGATGATACAAACCCCCCTTACCTTGAGCTAACCTCTTATTTTCTTGACAACTTCCTCTTGCTCCATGCTAATACTTCTCTTCAACCAAGCACTACAACTAATGAAGAAAGAACACAAAAATATTGATGGAACACATCAATAATCATCTAAGAGGGACTTCCCCTAAGATATCTAAGCAATTTCACCTTTTGATCATCTACATATCTCCACACACCATGAAGAACCACCATGTAGGCTTACTAGCCTTCTTTCTCAATACACTTCCATGACCACCAACTCTGCATCTACACTATACAAAAAAAGGAAACATGTATTGAACCAACCTAAGAACATACTTTCAAATACTCATACCTTGATAGTTTGGATAGAATGAGAAAAAAATAATTCTTCTTCAAACTCAGCCTATCTAGCCTCCTTGTATCCCTACCTAAAACTTGTAGAGCCCATAATTTTAGTAGACACATATTCAGGACCTAAAACTTCATATATGGAGCACTCTCATAATCCACCTCAAGCACACCAATTTTCATCACCAAGCTCATCCTCTGCAATAAACTTCCTTAAATTCTATGTGAAGCTTGATTTGACCACCCATTTAGCCCATTCAACATATTAAGAAACCTCAGACCTTAACTCACAAGGCAGACCACTTTTCTAACAAAGCCCAAAACCCTAGAATTTTAAAACAAATAAGGTCAAAAAACCTCCTTATAGTCAACACACACCTCTTAAACTACTTGCACACCTAGAGACATTCATCAAACACTTTTGGACCAAGAAATGAACTTTCACACCTTTGGGAACCCATAAATCCTATAACCCATTTTAGGTCTTCAAATCTCAAAAACACCTGGGTCATACCATAAATAAATGTACAAACCTTTTTGAGCACCAAACACATCTTGATATTTGCATCAATCTTATTAAGCCACCCAGAACCACCCAATCTAACTCTATACTATAGCTCCTTCACAATCCTTTGAAATAGGCTCATGAACTTTTTAATCCCCCTTAGCAAAAGATATTTTCTGATTGACATTTCATCTTTACCACACAAACATGCTTCTCCACTGAAAGGAATCTCTTAAGAAGCATAGATATAGACACCTTCTATACCTTAATGCTCTAAAAAGAAATCCTCATCTTCCATCTCCTCCTTACTCATCTGTTATTTGTAGTTCTTCTTCTTTTTCTTCTTGTTTATCTTAGGAGTAACAACTTCCTCATCCACTACAACATTCTCATTTTATTTTATGATTTAATTTATAATACATGGAGACAAAGTTCATTACATACATTTTCATTTGAATAATCTTCCTTGCAGCTTGGAACCTTATCATTAGGCATAGACAATTGATTGTCTTTAGATGATACATGTTTAGCAATAGAAGGATGTTAAATTGAATCTATACATACCTCAGGAATGACCTTAGTCAACACCTTGGTCTTCTCATTGAGCTTGATTTCTTCATTCTCAACATGAGAAAATAAAAATACCTCTTAGTACTCTTCAACTACTAGAGCATTCTCCACCATAGTAAACAAATTACTTGGACCTACAGTCTCATCATGACTCACACTTTTCACCTTTGGATTCCATGTTTTAACTTTCCTTCTTTCTTGAACTCTAGGATGATTGGCACTCATTTATACACAACTGTCAGCTAAAGGAATATAACCACCAGATGTCAAGTTACTTGCAAGACTTAGTGCAAGATTGGATGGTGGAAACAAGGTGCAAGATGGCACAAGATGATACCCTATTTGATGTCTCAATTTAAAACAAGTTAATAACTTCTAGAATAACTCAACTCTATGAGTTTCCCTACTTTGGGGATCTAAATGAACTTGTATAGTTCCTACTATCATGCATCCATGAAGACCACATGTACTTTACAAGCAGGCACATGAAGATTTCAACATAGTTGATCAAGAGAATAATTGGGTTCCCAAATGCTGGTAAATTCATCCATCAAATGATGGAGGATGATGAAGAGGTAGAGAATTTATCTTAGCTCCTTAATTATTTTAAGTGGGGTTTCATGTTTCCCATCAATAAGTGTGAGGACCTTAGCACAAGGGAGGTAGTATACCTCATAAGTTCCAAACTATGCCCAGGTAGTCAGTGGACTAATGTGACAAAGGCATACCTATGCATCACATATCACATGGTGCATGACATGTAATTTAAAATTTCAAAGTTTATTACTGAAGAGTTGGTGAAAAATGCACTGGAGTGTCATAGCACAAATGGGACCTTTAGGTGGGGGTCCATCCTTATATTAATTATCATGGAGGAAATTGGGATCTCAAATGGGAATGAGGATAATCTCTGGGTTTTCCCAAAACATAATGATTCCATGACACAAAAATATATAGACTTCACTTTCCCCACCTCGTTCAGTTCTAAATATAAAAAATGTGTGATGTGATGGTGTGAGAAATACATAGAGGCCTTTGAACTAGAATGGTGCATCCCTCAGGGGCTCCCCTAGAGTATGTTTGGAATGGAAACTTTTTCCATGATGTAGCATTATTATGTAGTGAGCTTGACACTAGTGAATGGAAACAAGTTATGGTGGTTAAATATCCCCTACGGATTTTCGGCAAAGTACTTCAAATAAGTGTTGTGGCATATCCCCAATGTATAACAATTAGACATTCCAATCAAAGAACTAGATATGGAGAGGCACAGATTAAGGCATCAGTTCATTACTTCCAATGGAAGGGACACCAAATAAAAATAAGATGAGTTGGATCACATCGACATCAATCCCATCCTAAAGGAAACCATAGTTAGCTTCACCCATAGACTTTACTATGAGATGAATCCAAGGAAGAAGATGGCCCAAGAAGAAAGTGTAGCATAGAGCACCAATATTCCTATCCAAATTGGTGATGATGAGACCTTAATGCCACCAACAAAGAATAAGTCTCCCCAGAAGAAGCAGGGGGAGACGTTAAATAAATAGAAGAGTG
Organism: Torreya grandis; assembly: GCA_037957365.1. Classification (NCBI taxonomy): domain Eukaryota; kingdom Viridiplantae; phylum Streptophyta; class Pinopsida; order Cupressales; family Taxaceae; genus Torreya; species Torreya grandis. Next base: position 1,816,262 of record JARHVA010003692.1, on the reverse strand, counting down.
TTTAAGGTTTAAAATAGCATCAAGCGAAGGAGCCTCTTCTTCAACCCCATCTAGGAAGCACATGAAATTTGTGCCAAAGACTTATCCTGATGTAAATAAGAAGAAGGGGAAGGTTCCTCCTATGGTACCCAAGATAATACTATCCAACATAGAGGAGGAAGAGGAGATGGAGGAATAAATAATTGGGAGGGCCAATACATCATGCCCAAGGAAGATGACTCCTTGTCAAGTGAATAGACCCCCTCTCCATCCCCTCAGCCTAAGTTAGAAAATAAGATGTGAAGATGGAAGAAACTCATCTTCAGTGAATCTAAGATGTAGAGGGTACAGGAGCTGGAGGAACAAATAAAAGAAATGATAAAGGTTAGGATGTCAATGAAAGCTATTGATATGGTTGAGGTCGAGGAGCAAAGGAAAGATGAGGAGGAACGCAAGGTGCATGAGATGAAAGGGAAGAAGGAAGAAAGGAGGAAGGAAGGAGAAATAAGAAAATGGTCTGGAAAGGTAGAAGTGCATGAAGAAGAAACACATTCAGGTACACCAACTGAAGAAGAGTTGAAGCACAAATAGAAGGACATGGGCCTAAACCAAGAGCACATCAATGCGGTGTTAAATTTACACCACATGCAAGAGGCCATGAGGGCCAATGGCATGTCTCAAGCTGAAATAAATCGAATAGAGGTTGAGAAGATAGAGGCAAGAGAAAATAAATTCAAGGCACAAACCACATAGAGGAAAGTTGAAAATTAAAAATATAGGAAAGAGGAAGCAGAGAGAAAGGTTGAGGAGGAGAAGATCAGGAAGAATGAAAAAGAGGAAAAAGTAGCCCAGCTAGAAAGGGATAGGATGGTGAAGGAAAGAGAGAAGAAGAAGGTTGTCACTATCATGAAACTTTAAAAGGAAAAAGTACCAGAAAAGGCACCTACTGCCTCCATCAAAATGGTAGAAGAAACTGCATAATAGGCATGCCCTAGCTCTGAGGGGCGCTTAGAGACAAAGAAGGTGATGTTGGTACCTTAGAGAAACAAATAGAGAAGGAATCAAAGACCCCATTGGGGTCAGATGAGATAAATTTTGGCACCAAGGAAGCTCACACTGAAGAGCCATGATAAAAAGGGGAAACAAATAAGGGGGAAAAGTCTATGGAATAACCCCTATGAGAAGGAGAACACGATGGTGATTCTAGCACTAAATAAAAATAAGAAGCGGACCAAGCGGATAAGTTAGGTGAATAACCCTTATAATAACAATAAGAAGAAGAAGGAGAATAAGATAAGGCACTGGCAAAAGTACTAATGCCAACGAAGAAGAAAAGGAGCTAAGTGAGGAAGAAGAGTATGAGCCAAGCAACAAGGAAAAAGTGGAGTAAGGGTTTAAAGAAGATTAAAACTTTTATATGATGGAGTATATGCCCCAAAATACTGCTAGAACCCTGATGTACCATCAATTTTCTTGGGTTCTAGATTACTACATGGATGAGCCCCAGTTTGAGGTTTCAGAAAAAGCACTTAAAAACACCAAGAGGTTAGAAGAGGGGCATGACTACTAGCTTATAAATCCTTGGGATATGAACCCCATAAGGTTATCTAATGCCCTTATTAAAATGGCTTCATTAGTAGTATGCAAGAACATCATTGATAATGTTCATGTCAATAGTTGGAAGAAAATAGTGAAAGAGGCAGAAGAAGAACTAAAAGTAATAAAATTCAAGTTCAAACAACTAGTCAAGTGCATCAAAAAAGTGGAGCCATCGCTAGTGGATGGTGTTGATACTTCAGAGATGAATGAATTAGATAAGGAATGTGTGTTGGTTGATCAAATGCTAATCTGACTGAAGTTGATGCTAGAAGAACAAGAATACCCCTATGAGGCCATAAAAAGAGAGATAAACAAAAAGATCAATGTATTAGAAGACCTCTTTTCCAAACTAGAATATGGCATGGAAGAAGTAGATGAAATATTTTAAAACTTTTCCACTCAAGTAGAGGTCATAGATGTGCACCTTAAAAAAGCAAAGGAGGATAAAGATGCCTTGTTCAAATACTCTTTCACAATGGGTAGAACTAAGCACGTACAAGTGATGGCACATGTCAAAACCTTAAGTGCCCAACTAAAAACCCAGGAGCAAGACTTAGAGGCACTCTTTTTCTCCTTTCAAATGAAGGCAAGTGAGCAAGGAGATATTCTAGATGGTAGGGTAAGGTGAGCAAAGGAAAGGTTTGAAGCCTTTATAAAATAAATGAAAAGCATTAGTGTGCTCACCCTTGAGGATGCATCAAATGAAGTAAAAGGCACCATCAAAGAAATCAATCTTGCTATCTAGGTCTTTGAAAACTTCAAGGTGGAACTAAAGCAGAGTGCACCCAAATTTTGTGCACCAAAGGTGTTAAAAGACTAGTCTAGGGTATACTAACAATTTTTGTATGGGGTAATATTAAGCCCCCTTTCAAGCTAACTATGTGGACCTTACCAAATCAAAACATCTCAGCACGAGGAAATTAGTGCAATTGGTTTCTCTTTTGGTACTTTTGGCACTAGTTGGAGGAATCTTTGGAGATATCATGCTATCTGGAAAGTAGTTACTTGGTGCTAGGTTTTGAGGGACATCCCTATAGGTACTTACACATGGTGACTAAAGAGTATAGATATCAGAGTAGTGGATCTGGTGAGATAGTGACCCCCAGTGATAACTTAGCATCCAACATGCACTCATCTAACATAGGTATATTATTGGAGCCAACATGATAGCGACCCCTAGTGATAGCTCATCACTTGGCACATACCCATATGACCTGGCACAAAGATGTCCCTTTGCCTATAAAAGGAGGCTTAAACATGTTGAGAAGGAGGAGGTGATTAATGGTAGTGAAGCTTTACTAAAATCTAGAGACACCATTATTAATTATATTATAATCTACATAAACTAGGCTAAGTATTCTAAATGTATATCACAAGCTTGACTATGAGTTACTAGGCACAAGTAGTTTCAAAGATGAGCACATGCTTTATTTTCATGTTATGGACTATGTCTACTAAACTGTGAATTAATGAAAAATGTTATTGAGAGTAATTGAGTGTTGATTCTTTCCATATAGTTTATCACTATTCTATGTTTTTGACTTTTATTTTATGTGAATAATGTTATAGTTTTCATTGGTGTAGTGTATTATGGCATTAAGGTCTATTCCAGGTCACCAATGGTGTCACTATGCCATATAATGACTTCAAGATGCCTATGAAATCCACTAAGTGTTGAAACTGGCATGCACCAAGGCCCTAATACCCATGCCTAGAGTGCTAACTTGAGGAATGAGCAATTGAGTATAAGCCATTCCCATGACTTGGCTAAGCACTTGAATGACCTTTAACTCCCTACCCCCTAGCTTACACCATTAAGAACTAGGTTTGGCCTAACATGAACTCAAGCCAAAAGACTTGTGCACTTGAATACGCTTGCACCTCCTGATCTCCTTAAAACCAACATGCATCGACAGGACACCTAATCCCAATTCACAAATGACTAAGTTTTATTGATATTAAGGTTTCACCATGTTTCAACTAGCCTATTATGGGCCCCAGTCTCTTCATTGATATGCTTTAGGTGAATATACAAGGCTTGTTCCTTGTGTTAAATTGATGACAACGTAGTAATGTGTTTAAATTTTATGCACCATAGACTTGACTATGCTCACACCTAGTTTTATCAAGTACAAAACTGACTTGGCTTGATTGCTAAGTGCATGACTAAGCACAAAAGCTAAATAGGAGACTTTTCTAAAACAATTCTCTAATCTTGTGAACTCTCAACTCAGGATCAATCTCGCACCATTAGTCTTGTTTGAGATTTAATTCATAGACTGCCAAATTCAAATGTTAAATCACATTCACTTTGACCTCATCTCATGTAATCTCAAAATGTTGACTTTATTCAATCCATCAATTTCTATGGATCAACTAGGTTTATAATAATCAACGCTCACTATTTGATCAAATGTATGAAAGTCTACTCACTATTGGATTAGTATCTTGTACCTTTGCTTAGTCATTAAACATCATTCACCTATCCTCATCTCACTGCCTCCTAACTCCTTATAATCAATGCACACCATTGATCTTGCTTGAGATTTAACACTGTCACAAATGACTATGTGGACCCTTTCAATATGTATAAGTAGCCATTTTTTCACCTCAATAACATCTTCTATGATTTGATGTAGGATCTCAAATTTGTACTAGATGATCTCCTCACATAGGAGAATCTAACCATATGACACACTACTCCTAAAACCCTCACACATGTGAGATATAACATCATTAAAGTGCCTTGTCAAAATATTTTGTCATAGAGCCAAACATGTCCAAATCTACATGAGAGGTCAACTTTGAGCATCAATAACTTTTTTCATGCTTCTGTACATGATCTCAAATTTAGCACAAATCGTCTATGCTCAAAATAAAATAAACCCATATGATCAGTTTCTCTTGACACCTTCACACGTGCAAGATATAACATCATCAAAATTCTCACTCAATTCTTTCTTGCCTTCTACAAATTTGGCTATCAAAAAACACATTCAATCTACTTGGGAGCCCAACTTTACATATGCATATCTTTTGACACAATATATTACATGATCTGTAAATTAGCACAAATAAACTAGGTCCAAAATTGAACAAACCCATATGATCACCTTATCCTGAAACCTCCACGCATGCAAATTCAAACCTCATCAACATTCTTACTCGGCCCTTTTTGGTCAATCTACAAATTTGGCTAAGAATGGGAAAACAATGAAATCTGATTGAGAAGCTAAATTTGTACCATCATATCTTTGACTTCTCTTAGATGCATGACTTTATATCTAGTGCATAATAACTAGGGACTAATGTGATCATAACCGTATGACCCACTCACCTTGACTCCTTCCCACATGGTAATAGTGACATCATCAAATTGCTTCCTCATATTTTATACAACTGGACCCAAAGTGTCTAGATGAGAACTATGATCATCCAAATGAATTCCACTTGTGCACACAATATCTCAAAGTATGGATCACATCTTATATGTCCCATTGCACATTCTCAGGCCTCCATATTCATCACATATCCTCTCAATATATGTCAATACTAAAGATCAGCCAACCATACATAAATCACACTAGAACAAAAACACTGCACACTTTGTCCTTTTCACATAGACTATCAAGGAACTTCGTCCACTCACTAGGACATATCTATGACATCACCATGCCATCATTAACAAATATTCAATTAATTATTGATTATTACATTCTTTGTCTAAAACCATAGTTGTGCTTGATTGATCAAAAGAGCCTTGAAAAGGGGATATAATTTTGGGTTAGACTGACCAATACCTCTCCCTATTGAATGGATAAGCATTGCCTACAATAAAATACTCTTAAGAGGGCTCAAAACTCATGTATTTCTCCCACTTAGGTGAGTCTGTGAAAAATCATGAACAATATAAAATGTAGTCATTTTTTTATCTTTGACATTTTGTACCATGCAACTTTGACCTCTTTATATTTAGATTTGGCTCTATAGACTAGTTTAGGGCTACTCCTTCAATATATGACATGTGTATGTGTCTTTTGAATAATAAAATTTATGAAATTTTGTATAAATAGGTGACTCTTTTTTAATTTCTTATCGCAACCAACCAATGAAACAAGTCTAAGCCGACCTAATGAAGGTTTTCCAATTTGAAATTAGATGTTGAGGGATCTTAGACATTATTTGTAAAGGAAGACACCTAACGTAATTATCACTATCCAAGTTTATGGGAAGTGCCCTAGGAGTGAAAATGAGGATTTGAGGTGTGGAGAATGTATACATAGGATTCTAAAGGTTTTATTAGATAGACCAAGTTGATCCTGAATAAATGTTTTTGGTGGATAGATGTGACTAAAATAGTGGATGGGTAAACTGATAGATGGAAAGTATGCTCAAGAGTTAGATATATGTACATTATACAAGTTTGTTCAAAATTATGTTTAAAATTTTCCAAAGACATAATTTAGGTGTCTAAAATGGCATGGTTTGAATACCACAAGGTGTAGTTGTTCTTATGCTTCTATTTTCAAAAAATTTACATTTTTACATAAATAAAACATTGAGTGATTGTTAAAATTATCCATTGTATTTAGGTATTTGTGATTTATAGTATATATCAAATCAAGGTGTGGATGGATGCATTAAAAAATATCATACATCTCTCCATGGGTGATTAAATGTTTTTGCTTCAATTATGCATTATTTTACTTTTATGCATGCATGCAATCACACACATATGAACATGAAAGTAGGGGAATTGTGTAGACACAATTTTGGTACAAGGCTTATTATTGCAATGTTTTTGGTACTTTTTATATAATTTGACAAGTGGTTTGAGTTATGAGATTATTATTACATGTTTATGTTTTCTTCTTCTCTTTGTGGTCATGTTTCCTCTATTTCATCTATTTCTATGCTTCTATTTTTTGTATATTTTTCTTGGGCACTTCCTCTCTTTCTTTATTCTTCATCCTCTATGTTTTCTCTACTAGGGTATATTCATCAGTCCTTTTGAATGTGCCATGTGGGGATTTGATGACCCAATTAATCCATCTATTTATATTTCATGGGCCCTTCTACCCTCTTACATTCTTCTTTGATATTTGAACTTGTGGTTTTTGCTTGATGCATGTTTTATTATTTGGATTTAGTGCATTAAGTTTCTAATTCAAACCAAGGATGTCTATATACAACTCTTATAGAAAATTTTAGTAAAAAACATCAAGGATAAATCCATTAATATTAAAGTCTAGGCACACTTCCTATTGCTAAATTTATACTCAATGACTCATTTCAAGGTTTTATAGTTTCATCTTGTACCAAAAGAGGATTGGGAAAATGCCATGTTGTTGCATTACACTTAGAGAGAGAAAATAGAGCTTTTATCTCACACTTCCATTCACACTACACTATAACCACATGGGGTCTAATTCTATCATGTGGAATAAATAGTTGTAACTACCTTGATATTGCCAAACCCAACTACTTCTTCCCTTTCTCTTGCAAATGTTTTATGCAGAATTAGTTAAGGAATCTAAAGAGATCAAATTAAACATATTTTTTTTGGTAAAATAGTGAAGTGAAGATATAAACATATACAACATTTGGTGGTAGATAGTTCTATAAAACATTACAAAGCTTGAAAGATAACATAGTAAATATTTGCCATTATGGAAAATATTCTTGATAGTGGTAAAGATAATTGAATGCTCTATTGAATTTACCTTGGTAGATTCAATAGTTCAGAGGAAAATGTTGAAACTATTTTTCTATAGTCAACCTTCCATGTTTTACATAGAGCTCTATGATCATTCATGTAAAACACTATTGTGCTTCTATAATCTAACAATCTTATAAAGGTGTGATTGTTTCATCACCCTTTATCTTTTTTATTATTAATTAATTCTTGTTTAATTATCACATTTATGCTTATTTACTATTTTAGCTATTATGGAAAATTTTATTTACTACTTTTAAATAATATATTCTAGATCTCCCTTATATACTTAGTTTTACCATTTATTTAGTGTTTTAATACCTTCATGTCACATTTTTGTAAAAAAAACTAGAAATAGTTTAACACCTACTACAAGTCCTATGCATTCCATTTATGAATCACAAAAATTACCTGGGTTACAAGACAATCCAAGTCAAACACTTTAGATAGATATGAAGCTTTTTACTAGAGCAACAACTGGTTACAATTCAATGGCCAATACTAGCAATACGGCCACAACTAGCCAATACCAACAATACCACATAATACCAACACAACTGGCGAATACCAAAAATACTATCATAACTATCCAATACCACCACAATTGGTAAATACTAATAATACCACACAATACTACCACAATCAGTGAATACCAATAATACCGCCACAATCAGCAAATACCATTGAAATGGGCACAATTGGCCTAATACCAATGATTAGACACAACCAGCCTCTAATACCTCTGATATTTGAACCTAGGTGATACATGTGAAAACCAAGTCACTTTACCAACACACCCCCATCTCATCGGTAATCTGAGTCAAATATTAAGAATGATAATTTATTTGAAATGTATTGCACTCCCACCTATTATAGATATTGACACATCTCAGGTGCTAGGTACATAAAGATCTGAATATTATTTTTCCTATCAATAAACTCATGGGCACTCAACTAATATATTTTATCCCTTGAAAGACAACATTTATGATATTATTGAGAAAGGTGACATTGAGCTTCATGAGCATCCTAGTACCACAAATACATCTCTTAAGTTGAGTAGCCTACTCCACATGGTGTGCCATATACTAAGAAATAGTTACCAAAGAGATAATTACCTAAGAAGTATTTTCCTATGGAAGAGGTTCCCATGCAAACCATTCCTAAGAAGAATACAGATCTAATATTAGTTCTTAATGGTCTTACAAAGACTTATATTTAAAATGTGGATCCTTTGGTCATTAATTTTTTAATAGAGGGAAAATAACCTAAAGGGGTTATGATTAATGATAAATATTAGTTTAACATGTTTATTATATCCTTCCTTAATACAATTGCATATGGCATTGAATATTTGACTAAGATTTCTTTTTTAGAACATGTAACAATGAGATTCATTAAACTACGTAAATCTATTTCTCCCAAAAAAAATATTACCACAATTCATGCAATACTAATTTTGTTTTATGTAAAATTCTATATTAGGTGTTCCTTGGCAATAATCATTAAATAAAACACTTGATGAGGCTCATGGTCACATGTATATTAATTTCCAAGGTGATAATATTATAATTTCAAGAGATATAACAACTAAAATAAAATAAAAACATCCTAAGATGGATAATGCTACCTCTCAAAATAAATTTAAGTGGGTGATAAATTAAAACTCTATTAATGATATTATCATTCAAGAACCAAAATCACCCAAGACATTATCATTTAGCATTCCCTCTCTTGCTAATTTTGATTTTAATAAAACATTTAAATGTATTGGAGACACAAATGTTTTAGATGAGGATTCATCTTCTTCAGTTACCATAAGTTATGAACCCATGCTTAGATGCATTTTATACTCTTAAGAATCTTCTTAAAAACATATCATTGGGTAGTATTACTCCCTACTTACTATGAGTTTCAATGCATATATCTTTTTTTTTAAGATAGGAAAATTTTTATCATAGGTTTTGCCACATACATTTTTGTATTTTTCAATAGATGTTACTTTATATTTTACATTACTTCTTTATTAACATATTCATTTATATAATACATAGCTCAAAAATAGGGTCATATGACCCAAATATGTCTCACTCTTCGACATGCCTTCTACAAAGCTATGGTGAGTGATCATCACCACTATTATCTTTATTCCTATCAGCTCTCCCAGTAGGACATGCCTTTATGTCTAAACTTACTCAAACGTAAGATAAATCCACACACTTGTGTGTAAATATTGTGCACTCACCTAAGCTCAACCAATAAGGTCTATATGGTACCCTCTATTGTTGAAGCCATTAGTTCTTCCATGTGTCTATCTATTTATGGTGGATACTCATCAAACTATCTCAATTGGGCCTTTGCATCATCATCTCTCAATTACTCTATAATGTACCATGTTCTCAATTATGCCATAGGGTCAAACAAGAAAGCATAATCACCTACCCCATATGTAGATCTTTCCAATGGTGATATAACATCTAATATCTCTCACATAAACAAGCACATAATTGCATCAATAATGATAATCGATGAATTTAACACTGTAAAAAAATCATTACAATTCAAAATATCAAAATAAATATACAATATATAAATTTTAAAAAAAACATTTACACTACTCACCATCATTCATAAGAACAAAATTTAGAATATGGCTTAGTGACATCATCGATCCTACCCTACCCCCACCCCCTACTCATATGGATCACACATATGGTGTTACTTCAAGTGATTCTCTATCACCTCCTGTATCACCACCACCACCATCAATGTCTCTCACTATTTTTATAAGAGAAAACACAAGAAGCCCATGGGATCATGCCAACCATATATTATAGAGTTTTATAACCACTACATCATCTAATCCAAACTCAAAAAATGGAAGATCTACTTCTTTAGAAATAGTATGCTCTATCTCATCAGCCCTAAGGGCTCGTACCTCACCCACTCATGGTGTGCATCTCATAGAGTGCCTACACAATGTCATGTTAAAGGTGTATCATGGAATATTCCAAAAAATTGAGTAGCATGTTCATACTAAAATCAATCTATACCTTTATTTTAGTCCATATATCATCCACTAGTACTTATTAGACACACTATGTAACCATCCTCAATCCATTCATACTACAACCGATAAGCATGACACACTATCTATTAGCTTGTAATATTTTGAATGAATAATCTAAATATAGTAATATCCTAATAATATTCCTTATAGGCCTATTTTTTTACTCATTAAATAAAATATATCTATGCCATTGTCCATCTAGATATGGAAAGCTCTGGTGTCTAGATAAAAATGATATTCTCATATGCCTAGACAGGCAGTAGTGTCTCGATAACTAGACCAATGGAACATCACTTCAAATATTTGTATATATGTTTGAGTATAGATTGACCATAAATATATATTTACCAGTCTCCTCCATGTCTTGGATACAAGGATGAAGACCATAGGATAGTGCATACCCTCTAATATTAGTATTAATGAAAATAGAAACCAGTATACACAAATATTCCTACAAATGTGGAGTCATCCCTATCATAATATCTACAAGTATTAAGCTCTCACCTGCACTCTCCTAACCTCAATTACCACCTCTATAATAAAACCTAAGAAAACATCTCTCATCTCAAGACAAAGATGCAACTCTCACCTCTTAATCCCTATTTGGAATGAAAAATATGTGTCACACATCCTCCAACATCATTGTCATATCCTATAGGTAGAAGACTCAAATTCCTACCATTCTATAAGGGTTGTAATTAGTGGAATGTCACAAGTAATAAACCCTAATCAACCCCCATACTAGTAGCATATACACATGTCAGATATTGTGGATTGAGACCCAACTTTACAATCAAACCCCAAGATCTATTATGAATCCACTCATAAAATTGTATCGTAGGTTGTGATCACAAACACAAAATAAAACACACATTAGATTCTCAAAAAAAAAAAAAAAAACATGCTAAATTTTTGAACATATAATAGCAATGTATATGGGACACATTCAATATTATATTGGTTGCATTTAGTGTTAGAAGAATACGATTTGATGGTAGATGGGTGACCTACAATGACTCATAGGATGAAATCAGTGATCCATGGGATAAAATCGATAGGTAAGGTACATAAGTGGTGGCTAGGACATTTTAAATAGTATCTAAAAATGGTATGAAATGCATAAATTTAAAAACTATGCTACTTTTTAAAAAAATTGAAGTTTTGATAAAAATGACTAAAAAAAGGTCCATACCTTCTCTATAGCTTACATAGTAGCCACTTGAGCCCTCACTTGGTACAAATAGCATGTAATAGCATATTGTATCATAACAATGGTATTAGATGTTAGAGATCAAGATCAATAGACTTGATGAGATTAAGAACACAAATGATTTCTCAGTTTTGAAAATTCATGTGATATATATAATATGATAAATTTCTATAGTTGTTATGCCAAAAAATAAAATGACATATGCTATGAGATGATTTTGATGTTTTGTCTATCTATTTTACTTACTAAGATACATATGAGCCCATTTTAAAATCATTCACATTATTGGACACCATGAGTATTTTTCCTACTATCAAGGCATTTATTACACCTTTTAGGGTATTTATTTGCTTCTTTCTAGCTTCTTTGGGACCTACATGACATTGTTACATGTCATTTCTTCTAGCATTCACATTTATTAATGCACGTTACTATTTTCTATAGGTTATATGATATTGAAAATTTACCCTCTCTCATGGGATGTGTTAATTAAATTATACCCTTAAAGGGGGCATATGTCACATTCACTTATATACTAGCCATTATATAGATTTATTTTGCTTTGACACCTCTAATGCTTGATAGGGAATGATAGCCACATTTACTCATGTTATTATTATTGTTTCTATCTTAAATTGACAAGGATGTAATGGAATTAATCATGCAATTACTCATTACCATTTGGGGCATTATACCAACTCAAGATTCAAATATTATTGCACACACGAAATACCATTTGGAATAGTTTCCTATTGAGTTTCTCCTTGAGTTTATCATATATATAATACATACAGATCTCACCATTGGGTCATATCCTTATTTCCATCACATTTTTACATCGAGACACATTTTATTTCCCTTTTCATCTCATTCTCAAAGGAAAATGTTCATATTCATTGATCTTTACATGATGTTAAATATATTTTATATTATTCAATACTAACATGACACTCTATTTCTTACTCTTTACAATGGGACATGTTTTTTTCCTTCATAGTCAGTCCCTTGAATTATATTTTACTATTCATAAAACATGATTATATTTTACAATAATTACATACATATGCTTTAGAAAATTTGTAGGTATTATAATAACTTCAAATTTATTATTTGATGAAACTAGATGCACATACTCTTTATTTTGATATGACTGATTTAAAAGAACAAACTTTCCAATCCCTCACCTCAAAAAGGGGACATAAATCTACTAAAATTTTAAAAAAATAAGCAATATTGAGAGGAATTGTGAAAATATTTTCAATTTTTTTAAGACTAAGTGAATTGAGTGAATTCAATCAAAGTTGGTACCAGAATAACCAAAATAGAATATATCTACTTCTTTGATCAAGAAGTGAGAAATAATTATCAATACTTACTCTAAAATTTCTAATCAAAATGAGTGTTATAAGGTTTTATTTGTACCATTTATAGAAACATGGTTTGCACAAAAAAAAGTGTATTCCTTCCTATGCTAATTTTTAAATTTCTATTTTTGAATTTTACTACATTTGCAATGATTTGATATGAAATTGATTATTTTTTAATACATGGCCATTGTTGATGGGTATACTAGAGTTTTATGAGCATCATAGTGTGGGTGGAATAATTCAAGCATTCCATCCTTCCTTCCATAGGTAATTGAAAATACATTATTTAATTTATTTTTATTTTTATTTACGCATGCATTCACACATTAAAATGGGGAAATTATGTAGACACCTAATTTTGGTAAAATGATTTTTCTTGTAACATTTTAGTGTATTTTGTGCATATGGTCCATTGGTTTTATTTAGGTACTTATAATATTTTTTAAGTGTTGTGGCTCTCTCGTATTATCATTTATGTGGCCTCATTTCTATTCTTTCTTCTATTTTCCTTTCTTTTGTGATATTCAATCCTAGGGATCCGTCCTCTATCCTCTCTCTTCTTAGTCATTTATTTTTTATCTTTTTGTCTCTTGGGATGAATTTAATGATTTTCCAAATATGTCCTATATAAATTCTATAGACCACTAAATCTATCCTTTTTGTATAGATTCTATAAATCTCTTAGTTGTTAAAAGAATTACAATGCTTGTGTAGTTATAGACAATTGAGTTCAAATTAGAACCCTATTTATTAACTAATTTTTTTAGTTTTGAATACCTATCTATCGGCCACCTCTTTAGTGAAAACCATTGATTATATTTTATCTTTAATAATTTATATAATAAAGAAATAGATGGCTTTGCAATAAAAATATGGACCTTATTGGTATGCAAATTGATATCAATCCACTTGAAGAAAATAAATCAGGATAAAAGGGACAAGTGAACTTTAATTTAACTAGGAATAACAAAGGTAGGTGGGGTGCGAGGAGTGTTGACGCTCATAGAACAAATCCAAAGAAACATAAGGAAGGAAAGAGAGTGTCCTAGTAACTGAAAAGATAGAGGGAGCCATTAGAAATAGACAAAGATAACAATAACACCTAATTTCTTCCTTGGCATAAAATGGCTCTATTGTTCTTGTGATATCTAAAAACTTAAGGAAAATAAGTGATAGAAAAGGATTATATTAAGGATTAATAGGGCTAAAAAATAATTTAATTATTAGTGCTTTAATGGTGGGGATTATGATATATAAATGTCATAAAATTATAGATTTTATAAATAAAATGATTTTATAAATAACATTTTTTGTATATATACAACCTTATGTTGTGCACCAAAAGTGGTCCATGGGAAAATGCTAACTTCAAACAATAAATGGATTAATGGCTACTTGATATTTCTTGTGCTTATGATTTCTCTATAAAAACTAGATAGATTATTTATGTATCTCTTAGTTGTTAAATGAATTATAATTCTTGTGTAGTTATATACAATTGAGTTCAAATTAGGACCATATTTAATGACAACTATTGACTTATTTTTTTGGTTGTGAATACCTATTGACCACCTCTTTAGTGTACATTAGTTGTCATATTTTTATATTCAATATTTTGTTTAATAGATATTTAGATAGATTTGTGATAAAAATAAGGACAATATTGGCATGAAAACTAATATCAAATCACTTGAAATGAATAAAGCAAACAAAAGGGACTAGTGAACTTTGATTTAACTAGGACCAGCAAAGGTAGGTAGGATGTGAGGATTGTTGACACTCAGGGAATGAAGCCAAATAAACACAAGGAAGGAAAGAGAAAGCCTTAGAGAAACAGAGGGGGAGCCAATGAAAATTGAAAAAGACACTAATAAAACCTAATTTAAACCAATAATATATAATTATACATCACCAATAATTGACCCTTCGTGAAGGGAAGAATCACTCCTAGTGGAGAGATGTGTGTTGAACCACTAATATGTGGTTGGAAGAAAATGTCTAAATGATGTTTTCCCCTCTTTATAGCTTATCATAACTAAAAAAAATTTCATACTCATGAATTTTAAAGAACTGATCACTTGTTGAACTAATAAACATTTGACATATCAATTTATTATACCATCTAATAGCGATTGATGGCAGTGTGATATTATTCAGCAGTGGTTGATAACATTATAATATTATTCAATAGTAGTTAATAATATTTTTGCATTTTACACCATATTAATCAATAGTATGAAATATCTCTTATACTATTACATTTCTGTAAAATGACATTATTATATTAACTAGTAAAAGTAACAATGGCTATAACTTAAATGAACATTCATTATACATTAGATGGAATCACAACGTATTTATTGATTATAAAATTCATATTTTACATCATTGTATTTCAAGGTTTAAATACCATACTAATTTACTCTTAAAATTTCATCTATGTGTTTTCATATATTGTATTTACATCCTTATGAGTGATTAATGCTTAACTAGTGTAATATCGTAAATGATGTGATCAATGTTCAAGGAATGCTTATGTGATACATTGAACCATATGTAATTTTTTGAGATAAGAATGTATAACTAGGAATTTTTATCCCTTAATTTATGTATACATTGGATATGTATCATTTCTAGTTTCTATTCATCATTTTACTTACCATCAACTATGTGGAGTAGTGGTATTATTGACTTGTATAAATTGTCCTTTGTAGGTTCTTTGACACCTTCCATAAGAAAAATTAAAACAATATTTGGGTAAGAGAGATGTATATGAAAATTGAGAATCCTTTTGAAACTCTCCTTGGCCACTTTTTAGTTTTTTTTATGATATTTTCTGTGTTTGATGCTCGTAGCAAGGGAAAAACTTGTTAAGCATGAGAACTTGTGGTAAATAAATATGAAAATCAAGTCAATTATTGTAGATGAAGGATAAAAATTTTGGATAAATAAACTATAATTAAATTTTTTATTTTTTAAAATAAATAACTCACCTTGTTGACAAGAAGTCAAATGGAAATAATGCAAATTTTGAAAGAAAACAAAATCATGTTTCCCAAAGGTATTGTTTGATCAATAGTATAATTGATTTATTGTTGAGAAAATGCTCTAAAACTTTTCATTTGTCTTTCTAATCAATCCTAAATCTACTAAGCCATCATGGCAATGTCTTTTTCAATGGAGGGAGGATGTAACATCCCATTTTTCCTATGCCAATATTTAGGATGCTTGATGGTGATCAACATTGTAAAACATAACTAATAATGTTTTGTTTTTGTGTGATTAGGGATTGATATGTGGATATTATTTATATGTTTAAGTTCATTTTTTTATCATGATTTTATATATAGTTATGTGGAATAATTTATATGTAGTGTCATCCTATCTAACCGTTGTTTATTTGTCTATCTCTACATGATAATTAGATTCATTACAATTTTTTACCCTTTTGTGTCTTGTGTGTGAATCCATTTTGGAGTTGTGGGATAGTGTATTTTATTCTGTTGTGCTTGTGCTATTGGTTTAAATCACATTGTCCATGTGATGTATCCATCATTGGCTCATAGCCGATTGTACACATTCAATTGTAAAGAACATGTTCTTATTAAATAAATTGGTTAAGCTTCCAATTGAGAATATCTTGGGCTCATGAGAGAGGCCAAGGTTATTGAATATACTTGAGATTGGATTTATCTCATTAGTTTGTTATAACAATGATGTTTGGTGTTCTTGGTGTTTGTTAAAGATAGTTCATTATATAATTATTATTTATACATTAGTAGGTGATATTCTTGTTTGAGAAATTTATTGGATTCATTTCAATATTGCAAAATAGTGTTCATAGAATCTATTTGGAATGGATTAATATGATTATTGGTAGGGTATAACCCTTTTATTATGTTTGGCTTATGAAATGACTCGGATTGAAAGTAAGGTGATAAAACTAATCATATTGTTTTATTTATGCTCATGGTTGACACATTTTGATTACCAAGCTAACCTTCTTGTTTTATTGAATTGCATGGAGGCCATCATTGAAACTAGGCCAATTATGTTCTTGGTCCTTCAATTGTTCCAATCTTAGATATGATTCTTATTGATAAGAAATACATGTCTATATTGTATTTTGGAGCAATGGTTTTGTGGTCTCATTTAACCATGGGAAGACTTGGGCATAGTCTACGGTAACAACAACAATTTTGCTTATTATGTGGATCTTGAACTTAAGTTTTCATGGGAAAATGCTATGATTTAATTTGAATAAGGTAATTTCTAGACCTTAAGAACATTATCATTATATTATTTTGACCTAATCATTTGATTAGGGTTTTTCACTTGAGTTGATTGAAGTTATTTTGGTAAGATTTGGTGGGGATTGTAAAGTGGAAGAACTCTTCATATTTTAGGCATAACAAGGCATAAATTTGGGTTTAAAACATGGCATCAGTGAGCATAGCAAGCTTCCATTTGTAACAAGAGCCTATAGTTGAAGTTATGGCATGAATTTGTTGATAACATAAAAGAGAAGAAAATGTAAATAGGGGTTTGGAATATTTGAGCTTGCACTTGGTCATTTTGGATTGGGATAGTATAATGTAGTAATGAGAAGGAAAAACCTAGGTTTTTATTTATGGGTACATATCTAAACTATTAAGATTTAGGATACTTTGAGTACATGAAGATCATCCCTTAAAATGAGCATTTTTTACATATATATAAAAATAGAAAAGGAAGAAGATAACTAAGACCCATGAGCATCCTATACATAAGTAGCTGAGAGTTTATATTTCCTTGCAAGTTTCCTCCTTTTATTCTCAACTATTTAGATGTATACATGATGTTTTTCCTTTCCATCAATCTACATAAGTTTCCTTCTCATTTTTTGGCATGGCTCACCTTCACAAAATCAAACCATTCTATGTCCTATATTTGATTGAATGAAGGTGCATTTACCATTCTTCGTCTTTCATTAATTGCTCTAAATGCATTTTCACATAAAGTGCCTTTTTAAAATGACCTTTAATGTCATTTATGTAAAGGGCATTGATATTAAGGAGGAGTTGGTGAAAATGAATCCACTTGTGCAACTTAGCAGCTAAACTCTCAACACAATCAACAAAGTGTATTATTTTAGCCTTAGGTGAATGAATAAATAGAGGGCCACAAAGATATGGTCTAATAGTTAGAGGGAATGAATTTTATCCACATCACCCTATATCGAATATGACTCTATTTTTTGGTTTTGATTGGATGGCATGTGGGTATTGTGATGATGTTAGTAGGATCTCAATGGTTATTTTTATTAATGAAGGATCAAATGGAAGGAGTTCATTGGAATAATCAAATGGCTAGAGGGTGACACCAAACATTTGTTATCTATCACTTGCCATGTATCACTTTAATTTTATAAAATGTATTATGAGATTTTATTGAAA
Organism: Torreya grandis; assembly: GCA_037957365.1. Taxonomy (NCBI): domain Eukaryota; kingdom Viridiplantae; phylum Streptophyta; class Pinopsida; order Cupressales; family Taxaceae; genus Torreya; species Torreya grandis. The sequence goes on along the minus strand of JARHVA010003692.1, from coordinate 1,797,886 downwards.
ATAAATTATCCCTATCCCAAAGGTGATTTATTGGGTAGTGTGAGAGAGAACCTACCTTTGACATCATCATTTTTGCTAAAGATCCCTCATGCTATTAAATCCTAAGGAGATCAACAGGATGAGGTTATTCTCAAGAAACAAGATGGTTTGCATCTTTGATTAACGGCCCAAAATATCATAAAATCTAGAAAAATATTAGTACTCAACTAATTACAGCCCTAAAATAAAAAGTGATTCTAAAATGGCCAACAATGAAAGAAGAGAACAAACAATTAGTACAGAAATCACAATCTATAAAATCAAAGACATAGAATATTAAAATTTCTAAGGAATCCAATTTTAATTTAACAAATGAGAATATATTATCATTTCTCTTTCTATCTTTGTGAAACATGCCATCATTTTCTGAATAATGGTTCATTCATGTAGTACTTTAGTCTACATTATCTACATGGATTGTATCACATGGATGTACTTAATGCCTATCCGCTTGCCTATGATTAGGGCATATGCCTTGCCTTCACATTAAATCCTCTTGCTCCCTATAGTTATATATTTCCATCAAATTTTACACAAAGTCATCTATTGTACATCTTTAAATATTACTATCTATCTTACAATTGAATTTTAATGATGATATTTAATGATAATTACATACATGTGCTTATACAAATTTGTAAGTTTTTTCAAATATTCATCTATATACTATTATAACACATGTTTTTTAATCTCTATATTTTTAAATAATTGATTGCAAGAGCATGTTTTACAATATATAGCTCAAAAGGGGATATATATATTCAAATATTTTTACAGAATTTTTAGAATAATAGAAAATTATTGAGTAAAAAGTATTGAGAAAAAGTATCGAGTAAACTTTAGAGAACTAACACCAAAAATGATCCATATATCTATTTCCTTGATCAATAATTGGATTGGGTTGTGAAAACTCCTAAAGAAACACTAACTATATATAGGAATTGTTTAAAATGTTCTCATTGGAATATAATTTGGTTTTTTAGCATTTATTTTGATTAATTTACAATTAAGAGATATAAAATAATTGAAACTAGGCACTAATTTTATATTACATAAATAATGGTAATACAAACAATAATCTAAATTAAAATAGGTTAATATATAGTGTAAATACTTGATTTAGAATTGACAAGATAATAGAAGGATGGGTTACTAAGTTATTTTATCTATCTATCACTCATAGAAGATGTCATGGGATCTATAAATGCTTAGGAAATGTTTCATCAGATGCTTAAGTCTGAAATGCAGGTTGATAGTGTTTATAGATGTTATTAGAAAGGTGAGATACCAATGGAAACTCGCACTATCTCTATGCATAATGGGGGTTATCAAATTTTGAGAGCCTTGCATTTGTGCTTTTAATTTGTTTTATATGTGTGAACTATCTGATCATGTGTGATGATTCTTGATTATTATATCCTTTGTCTAAAACCATAGTTGTGCTTAATTGATCATAAGAACCTTGAAAAGGGGATATAATTTTGGGTTAGACTGACCACAACCTCTCACTATTGAATAGTTAAGCATTGCCTACAACCAAATACTCTTAAGAGGGCTCAAACCTCATGTATTTCTCCCACTTAGGTGAGTATGTACAAAATCATGAACAATATAGAATGTAGTCATTTTTTCATCTTTGACAATTTGTACCATGTAACATTGACCTCTTTATATTTATATTTGGCTCTATGGACTAGTCTAGGGTTACTTCTTCAATATATGGCATGTGTATGTGTCTTTTGAAAAATAAACTTTGGGAATATTTTTATAAATAGGTGACTCTTTTTTAATTTATTACCATAACCATCCAATGAAACAAGTCTAAACAGACCTAATGGATGTTTTCCAATTTGAAATTAGATGTTGAGGGATCCTGGACACTATTTTTAAAGGAAGATACCTAACGTAATTGTCACTATCCAAGTTTATGGTAAGTGCCCTAGGAGTAGAAATGAGGATTTGAGGTGTGGAGAATGTATGCATAGGATTCTAAAGGTTTTATTGTATAGACCAAGTTTATCCTGAATAAATGTGTCTAGTGGATAGATGTGTCTAAAATAGTGGATGGGTAGACTGATAGATGGAAAGTGTGCTCAAGAGTTAGATATATGTACATGATCCAAGTTTTTTCAAAATTATGTTTAAAATTTTCCAAAGACATAATTTAGGTTTCCAAAATGGCATGGTTTGAATACCACAAGGTGTAGTTATTTGTATGCTTCCATTTTCAAATTTTCTGCATTTTTACATAAATAAAACATTGACTAATTATTAAAATTATCCATTGTATTTAGGTATTTGTGATTTCTAGTATATATCAAATCAAGGTGTGGATGGATGCATTAAAAAATATCATACATCTCTCCATGGGTGATTAAATGTTTTTGCTTCAATTATGCATTATTTTACATTTATGCATGCATGCAATCACACACATATGAACATGAAAGTAGGGGAATTGTGTAGACACAATTTTGGTAAAAGGCTTATTATTGCAATGCTTTTGGTACTTTTTATATAATTTGACAAGTGGTTTGAGTTATGAGATTATTATTACATGTTTACGTTTTCTTCTTCTCTTTGTGGTCATGTTTCCTCTATTTCATCTATTTTTATGTTTTTATTTATTCTATTTTTTTCTTGAAGGCCTCCTCTCTTTATTTATTATTCATCCTCTATTTTTTCTCTACTAGGTTATATTCATCAGTTCTTTTAAATGTGCCATGTTTGGATTTGATGACCCAATTAATCCATCTATTTATATTTCATGGGCCCTTCTACCCTCTTTCATTCTTCATTGATGTTTGGACTCCTGGTTTTTGCTTGATGCATATTTTATTATTCAAATTTAGTGCATTAAGTTTCTAATTCAACTAAGGATGTCTATATATAGATCTTATAGAATATTTCATTAAAAATCATCAAGGATAAATCCATTAATATTAAATTCTAGGCACACTTCCTATTGCTAAATTTATACTCAAGGACTCATTTCAAGGTTTTATAGTTTCATATTGTACCAAAAGAGGATTCGTAAAATGTCATATTACTGCATTACACTTAGAGAGAGAAAATAGAGCTTTTATCTTACACTTCCATTCACACTACACTAGAACTACACGGGGTCTGATTCTATCATGTGGAATACATAGTTATAACTACCTTGATATTTCCAAAACCAACTACTTCTTCCCTTTCTCTTGAAAATGTTTTATGGAAAATTAGGTTAAGGAATCTAAAGAAATCAAATTAAACATATTTTGTTTGATAAAATAGTGAAGCGAAGGTATAAACATATACAACATCTGGTGGCATATAGTTTTAGAAAACATTACAAAACTTTAAAGATAACATAGTAAATATTTGTTCTTGATAGTGGTAAGGCTAATTCAATGTTGTATTGAATCTACCTTGGTAGATTCAGTAGTGTAGATGAAAATATTGAATCTATTTTTCTATAGTTAACCTTCCATGTTTTACATAGTTCTCTATGATCATTCATGTAAAACACTATTGTGGTTATATGATCTCACAATCCTATCAAGGTGTGATTGTTTCATCACCCTTTGTTTTTTTTTTATTAATTATTGCTTGTTAAATTATCACATTTACACTTATTTACTATTTTAGCTAGTAGGGTAAATTTGATTTACTAATTTTAACTAATATATTTTATATCTCCCTTATATACTTAGTTTTACCATTTATTTAATTTTTTATACCCTATTTTCACATTTTTGTAAAAAAACTAGAAAATTTTTAACACCTACTATCAGTCCTATGCATTCCATTAATGAATCACAAAAATTACCTAAGCTACAAGATAATCCAAGTCCAATATTAAGAATGATAATTTATTTGAAATTTATTTCACTCCCACATATTATATATAGTGACACATCTCATGTACTAGGTACATAAAGATTTGAATATTATTCTTCCTATCAAGAAACTCATGGGCACTCAACTAATAAATTGTAGCAAGTCGAAAGACAAAATTTATGATATTGTTGAGAAAGGTGACATTGAGATCATGAGCATCCTAGTACCACAAATATATCTCCTAAAGTTGATTAGCCTACTTTACATGGTGTGCCATATACTAAGAAATAGGTAAAAAAGAGATAATTTCCTAAGAAGTATTTTCTTGTGAAAGAGGGTCCCATGCAAACCATTCTTAAGAATAATAAGGAACCAATAGCATTTCTTAATGGTCTTACAAATACTTATATTTTAAATGTGGATCCTTTGGTCATTAATTTTTTTATAGAGGGACAACAACCTAAAGGGGTTATGATTAGTGATAAATATTAGTTTAACATGTGTATTTTATCCTTCCCTAAGATAATTTCATATGGCATTGAACATTTGATTAAGATTGATTTTTCAGAACATGTAATGATGAGATTCATTAAACTACATAAATCTATCTATCCCAAAAAAATCTTCCCACAATTCATGCAATACTAATTTTGTTTTATGTATAATTCTATATTAGGTGTTCCTTTGCAATAATCATTTAATGGAACACGTGATGAAGCTCATGATCACATGTATATTGATTTCCAAGGTGATAATATTACAATTTCAAGAGATATAAAAACTAAAATGAAATACGAACATCCTAAGATGGATAATGTTATGTCTCAAAATAAATTTAAGTGGGCGCTAAATAAAAATTATATTAATTATATTATCATTCAAGAACCAAAATCACCCAAGGCATTATCATTTATCATTCCCTCTCATGCTAATTTTGATTTAAACAAAACATTTAAATGTATTGGAGACACAAATTTTGTATATGAGAATGCATCTTCTTCAGTTATCATAAGCTATGAACCCATGCATAGATGCATTATATACTCTTATGAATTTACTTAAAAAATTATCATTGGGTAGTATTACTCCCTACCTACTATGAGTTTCAATGCATATAGTTTTTCTTGTAAGATAGGAATTTTTTCATCATAGGTTTCACCACATACAATTTTTTATTTTTCATTAGATGTTACTTTACATTTTACATTACTTGTTTAGTCACATGTTCATTTATATAATACATAGTTCAAAAATAGGGTCATATGACCCAAATATGTCTCACTCTTAGACATGCCTTCTACAAAGCTATGGTGAGTGATCATCACTACTATTATCTTTATTCCTATCCCTACATTGTCCAATAACACTACTCTCTACCATGTCTAAGGTTGCAGGCCTCAATCTATATCAGCTCTCCCAATAGGACATGTCTCTATGTCTAAACTTTCAAAAACATATGATAAATCCACACACTTGTGTGTAAATATTTTACACTCACCTCATCTCAACCACTAAGGTCTATATGGTACCATATATTGGTGGAGCCATTAGTTCTTCCATGTGTCCAACTATTTATGGTGGATACTCATGAAATTGTCTCAATTGGCATCTACATTATCATCTCTCTATTACTCTATAATGTACCATGTTCTCAATTATGCCATGGGGTCAAACAAGAAGCATAATAACCTAACTCATATGTAGCTCTTTCCAATGGCCCTATAACATTTAATATATCTCACATAAACAAGCACATAATTGCATCAATAATGATAATCCATGCATTCAATACTGTAAAAAAAAAATTACAATTCAAAATATAAAAATAAATATACAATATGGAAATAAAAAAACATTTAAAATAATCACCATCATCCATAAGAACAAAATATATAATAGGGATTAGTGCCATCATCGGTCCTACCCACCCCCACCCCCCACTCATCTGCCTCCCACATATGGTGTTGCCTCAAGTGATTCTCAATCACATCCTATATCACCACCACCATCATCGATGTCATTCACTATTGTTATAGGGTAAAACATAAGAAGTACATGGGATCATGCCAACCATATATTATAGAGTTTTATAACCACTACATCATCAAATCCAAACTCAAAAAATGGAGGATCTACTTCCTTAGAAATAGTATTCTCTATCTCATTAGCCTTAGGGGCTCGTACCTCACCCACTCATGGTGTGCATCTCGTAGAATGCATATGCAATGTCATGTTAAAGGCGTATCGTGGAATATTTGAAAAAAATTGAGTAGCATGGCCATACTAAAATAAATATATACCTTTATTTTAGTCCATATACCATCCACTAGCATTGATTAGACACATTATGTAACCATACTCAATCCATTTAGACTGCAACCTATTAGCATGACACACTATCTTTTGGCTTGTAATATTTTGAATGTTTAATCTAAACATAGTAATAGCCTAATAATCTTCTTTCTAGGCCTATTTATGTACTCACCAAATATAATATGGTTATGCCATTATCCATCTAGCTATGGGAAACCCTAGTGCATAGATAAAAATGATATTCTCATATGCCTAAACATGTAATAGTGTCTTGATAACTAGACCAATGGAGCATCACTTCAAATATATATATATATATATATATATATATATATATATATATATATATATATATATGTTTGAGCCTAGATTTAACCTAAATATATATTTTCCCATGTTCCTACATTTCTTGGATACTAGGATGAAGACCATAGGATAGTTCACACCCTCTAGTATTAGTAGTAATAAAAATAACAACAAATATACACAAATATTTCTACAAATGTGGAGTCATCCCTATCATAATATTCACAAGTATTAAACTATCACCCACCCTCTTCTAACCTCCATGACCACATATATAATAAAACATGAGAAAACCTCTCTCCTCTCAATACAAAGATGCAACTCTCACCTCTTAACCCCTGTGCGGAATGCAAAATATGTTCCACACATCCTACGACATCATTATCATCTCCTGAAGGTAAAAGAGTCACATTCCTACCATTCTGTAAGGGTTTTAAGTAATGGAATGTCATAATTAATAAACCCTAATCAAACCCAATATTAGTATCATATACACATGTTAGATATTGTGGATTGAGACCCAACTCTACAATCAAACTCCAAGCTGTATTATGTATCCACTCATAAAAATGTATCGTAGATTGAGATGACAAACACAAAATAAAAAGAACATGAGATTCTCAAAAAAATAAGACAATAAAACATTCTAAATTTTTTAACATACAATAAAAATGTATATGGGACACATTCAATAGTATATTGGTTGGATTTAGTGTTAGAAGGATCGGATTTGGTAGTAGATGGGTAACCTGTAATGACTCATACGATGAAATTAGTGGTCCATGGGACAAAATCGATAGGTAAGGTACATAAATGGTGTCTAGGACATGTTCAATATTAGTTAAAAATGATATGAAATGGATAAATTTAAAAAATAAGCTACTTTCAAAAAAATTGAAATTTTGATAAAAATGACCAAAAAAGGTTCATACCTTCTCTATAGCCTGCAGAGTAGCCACTTGAGCCCTCACTCAGTCCAAATAGCATGGAATAACATATTGTCTCACAACAATGGTATTATATGTTAGAGATCAAGATCACTAGAATTGATGATATTTAAAAACACAAATAATATCTCAATTTTGAAAATTTGTGTTATATATATAATCTGAGAAATTTCTATAGTTGTTATGCCAAAAAAATAAATGGCATATGTTGTCAGCTAATTTTGATTTTTTTTCTATCTATTTTACCTACTGAGAGACATAAGATCCCATTTTTTAAATCATTCACATTATTGGTCACCATGAGTCTTGTTTCTACTATCAAGGATTATACCTTTTAGGGTATTTATTTGCTTCTTTCTAGCTCCTTTGTGACCTACATGACATTGTTACATGTCATTTCTTCTGACATTCACATTTATTAATGCACATTACTATTGTCTATAGGTTATATGATATTGAAACTTTCCCATCTCTCATGGGATGCGTTAATTAATTTTTACTCTTAAGGGGAGCATATGTCGCATTCACTTATATACTAGCTATTATATAGATTTATTTTGCTTTGACACCTCTAATGCCTGATAGGGAATGATAGCCACATTTACTCATGTTATTATTATAGTTTCTATATTAAATCAACAAGGATGCAATGGAATTAATCGTGAAATTACTCATTTCCATTGGGGTCATTATACCCACTCAAGATTCAAAGAGTATTGCACACATGAACTGCCATTTGGCATAGTTTACTATTGAATTTCTCCATGAGTTTATCATATATATATATATATATATATATATATATATATATATATATATATATATATATATATATATATATATATATATATATATATATATATATATATATATATATATATATATTATGCATATAGAGCTCACCATTGGGTCATATCCTTATTTTCCATCACATTTCTATAACAAAAGACATTTTCTTTCCCTTCTCATCTCATGCTCAAATGAAAATGTTCATAGTTGTTGATATTTACATGATGCTAAATATATTTTATATGGTTCAACACTAACATGACACTCTATTTCTTACCCTTTACAATGGGACATGTTTTTTTATCTTCATAGTCACTCCCTTGAGTTGTATTTTAATATTCTTAAAACATGATGATATTTTAAAATGATTACATCCATATGCTTTAGCAAATTTGTAGGTATTATAATAACTTCAAATTTATTATGTGATGAAACTAGTTGCACATAACTCTTTATTTTGTTATAAATGATTTAAAATAACAAACTTTCCAATCCCTCACTTCCAAAAGGGGACAAAGATCAATTAAATTTAAAAAAAATAAGAAATATTGAGAGGAATTGTGAAAATATTTTCAATTTTTTTAAGATTGAGTGAATTCGATTGAAGTTGGTGCCAAAATCACCAAAATAGAATATATCTACTTCTTTGATCAAGAAGTGAGAAATATTTATCCATACTTACTCTAAAATATCTAATCAAAATGAGTGTTAGAAGGTTTTATTTATACCATTTATAACAACGTGGTTTGCATAAAAAAAGGTGTATTCCTTCCTATGCTCATTTTTCAGTTTCTATTTTTGAATTTTACTACATTCGCAATGATTTGAAATTAAATTGATTGTTTTTTAACAAATGGCCATTGTTGATAGGTATACTAGAATTTTATGAGCATCTTAGTGTGGTTGGAATCATTCAGCATTCCATCCTTCCTTCCCTAGGTAATTAAAATTACATGATTTAATTTATTGTTATTTTATTTTGATTCATGCATGCATTCGTACATTAAAAGAGGGAAATTATGTAGACACCTAATTTTTTTAAATGATTTTTATTGTAATATTTTTAGTATCTTTTGTGCATATGGTCCATCAGTTTGACTTAGGTACTTATTATCTTTTTTTCGTGTTGTGGCTTTCTTGTATTATCCTTTATGTGGCCTCATTTCTATTCTTTCTTTTATTTTCTTTCTTTTTTGTGATATTTAATCTTAGGGATCCCTCCTCTATCCTCTCTCTTCTTATTCATTTCATTTTTATCTTTTTGTATCTTGGGACAAATTTAATGATTTGCCACATATGTTCTATATAAATTTTATATACCACTGAATCTATCCCTTTTGTATAGATTATATAAATCTCTTAGTTATTAAAATAATTACAATCCTTGTGTAGTTATAGAAAATTGAGTTCAAATTAGAACCCTATTTATTGACTTACTTTTTGGGTTATGAATACATATTGACCACCTCTATAGTGAAAACCATTGATTATATTTTATCTTTAATCTTTCATTTAATAGATATATAGATGGCTTTGCAATAAAAATAAGGACCTTATTGGAATGAAAATTTTTATCAAACCACTTGAATTGAATAAAGTAGGATCAAAGGGACAAGTGAACTTTGTTTTAATTAGGAGCAACAAAGCTAGGTGGGGTGTGAGGAGTGTTGAGGCTCATAGAACAAAGCCAAATAAACAAAAGGAAGGAAAGAGATAGTCCTAACATATGAAAAGATAGAGGGAGCCATTGGAAATAGACAAAGACACCAATAACACATAATTTTTTCTTTGTCATGAAATAGTTCTAATGTACTTCTGATATCTAAAAACTTAAGGAAAATAAAATGATAGAATGGGACTATAATAAGGATTAATAGGGCTAAAACAAAATGTAATTATTAGGGATTTAAGGGTGGGGATTGTGATATATAAATGTCATAAAATTACAGATTTTATAAATAGAATGATTTTATAAATATCATTTTTTTGTATATATATAACCTTATGTTGTGCACCAAAAGTGCTCCATGGGAAAATGCTAGCATCAAACAATAAAGAGATTAATGACTACTTGATATTTCTTGTGCTTATGATTTCTCTATAAAAACTAGATAGATTCTTTGTGTGTGTCTTAGTTGTTAAATGAATTATAATGCTTTTTTAGTTATAGACAATTGAGTTCAAATTAGGACCATATCTAATGACAACTATTGACTTTTTTTTATTGTGAATACTTATTGACCACCTCTTTAGTGTAAACCATTTGTTATATTTTTATATTTATTATTTTATTTAATAGATATTTAGATGGATTTTTAATAAAAATAAGGACCGCATTGGTATGAAAACTAATATCAAATCACTTGAAGTGAATAAAGGAAACAAAATGGACTAGTCAACTTTGATTTAACTAAGACCAACAAAGGTAAGTAGGATGTGAGGAGTGTTGACACTCATGGAACGGATCCAAATAGACACAAGGAAGGAAATAAAAATCCTTAGTGAAAGAGAGAGGGAGCCAATGAAAATAGACAAAGACACTAATAACACATAATTTAAACCAATAAGCTATAAATATGCATCACCAATATTTGACCCTTCGTGAAGGGAAGAATCACTCCTAGTGGGGAGAGATGTTTTTCCCTCTTAACAGCTTATCATAACTAACAAAAATTGCATACTCATGGATTTTCAATAATTTATCACTCATTTAACTAATAAACATTTGACATGTCAACTTATTAAACCATCCAACAGTGGTTGATGTCAATGTGATATTACTCAGCAATGGTTGATAACATTATAATATTATTCAGCAGTAGTTAATAATGTTTTTTGTATTTTACACCATATTAATCAATAGTATGAAAAATCTATTATACTATTACATTTTTGTAAATTTCCATTATTATATTAACTAGTAAAAGTAACAATGGTTGCAACTTAAATGAACATTCAATATACATTAGATGGAATCACAATGTATTTATTGCTTATGAAATTCATATTATACATCATTGTATTTTAAGTTGAAATACCATACTAATTTACTCTTATAATTGCATTTATGTGTTTTTATATATTTTATTTACATCCTTATGAGTGACTAATGCTTAACTAGTGTAATACCACAAATGATGTGATTAGTGTTTATGGAATCCTTATGTGATACATTGAATCATGTGAACATTTTTTAGATAACCATGTATATTGAGGAATGTTTTTCCCTTAATTTATGTATACATTGGAGATGTATCATTTCTAGTTCCTATTCATCATTTTACTTAATATGAATTATGTGGAGTAGTGGTAGTATTGATTTGTACAAATTGTCCATTGCAAGTTCTTTGACATCTTCCTCGAGAAAAAAGAAAACAATCTCTGGGTAAGAGAGATGTATATGAAAACTAAGAATCCTTGTGGAACTCTCCCTAGCCACTTTTTAGTTTTTTTTATGATATTATGTGTGTGTATTTGATGCTCATCACAAGGGAAAAACTTGTTAAGCATGTGCACTTGTTGTAAAAAAATATGAAAATCAAGTCAATTATTGTAGATGAAGGATAAGAATTTTGGATAAATAAACTATAAATAACATTTTTATCTTTAAAATAAATAATTCACCTTGTTGATAATAATTCAAATGGAAATAATGAAATTTTTGAGAGAAAAAAAATAAAATCATGTTTCCCAATGGTATTTTTTTATCAATATTACAATTGATTTTTTTTATAAAATCCTCTAAAACTTTTCATTTGTCTTTCTAATCACTACTAAGTTTAATAAGCCATCATGGCAATGTCTTTTTCAATGGAGGGAGGATGTATCATCCCATTTTTCTTATGGCAATATTTAGGGCACTTGATGGCAATCAACACTATAAAACATAACTAATAATGTTTAGTTTCTATGTGATCAAGGATTGATATGTTGATATTATTTATATGTTTAAGTTCATGGTTTTTATCATGTTTTCCTATATAGTTATGTGGAATAATTGATATGTAGTGCCATCCTATCTAACTATTTTTTGTTTGTCTATCTCTACATGTTAGTTAGATACGTTATAGTTTTTGACCCTTTTGTGTCTTGTGTGTGAAGCCCATTTTGGAGTTGTGGGGTAGTGTATTTTATTCTGATGTGCTTGTGCTATTGGTTATAATCACATTGTCCTTTTTATGTATCCATCATTGGCTCATAGCCAATATTTCATGTTAAACTTTAAGGAACATGTTCTTATTAAATAAATTGGCTAAGCTTCCAATTGAGAATAGTTTGGGCTCATGAGAGAGGCCAAGGTTGTTGAATATACTTGAGATTAGATTTATCTCATTAATTTTTTATAACAATGATGTTTGGTGTTCTTGGTTATTATTAAATATAGTTCATTGTATAATTATTATTTATACATTATCAGGTGGTTTTCTTGCTTGAGAAAGTTTATTGGATCCATTTCAATATTGTAAATTGATGTTTGTAGAATCTATTTTGAATGAATTAATATGATTATTGGTAGGGTATAAACCTTTTATTATTTTTTTATTAAGAAATGACTCAGATTGAAGGTAAGGTAATAAAACTAATCATATTATTTCAACTAGGCTCATGGTTGAGACATTTTGATTACAAAGCTAACCTTCTTGTTTTTTTGAATTGGATGGAGGCCATAATTGGCACTAGGCCAATTGTGTTCTTGATCTTTCATTATTCTAATCTTGCATATGATTCTTATTGATAATAAATACATGACTATACTTTATTTTGGAGCAATTGTTTTGTGCTCTCATTTAATCATGGGAAGACTTGGGCATAATCTATGGTAACAAGAACATTTTTGCTTATTACGTGGAGCTAGAATATAAGTTGTCACAGGAAAATGTTATGATTTAATTTGAATAAGGTAATTTCGAGACCTTAAGAATGTTATGTTTATGTTATTTTGACCTAATCATTCATTTAGGGTTTTTCACTAGAGTTGATTGAAGTTATATTGGTGGGAGTTCGTGGGGATTGTTTAAGTGGAAGAACTCTTCATATTTTGGGCATAACAAGTAAATTTGGCTTGAAAACATGGAATGTAGTGAGCATGGAAAGATGTCACTTAGAAAAAGAGGTTATAGTTGAAGTTATGGCATGAATTTGTGGATAAAATAAATGAGAAGAAAACATAAATAGGGTTTTGGAATATTTGAGCTCGCACTTGATCATTTTGGATCGAGATAGTAAAATGAAGCAACAAGAAGGAAAAACCTAGGTTTTTATTTACAGGTACATATCTAAACTATTAAGATTTAGGATAATTTTAATACATGAATACCATCCCTTAAATGAGAAATTTTTACATATATATAATAATTAGAAAGGAAGAATATAACTAAAACACCTGAGTATCCTATACATAAGTAGCTGAGAGTTTATATTTTCTTATAAATTTCCTCCTTTTATTCTCAACTAATTAGATGTATAGATTATGATTTTCCTTTCCATCACTCTACATAAGTTTCCTTCTCATTTTGTGTCATGGCTCACCTTCACAAAATCAAACCATTCTATGTCCTATATTTGATTAAATGAAAGTACGTTTACCATTCTACATCTTTCATTCATTGCTCCAAATACATGTTCACACAATGTGCATTTTTGAAATGACCTTTAATGTTGTTTATTAAAAGGACATTTATATTAAGGAGGAGTTGGTGAAAATTAATCCACTTGTGCAACTTAGAAGCTAAACTCTTAACACAATCAACAAAGTGTATTATTTTAACCTTAGGTTAATGAATAACTAGAGGGCCACAAGTATATGATATAACTATTAGAGGGAATAAATTTTATCGACATCACCCTATATCAAATAAGACTAGAGTTTTTGGTTTTGATTGGATGGAATATGGGTATTATGATGATGTTAGCAAGACCTCAATGGTTATTTTTATTAATTAAGGATCGAATGAAAGGAGTTCATTGGAATAATCAAATGGTTGGAGGGTGATACCAAAAATTTTCCATCTATCACTTGCCATGTATCACTTTAATTTTATAAAATGTATTCTAATATTTTATTTAAAATAAATGATCCATATCCCAAAGGTTATTTATTGGGTAGTGTGAGATAGAACCTACCTTCGACATCAATTTTTTTACTAAAGATCCCTCATGCTATTAAATCCTAAAGAGATTAATGGGATGAAGTCTTTCTCAAGAAATAAGATGGCTTGAATCTTTGATTAATTCACCAAAATATCATAGAATATAGAAAATATTAGTACTCAACTCATTATGTACCTAAAATAAAAGGTGAGTCTAAAATGGTCAACAATGAAAGAAGAGAGAAAATAATTAGTACAAAAATCACAATTTGTAAAATCAAAGACACAGAATATTGAAATTTCAAAGGAATACAATCTTCTTTAACAAATGAGAAAATGAGAATATATTCTCATTTCTCTTTCTACCTTTATGAAACATGCCATCATTTTTTTAAATAGTGGTTCATTCATGTAGCACTTTAGTCTACATTATGTATATAGAGTGTATCACATGGATGTACTAAATGTCTATCCTCTTGCCTATGATTGGGGCATATGCCTTGACTTCAATTTATATACTCTTGCTCCCTATAGTTATATATTTCCATGGAATTTTACACAATGTCATCTATTATACATCCTTAAATATTACTTGTCTATCTTACAATTGAGCTTTAATGATGATATTTAATGATAATTACATATATGTGCTTGTATAAATTTATAAGTTTTTTCAAATATTCATCTACATATTATTATAACACATGTTTTTTAATCTCTATCTTTTGAAATGATTGAGAACACGTTTTACAATATATAACTCAAAAGGGGGTATACATATTCAAATATTTTTAGATAATTTTTAGAATGAAAGAAAATTATTGAGTAAAAAGTATTGAGAAAAAGCATCGAGAAAACTTTATATAAATAACAACAAAAATGGTCCATATATCTATTTCCTTGATTAATAAGTGGATTGGGTTGTGATAACTCCTAAAGAAACACTAGCTATATATAAGAATTGTTTAAAATGTTCTCATTGGAATATAATTTGATTTTGTAGTATTTGTTTTGATTAATTTACAATTAAAAGATATGAAATAATTGAAACTATGCACTAATTTATATTACATAGATAATGGTAATAAAAATAATAATTTGAATTGGAAAAGGATAATATATAGTGTAAATACTTGATTTAGAATTGACAAGATAATAAAAGGATGGGTTACTAAGTTGTTTTGTCTATCTATTACTCATAGAAGATGTCATAGTATTTAGAAATGCTCAACAAATGTTTCATCAGATGCTCAAGTCTGAAACGGGGGTTGACAATGTGTCTAGATGCTATTAGAAAGGTAAGATACCTATCAAAACTGGCACTATCCATGTGCATAATGCAGGTTATCAAATTCTGAGAGCCTTGCACTTTTGCCTTTAATTTTTTTTTTATGTGTGAACTATTTGATCATGTGTGATGATTCCTGATTATTATATCCTTTGTCTAAAACCATAGTTGTGCTTGACTGATCATAAGAGCCTTGAAAAGGGGATATAATTTTGGGTTAGACTAACCATAACCTCTCCCTATTGAATGGCTAAGTGTTGCCTACAATCAAATACTCTTAATAGGGCTCAAACCTCATATAGTTCTCCCATTTAGGTGAGTGTGTGAAAAATCATGAACAATATAGAATGTAGTCAATTTTTTATCTTTTACATTTTGTACAATGCAACTTTCACCTCTTTATATTTAGATTTGGCTCTATGGACTAGTCTAGGGCTACTCCTTCAATATATGACATGTGTATGTGTCTTTTGAATAATAACCTTTGGGAATATTTGTATAAATAGGTGACTCTTTTTTAATTTCTTACCACAACCAACCAATGAAACAAGTCTAAGTCAACCTAATGTAGGTTTTCTAATTTCATCAAATTAGATGTTGAGGGATCCTAGACACTATTTGTAAAGGAAGATACCTAATGTAATTATCACTATACAAGTTTATGGGAAGTGCCCAGGGAGTGGAAATGAATATTTGAGGTGTGGAGAATGTATGCATAGGATTCTAAAGGTTTTACTGTATAGACCATGTTGATCTTGAATAAATGTGTCTGGTGGATAGATGTGGCTAAAATAGTGGATGGGTAGACTAATAGATGGAAAGTGTGCTCAAGAGTTAGATATATGTACATTGTCAAAGTTTGTTCAAAATTATGTTTAAAAAGTTCCAAAGACATAATTTAGGTGTCCAAATGGCATGGTTTGAATACAAAAAGGTGTATTTATTCTTATGCTTCCATTTTCAAGATTTATACATTTTTACATAAATAAAGCACTGACTGATTGTTATATTTATCCATTGTATTTAGGTATTAGTGATTTCCAGTATATATCAAATCAATTTGTGGATGGATGCATTAAAAAATATCATACATCTCTCCATGGGTAATTAAATGTTTTTTCTTCAATTATGTATTATTTTACTTTTATGCATGCATGCAATCACACACATGTGTACATGAAAGTATGGGGATTATGTAGACACAATTTTGGTACAAGACTTATTATTTCAATGTTTTTGTTTCTTTTTATATATTTGGACAAGTGGTTTGAGTTAGGATATTATTAGCACATGTTTGTGTTTTCTTCTTCTCTTTATGGTCATGTTTCCTCTATTTCATCTATTTCTATGATTTCATATTTTCTATTTTTTTATTGGAGGCCTCCTCTCTTTCTTTATTCTTCATCCTCTATTTTTTCTCTACTAGGGTAGATTCATGAGTCATTTTGAATTTACCACGTTGGGATTTGACGACCCAATGAATCCATCTATTTATATTTCATGGACCCTTCTAACCTCTTTCACTCTTCTCTGATGTTTGAACTCGTGGTTTTTGCTTGATGCATGTTTTCTTGGTCAGATTGAGTGCATTAAGTTTCTAATTCAATCTAAGGACGTCTATATACAAATATTCTATAAGATTTCAATAAAAATCATCAAGGATAAATCCTTTAATATTAAAGTCTAGGCGCACTTCCTATAGCTAAATTTATACTAAAGGACTCATTTCATGGTTTTATAGTTTCATCTTGTACCAAAAGCGGATTGGGAAAATTCCATGTTGTTGCATTACACTTAGAGAAAGAAAATAGAGATTTTATCTCAAACTTCCATTCACATTTCACTAGAACTACACGGGGTCTGATTATATCATGTGTATTACATAGTTATAACTACCTTGATATTGCCAATCCCAACTACTTCTTCCCTTTCACTTACAATTTTTTTATGGAGAATTAGGTTAAGGAATCTAAGGAGATCAAATCAAACATATTTTATTTGGTAAAATAGTGAAGCAAAGGTATAAACATGTACAACATCTAGTGACACATAGTTTTAGAAAACATTACAAAACATGAAAGATAACATAGTAAATATTTGGTATTAGGGAAAATATTCTTGATAGTGGTAAGGCTAATTCAGTACTTTGTTGAATCTACCTTGGTAGATACAGTAGTTCAGAGGAAAATGTTGAATCTATTTTTCTATAGTCAACCTTCCATGTTTTACATAGAGCTATATGATCATTCATGTAAAACACTATTGTGGTTTTATAATCTCATAATCCTATCAAGGTGTGATTGTTTCATCACCCTTTATCTTTTTTTATTAAAAATTTATTGTTTAATTATCACATTTACGTTTATTTAGTATTTTAGCTACTAGAACAAATTTTATTTACTATTTTTAAATAATATATTCTAGATCTCCCTTATATACTTAATTTTACCATTTATTTAGTGTTTTAAAACCCTCATGTCACATTTTTGTAAAAAAACTAGAAATAGTTTAACACCTACTACGATTCCTATGCATTCCATTAATGAATCACAAAAATTACATAAGCTACAAGACAATCCAAGTCCAATATTAATAATGATAGTTTATTTGAAATTTATTTCACTCCCACCTATTATAGATAGTAACACATCTCATGTGCTAGGTACATAAAGATCCGAATATTTTTCTATATCAAGAAACTCATGGGCACTCAACTAATATATTTTATGCATTAGAAGACAAAATTTATGATATTATTGAAAAAGGTGACATTGAGCTTCATGAGCATCTTAGTACCACAAATACATCTCATGAAGTTGAGTATCCTACTCCACATCATGTGCCATATACTAATAAATAGTTATGAAATATATAATTTCCTAAGAAGTATTTTTTTATGAAAGAAGCTCCCATGCAAACCATTCCTAAGAAGAATAAGGATCCAATAGCAGTTCTTAATGGTCTTACAAAGACTTATATTTTAAATGTGGATCCTTTGGTCATTAGTTTTTTTATATAGGGACAACAACCTAAAGGTGTTATGATTAATGATAAACCACCCAAGGCATTATCATTTAGCATTCCCTCTCTTTCTAATTTTGATTTTAAAAAAACATTTAAATGTATTGGAGACACAAATTTTGTAGATGAGGATGCATCTTATTCACTTACCATAAGTTATGAACCCATTCTTAGATGCATCTTATACTCTTATGAATCTACTTACAAACATATCATTGGGTAGTATTACTCCCTACTTACTATGAGTTTCAACACATATATCATTTTTTTTAAGATAGGAGAATTTTTATCATAGGTTTTGCCACATACAATTTTTTATTTTTCATTAGAAGTTACTTTACATTTTACATTACTTATTTATTCACATATTCATTTATATAATACATAGTTAAAAAATAGGGTGATATGACCCAAATATGTCTTACTCTTTGACATGCCTTCTACAAAGCTATGGTGAGTGATCATCACCACTATTATCTCTATTCCTATCCTTACATTTTCCAATAACACTACTCTCTACCATGTCTAAGGTTGCAGGCTTCACTCTATAACAACTCTCCTAGTAAGACATGCCTCTATGTCTAAACTTTCTCAAATGTAGGATAAATCCACACACTTGTGTGTAAATATTATACACTCACCTTAGCTCAACCACTAAGGTCTATATGGTACCCTCTATTGGTGGATCCATTAGTTCTTCCATGTGTCTAGATATTTATGGTGGATGCTCATGAAACTGTCTCAATTGGGCCTTTGCATCATCATCTCTCAATTACTCTATAATGTACCATGTTCTCAATTATGCCATGGGGTCAAAAAAGAAAGCATAATCACCTACCTCATATGTATTTCTTTCCAATGGCCTGGTAACATCTAATATTTCTCACATAAACAAGCACATAATTGTGTCAATAATAATAATCCATGAATTCCACACTATAAAAAAGTTGTTACAATTCGAAATATCAAAATAAATATACAATATAGAAATACAAAAAAAAATTTACACTACTCACCATCATCCATAATAATAAAATTTATAATATGGCTTAGTGTCATAATCAGTCCTACCCTCCACCCCCCAACCCCCACTCGAATGGCTCTCACATATGGTGTTGCCTCAAGTGATTCTCTATCACCACCACCATCATCAATGTCTCTCACTACTATTATAGGCAAAAACACAACAAGTCCATGGGATCATGCCAACCATATATTATAAAATTTGATAACCACTACATCATCTAATCTAAACTCAAAAAATGGAGGATCTACTTCTTTATCAATAGTATGCTCTATCTCATCATCCCTACGGGCTTGTACCTCACCTAATTGTGGCGTGCATCTCATAGAATGCCTACACAATGTCATGTTAAAGGTGTATAATAGAATATTCCAAAAAATTGAGTTGCATGGTCATACTAAAATCAATCTATACCTTTATTTTAGTCTATATAGCATTGATTAGACACATTATGTAACCATCCTCAATCCATTTAGACTACGACCTATAAGCATGACACACTATCTATTGGTTTGTAATATTTTGAATGTTTAATATCAACATAGTAATAGCCTAATAATCTTCCTTCTAGGCATATTTATGTACTCACCAAATAGAATATGGCTATGACATTGTCCATCCAACTATGGGAAGCCTTGGTGTCTAGATAAAAATGATATTCTCATATGCCTAGATAGGTAGTAGTGTCTTGATAACTAGACCAATGGAGCATCACTTCAAATCTTTGTATATATGTTTAAGCACAGATTGACCCAAAATACATATTTTCCCATGTTCCTCCATGTCTTGGATAATAGGATGAAGACCATAAGATAGTGCAAAACCTCTAATATCAGTAGTAATGAAAATAACAACCAATATACACAAATCTTTCCACAAATATGGAGTCATCCCTATCATAATATCTGAAAGTATTAAACTTTCACCAACCCTCTCCTAATCTCCATGTCCACCTCTATAATAAAACCTGAGAAAACCTCTCTCAGCTCAAGACCAAGATGCAAATCTCACCTCTTAACCCCTGTTCAAAATGCAAAATATGTGCCACACATCGTCCAAAATCATTATCATCTCTTGAAGGTATAAGAGTCACATTCCTACCATTATATAAGTGTTGTAAGTAATGGAATGTCACAATTATTAAACCCTAATCAACCCCCATACTAGTAGCATATACACATGTTAGATATTTTGGATTGAGTCCCAACTCTATAATCAATCTCCAATCTCTATTATGAATTCACTTGTAAAAATGTATCATTGGTTGTGATCACAAACACAAAATAAAAATCACATCAAATTCTTGAATAAATTAAGACAATAAAACATGCTAAATTTTTTAACATACAATAAAAGTGTATATGGGACACATTCAATAGTATATTGGTTGGATTTAGTGTTAGAAGGATTGGATTTGAAGGTAAATGGGTGACCTGCAACAACTCATAAGATGAAATCACTAGTCCATGGTATAAAATCGACAGGTAAGGCACATAAGTGGTGGCTAAAACATATTCAATAGTAGCTAAATATGGTATGAAATGCATAAATTTAAAAACTAGGTTAATTTTTTAAAAATTGAAATTTTGATAAAAATGACCAAAATAAGGTCCATACCTTCTCTATAGCCTCCATAGTAGCCACCTACGCCCTCATTCGGTCCAAATATCATGGAATAACATATTGTCTCACAACAATGGTATTAAATGTTAGAGATCAAGAACAATAGAATTGGTGAGATTAAGAACACAAATGATTTCCTAGTTTTGAAAATTCATGTGATACATATAATCTGAGAAATTTCTATAATTGTTTTGCCAAAAAATAAAATGACATATGTTGTGAGCTAATTTAGATGTTTGGTCTATTTATTTTACCTACTAAGAGACATATGAGCCCATTTTTTAAATCATTCACATTATTGGACACTGTGAGTCTTTTTTATACTATCAAGACATTTATTACACCTTTTTAGTTATTTATTTGCTTCTTTCTTGCTCCTTTGTAACCTACATGACATTGTTACATGTCATTTCTTCTGACATTCACATTTATTAATGCACATTACTATTGTCTATAGGTTATATGATATTGAAAATTTCCCCTCTCTCATGCTATGTGTTAATTAATTTGTACCCTTAAGGAGGTCATATGTCACAATCACTTATATACTAGCTATTATATAGATTTATTTTGCTTTGACACCTCTGATGCATGACAGGGAATGATAGCCACATTTACTCATGCTATTATTATTGTTTCTATCGTAAATCAACAAGTATGCAGTGGAATTACTCATGTAATTACTCATTGCCATTTGGGGCATTATACCCACTCAAGATCCAAAGATTGTTGCACACACGAACTACCATTTGGCATAGTTTACTATTGAGTTTCTTCTTTATATATATATATATATATATATACACAAAACTCACCATTGGGTCACATCCTTATTTTCCATCACATTGCTCTATCGAGACACATTTTCTTTCCCTTCTCATCTCATGCTCAAAGGAAAATGTTTATATTCATTGATCTTTACATGATGTTAAATATATTATATATGATTCAACACTGACATGATATTCTATTTCTTACCCTTTACAATGGAACATGTTTTTTTCCTTCATTGTCACTCCCTTGAGTTGTATTTTATTATTGATAAAACATGATGATATTTTATAGTGATTACATACATATGATTTAGAAAATTTATAGGTATTATAATAACTTTAAATTTATTATGTGATGAAACTAAATGCACATAACTCTTTCTTTTGATATGATTGATTTAAAAGAACAAACTCTCCAATCCCTCACCTCAAAAAGGGGACATAGATCTACTAAGCAATAAGCAATATTGAGAGGAATTGTAAAAATATTTTCAATTTTTTTAATATTGAGTGAATTGAGTGAATTCAATCGAAGTTGGTGCCATAATCACCAAAATATAATATATCTACTTCTTTGATCAAGAAGTGAGAAAGAGTTATCAATACTTACTCTGAAAGTTCTAATCAAAATGAGTGTTAGAAGGTTTTATTTGTACCATTTATAGCAACATGGTTTGCATAAAAAAAAGTGTATTCCTTCCTATGCTCATTTTTCAATTTCTATTTTTGAATTTTACTACATTAATGATTTGATATTAAATTGATTGTTTTTATTGTAATATTTTTAGTGTATTTTATGCATATGGTCCATCATTTTGATTTAGGTACTTATTATCTTTTTTTCATGTTGTGGCTCTCTCATATTATCCTTTATGTGGCCTCATTTCTATTCTTTCTTCTATTTTCTTTCTCTTTTGTGATATTTAATCTTAGGGATCCCTCCTCTATCCTCTCTCTTCTTATTCATTTCATTTTTATCTTCTTGTCTATTGGGATGAATTTAATGATTTGCCAGAATGTCCTATATAAATTTTATAGACCACAGAATCTATCCCTTTTGTATAGATTTTATGAATCTCTTAGTTGTTAAAAGAATTATAATGCTTGTGTAGTTATAGATAATTGATTTCAAATTAGAACCCTATTTATTGACTTATTTTTTGGGTTGTGAATACCCATCGACCACCTCTTTAGTGCAAACCATTGATTATATTATATCTTTAATATTTCATTTAATAGATATGTAGATGTCTTTGCAATAAAAATAAGGACCTTATTGGCATGTGAATTGATATCAAACCACTTGAAGTGAATAAATAAGGATAAAAGGGACAAGTGAACTTTGATTTAACTAGGAGCAACAAAGGTAGGTGGGGTGTGAGGAGTGTTGAAAGTCATGGAACGAAGCCAAAGAAACATAAGAAAGGAAAGAGATAGTCCTAGCAACTGAAAACATTGAGGGGGCCATTAGAAATACACAAAGAACGAAGCCAAAGAAACATAAGAAAGGAAAGAGATAGTCCTAGTAACTGAAAACATTGAGGGGGGCATTAGAAATACACAAAGACACCAATAACACCTAATTTCTTCCTTGGCATAAAATGGCTCTAATGTACTTGTGATATCTAAAAACTTAAGGAATATAAGTGATAGAAGGGGACTATATCAAGGATCAATAGGGCTAAAACATAATGTAATTATTAGGGCTTTAAGGGTGGGGATTGTGATATAGAAATGTCATAAAATTATAGATTTTATAAAGAAAATGATTTTATAAATATCATTTTGTATAGATAGAACTTTATGTTGTGCACCAAAAGTGGTCCATGGGAAAATGCTAGCTTCAAACAATAAATGGATTAATGACTACTTGATTTTTTTGTGCTTATGATTTCTCTATAAAAACTAGATAGATTCTTTGTGTATCTCTTAGTTGTTAAATGAATTACAATGCTTGTGTAGTTATAGACAATTGAGTTCAAATTAGGACCATATTTATTGACAACTATTGACTTAATTTTTTGGTTGTGAATATCTATTGACCACCTCTTTAGTGTAAACCATTTGTTATATTTTTATATTTAATATTTTTTTTAGTAGATATTTAGATGGATTTGTAATAAAAATAAGGAGCGTATTGGTATGCAAACTAATATCAAATTACTTGAAGCGAATAAAACAAACAAAATGGACTTGTAAACTTTGATTTAACTAGGACCAATAAAGATAGGTAGGATGTGAGAAATGTTGACACTCATGAAATGAAGCCAAATAAACACAAAGAAAAAAAGAAAAAGCCTTAACAAAAAAGAGAGGGAACTATTGAGAATTGACAAAGACATTAATAACACCTAATTTATACCAATAATCTACAATTAAATAAATATACTAACTAAAAATAAACTAACACTTTATAAATAAAAGAAAGTATTTTTATAATTCATACGATATATTATTAGGATTTCTAAATAAAATTAACCATCATGAGGGATGAGAGAATAAATATACTTCAGTAACATTTTTAAAGGATTTAGACAGTCCACTACTCAAGACAAAACTAAGAAAAACATGTTAAGAGACAATAGGATATTTAGTCTGTGGGGAACAAATTGCTTGCATGTGACCTGCGTACGCCCCCCAAGAAATACATTCCACATTGAAATTAATGGTTGTCGGTGCTCGGAACATCATCTTCTTCTTTCTTTTATGATTTATAATTGGATGCTCTCGTGACAGCGTTGGTAGTTAATTTTTCAATGGATTCTCCATCACGGAATAATCAATCATTAAACTGTAATAAATTTGCTATGGTCCACATGTTATACCCGTCTTCAATTATATTATTATCATGTGACTTTTCTTCTTCAAAGCCAAAACCCATTAAACTTGTTTTTTCTCTCCCACCGTCAAGCTTCCATTTTAGTGTGAGGGAAGAGTCCGTGTTCCTTTCAGCCTATACATGGGAAATTATTTGTATATCCATGTAGAAAACAATATGAATGGCCCTATCACCAATTGTTCTCATGTCAAGGTTTTGTATATATCATGGAACATTTTTATGCAGAAACACACAACCATGTTATATATGGTGCCCTAATCTAGAGCCTTGGCACATTACTATAACATATAATGGTACTCCATATGACTTGTTATACAAAACACATGTCACCATCAATCCAATAATTACCTTTTTGATATTTGGAATTAACACTACATATACGTCTCTAAGACACATATTGTATGAATGCAGATTCTAGTGATTTGATGTTATGACCCATATGGCCAATGCTTTCCTTCTTTGCATCAGTATCATGGATAGCACATATCATGGGTATATCCTCAATCAATAGCCCCAATGTAGCATAAACATCCTCTATGGTGATTGCAACCTCCACTATGACCCACTCGACCACCCATCTAAAAGTATTTGTGTGGATCTTCAAAAAATCCATGAACATCACAATCAAATCTACATCTAATGGGACTCTACACAACTCCATGACACCTCCAAAACCCAAACTAATAAGCTAAGTCATGTTAGCATCTGATAGTCAACCTAATAACTTAGCTAGTTATGAGTCATTTATAGTTTGCCATAGTCATGGTCATATTTGTTGTTACAAAAATCAAACAAAAATACCTAATTAGTAAAAAATTAAATAACATACACAAAACCCAAAAATCAAACAAAAATACAAATTTACAACTACACCATTTATCTCGACAGAATGTCATCGATCAAGTTGATGACATACAATCGTGTAATTGCGTGTTGCACAAAACTTAATTCTAACACAATCCCATTAACCCTCTCATTATTTCCTACATTCTATCATCCTTTGGGGTGAATTCTATTCAATGAATTTTTTGTAGGATTTATTTTCCTAAATCTATCTTATCTACCCTTCCCATATTTAAATACAAAACATATATGTATGATCACTACAATAATCCCCACTGGTGATCCCTTATACTCACCTTTACATCATCTCATTGCACCATAAATCATTCTCCAAGAATTCTAAAATATTGAATTCTTTGATTGCAATATACCAAATGAAGGGATTCGACCCCTTTTTGTAGCCTTCAAACCAAAAGGTCAAGTTGTAGAATTATTCCTCAAGTTCCGTATAATCACCATAACTTTGCAACCTTAGCTCCTATTGATGAACCAGAAGAAGCATTATAATATTGTCATTGCAAGGAGTTTTATAGTACTTGAAAAAAAAATCAAAAAATGGAGATTTTATAGGCTGACTAAACTCATCTTATAACTAATCTACCAAACACATATTGGCACCTAATCATTGGGCCTAACCTAGCACTAATGATCAACGATGGTAATCGTCATATAACCAACCAAGTGAGTGAAGAGAAATATGTTCATTTATTCAATTACATGTATCTCATATTTATCATTATATATTATAATCATTTATTATATTTTTGATGCTATGTTTTTTTTCTAAAGCACCATCACTCGCTACACTATTGTGATATGTAATGAGCTTTGGGTGGGGTATATGTATACACCTAATTTTCACTTACTATTACTTTTATGTTCCATGGCTTTTTGATGCATTAATCTTCTTGAATGTATGTTCATGCATACACCAAGATTGAGGCGGGCTCACTCATCGCACTTTATGAGATATATTGTCATGCATTATACTTCCTACCACCACATTAAGATCACTATTGTTAGGAATTAATGCATATCATAAGTTAATATTAATCATACGTGAAAAATAATATTGTAAGTTGCATTTCATGAATATTTTTATTTGAGTGAATAAATATTGTTTTAACAACCATCTTAAATTAGTAGAGAGAGACTAAGATAAATGTGAGAGTTTTGTGGAAATAAAAAATAGGTAAAAACTCTTTTATTGGAGCTCTATAAACCTTTATATATATAATATTTGTGATAAACCAAAATTTTATTGAAAGAGATCTCAATCAATTCTCGCCACTAATTTCAGAGCAAGTTCCATGTAGATTTCACTATACTTTTTTGAACTCGAACATAACAAGGTTAAGCAATGAAGACCACATTCGGGTGCCTTTTCATTCAATAGACGTTTCATCGTATTTGACATTCGAACAACAGTGCAGACCACATGCCAATCCTAACGTCGATCATTTGATGATAGATTAGAATTAATTTATCATTACTTTTTTTTTTCTTATGGTTGAAGTTTTTCATACCATGTCTATCTGGTCGTACGATATGAGGGTTTGATCTGAGTCTGCATTCTTTTTTTGTCTCGTTTGGATACACGACACGACTCAATCAAACGGCTCACAGCCCCCGAACACACCTGAGACTGCATGCATAGCCTCTGACTCGGCTTGGAGAGAGATGCGTTATTGGCATGATCTTGCATTGGAGATCTTCATTCAGTTTGGCGTATTGTGCATTTCGGGCGCTGATCCAGTAATCGGCAAGCTACATTGTTTGGCTTCCACATTCAGAATCTGCACCATCCCTCCTCTGACTTGGATTCCATCACGCCCTCAACTCGCATCTCGGCGATCAATTAGGTAAAACTGAAATGTTTTTTTTTTTTTTTTTAAGTGTTATATTTTTGCTTAAAATTGAAGTGTTATTTTTTTTTAAAGTGTTATATTTTTGCTTGAGTGTTAAAAGTTTAGTCTTATTTATTTAAGAGTGGTTGTCTTGTCAATTATGTAAAAATAAAGTGTTAGACCTATGTAATAGGTGTCATTTGAATGTATAAGGATAAAACAATTGAAGTGCCATTTTTAAGTATACACAGTTAAAGAATTATTTGTAAGAATGTATTTTCGGTTGAAGTCAATTTTTTTTTGAGTTAAATTTGTGAGTGGGATTAATATAGAAAAAATTAAACCACTAGATAAATTTGACGAAAAATATTTATATACGAAAAATTTAAATTTAACTATTTTTAATAAAAAAATATTTTTGGGATATTGTTGATGGCATTATGATAAGATTAACAGATGCTGACGAGCTCCAAAAATGGAAGGTCAAATATAAGAAAGCCTTGCCATTATTGGTCTCAGCGTATCAAAGCCATATTTATATCATGTGGACTTCAAAAATTCCTCTAAAGACATTTGGGAATCATTAAACACATTACTCGGATCTCAAGTTGATAGCGTTGAAATAATTATGAAGCAAAAATTGTATAAATTAAAAATGGAAGAAGGCAGAGATACATATCTCACATCAATAAGTTCCATTCTCTCATAAACTAGTTGATTGGAATAAATGAAGAAATAAAGGAAAATGATGCAAAAGTCATATTGCTCCATAACATGCCTAATAGTATGTCCAATACAGTGTTCACGTTAAGCACACTGAATCCAAATTTGGTAAAAATTAAATCCACATTGCTTAATGAAGGAAACAAGGTTTCACTAGAGGAAGAAGAAGTGATATTCACACAAAACAAGACCAACACTTATTACAAAAAATCTAAACATGTGACAAGGTTAAAAAATGAAAAAACAAACACACATGTTTTTATTGTAAAAGTTGTGGATCAAAATCCACATTTTTTATTTTGGAGCAGTTCATCTTTGGCTTCGAGTTCACTCGGTGGTTGGTGGTTCCTTGGATCCCTTTGGCAGTTTCCCTTTTCAGCCTATTCTTTTCTCAAGGCCCCTCCTCAAAATTTTGCCTACGTACTAGCCTCCGTCCGCTTCTTCCACGTGGTAGATTGATGCTCATCCGGCTCAATGAAGCTCTCATTTCACTTCGATGGAGTGCCAACTTGATATGTGGTGGCCCTACGCTTTTCAAATCCTTTTCCTTTTGGGTTAGACCTTTAAACAATGTCACTAGTCAACAGGATGACAAGCAGGCCCACAGAGTAGTTTTTAAAAGAATAGACGCATCCTCAACACGTGGCACACTCATGCTCAATTTTACAAAGGGATGCCTAGCTTTCCTTGAAATAACATTTGCTTGACATGTGTCGCCTCCATGCTCAACTTCCTTAAATGAATCTCTAGCCTCTCCAAAAAAGCACGAGCCTGATGTGTGGTACCTTCATGCTTATCCAAGATCAGTTTTGATTTATTAGACTTTGTAGCCACATCATTGGTCAAGGGAAATAAAAGCAGACCCACCATGTTATTATAATGGAGAAGAGACGAGCCCTTCCATGTGGTGCCACTTCACTCCTCCTAAGCATACTGGTCATTATAGAATAGTGCAGTCACACCATATCCAAGATCTGATGATAACTGCACTCATGAACTCAAAACCCTCTTTCAGTTGCAACATCATCATCATGAGCACGAGTGCTAGAATCTCCAAGTGTCATCCTCATGAGAGGATTTCTCACCTATATATTCTAGGCTCATTCCTTTTAGAAGGATCATCTTGGATCTAAGATTTTTTTCTTTTTATACTTAGTCGTATTGTAATAGACTAGAAATAATAATAGTTAAGATTTTCCTATTCTACAACCTTAACAGGTGTGCCTCACAGGGGTGATTGGACACTTTTTATGTATCTTTTTGGCCTTTTATATTTTTTTATCCACCTACAATGAAGAGGATATGGTGTTTTGTGTTATTTTGAGTGGGAAATTGTCTTTGTTTGTTATTTCTTTTTTTATGCTTCCATTGTGTGAATCTTTGCTTGCATTATAGATCTTAATTCATTCTTTATGCTCATTTATGGTCTATAATGTTTATTAACTTATGCTATTTTATGAAAATATAGGTTAATGCTTCAAATCTTTTGGCACATCACCCTAGTTAATATTATTTTACTGTTATTTGCTTTCATTTATCTAAATCCTTTTCCATCCCCAAATTAAATGAATATCTAATTTCTAAAATCCTAGAGGTTGTTTTCCAGACCACATTCAGTCCCACATCTGTAAAGCTTCCCATAGGAGGATATTAAACCTAAGGTGAGAGTTTTAGGCATCAAAAGTTCTTTCTTTTCTAGTATGCCCAGTGGGACCGATTTACTAGTCTAATTGACTAGTGACATGAGTTTATGAGCTATAGGCCCATAACAAGATCATAGAATATTAATTCAAGTTTATTAATGCCACCTTTGGGGGCTCCCACTCACCAAAGAGATTCAAGGTCTAATGTTGCACAATAGCAATAGTAAATGGTGCATCTAGACTCATCAAGGAACTTTGTGTCATGTGATAGTGACAATTCACTTAACCCTCTAATGCCCCCAACTGTATGGGACCCCATCCCTGAAAATGATTTGAAGGTGCTCCCCCAATTTTTAGGAGAAGATTTCAAGATAGCAATTAAACATCTCTAAGATGTGGTAAATGTGTGCATTGTTCACTACATCAACATGCAGAATATAGCCTTAAGGCTACTAGCAACCTCTTTCAAAGGGTAAGATCTTGACTGGTATCGATCTTTGCCATCCAACCCAATAAGAACTTGGGATGATCAGGGTGATAAATTCTTTGAATGATTCAATGATAAGGTGGATTGATCCTCCCTCTTAGAATAGCTAATAAACATCAAAAGGCCCCCATAAGAAGCCATGGTTGATTTTAACACCAGGTTCAAAAAAACATGGCAAAGGATATCGTTAGTAGATTGACCACCCATGGGCATGGCTATTATTTTTTACCTCAAGGCCCTTAATTCAAACATTGTAGTCATGATCCAATCACTTGGAGGCCAGATGCCACTAGATGCATATGATATCATGATAAGGGCCAAGAACAACCTACTTGATATGGTGAGGCTTCCTCCTTGGTCGCCAATGTCGATGTTCCCTGAGGTGTCCATGCCTCTACAAGAAGAGGTCCCAAGCACTTCAAGAGCCCTGCCTCCCTCTATGTATGTGTACCCTCCCACTCAATTAAACACCTATGTTGTATCTTTTCTAGCGATGGAGATGAATGATATGAAAAGTATTTTATGAAACTTCTCTAATGAGATAATCAATCTCAAAATGTAATAGGTCATGCCTCTAAAGCCTTCCTTCAATAAATACCAAGAAAGGAGACCACCTTACCAGCATAATCAATACTAGGAGAGGCAAAGGCTAAACTACCAGCATTGAATCATCAGGCATCGAGTCATCAGACTCAACCTATGAATCAAATGGTTATGGTTCTAGATCATTTCATACGGTGCCACCAAATGCAAGTAAAGAGCTAGTGGTTGGTTAGAATAACTTGGAAGATGATTCTAACTCATGGTGCTTTCCTTGTAATGATGCCCATGGGCCTCAAAATTGTCCAAGGGGAAACCTATAGTAGAAGGTTGATGAGAAATAGTTATAATAGAATACACCTGACTCAGCCTATGCATACCAATCCGTAGGGATTGAGGATGAAATCTTGATGGCATAAATGCAAGGGATGTCCCTAGAATAAGAGGAAAAAGTATCCCCAAAACACACGTTGTTCTCCTAGGTAGAGGGAAAAGATGTGGTCTACACAAATGAGGTCCATGTATATAGAACCCTACAAGTACAATCAGACTACTACACTTGCTCAAAGAAGAGATTAGCCAAAAACCCTGAAGCTACCACAAGACCCAAAGTGACTTTTGAGAAAATCCTAACACCTCAGCCTCCACCCCCAACCTATCCCAGATGGAGTGATGCAATCCAGTACAGGATAAAAGACCCTAAGGTCCCACCTCTAAGGTCATACAATGTGGTAGAGCATCTAAAAAAGGTTCAGGCTAATGTTTCTCTATGGAACATCCTATCCATCCCCAAAAATAAATCTTTTATAAAGGAAGCCATGGAGGAACAAGAAAGGCCCACACAAGGGAAGTTGATTGTAGATCTTTTGAAAATAAAGGGGAAAGAAGCTAGCACAAATGCACACCCCCAAATACCCTCTGCATTCATCAATACCAAAGAAGGGTTAAGTAAAAGAAAACCTACCTCATTTTATTTGGCATTGATTGTAGGGAAGAAGTTATTGCATAATTCCATGATTGATTCAGGCATGTGCACAATAGTAATGCCCAAATAGATAGTTGATGCACTACAATTGATGTATGAACCCTTGAATAAAGGGGTGATTCAGCTCGATAGGAAAAAGGTTCAAAACCTAAGCATCATCTAGGCCCTCCCCCTCACATTATACTCCTATCCTATCATAACAATATGACAAGACATTGTAGTGATAGACATCCCACCTATTTTTGGGCTATGTTTGTCAAGGGATTTCACCACAAATTAGTGGATACTTGTCATTAGACTAGTTTCATCTAATCCTAAGAACCAAGTATGGTTTAAAGTTAAAGTTGTTGTTTGAACTACTTCACCTAGAGTACATAGTGGATGAATTGATGACAGACTTTGAAGCAATGCACATCTCCTTCTCAAGAACAGAGATGTACTATGAAAAAATGATTGAAAGAGAGAAGGTGATGGACAATAGGATCCCTAAATAAGAGTCCATTATTAATGAGTTCATCAAGAATGATCCATTCATGAACTTCGATGTCATGGGCCTCGAAACATACGTGATTCATGACGAGGACCAGGCCATTCCAAAAGTCTTAAATAATGTAGGGGATCAGAAAAAAGGATTAGGGATGAATCTAAACTAACATCTCCTTTAAAAAAAGATAACCTTTGAGCCTTTTGATTCCAGTTTACTTGTACAAATAATGAGGCTGAATATGAGGCTCTAGTCTATGGCCTTGTTGACCAATTTTTGGTCTTATAGGCCAAAATTGGGCAACCCCTCCTTTTTATTTTCAAGAGTTACTCAATCCATGTTTTGGCTAGATCATCCCTTAGTTGTCTTATGCAAAATGTTCTCTATCAGACCTTTCTCATGAAAAAGCTAGGTGTTTCCCTCATTCTGTTGTGCCAAGATTATTTTGGGTTTGTCAAGAGTAATTACTTCACCTATAGTAGTGCATTTCAGGTTTTCTAAATGACTTTACTTGTGAAATTTTTGTAAGTCAAGTCACTTGATAAACCCAATTTGGTTTTGGTGATGTAATTCATACTTTACAAACGTCTTTATTTATAAAGGTTTATAAGTAAAGACACTTGTAAAACCCGATTTGGTCTTCGTAGACCAAATCAGGTTTTCCAAGTGTCTTTACTTATTTGTTTTATGAGTTGAAGTTGATGCAAAACCCAAATTAAGAGCTCATGAGAGGTCTGAAATGGTCTATCTAGTGTAATTTGGGTTTGTGCAGGTGTATTATTTGTTAGTTTTTATACGTAAAAGCAAGTGAAGGACCTAATTTTGTCTATGTAGCTCGCCAAAGGCATGGATTTTATTCAGAGGGAACATAAGCAAATAAATTGGACTTTTCACTTTTCTAAAGGATAATTGAAGAAAGGCCGAAGGGCAAGTCTAGAAGCAAGTGCCCTTGCGAAGGGATTTTTGTCGGTATGAGGACCAATACAAAAGTTCTGAAGGGAAACTAGAGGCTCAAAATGCCCTTGTAGAGGGCACTTTGAGAAATACAGGGACCATTTCCATAAGCCCAAAGGGAATTTTTGGATTAAAATGCCCTTGCAGAGGGCAATCAGTTGAAGAAAAGGGACAAAGACAAGAAGCCCGAAGGGCACTTGCCCTTCGAGAAAAGTGACAAGTGGAAGGAGTTTTCATTCAAATATTTCATCTAAAGGAAAACTAAAGAAGGTAAGCCAAAGTCAAATTCCTTCAAACAAAATGTGAAAAAGGAATTATTTCAGACATTTTATCTAAATAAATTTGATGGTCATAGAAAGCTCAAAGGTCGAAAATGCAAAGAAGCAAGCCAAGAAGGCAAGGAACAAAGCCAAGGAGAATTACTTTGGATAAAATGTCTGAAGGACATGTCAAAGATAAATCTACCAGGAAATCGAAGGCCCAAATGAGTAAAGACAAAATATGAGAAACCAAGGTAAAGGAGAAGTTGAATGAAAGAGTAAAACATAGAATAATTCCAACTACTAACAAAGATAAAGGGCAGAATCAATGACCACTCAAATTGAGACAGGTGGCATGAACAAATCAGCAAAGGGATTTAATACATTTAGGTAGAATATATCTACCAAAAACCAATAAAATGGATTAGTTTTCAAACTATAGAGACTAGCATCCCATGTTTTCATGCTCACCATTAATGTGCATCCAAGTATTGAAGAGAGCATAGTAATCACAACAACTCAGAATGGCCTTATCAACTATTAGGGATGGTTTCCCATGCTTTTGTAACCCAAAGATAGCAGAAATAGTGATTTGGATAGCCTACAGCATGGCTCCCATAGGTAGTTCGAAGAAAGTGACAGCAACATGGTCTTTTGGTCTCTGCAAAAGTGTTTAACTTAGCATGGGTTTCCATTCCTTGATTTGTCAGCTATCTTGTTTCTAGTTCTCTATATATTTTTAACTTCTCATTTGAGAAAATATCTCTCAGCTTGTATGGCAAAGCCCTGAAGGAATTTACCTTGAATCAGAAAGAACATTTAACCTCCATTTGAGCTTGCACTTTTGCATATGTCTATGGTTTTATCTTGTGTTAAGTCATTTTATTTTTATGCTTTCATATGTTTATTCCATCATATCTAATGAATAGTGATTTTCTTCTCTTGAAGGTCATAGAAAGTGTCTGAAGAAGTATAGGCAAGTGAATAGACTACGTAGCAGTGTGTCTCAGAATACCTCTTGTGCTAGTTTTTTCCTCTCTGTATCTTCATAGGACCCCCTAATAAAATACTAATGCAAGGAAGTTTTTCTCACCTAAATGAAGTGTATGGTTATTATCCATGGTTCAAAGTGTATGCCAAAGTTGAGTAGACCAATTATTTTGGTGCATCACCTTTTAGCTTAGGTCCCATTTTTAGTATTTTCTCTCCCTTTTCATCCCCACCATTATTAGTAGTAGGAGATCCATGGCCTCAAGGTGCATCAAGGGGAGCTATCCCCTAATTTAGAGATTCATCCCTCACATTTTCCACCCACATTAAGAGGGATGTCTCCATTGTGCCACATGGATGAAGAGCGTTGAGCCTCCCTTCAGAGGGTGCAATCCACCACATCAACAGTTTCTGGCATGCTCGGTGGGACAAGCTTTTGTCCAAAGAGTTGAATAATTTTAGTGTGTTATTTAACCAACCAACCTTTGGAGGCTATTCACCCAACTCCAATGGTGACTCTAAGTTGAATCATCTGGTTAAGCAGTCCTAGTACCATCAAGAAATCACTTTTTAGTATGTATAATCACATTTTTTAGTAGCATGAGCCTTGTGTTCCTTCATCTAGTTCTGATAAAGCTCATTTTGTTCATGGAATCACCTCAAGTAGCTCTCCTACTTACCCTTCACCTAGTGTGAGGGAAATAATGCTAGATTTTGAGAAGCAAGTGATGGAGATAGATAGATTAGAGGAGAAGAATAGATATCAGCAAGAGATGATGCACAAAAAGGAGTATTTTTTAGTCAAGCTCGGGCCTTACAATACATGAAGGAGGAACTAGCAAGATAGAAGATTCCATTCATTCAAGGCAATCAGACTTACATTCCTTTTCTCATCCCAAAGCATCCCCCTCCTATTCAAAATAAAGTCCCCTCTTGTATGCCAAATCGTTTCTATCAAATAGCCCTTGCTCACCAAATCCAATATTCTAGCTCATCTAATGCTTTAACCACTTCTACTCTTAATCCTTTACATCTAGATTTTCAACACCAAAGGGCATTAGAACAGCCTCTCATGGAGACTAAACTTCTCAATTCTTTAGAATGTGGACCCTTTTTTTATGGGAATTACCCTATATCTTTTGGAAAGTAACACATCTCTCTTGAAGCAACTCTTTTTGTGCATGAATAAACCCTTCCTAGTCTCCCTCAACCTCCTCAAGTCTTTCAACATAGGAGTGCCTATCATGAACTAGCTCAGAACCTTGAAGAGGATAAATTCACTTCCTCTCCACAAGGGAAGTGTTCCATTCCCAAGGTCATGAGTTGGAAGCAAACAATGAAATCATGGGGTAGGAAAAAGGAAGATAGGCCTATCCATTTTGATAGAAGCCTTGAAGAAGATGAAGTTGCTCCTACTCATCATGATGATTCTTGTGCCTTCCAAGAAAGGCTCTTCCAAGACAATATAGCCAAGCAAATTGTAGAGTTGGATTCTAGAATGAGGTTCCTCAACCAAGGTGTCATGGATGGTTCAGACCAAGCAAAAGATCCTGCATCTAAACACACCCCATCAACACCCCTCCAAGAGAGATATCAAGCCACATCTGATGTGGATGAAGTGCTAGCCAAATGAAAGGAAGAGAATCATTCAATTCTAGCTTAAGGTTTGCCTCCTCTTCCACATGAGTTTAACCATCAGCCTTCCACTTCATCCCTTATCAAGGAGGAACCTATTTTGAAAGAGGCAAATGAAGATGAGAGGATCTAATTTGTAGCTGATCCAGAGGCCCTCTCAAATGAAAATGAGGAGGAAATCATCATAGAAGCTCCCTTTGAAGACATCATCAACAATGGAGAAGACATAGGTCATGCATACATGTAGATGTTCTAGCAATATGAAGATAACATTGACAAACTTTATTTATCAATAATGGATGATGAGGAATGTAAGCATAGTGAGCTCTCTCCCCCCTTGTTTGATGAACTTCCTTGTTGCTTTGATGAGGAGAATGACCATGCCATGGAACCCACATTGGAGGAGGATCAGGAGCATGTCTTTGAACAACTATAGACTCTTGTTTTTAATAAGAAAAGGAGAGGCCTGCCTATCTTAATGAAAGCTTTGAAGAAGAGAGCCTTGAATGAGAAGATGATGTCCCCTAGGATGAGAAAGTAGTTTGTGATCTAATTCCAGACATCACAATAGTCACCCTTCTTTATGAAGACCATGATGAACCAAAGAATCAGTTTGACAAGCTCATTAATGAAGTAGAAGGGGACAAGTCAATCCATGATGCATATCAAGGGGGCTATGAGCTAAATGAGCCCTATGGTGATGATCCAGTAGCCATTGATTTCTTAGTGAGATATATTATCATGAGGTAGTCTCCAAAGAGCAAAGTAAATAGGTATATGTTGTAGACATGTTTGTCCCTGATTCACTTGGATACAAGCCAATCAAGGTGTCAGGGAAGAAGGGTAAGTCACCAAGATTCCATTCCATTCAGCCACTTGTATAGCACAATAAGTTTTCTTACCATGAAGGAGACTTAATAAGTTTTCCCTTTGATCCAGGAGGGAGAAGAGTAGACTTGGTTAGTTGTACATAGTAGTTTTCTTTTTGTTGTGTTGTCCTTTCTTTTCCCTAAGTGTTGTTGCACATGTGTGTAGTGTTTTTATCCTTTGTGTGTATTTTTTCCTTATTGTTTGGGGTAAAATATTTGTTGGTTCATATGTCCTTACAAGGTTGTTGTTGACTTCTCCAAGATGCATCCTGACTCCATGCCCAATGGAATTTGTGGCTACCAGTCTTCCCAAGCATAGCAAACATGCTTCCCCTATGAGTCACCAAATGTGTTGAGAAATTTTTGGTCATACAGGCCAAAATTGGGCACCCCCTCCTTTTTCTTTGCAAGAGTCATTCAATCCATGTTTTGGCTACATCATCCCTTCGTTGTCTTGTGCAAAATGTTCTCTATCAGACCTTTCTCATGAAAAAACTAGGTGTTTCCCTCATTCTATTTTTCCAAGTGTATTTTAGGTTTATCAAGAGCAATTACTTCACCTATAATAGTGCATTTTGGGTTTTCCAAATGACTTTACTTGTGAAATTTTCATAAGTCAAGTCACTTGATAAACCTGATTTGGCCTTGGTGGTGTAATTCAAACTTTACAAACATCTTTATTTATAAAGGTTTATAAGTAAATACACTTGCAAAACCCAATTTGGTCTTGGCAGACCAAATCGGGTTTTCCAAGTGTCTTTACTTTTTTGTTTTATGAGTTGAAGTTGACATAAAACCTAAAGTAAGAGCTTATGAGAGGTTCAAAATGGTCTATCTAGTGCAATTTGGGTTTGTGTGGGTGTATTACTTGTCGGTTTTTATAATTAAAAGCAAGTGAAGGACCTGATTTGGTCTATGCAGCTCGCTAAAGGCACAAATTTTATTCACAAGGCACATAAGCAAAGAAAGTGGACTTTTCACTTTTTTGAAGGACAATTGAAGAAAGGTCGAAGGGTAAGTATAGAAACAAATACCCTTGCAGAGGGATTTTCATCAACGTGAGTACCAATACAAAAGTTTCAAAGGGCAACTAGAGGCTCAAAATGCCCTTATAAAGGGTACTTTGAGAAATACATGGACCATTTCCATAAGCCTAAAGGGAACTTTTGGCTTGAAATACCTTTGCAGAGGGCAGCTGGTTGAATCAAAGGGGAAAAGACAAGAAGCCCAAAGGGTACTTGCCCTTCGATAAAAGTGACAAGTGGAAGGAGTTTTCCTTCAAACAAAATGTTTGAATGAATTCCTTCAGACATTTCATCCGAAGGAAAACTGAAGAAGGCAAGCTAAGGTTGAATTCCTTCAGACAAAATTTTTTAAATAATTCCTTTAGACATTTTGTTTGAAGAAATTTGATGGTCATAGAAAGCCTGAAGGCTGATAATGTAAAGAAG
The DNA here is from genome assembly GCA_037957365.1 of Torreya grandis. Classification (NCBI taxonomy): domain Eukaryota; kingdom Viridiplantae; phylum Streptophyta; class Pinopsida; order Cupressales; family Taxaceae; genus Torreya; species Torreya grandis. The sequence goes on along the minus strand of JARHVA010003692.1, from coordinate 1,759,302 downwards.
CAAGCCAAGAAGGCAAGGAAAAAAGCCAACGAGAATTCCTTCAGATAAAATATCTAAAAGAATTCCTTCAAATAGAAACCCACCAAGAAATCAAAGGATCGAATGAGTAAAGATAAAACAAGATAAACCAAGGCAAAGGAGAAGTCGAAGGAAAGAGATAAAACATGAGCAAAGATAAAGTGGAAAAGATAAAACTCAGAATAGTGCTAGTTGCTTACAAAGACAAAGGGAAAAATCAATGACCACTAAAACTAAGATAGTTGGCCTGAATAACCAAATAAAATGAGTTAATACATTTAGGTAGAATATATCTACCAAAAACCAATAAAATAGATTGGTTTTCAAACTATAGAGACTAGGATCCTATGTTTTCATGCTTCACCATTAATGTGCATCCAAGTCGCATTTAGGTATTGAAGAGAGCATAGTCAGTCACAACAACTTGGAATGGCTTTGTTAGTTGCTAGGGATGGTCTCCCATGCTTTTGTAGCCAAAATACAATAGAAATGATAGTTTGGATAGCCTACAACATGGCTCCCATAGGTAATTTGAAGAAAGTGATAGCAGCATGGCCTTTTGGTCTCTATAGAAGTGTTTAACTCAGCATGGGTTTCCATTCCTTGATTTGTCAGCTATCTTCTTTCTAGTTCTCTATATATTTGTAACTTCTCATTTGAGAAAATATCTCTCAGCTTGTATGGTGAAGCTCTGAAGGAATTTACCTTGAATTAGAAAGAGCATTTTACTTCCATTTGAGCTTGTATTTTTGCATATGTCTATGGTTTTATCTTGTGTTAAGTCATTTTATTTTCACGCTTTCATAAGTTTAATCTAGCATATCTAGTGTATAGTGATTTTCTTCTCTTGTAGGTCACAGGAAGTGTCTGAAGAAGTATAGGCAAGTGAATAGACTACACAAAAATGTGTCTCAGAACACCTCTTATGCTAGTATCTTCCTCCCTGTATCTTCATAGGACCCCCTACTGAAATACTGATGCAAGGAAGTTTTTCTCACCTGAATGAAGTCTATGTTTGCTTTTCGTGGTTCAAAGTGTATGCCAAAGTTGAGTATACCAATTATTTTGGTACATCACCTCTTAGCTTAGGTCCCATTTTTAGTATTTTCTCTCTCTTTTCATCCCCCCCATTGTTAGCATTAGGATATCAAGGGTCTCAAGGTGCATCAAGGGGATATAGCCCTTAATCTAGAGATTTATCCCTCATGTTTGCCACCCACAGCAAGAGGGATGTCTCCATTGTGCTGCATGGATGAAGAGAGTTGAGCCTCCCTTCAGAGGGTGAAATCCACTACATCAACAGGCCTCAACATTTTTGAATGAATGAGCATCAGATAGTTAAAGGTATTTGATGATTCCAAATTAGTAGTGAGGCAGGTGAGAGGGGTAGTGGTTGCAAAGAACGTGCGTATGAGGTCTTAACACCATTGCATATGGGATCTAATTGAATCTTTTAAAGCCTTCAACATTTAGATCATCCTAAGAACAACAAAGGTAGAGGTCAACAAGATGGAAATAATAAGATCCCAATTCGACCCATAACGGTCTTGTTCATCAATGAACAAGTGGTGTGGGTAGTCATCAAGCCCACTATCCTAGACAACAACTAAAATTGGTAGGTGTTTGAAAGTGATGCTCAAATTATGATGTTCCTCCATCAATCATGTGAGTCCATGGAACAACTATAGCTAAAAATTAAAGATGTCTGTGGAGATCAAATTATACAATTAAAGACCAATAAGGTACCAAAGGGCCTCATCACCCTAAAAAATCTTTTTGACTCTAATGATGCAAGGAATGAAAAATGTAAGCTTATTACGAATAAGGGTGATTATTGAGAACTTGACATCAGATGAGGGAAGAAGATGAAAATTGGAAAATAAGTTCCCCAAAAGGATAAGGAGCAATTAGTCTCTTTATATGAAAAGTACGAAAGAGCCATCACATGGACTTATGATGACTTGAATGGATACGATCGAGGGATTATTCAACACAACATAGATTTTTTGGAAGGGGACAAGCCAATCCAATAGAAGCAAAGGCTGATAAATCCAAAGATTGAATCCCTCATGGCCCAAGAGCTCAAGAAACTAATTGACTCGAAGATTATACACCCAATCAAACATTTGACTTGGGTATCCAATCTAATTCCTGTGTAGAAAAAGAGTGGATAAATCTAGTTGTGCATAGATTTTTGGGACTTGAATAAGGAATCCCTGAAGGACTATTACCCCCTCCCCTCTATGAAATAAATCCTCCAAATGATAGCAAGCACAAAGATGTTTTCCCTGCTAGATGGATTCTCTGAGTACAACTAGGTATGGGTGAACAAAGAAGACCAACACAAGACCACCTTCACTATGAAGTGGGTAACCTTCATGTATGTGAAGATGCCTTTTGGCCTTTCAAATGCCTATGCAACATTCTAGTGAGAAATGGATGTAGACTTCGAAGGGATAATTAACAAGATCATCCTCATCTACCTAGATGACCTCACTATGTTTTCTAAGAAGAAGGAGGATCACTTTGATCATATAGAGAAGGTCTTCCAAAGATGTCAAGAACTTGAGGTATCTCTAAACCCCAAAAAATGTGTCTTCAGAGTTCCAAAAGGCAAACTTCTTGGGTATGTGATCTCCAAATAAGGGATCTCTATTTATCCAAAAAAGATAAGGGCCATCAGGGACTTGGCTTTGCTAATAAACAAAAAGGGGGTGCAATCTTTTCTTAGAAAGATTAATTTTATCAGTAGGTTCATATTAGACTTTACAAGATTGGTTAGGTTAATCACTCTAATGCTGAAGAAAGACCAAGCCTTCAAATGGACACTCGAAGGAAGAGCAGCACTCGATGAAATTAAAGATGTCATATCTATAGCTCCTATACTAGTCAACACTGACTTTTCCAAGGACTTCATTATGTACGTCTATAAAAGTGAACACAACTTGGCCGTTGTACTAACTCAAAAGGAAGAAGAAGGAATTAATGAACACCCAATTCTGTTTTACTTAAGGACACTGCATGGATACAAGGTTAAATACAACTTTATGTAGAAATAATCCTTCACCATTGTCAAGTGCCTTAAGAATTTTAGGCACCTCATGGCAGGTATCAAGGTAATGGTGTATGTAGAACACTCTAGCATCCATGAGTACATCATGGAAGGAAAAATTATAAATAAAAGGGCCAATTAGATCACCAAGATTCTGGAGTATGATATAGAGGCTAGGCCAATGAAGGTAATCAAAGGAAGAGGAATATGTGAGTATTTATCTCAATGCACAAATGTCTCGATAGAGGAATAAGACACACCAAAAACTACCTTGCTGAACCAATTTGAAGCCGATGGATCCTAGGTGGTTGACCAGATCCATTTCATGCAAATTACTCAGTATATTGATGGTCTCCCCATGCATAAAACCCATTTTTATGGACTACAAGGATCTAGTTATACACTAGTCCAAGAGGTCCTTTTTAAGAGGAACTTTAATGGAGATCTCTGATGTGTTGATAAACCCCAAGCAGAGAAGATCTTCCAAGACATGCACTTTTCTCCCCTCAATGACCACTTCTTAGCTAAGACCACCATGACAAAAATCATATGAATGGGGTATTACTAGCCAACCATGTTCACTGGCTGCCATCAAGAAGTAAAAAAGTGTTGGAGGTGCCAATTCTTCACAAGAAAGAGAAAAAAATTTGCCATGCCTCTCAACTTGATTATGATCAATGAGCCCTTCACATATTGAGACCTAGACTTCATCGAAGTGATCAATCCCATATCTAGTGCTGATCAAAAATGGATATTAATGACCACTAACTACTTCACCTGGTGGATTGAAGCAACCCTGTTGAGGGAAGCAATCAAAAATGTGATTCTTGGATTCTTAGAAGAGCTTGTGGTAAGGTTCAGCCCACCCAAAATAATAATTTTTGATAATGTGAAGTCCTTATTTGGGTCTAAAATTGCTAAATTCATACTTTGAAATGGTATATTCCTAAAGGCTTCATCTAATTACTACTAGTAAGGGAATGGGTTGGCAGAGTCTAAAAATAAAAATCTGATCAAGTTGATCAAAAGGATATGTGATAACAAGTAGAAGGAGTGGCTCTTACATGTGAAAATGATCCTGTGGGTGAACCACATCACCCCCAAACAAATTATGAAGACTTCCCCATATGAACTTGTATACAAGAAAGAAGTGATTATGCTTGTATCATCATAAATACCTGCATTACAACTTTTGAAGGCTATTGAAATCAAAGAAAATAGAGCAATGGAGGTTTGGATTGTTGAATTACTCAACCTATAGGTAGCAAGGGAGAAAGAAAGAAATGCAAATATCATCTAACAACAAATGGTTAAGCGATGGTTTGACAAAAAGTCATCTAACCCAAGATTTAAACTTGAGATTTAGTTCTCAAATATGAGCACTATGTTGTGAAGCCAAGACAGCATGTGAATTTTGATTCTCTTTGGAGAAGACCTTTTCACATCATCAGTGATAGGTAGGGAAATGATTTTGGGCTAGAAGACATAGAAGGTAATGCATTGGAGATGCCCATCAATGCGATCAACCTAAAACATTATAACTAACTTACCCACCTCCCCCTTGTACATAATTAGCTTTTTTCCCTTTTCCCCATTGCATTGTTTCCTTTCCTTGTTGTTGTTTCCCCTTTGCTTTGTTTCTTTTCCTTTATTTTTTACTTTTTCAAATAAATGTTGTTGGTACAAGTGATCAGTCTAGTCACCACGTCTCATCTCCCTAATCCTCCCAAATCTTCAAAATCATTCTCTGAAAGATGGTTATCTACCATTCTCACCTACCATTGATGTCAGATGCTCTACTATGTACAACTCCCCATTATGATCATTACCAATCTATTGTGAGTGGCTCTTCGAGCATGTGTGTCACCCTTATCATTTATAGGGATGACAATTTTAAAATTTTCCATGATGAGCATGCTTAGTGGCATCAGTGTATAAATGTCACCACCTCACTCGGGCTAAACACTTGACACTTTCAGATTTTTGAGAGCTTTGAGCAATTGAGAAAAATAGAGAAGAGTCGAGACTGCAATTGCAAGTAGTGAAGCAGAGAGCCATTAATCTAGACTTTTAGTATAAACAAAAGTGATTTTAGATTAAATTCCTCAATAATGGAATCTTATACGTATTCATTAGGAAATGAAAGCCCTTTGAAATAGAGATCCTGTGAGTCGATTTGTAGGGGGGGCCTTGCCCCCAAGCACATCATAAGCAAAGTCTATACTTTAGCCCCTATTCAAGCAAAGGAGAAAGTGTCAAATACTAAGAAGGCACCCAAGGGACCTTATAAGGATTGAACATTGGTAAATAACTTTGTAGATGAAATATTTTACCCAAAGTTGGCTAAAAACCCTAAAATTCTAAGAGAGGGCATCTATGCCTAAATACTCGACAGGGTTAGCAAGAAGTAATATCACTCATTTTACTATAGGATATGGGAGTCCACATTGGAATAATACATGGTGCCCTATGTACACTCATGCCCAAAAATCATTACCCTTTGCATAAAAATATATGATGCTAACACTGGCATGATTGTTGATAACAACCATTTAAGGGTAAAAATTGGTGCAGATAACATCAGAGAGATGTTTCAGCTCCCAAATGACCCCAAGGCTATTGTCTATAGCATAAAAATCCTCCAGAGTGTTTGGGATTACTAAGTATAGGAAAAGGCACACTTTATTGGTATTCTCCTCAAGATCAAGGTCATGAAGATGCCTTCTCTACCCATGCCCTTGACAACCTTCCCTATGCAGCACTTGAAGGAGACTCTGTTCATGTTGTCCTTCATCATACGGATAGATGCTGACAACAATGTATATGACTTCAAATGGGGACACTCTTCCTCATGACCTTGGTGGAGAAGGGATAGGCATTCAAAATGGACTTTGTTAAATCCATTGCCACCACTATGAGGGATGAGATGGAGAATTTTTTGATGATGGGTACCTTTTGATACCCATCCTTCCTCTTACATCTCATTCTATATCAACACTCTCAATACTTCTCTTTGTACCTAAATCTCAACACCTTCAACACAAAAGTCTTCCCTAACATGGTGGCCTCAATCACCATATGGACTCACATCCTATCTATCATTAGGGACTATTATGAGTTTTTGGAGCTCTTTATGACCGTAATTCTCATTAACCTCAATCGACAAGCCATTATCTCTAAAATGAGAGATTGGAAATGGGCTTGGATTTAGCTTTGGCTTTGGCTTTTGGCTTTGGATGACATAAAGTGGAACTCTTGTATGGAATTGTCAAAGAACTTTATAAGAATGTGTGGTTAGATCAAGGCTAAAATATGCAAGAAAGCTACTAGGGTCACCCAAGAAAAATTAATTTCATCTAAAAGTTCTCTTCAGCTTGATCCCTATAATGGTATATTAGTGGATGATATTAACTCTTTGAGGCATCAAGTCAGACAATCCTAGTGCTACCTTACCAGGGGAGTGAAAATTCACTCAAGATTGATTAGACTTAAGCTTGGTGATAAAGGGTCTAAGTTTTTATTTTGATGCTTGAGAACCAAAAACCAAAGGAGAAAAATTAATGGTATTGATTTTTAGGGTAACATTTCTCATGACTCTTGCATTATCAAGGAAGCTTTCTTTGAATTCTACTCTATCTTATTTTTGTCTAATGGTTCTAATTCTTTTATAGATAAAAATAGTTCTATTTATGATATTTGTATTTCAAATAAAGTGTCACATATACAAGTGACTTCCCTTGATGAGGATATCACTCTTGATGAAATCAAAGTGACCATTGACTTACTCAATAATGATAAAGCACCTGGTATTGATGGCTTCCCTACTAAATTTTACAAAGCCAATAAGGACTGGATGGCCAAGGATTATCTTGAGGTATATAAAGAAGTTATTGGTGTTGGATCCTTGGGCCTTAAAATAAATAGAGGCATTATTAAGCTCATCCCTAAGGAAAGGGACCCATATTTGATCAAAAAATGGAGGCTAATTACCCTCTTTAATGTCTCCTATAAAATTATGGCCAAGAGACCCTCTTCTCTACTTCCATCTATTGTTTCTGGGACTCAAAATATATTTGTTGAAGGAAGATACATTCTAGATAACTTGATTAATAGTTGGGAAGGGATGTATTGGGTCTATGATTCTAATCAAGATATAGGCATGATTCTACTTGACTTTGAGAAAGCCTATGACAGAATAGACTGGCCCTTCATTGAAAGAATTCTCAAAGCCTTTGGTTTTCAAGGAAAATTTTGTAGAATGGTAAGTGTTCTTTTAAAAGACACCTCTGTTGTAGTGAAAGTGAATGGGGAATTGATAGACTCACTTGAGCTTCAATGGTCCATTTAGACAAAGTTGTCCTCTTGCCCCTTCTTTATTTATATTGGTAGCCAAATCCTTGCATTATGTCCTTAGATTCTCATATGCGGGTCCTCATGTCAAAGGAATATCTCTTCTCAATGAAGATGAATTGATTGATGTTTTATTTATTGATGACACTAATATGTTTGTCAAATTAGAGAAAATCAACTTAAATCAGGTTGCTACAAGGCTAGATATATATTTTTATACTTTTGGATCTAAGGTTGCTATGCATAGATCTTGTATGTTGGGGTGGTAGGATACCCCTCATGATTGGCTTACATAGTTTGGCTAGGTGTGTAAAGGGCCAGATGAATTGGTTAGATATTTGGGTATTACTTTTTCACTTACCCTTTCATTTATGATCATGTGGGAGTGGATATTTGTCAAAATTAATAAGAAATTTTAAAAATGGTAGGGACACTTTCTTTTTTTACTTGGAAGGATCCAGGTTTGTCAAAAAGTTCTTGTCTCATACAATATATGTTATGCTTCTTATTGTATTTTTATTAAGACTCATATCAATTTGTTACATGTAATTATAAGGGATTTGCTATGGTCTAATGGTAAAGGAGGGAGGAAAAGACACACTATCTCCTTGCAATTTTGTTTGAAGCCCAAACATATTGGGGGACCTAGCCTAAAGGATCTAGGGCATCATGCTCACAGTTAAATGGATAATCAATGCATTCAAATGGGATGAGCCCTAGAAAATATTAGTTAGAAATAATATCCTATGTGGCTCTCCTAGAGGTAAACCAAACTAGAAAGGGCTCAATATTACAAATCTTCTTATAGGTCCCTTCTCTATTAAAGTAGTTGGGTTGCCAATATTTGTTTCTAATTGGTCTAATTGGTCATCTAGTTTGGGATATGCTTCTAGGGTTATAAATCCATCTAGTGGAATCTTTGTGTCAATAGAGGGTCACTTTCACTCACTAGTGGATGTTCTTATTTTGACTAATTCAATAAAGGTTTGAGGGTTTTCAAAGATCTTTTTTCATAGAATGGTTGGGCCACTTGGTCAAAAATTAGAGTTACATTTCATATCCTAGTCACTCAGCATAGAACATATACCCTTGTTCAAAAAGTACTACAGGGGAATAATAATGTCTCCTTTATGGATGAGGAGGGTGAATTCTAAGAAAGTATTAAGTGATTTAAGGGTCCTCCCCTGTTTGAGTTCTCTACTAAGATGTTATACAATAAACTATTTTTTTCCAAAGTCCCCTATCTTACCCTTAATCATATTTGGAATGTGTGTGATCCCCTTCATTCCTTGTCCTTTAGGTTTAATGTTATATGGGCTTCTTGTATTGAACTTAAAAAGTCTAGTTTTCATTGGCTTTTGGTATACAATAAATTATTGGCACTATTTTGGTTAAACGTGGATTTGGGAAATGTTTTTTTTTCCTTTTGTAGTGATGCTAAAACTATTGAACATATTTTTTTCTCTTGTCCTTATGCTTCTAATATCTAGAAATGTTGTTTCAAGGGCTGGAATATTATTTATAATTGAGAGAATGGATGGTTGAATATTGTTTTTAGGTATATTTGTCCTAAAAAAATCCATCCTTTTTTTCATAAGTGTTGTCTTGTTTTCTCAACTGAGATTTTATGGTTTTTATGGAAGCAAATGAACTTAGAGGTTTTTCAATCTTAGGCTAGAGTGATTACTGAATTCACTATTGAAGTCATCTTTCATATTTTTTATTTATAGATATTTATTGAATTGAAGGTGCCAAAAGTATAGTTGGAATAGTTCCTAGGGTTTGGAATGCTTAAGATCATGTCAGATTACCTGATTGATTCAAGCAGCTATCCTAAGTTGAGTCCACACCTAGATTGGGGAGTTTTCCATGGATCAACTGTAGAGGTGAAATTTCTAAGCATGAATGAGAGTTCATCAAGGACTCCTATTTTGATTAGATATATAACCCTATTCAAGAATGGGTTAACTCTTCAAAATCTAAAAAGAATGTTGTATACAGTTGGCTAATGACCAACAATGATATGATGAGGGATGTGCAGAATGATAGTTTTGACAGTAGTGTGATTAAGGAATTTATGGAATTTGTTACTCCACTTGACTTAGATATTCATTGGTTCTCTAATGATAATGATTCTCTATGAACCCTTCCCCTCCCCCGAATCTCCCCTCCATGGTACAAGTTTTTGATGATCAAAATGAGGTGTGGAAATTAATAGAAGATAGTGTTAATGTTTTTTCTAGGAAATTAGAGAAGCTAATTGAAAGGGTTGGTTCTACTAAAGTGGATGAGGTGATAGAATATGTTAGGTCCAATAAAATTAAATCCCTATTAAATAAGGTAGAGCAATACACTCCACTATTGATTACTGGACTGGAATAGTTAGGACCTATATTGAAGATGAGCTCTATTGAGGGACCTGTGTGTGTGTATTTGGATGAGGACATTGAAATGGACTACACCGGTTCTTGGAGGTCACCTGAAGATAATTCTACGTAGCTGATCATATCTAGGGGCACCTCTAGTCTGGGTGGTGGGATATGTGTGTTGGTTCTTTTTGCTTGTTAGGCTACCTTTATGGGGCCAAATTTTATATTACATTATTGATTGTTATATTTAGACTTATGTGGGAATGTCTCCTATCTTAATACTATATGGTGTTTTGATACTTTGAAAACTATTTTGCATCTTTGATGCTTATACTTTGTAATTGATAATTCAATATTAAAAAATTATCAATTCCCCAATATTTATCTGATTAAATGTTTTTGGACTGTTGCTTAGTATTTATAGAATAAATTTGGGTTTATAATTTGGTTCAACTTGAGAAGAGTGAGGAAGATGGGATGAAGGATCATGTTTTGTTGATCGAATAAAGAAATTGTAATATTTGAAAAACCACAGAGACTCAATGAAGGATCTTACAAGTCAACTAAGGGCATCGAGTTAGGTGTTTTAGGCATACAAGAGGGTCCCCATTGAATTTTTTGTAGAATGAAGTGTGTTGGGGCTCAACATTGTTTTCCAAATAAAAATGATATTCTCATATGCCTAGATCGGTAGTAGTGTCCCAGTAACTATACCAATGGAGCATCACTTCAAATATTTTATATACATATTTGATCATAGATTGACCCCAACTATTTACTTTCTCACGTTCCTCCATGCATTGGATACAAGGATGAAGACCATAGGATATTGTACACCCATTAGTATTGATAGTAATGTAAATAACAACCAATATACATAAATATTTTTGTAAACCTAGACTCATCCCTATTATAATATCTACAAGTATTAAAATATCACCAGCCCTCTCATAGCCTCCATGACCACCTATGTAATGAAACTTGATAAAATCTCTCTCAACTCAAGAGAAAGATGCAACTCTCACCTCTCAACCCCTATTAGGAATGTAAAATATGTGCCACGCATCCTCTTAACATCATTGGCATATAACAAATGTATAAGAGTCACATTCCTACCACTCTATAAGGGTTGTAAGTAACGGAATGTCACAAGGAACAAGCCCTAATCAACCTACATGACCCATACTAATAACATCCATACTTGTTAGATACTGTGGATTTAGACCCAACTTTGTAATCAAACCTCAAGATTTATTATGAATCCACTCATAAAATGTATCTTAGGCTATGATCACAAATATATAAAAAAATGTACATTAGTTTCTCAAATAAAAACAAGTGTCATGAAGTAGCTTTAGTACTTGCTGCTAGGTGTAACAAGTTTAAGACTAATTTTTACTTCATTTTAAGAATGGCCATAATAATTGTGTAGATCATGAATAAACTCACATAATTGGTATTGAATAATGTGAAAAATAGAAAATTATATTATTATAAGATGGTAAGATTGTAAAAGAAATTATAAAAATCCATACATATATATTTGGAAAAAATGTATTTTTTGATGACTCAAAAGAAATAAAAAAAATGAAGGATATTTTCTTATAGCATGCATATTATATATTGGTGCGACCACATATTTTTTTAATTATAAAAAGACAAGGAAAAACATAATAAGTAGACAAATAAAAACATGTCTCCTAGGAAATATTTTTAGGTAGGGAAAATCAATTGCACATTTAAATTTAAAAAATGAAGGAATCAAAATATAAAATTACAAATAAGAGAGAAATTTTTTAATGGATGTGATATTTGTTTTTCTCCAATTTATAAATGCTAAATATTTGAATTTTCCCAAGAAAATTGTTGTGTCATTTCCCATCAACTAATAAAAATGCATAGAAATAAAACTTTCCAAATTTTATTTTTTCAAAAATGAATCAAACTTTAGAAAATTATGAAATTTTTTGTATTATACAATTTCTAATATAGATTAATAATTAAAAGTGATTCCAATAGATACATGTTGTAGCATGTACTAATAAGATAATAAAACATGTTAATTTTTTTAATATACAATAAAAATGTATATGGGACACATTCAATAGTATATTTATTGGATTTAGGTCAAAAGGGTCAAATTCAATGTTATATGGGTAACCTTTGACAACTCATAGGACAAAATCAGTGGTCCATGGGAAAAAATTGATAGGTAAGGTACATAAGTGGTGGCTAGGGCATATTCAATAGTAGATAAAAATGGTCTAAAATGCATAAATTTAAAAACTGAGCTACTTTAAAAAAATGAAATTTTGGAAAAAATGACTAAAAAGGGTCCATACCTTCTCTAAAGCATGCATATTAACCACTTGATCCTTCACTTGGTCCAAATAGCATGGAAAAACATCTTATCTCACAACAATGGTATTAGATGTCAGAGATCAAGATCAATATAATTGATGGGCTTGAGAATATAAATGATTTATCAATTTGAAAATTCATGTGATATATATATAATCTAAGAACTTTCTATAGTTGTTATGCCAAAAATTAAAATGGCATCTGGTGTGAGCTATTTCGATGTTTTGTCTATCTATTTTACATACTGAGAGACATATGAGCCCATTTTTGAAATAATTCACATTATTCAACACTGTGAGTCTTTCTTATACTATTGGGGCATTTATTACACCTTTTAGGCTATTTATTGCTTCTTTCAATCTCCTTACTGACCTACATGACACTGTTGCATGTCATTTCTTCTGGCATTCACATTTATTGATGCACATTATGATTTTCTATAGGTTATATGATATTGAAAATTTCCCCTCTCTCATGGGATGTGTTAATTAATTTGTACCCTTAAGAGAGGCATATGTTGCATTCACTTATATACTACTCATTATATAGCTTTATTTTGCTTTGTGTAGTCATATAAAATGTCTAAATTGGTAGTTTGAGTGTGGCTTGTGACACCCAATCCATAGGTCCTTCTTGTATACTCTTGTGACCCTTATAGACACTTTTTTGCTCATTGTTAGTCATCCATATCCTTCCAAACAATCATTCTAGCTCAGCTAGACTCTATTTCCCGGGCCAATCCTATCCCCCAAGTCCCAAGCCTATAGGACAAGAGAGCCATACTTGGACTAGAGCACCTGACCCTAGGGTGTCCCATTTTTGACATTTATATCCCTTTGTAATTTGAGCCCAAATGGCTATTTTCATTCGATTCATATCTTTAATTATGTCAACCTAGTGTGAATACATCTTACCCATGACCAATTGTTCCCTATAAAAGCCCATTCAAAGTTCATTTAGAGAGTGGGGGAAAAATATTACAAATCAAGCAAGAATACAAGTAAACTACTAAGGAAAACTTACCTATTCTCTACATATAGTCACCCAACACAACTGCAAGTATATTCAAACTCTCATACCAGTCCTTGGCCACCTCAAGCACTCTCAATTTAGCATTATTAGATTTACATCACACTATTGCACAAAGAACATTAGGTGGGAGAACTATATATGGCTTGATCCCTCTTTAGAGTATTGGTATGTAGGCAACGTGCCCACACAAGGGGTGTGGATCACACTTTTAGTGCATCTTACACACACTAACCCCACTTTTTTAAATGATTCAAATCTCGTTTATCAAGCATGATGGAGGGTTATGATTTGAATATTAAATCATCTATATATCAAGCTTTGTCAACATTCAAAACCCAAGATTTCATATGTAATCTTGCACAAGAATAACACAAAGAAATCAAAGAACTTAGGTCTCTGTGACTAGTTTAGACAACAGCGGTAGGAGTGGACAATAGCATTAGACACCAAAGTGTCCTATTTTTTATGATCCTATCCTTTCACTGAACAAAAACTAGATTCTGATTCATGACATTGTCTTAGTCCTGTATAGCCAGTTTTAACCTATGTTTCATCCATCTCAGTCTAGTTTCAAGCTAAGTTATATTTCTCTTTATTTATTATTTATTTTAGAAAATTAAAAAAGATAGATAAATTATACAAATCAGGACTATAATTATTGCAATATTATTTACTTATTTATTAATCCATACCCTTAACTAAAATATGAATAAAACTCTATTATTCTCAAAAAAATTAAATCATTTGGTGAACCCGACTTACTTTGTTTGCACACAAAAACCTTAAAAACCCTAAGGAGAATTCCTTGCTATTTTTTCCAGTATTTTGTGATTTTTTCCTATATATTTAAATCATAATTTCATATTTAATTTTTAAATTTACCTTAGTAATTTTAAAAATCATTTCTTTCAAACCCTAGTTGAATTTACTAGGTCCCTTAATTCTTGAGGTATCACCTTACATGTTTATGAGCTTTATATCCTTTTTTATTCATATTCTAGTTCATTATTTAGATTATATTTATTTAATATTCTCTTTCATTTTTAAATTTTTTTTCCTTATGCCATCTAAGCTCATTGCATCTCTTCCTTTGAGATGAAGTGTAAGACTTAGTGGCAACCCTTCTGAATTCACCTAGATTCCTCCAACCCATCCATATACCATGGATAAACAACCAGATCAGTGTTCTACTATAGATCCTACACATCCAGATTACACTAATTTCCATGATGATAATTTTGACAATGAGTAGTATGAGAATAAAAATGATGATACACACACCAATGTTCATGACCCACCACATCAGGCTCTTGATCCACTTTCACCTAGCATTGATAATGATGTAGTCATCAACAAAGATTTTATTCTACAAATTTTTAGAGAGATACTCAGGGAACAACCCTGAGATCATGTCCTTATCTTACAATCTATCATGGAAATTAAAAATGCTAAGCAAGTTGAGTCTTCCATTCCTTTAGAACAACTAGTTACAAATGACACTACGGGGGCAACTATGTCTCAATAACCCCCTCTAGTAGCCCAACCCTCCTATGAAGCACCACCAGTTACGACCACTACATCTTTGTCTCTCAATGTGGATACCTTTGTGAAAGAGATAAAATCTCTTCAATCCAAGGTGCTACATCTTGAGAAAGGTGCCTCTAGACCAACATAGGATTTGGATTCTTTTACTTTACTTCATATATCATTGGCATGTCATATTACTTCTATACCCTTGCCACTAGGTTTTATTCAACTCAAGCTCACTCTATATGATGGAAAGGGTGATCTAGAGACACAGGTGAGAAATTTTCATGCATCATGGTTGGACTATGTGCCAAATGACTAGTTACTAACCAAGCTATTTCCACAGAGTTTAAAAGATTATGATTTACCATGATTCTATAGCTTACCGAATCAATCAATCAATGCATTCAATCCTTTATCTGACATGTTCCTAGCTCATTTCAGTATTAACATAGGTGATGAGGTTTCTTATGCCCAAATTGCATAATAGAAACAAAGGTCAAATGAGCATCTTATAGATTATGTTCTTCAATATAAGACTATTTTGGCTAAAATGACAAGCCCCATGGCTGATCAAGAGTTACAAGATCTCTTCAAATAGAGTCTTTTGCTAGCTTTGCATGAGTCAATAATGTTTAAAAGGTTCTCTTCCTTCACTGAGTTATGTCATACACTAAATGAAAGGGAATTCAAATTAATTTCAATGGGCAACTCAAGTACACAAGCATATCAAAAATAATAAACAAGAGTAACAACAAAGTCCCATACAAAATAAAAGTTAATGATAACAAAAGTTAAAATTAACTTATAGTTAATGTAGTTTTAGAGCCCCCTCAATGAGTGGTTTTATTAGCGCCTCCTCGGTGAACCTTCACCAGTCTACCAATATCTCTAGTTAGAGTCTTACAACAGCTTTTGGAATGCAATGTCATATCTCTCCTTCTTATTGAGGAAGTTGATCCAAAAAATCCTCTTCCACATGGATATAATCAGAATGCATTTTGTGATTTTCATAGGGCAATAATCCACACAATGAATAAATGCATTAGTTTGTGACACAAGATATAAGAATTGATAGATGACAACCTTATTGATCTTGGCACTCCAGTTGAGCCTCCTCAAATAAAGCAAACATAGGATAAGGCTCCAAAAAATATACTGGATCCTTTCCCACAACATTCTAAACAAGAGATAAGGGACACATCAGGTGTTCACTATGCATATTATGCACACCCTCTACCAGCTACATACCAAGCATCTTCATCTGAGTCACATCCTTTGAGCAACATGATTGGTGTGTATAATTCTAGAGTTCTAGTTAGACCTTCAATCTCCTTTTCAGAGCAGGAGATAGTTGAGGATGATTCAAATTAATATACACTCTTTATCAGAGCCTACATTGATCATCATCCCATTCATAGTGTTCTCATAGACAATGGAGTAAGCGTAAACATGTGCATTATGACATTACTATAGCATTTGGGATATTCAAAATAGGATATTACCCCCGACTAACATAGTTATCAATGGATTCAATGGATACATATAGAGTTCATTGGGTGAGTTTTACTTCCTTTACAAGTTAGACCAACACATGTAGCCACACCATTTACTGTAGTTCTCAATGTAGGAGTCTTTGATATGTTTCTTGGTCGATCATGGATTCAAAAACTTCATGTAGTAGCCTCTACAGTTCATAGATACATGAAATTCATTCACACTAGTTAGGTTATTACAATTGGTGGAGTTTTGTATTAGATACCACTCTCTACTTTAAATCCATTTCCTACTTTGCAGTCACCAATTTCAACTCCTTCACCAATTATATTTCTTCCTCCAGTTGAGAATCAGACATAACCAAAGCCTCTCTCACTAGCACAGAGATTTCATACACTTCCACAGAGGCCTCTCTTAGAGTGTCCACTATATCGATGATAGTTTTAGGACTCTAGATATTTTTTAGCTACAGTATTCACACCCAAGGTAGTATCATTGAGGTCTCATGCCTCTATACATAGAGCACACTTTTAGAGAGCTTCTTCTACTACCAGATGGGTCCTTAAGAGCCTCATAATTACATCCACATTTCAGAGTTATAGGGGGACCCCATAGTCAGTTTCTATTATAGATATTTCAGAGTGCTTATAGCATACATAGCTTTTAGAGTCATAATCTCAACCCTTCCATCGTGATTCATGATTATGCATGATCCCTCTCCTTGATACAGGACACCATAATAGGGAGTCTCTCATGAGACTCATCAGTTAGTATCATTTCTTCTTAGTCTTTCTTTTACATAGCTTCTTTTCAATTTCTTATACATAGTCTCCTTATGATTGATTATACATAGCTTATTTCAAAATAAAAAAAACAATACAAAATCTCAAAATACAAAAACATTCAAATAATTCAAAATACCAAAAACATTTCAATTGTATGCATTATCCATGTTTTACATTTCTACTACCATGCTAGACTCACATTTTATTGTTATATGTTATTGTTTGTCAATTTATGTACATTACCAAGCTTTACTTGATCTTCTTTGAGTGTGTGCAGTGAAACGCAGATCCTTGATTGCTTCATTTTACCCATTGAGGGGGCATCCTACTTCTACATTCAAGACACACATTGGCATATCTACCCACTGGGGGCATCTTATACATGACTACACCATCCAGGTTATGTCATCCTTACACCACACACTCTAGCTATTATGTCAATGTATATTACTTAATAGATTACATAGATTACTCTATCGACACTCACTAGTATATAGCACTTGTGTATTTCTTAACATCTATGTAGTTTTGTGATACATATTTTACATACTTTCATTTCTTACTTTGATTAGTTAGATGTGATTGTATTTCTAGCATTTACATGTCTTTCTTTCTTACTTTGAGTAGCTAGATGTGATTGCATTTCTCAGTTCATATTTTGTCTTTTGTATGTGCCTTAAGACATTTACCAATGTTATTTTCTTGTACTCTTCTATGTGCTTGTGGCCCTCGTGCCAACCTTGTTTATTTTCAATTGTATGTGTATATGGGAATTTGAACATGCCTTGTATGTTTACTTTCCCAATTTGAGTGACATGTGCCCATGTTCTTTGTTTGTTTGGCCCCTTGGCCTCTTTTGTATGTTTTTTGCTTCTTGCCTTGGATGTTTGTTTACTTTTTTACTTCTCAGTTGTTTGCAATGCCATGATCCACATCATGTGTTATCTTGATTTCTTAGATGCCATGATGGACATCATGTTCCATCCCTCCTTGACAACTAAAACCTAAAAACTAACCAAATTTATAGTTTTAGTTCAGTATATTTCACATGATATTACATTGTTACATCTATCTAGGCAGACACCTGTTGATCTAACCATCTCCAATACAAACTATGTTATATCTTGAGACATCTTTTTTTACTATAATTACTATATCATATATTTTACAACATTACACATTTCTAGGGCTCTTTATTCTAAGGTAAATCATTACAGGGTCTTCATTCATACCCTCAGAAGAGGAGCTAACAATCAAGGGTTTTATCATAGAGATCAGAGCCTTCTATTGATCAAAACACATTTTTCAGAACAGTCAAAACAATAACTAGAATCCAAAACTAGATAGAATAGACCAAGAAAAAAATGATGAACATAGAACATTGATCAGAAATAGTAAAGGATAAGAGTGCCATACTTGGACTATAACATTAGACAATAAAGTGTTATGTTTTTGACACTCCTATCCAAATAGTATAAAAACTAGATTTTCTAGAAACAGACAAAAAGGTAAGTTTAGTTAAAGTTTTGCCAGCTACAGTTCAATTTAGATTCAATAGTTTTAGTAAAATTTTTCTTAGAGAATATAGATATAGGGGGAATCATGCACAAAATGATGGCTCTCGCTTCTAGTTTTAGATTGGGTAGTTGGTACAACTTATAGATTAGAATCCATGCTACAGACACTAGTGATTGGGGGCAATGTGTGTAGCACATTTTTCTTCTTTTTATTTCATTTCATTGCATGTTCTAGGTATTCTCAGTAGTTTCATCCCTTATTCCATCTACAGGTGGTTGGCATCATTTCATAGTGGCTTTCATATAAGCATAGTTCCTAGTTTTAAAGTGGCTTTCATACAAGCCTAATCTCCACCTTTCGAAGTGGCCAAGATTGGGCTAGTTCTCAACACAAATTCAGCTAACCACACCACATTGTCAAATTAAAGAGCATTCATAAGCTTTAAGAGCCATCTCATACAACACACATTCATATTGATATCAGTTCATAGTTTCACTTAGTAGGAAACGATGGAGCCAAAGGACTAGCTAGTCTTTGTATTCTTGAGCCACCTACTCGAAGCGATTGGACACACAGTCTAAACATTGATTAGCACACGCATGACCACATAGCTTCACTTAGTGGGTGATGATGGAGCCAAAGGGCCAGCCTTTGCATTCTTGAGCCACCCTTGAGGAATTGAGCACTTAGCTTCGTTCATGATATTACTCTTGGTTTAGCACATACCCAACATTACTCAGCATCACTTAGCATCATACATCTTCATGGGCTTCACCCTTGCAAGTAAGTTTAGGTACACTTTTTACTTTTCTTTTATTCTAGTATTTCACTTTGATGTATCACTAGAATAAAGGGGGTGCAAATGTAGTCATATAAAATTTTCTAATTAGTAGTTTAAGTGTGGCTTGTGACACCCAATCCATAGGTCCTTCTTGCATGCACTTGTGACCCTTATAAACACTTTTTTGCTCATTATCAATCATCTGTAGCCTTCCAAATGGTCATTCCAGCTCAGCTAGACTCTATTTCCCAAGCCAATACTATCCCCCTGGGTCCTAAGCCTGTAGGATAGGAGTGTCATACCTAGACTACAACACCAAACCTTAGGGTGTCCTATTTTTTATACTCCTATTCCTTTGCAATTTGAGCCCAATCAGTTATTTTCATCTAATTCACATCCTTCATTATGTTGAATTATCATGAATACATCTAACCCATGACCAATTATTCCCTATAAAACTCCATTCAAAGTTAATTTAGAGAAGGGGGACAAATATTACAAAGTAAGAAAGAATACAAGCAAACTACTAAGGCAAACTTCCCTATTCTCTGCATACAATCACCCAACATATCTACAAGCATATTTAAACTCTCATACTAGTCCTTAGCCACCTCAAGCACTCTCAATTTGGCATTATTTTATCTACAACACACTATTACACAAAGCACATTAGGTGGGATAACTACATATGGCTTGATCCCACTTTGGATTATTGGCAGGTAGGCAGCGTGCCCCCACAAGGGGTGTAGATCACACATTCAGTGCATCTTACACATACTAATCCCCCCTTTTTCAAGTGATTTGAATCCCATTTATCAATCATGATGGAGGGTTAGGGTTTGAAGATTAAATCATCTCTATAGCAAGCTTTGTCGACATTCAACATTCAAAATTTCACAGACAGGTTCACATAGGAACAACATAAAGAACCTAGAAAACTTAGGTCTTTGTGACAAGTTTGGACAATAGTGGTTGGAGTGGACCATAGCATTTAACACCAAAGTATCTTATTTTTTATGCTTCTATCCTTTCACTAAACAAAAGCTAGATTCTGATTCACGACACTATCCAAGTCCTGCACAGCTAGTTTCAACCTCTGTTTCATTTGTCTCGGTCTATTTTTAAGCTAAGTTATATTTCTACTTATTTATTGCTTATTTTAGAAAGGTAAAAAATATAGATAAATTATACAAATTAGGACTATAATTATTTCAATATTATTTACTGATTTATTAATCCAAACCCTTAACGAAAATAGGAATAAAACTCCCTTATTCTCAAAAATGTTAAATCACTTTGACACCTCTAATGCCTAATAGAACATGATGCCCACATTTACTCATGCTATTATTATTTTTTCTATCTTAAGTCAACAAGTATGCCATGTCATTCATCATATAATTACTCATTTCTATTTAGGGCATTATACCCACTCGAGATTTAAAGATTTTTGCACACACAAACAAGAATTTGGCACATTTTACTATTGACTTTCTCCTTGAGTTTATCATATATATTATGCATACAGAGCTCACCATTGGGTCATATCTTTATTTACCATCACATTTCTACATTGGGACATATTTTCTTTCCCTTCTCATCTCATTCTCAAAGAAAAATGTGCATACTCATTAATCTTTACACAATGTTATATATTATATATGATTCAATACTAACATGACACTATATTATCTTACCCTTTACAACATGACTTTTTTTTTCCTTCATAGTCACTCCCTTGAGTTGTATTTTACTATTGAGAAAACATGATGATATTTTACAATGATTACATACATATGCTTTAGCCAATTTTCAAAGATTATAATAACTTCAACTATATTATGTGATGAAACTAGATGCACATAACTCTTTCATTTGATATGAGTGATTTAAAAGAACAAAATTTCCAATCCCTCGCCTCAAAAAGGGGACATATATCTATTAAATTTTAAAAAAATAAGTGATATTGAGAGGAATTGAGAAAATATTTTTTAAGATTGAGTGAATTGAATGAATTTGATCAAAGTAATGGTGCCAAAAATAACCAAAATGGAATATATCTACTTTTTTGATCAAAAAGTGGGAAAGAGTTGTCAATACTTACTCTAAACATTTTAATCAAGATGAGTGTTAGAAGGTTTTGTTTGTACCCTTTATAGTAGCATGGTTTGCATAAAAACAAGTATGTTCCTTCCTATGCTCATTTTTCAATTTTTATTTTTGAATTTTTCTACATTTGTAATAATTTGATATGAAATTGACTACTTTTGAATAAATGGCCATTGTCAATAGGCATACTAGAGTTTTATGAGCATCATAATGTGGGTAGAATCATTCCGGGATTCCATCCTTTCTTCCCTAGGTAATTGAAAGTACATGATTTAATTTATTATTATTTTTATTTTGATTCATGCATGCATTCACACATTACAATAGGTGAATTATATAGACACCTAATTTTCATAAAAGGATTTTTATTGTAATGTTTTTGATGTCTTTTGTGCATATAGTCCATCAGTTTGATTTAGGTACTTATTGCCTCTTTTTCATGTTGTGGCTCTCTCATATTCTCCTTTATGTGGCCTCATTTCTCTTTTTTCTTCTATTTTCTCTTGCTTTTGTGATATTTGATCTTAGGGATACCTCCTTTCTCCTCTCTCTTCTTATTCCTTTCATTTTTGTGTTTTTATCTCTTGGGATGAATTTAATGGTTCACCAAATATGTCATGTATAAATTTTATGGACCACTGAATCTATCCCTTTTGTTTATGTGGACACTTGGGGACTGCTTCTATTTTTTTTGCTTGTGTGGATCTATTTTGTCATCTTATTTCTCCTTACTATTGTTGGTTTATGCACCAATAAGTCTCTAATTTGAATCTTGGTAAGAATATATATACAAGGCCTCCTAGAGGCATTTCAAAAACAAGTATCAAGATGAATCATCAATTATTTCAAGAATAGGTACACTCTATATATTTTTTCATTTATACTCTTAAAGACTCACATCAACATTTGAAGATGCATTTTTTACCAAAATTAGGATTAGGAGAATGATATGTAGTTGTGTTAGACTTAGGGAGAAAAGGTCAAGCTCTTACTTTCACAATTCCATTCGCATTATACTAGAAATACATTTTCTCTTATTCCAAGCATGTGGGTTATGTAGCTATAACTCCTTAGAGGTTTCTTAATCCAACTAACCCCTATTTTTTATCCATTTCCTCTTTTAAGAATTTATGGTGAACTAGGTGAAGAAGATAAGGAGAAGATATAATTTAACATTTTGCCCATCATTTCTAGAAAGAGACTGGACAACAGTATATGTCATCACTTTTCACACATATCTTGAAATTCACATATCCTGAAACTAAGTGAAGGCAATACTTGATAAAAAAATCAAAAATTATATGGATACCAATTCAGTAAATCATTGAATCTATCTTGGGCATATTCAATAGTTCCCTGTAAAACACTGGATCTATCCCTGTGCTACAAGTCAATCAAATTACATGAAAAAAGTGCAATCACTTCTAAATTTATGATCCACTCTCATAATCCCAATGTTATACCTTGGTATGTTTGATTTCGATATTTTCATTATTTTAGCTTGTTTAGTCATTATTTTATTTTATTTGTTATTGTTCATGGCCATAAAGTAGCCATGAATGTTATTTTTTACCATATAATTAGTGATCTCCCTAGTGCATCTCTTTCAACTTGTTGTATGTGGTTATTTTACCCTAGTGTCACAATCAATTAAAACAATAAGGAATACACAGGAGAAATAGTGAAAGAACATAATAATCTACTAGATTTTTGCATTTATACATAGGGGTAAGGGCCAAAATATTCATATTACACTAGAAAGCTTCTTGGACTATATGAGTGTTGATTTCACTGTCTAAGAATGTCGGTTTGATTGAGGTAAACCCCTCGATGAATACTATTATTTTTAATGCTCTTGTAAGGTTTATTATTTTACCTATTGAGCACCTCTTTAGTGTAAACCATTTGTTATATTTTAATATTTAATATTTTGTTTAATAGATATTTAGATGGCTTTGTAATAAAAATAAGGATTGTATTGGTATGCAAACTAATATCAAAGCACTTGAAGCGAATAAAGTGGAACAAAAGGGACTAGTGAACTTTGATTTAACTAGGACTAACAAAGGTAGGTAGGATGTGCAGAGTGTTGACACTCATGGAACAAAGCCAAATAAACACAAGGAAAGAGGAAGCCTTAGCGAAAGAGAGAGGGAGCCATTGAAAATCGACAAAGGTACCAATAACACCTAATTTAAACCAATAATCTACAATTAAACAAGTACACTAACTAAAAATAAACTAACACTTAATAAATGAAAGAAAGAATATTTTTATAGATCACGAGATAAATTGTTAGGATTTCTAAATAAAATTGTTTCGAAATTTTTAAATCAATTTTTTAATTCACATTCTATGAACCATTATCATAATTAGAAAATAAATATATTTAGAAAACATTTTTAAAGGATTCATAGAATCCACCACTCAAAACAAAATTAAGAAAATAATGTTAAGAGACAATACGATATTTAGTTCGTGGGGAACAAATTGCTTGCATGTGACCTACGTACGCCTCCCATGAAATGCATTCCACACTGAAATTAATGGTTGTCGGGGCTCGGAACATCATCTTCTTCTTTCTTTTCTGATTTATAATTGGATGCTCTCGAGGCAGCGTTGGTAGTTAATTTTTCAACGGATTCTCCACCACGGAATAATCCATCATTAAACTGTAATAAATTTGATTTGGTCCACATGTTACAGCCTTCTTCAATCATATTATTATCATGTGACTTTTCCTCTTCAAAGCTAAAACGCACTAAACTTGTTTTTTCTCTCCCACCGACAGGCTTCCATTTTAGAATGAGGGAAGAGTTCGTCTCCGTCTTATCCAGTGTGTAAATGGCGTCTGTGGGGACTAACAGTCTACACCACTATCCACAAACACGAAAAAATCGTCCGTCAATAATACGCAGGGAAACAAATTTCTGCTTTGTCAATAATACCCAGCCGCTTTAATGGAGTAAACATGTCACGTGTTGTTCGTGTGTTGCGGGCTCCAGGGTCCAGATTAAAAATATAATTATGTAAGCAAAAAAATTATTATTTTTTGAATATGGAGATCTAGATTTAGTTCAGAGATATTGAGTTTTTACATCATATTAGATATATTTTATGGAATGTTTTTGTTTATGATGACGTCTGTATTAAATATTCGAGTAGTTTACAAGAAGTATCTATGTTCATTACATTTGAGATTGAGAATATTGATAAAAATGGAAAAAAAATTATCAAGATTTATGATAGGAGAGTAAACTTTCAAAGGTAGAACAACGGTAAACTTAGGAACTAAAAACATAAAAATTCAAAGTTAAACTTGAAAACTAAAAACATAAAAAATCAAAATCACTCCTCTTTTTCTCCTGATTTCTTCATTCCTTTAAATTATAATTTTTGATCTGAGATTCCATAAATTCTTTTTAATCTAATAAAAATTATTAAAATATTTATTTATTTATCTATCTAAGACCAACTCCTATACAAAGACAACTAATCTTTAAAACACAGTAAATATTAAATCTAAATGAAACTAAAAAATCACTCAAAATAATCCCAAAAAAAAATTACATTCCAAATTTAAGAATGATTTTGGTCTATAAATTCGAGAGGACCCCATCACACGCACGGGGCACCCATTCCAATTTCTTTATTTCTTTCTTTCGTGACCGGAGCGGTCGTTGATAGATAATTTAGATTGGACATCATTATCCAATCTTCTCTTTAAATTGGGGAGTTCCCCTCCTGGTTTTCATCAGAGGCAAATGATGAAGACATTTCAATCACTTTGGATTGTGGTGTTAGGAGTGTTGTGTTTGGGGTTGGAGGAAGAGGAACTGCAATGGCGGCCTGCTACGGCTACCTGGTACGGCAGCCCAGACGGAGACGGAAGCGACGGTACTCTCAACTTATCCGATCTATGGATTTCATTTAACTGTTTTTGTTGTCAGTAGATTGAGCAACTAAGTAAATAGTAATGGAATCAAATTGCAGGAGGAGCTTGTGGATACGGCAGCCTGGTGGACATGAAACCATTCAGAAAGAGAGTAGGCGCTGTGAGTCCGGTGCTGTTCAAAGGCGGCGAAGGGTGCGGGGCATGCTACAAGGTCAAATGCTTAGATGATAGCATTTGCGCAGAGCGAGCAGTGACAGTGATAGTAACGGACGAATGCCCAGGCTGCGCCTCATTCGGCAGAAGTCACTTTGAACTCAGCGGGTCCGCATTTGGTCGTATGGCCGTTGCAGGCCACGCCTCTACCCTTCTCAACACTGGAGAGCTCCCCATTCTCTTCAGACGGTAATGCAATGCACATACAATTCAGCCGTCTGTCGTCTGTTGCATGTTTCTCTTTTTTTGGTAAAGCTTGAAGACTGTAATGCAATGTTGCAGCACAATATGCAAGTATCCAGGTAGAAACGTAACCTTCCATGTGAACGAGGGCTCAACGAACTACTGGTTTTCCATACTGATTGAATATGAAGATGGCGATGGAGATGTGGGAGCAGTCCATATAAAAGAGGTGCACTGCAGATTTATCATTTCGAACTCTTAGATCTTTCGTTAAATTGTAATTTATAATCCAGTAATGGCTGTTTTGTAAGTGCAGGCAGAATCAGAGTCATGGATGGAAATGAAGCATTTGTGGGGAGCGAACTGGTGTGTGTTAGGAGGGCCAATGAAAGCACCATTTTCTCTACGCGTAACATCATTGTCCTCTCAAAACACACTCTCTGCGAGGAATGTGATACCCCTCAACTGGTTTCCCAATGCCACTTACAAATCACGCCTTAATTTCGACGACTGAAAAAATTACTGAACTTCACTTCCGAAGGAAGCGTAGTGTGAATAGAATGAGTGCCACTCGGTACTGCCAGCTCCAGCATCGCTCCTGCGAGTGGGCAGTGGGTATCAGTAGTAGGTTTCAAGTTTGAGAGTCCTATAATGCGGAATTGTCAGTAGCCGTGTATTATTAATTTGATAGGGTATCAGTAGTAGATTTCAAGTTAGTAGGCTTCAAAGTTTGTGAATCGTGAAATGCAGGTAGTCATGTATTATTAATCTGACAGGTTATCAGTGGCAGGTTTCAAGTTTGTGAGTTACAGAATGCGGAATTGTGTCATAGAATGTGGAATTGTCATTAGTCATATATTATTAATCTGATGGGTTTTAAGTGTGTTCAGTAACCATGTATTATTTATTGGACATGGTATGAGTAGTAAGTTTCAAATTTATGACTTCTTAATTATATATTATTAATCTGACTCATAATTATATATTATTAATTTGATTGAATATCAATGGTAAGTTTCAAGTTTGTAAGTTCTAAAATACTGTAGTGTCAATAGTCATGTATTACTAATCTTATAAGATATTAATAATAGGTTTCAAGTTTGTAAGTTTTAAAATACAAGTAATTATGTATAATTAATCTGATAGCATATCAATAGTAAGTTTTAAGTTTGTGAGTATTAGAATACAAAATTGTTAGTATTTATGTATTATTATGCTGATAAGCTAATGCAAACTCAATATTTTGACAATTTTGTCTACAATGATAATGTACTCTTTTTATATTTATATTCATATATTTTTTAAATAGAATTATATTTATAATTTTGTTATTTTATGTATTTTTTGAATATTGTTTAATAAAAGAACATGTTGATTGAATGAAGTAATATTACTTCTATTAAAAATATAAAATTATTGTTGTTTAATATTTCTTACATGAAAAATTAGAGAAGGTCAACGATTATGATTTTCAAGATTAACATTCATTTTATGAAAGATCATAAAACCTCATTTTATGAAAGATCATATAACATTTACTTATAAAAAAAAGAAAAGGAAAAAAAATATTCTAAAAACTTTAATATTTAATTAGTCATTTGACAAAATATCACTTACAAAATATCACTTTACTCCCAACGCCCACTTCCACCGAAAAAAAAAACAAACAAAGGAAAAAAAATATTCTAAAAACTTTAATATTTAATTATTCACTTGACAAAATATCACTTTACCCACCAACCCCCACCTCCACCCAAAAAAAAAAAAAAAAGCAAAGCAAGCAAAAAATAAAAATAAAAATTATATACCTTGCGGCGTAACTTGAAAGGAACTCCTAGTTTTATATTTTATGTCAAGTCGTATCAAAAGCATCCACTGAAATGACAAAGAATGAGGTTAAATGTAGCCTTGACAGGGTACTGAGAGAATTCCTCCCCTGATTTTGATCAATTGGTTAATGGCTGCCCCCCACCCGAAAAATAAGGCGCCTCCTAATTTTACCTTTAAACGGATAAATAGGGGAGGTGTGAACGCAAACAGATACGAGTGAGAAGAAAACTCCGCCCATCAAGATCTCAAAAAAAAAAAAAAAAAAAAAGAGCATCTACCATTACACTTTATGATTTAAAGCGTCTTATGTTATTTCATATCGAAGTGTCATTGTTCTTGGAAAACATTCCCATCAAAGCATTCAAATCAATAAATGGATACGTGACCAAATGTTGAAGAGAGTTTGGCTTTCCGGATAATGTTTACATTTATGTGATAATGTTTAAAGCAATAAGTTAAATATGGGGGGTTGTTACTGAGAAATTTTATTTTGTTAAGGGTTTGTATGTTTATTTTATATTTGGTTGTTTTGTTTTGTCTTTTTTAAATTGTTTTTACGATATTTTTAAGATTAGTTTAATAGATTAGTATTTTTAAATGTTTTTTAATTAATATGTTATAATTATTGTTGTTGATGTTGAGAAGAATATTTTTAAAATAATTTTAAAGATTTGTTTCGAAATAAAATATACATTATGATAATTTTCAACATAATATTTTTTTATAAGTAGATTTTGTCGGCAATGTTCTTAAAGATATTATGAAAATAATTATGTTAGTGCTTATTATGTTAGTTACATAGTCTCTAAGGATTCCTTCGACACCTAAACTCAAACCATTAGGAATGCTTGGGGTTTCAAGTTATTAGTGTTCGTAACCTCAACAAGTGCTTTTATTATTCTCATTTAAAGAACCATTGCAGGTGCAAGCTCTTCTTTTTAAGTTGAGTTATTGGTTCCTTCAAAATACCCTAATGATTGTATCCTCATGGTACCATAATTTTAAGGTTTCTGGATAGACATCTCTTAAAGTGCCTATTTGGGTTGAGTTATTGTTGAGTAATTTGACCCCCTGGTCAAATAGGTCAACCCCCATGTAAGTGAAAATTTTCCATAAGGTCCTCTAGGTCATAGATGTCCACTATGGTCATAACTAAGGTCATAAAATAAGTCTTAATCTTAGTCACATTTGTCAAAGTTTACCCTATGTCATATTATGCCACCTTTGAGCCACTTTGATGAATTGTATAATTTCCTTCTTAAAACAAGTGTGTCAAAGTGAAAGTGAACATCCCATGTGTCAAGTAGGTGTTAGGGAACTATTCTATAACTGATAATTATAGGGTCTACATTTAAAATAAGAAGATCAGTTGAAAAAGGAGGAGTTTCAATTGTTGTATAGACTGTACAATAGTTCTAACATGTGTGGAAGCTTCAGCAATGTCAGATTTCTTTGACAATCCCAAATTTGGGCAAAACTAATCCATCTTTCTCATCGCTCTAGACAAGGTCAAACAGGTCATCAAGTTTGTAGCTGGTATGAACAGGTCATGGAGAGTTGGGGGGAATGTATTTGGTGGATTAAAGTACTCTATTTTTACTCTCATTCCATAGCATTAGTTTTCAAATTGGTGGACTGAGCTTCATGAACAAAGGTTAAGATTGCTACTGCCTCCAAGTTAACTATGCATTCCTATCACCTTCAGGTTTTCTAATCTATTTGCATGATTTGATGTTTCCAAGTGTTGAAGGTAGTCTTGTAGAGCATGTTTATTCTCTTCATGTTATTTTCAAACTCATTTTTCATGCATGGATATGAAGATGCAAGCAAAATCAGCCTCCTTGTGTTAGATTGACAAACATAATGATCTACAAAATTTATATCAGTGGTAGTGTTCTATTCTTTGTCAATGAATTTAAATCAAGGTAACACACCTAAATTTCAACTTCTCATAGCATGGAAGCTTATTTCTCCATGGAAGATGTGCAGTGAAGGACTTAGGAGTTGATTGAAGTGAGTTTCTAAGATACTAATGTGAAGACTAGTCAGAACTCTGGTGTATACAATTACTTATAGACATGTATGGATCATGGAAGATCATCTATAATCCAAGACACAGGCAGTGTTCAACTTCATGACTTGAATGATGTTTCTCAAGTTATTCAAGACTTATAGTGTTGATCTTGCAGTCAATCAGAGCAAGAAACATTGCTTAAGGGAAGCCTTACCTTAACATTTACAAATAAGGTCTTGCTCTTACAAAGTGTCACCTATGGGTAAGAGTTGATGATGTTTGTTTAAGCCTTATAGTTCCTATTTAGTAGCCTGAGCCTGGAAGTAACTTCTTAGCATGAGGGGAAGTGATCAGGTTAAGAAGAAAGGAGGATTGAGTGACTCCCAAGTTAGGCAAGTGTTCACTATATATATTCAATGAAACATAGTGTTTTTTAGTTCAAATAAGCTTGTAGCTTGTAGTGGCACATAACACATTGGTAGTGAGAGATGAAAACCTAGTTTTCAGGCACAAGATGAGTTCATTCAAGTATGAGATTGCCCTATTGACCTCAGAAATAAATTTAAGGATGAAATACAATGTTCAAGCATGAAGGACACCTACAAGAATCTTCATTTATTCCCTAATGGTCACCTATAAGTGACATAGCCATACATATAATGGACTAGCATAAACAAGAAAGGATGTTAGTTAGTTGATGAATAGAGGTATGGAATAACATGGTCCTAATGATTTCGAAGGGAATCAAGTGAATGTAACACAATGTTCCAACATTGATAGGCACCTGAAGGAACCTATTGACCTCCCTAGTTGCCACCTAAAGGTGATATCATCAAAACAATCTACAAATTATCTCTAATTCATGTAACGTGAAAGTTTGGAAGCTTGGCAAAGGGATAGGATAGAGAGCCATGTATAATACCATCTCATAGTGATATATCACACTCTATGTGATTCTCAAGGGAGACATGAACAAAGACTAAGCTAGGTTTTTAAATATTTTGTATAGATGGTCAAACATAGATTGACCCCAACTATATATTTTCCCATGCTCCTCCATGTCTTGGATACTAAGATGAAGACCATAGGATAGTGTACACCCACTAGTATTAATAGTAATGAAAATAACAACCAATATACATAAATATTTTTTCAAACTTGGAGTCATCCCTATCATAATATCTGTAAGCACTAAACTATCACCAGTGCTCTCATATCCTCCATGACCACCTATGTATTAAAATTTGATAAAGATTCTCTCAAATTAAGAGAAAGATGAAAATCTCACCTCTTAACCCCTATTAGGAATGTAAAATATGTGTCATGCATCCCCTTAACATCATTTGCATCTATCGAAGGTATAAGAGTCACATTCCTACCACTTTGTAAGGGTTGTAAGCAATATAATGTCATAAGGAATAAGCCCTAATCAACCTATATGACCCATACTAATTGTATCCACACATGTCATATATTGTGGATTAGACCCAATTTTGCAATCAAACCCCAAGCTTTGTTATGAATCCACTCATAAAAATGTATCTTAGACTGCAATCACCAACGTACAAAAAAATGTACATTAGTTTCTCAAATAAAAATAAGTGTCGTGAAGCAGCTTCAGTACTTGCTACTAGGTGTAATAAGTTTATGACTAATTATTTCTTCATTTTAAGAATGACCATAATAATCTTGAACATCACGAGCCAAAGCATATAGTTGGTATTGAATAATGCGAACAATAGAAAAGTATATCATTATAAGATGGTAAGCTTCTACGATAAATTATAAAAAACCATATAAATATATTTGGAAAAAAATGTAAGTCTGATAACTTAAAAGAAATAAAAAATGAAACACATTTTCTTATAGCATGCATAATATTATATATTAGTGTGACCACATTTTGTTTCAATTATAAAAAGATAAGTAAAAACAAAATAAGTAGATAAATAAAAATATGCCTCCTACAAAATATGTTTAGGTAGGAAAAATCAATGTTGCACATTTAAATTAAATAAAATAAAGAAAGCAAAAAATAACATTAGAAATAAGAGAGAAATAGTGGATGTGACATTTATTTTTCTCCAATTTATTAATGCTAAATATTTGAATTTCCATAAGAAAATTGTCATGGCATTCCCCATCAACCAATAAAAATGCATAAAAATAAAACTTTCCAAATTTTCTTTTTTTTAAAAATGATTTAAACATTAGAAACTTATGAAATTTTTTATATTACACAATTTATAATATAGATAAATAAGTAAAAGTTATTCCAATAGATACATGTTATAGC
Organism: Torreya grandis; assembly: GCA_037957365.1. Taxonomy (NCBI): domain Eukaryota; kingdom Viridiplantae; phylum Streptophyta; class Pinopsida; order Cupressales; family Taxaceae; genus Torreya; species Torreya grandis. Next base: position 1,727,472 of record JARHVA010003692.1, on the reverse strand, counting down.
AGGTACTAATAAGACAATAAAACATTTTAATTCTTTAATATACAATAAAAATGTATATGGGACATATTCAATAGTATATTTGATGGAATTAAGTCAGAAGGGTTGGATTTGATGGTATATGGGTAACCTTTGACGACTCATAGGATAAAATTAGTGGTCCATGAGACAAAATTGATAGGTAAGGTATATAAGTGGTGGGTAGGGCATATTCAACAGTAGCTTAAAATCATCTAAAATGCATAAATTTAAAAAGTGGGCTACTTTAAAAAAAAATGAAATTTTGTCAAAAATGACTAAAAAGGATCCATACCTTCTCTAAAACATGCATAGTAGCCACTTGAGCCTTCACTTGGTCCAAATAGCATGGCATAACATCTTGTCTCACAACAATGGTAGTAGATGTTAGAGATCAAGATCAATATAATTGATAGGCTTGAGAATAAAAATGATTTCTCAATTTTAAAATTCATGTGATATATCTAATCTAAGCACTTTCTATATTTTTTATGCTAAAAATTAAAATGGCAACTGTTGTGAGCTAATTTCAATGTTTTGTCTGTCTATTTTACCTACTAAGAGACATATGAGCCCATTTTTGAAATTATTCACATTATCAAAGAATTTATTACACATTTTAGGGTATTTATTTCTTATTTTGAGCTCCTTAGTGACCTACATGACATTGTTGTATGTCATTTCTTCTAACATTCACGTTTATTAATGCACATTACGATTGTCTGTAGGTTATATGATACTGACAATTTCCCCTCTCTCATGGGATGTGCTAATTAATTTTTACCCTTAAGGGAATAAAATGTCACATTCACTTATATACTACCAATTATATAGCTTTATTTTTCTTTGACACCTCTAATGCCTAATAGAGCATGATGTCCACATTTACTCATGTTATTATTATTGTTTATATCTTAAGTCAACAAGGATGCCATGTCATTCATCATATAATTACTCATTTCCATTGGAGGCATTATACCCACTCTAGATTCGGATATTTTTGTACATAAAAACTACCATTTGGTACAGTTTGCTATTAACTTTCTATTTGATTTTATCATATATATTATGCATACAGAGCTCACCATTTGGTAATATCCTTATTTTCCATCATGTTGCTACATATGGACACATTTTCTTTCCCTTCTCATCTCATTCTCAAAGAAAAATGTGCATACTCATTAATTTTTACACAATGTTATATATTATATATGATTCAACACTGACATGCCACTATATTATCTTACCCTTTACAATGGGACATGTTTTTTCCTTCATAGTCATTCCCTTGAGTTTTATTTTACTATTGAGAAAACATTATGATATTTTACAATGATTGCATACATATGCTTTAGCAAATTTGTAGATATTATAATAATTTCATCTATATTATGTGATGAAACTAGATGCATATAACTCCTTCATTTGATATGAGTGATTTAAAAGAACAGATTTTCCAATCCCTCACTTCAAAAAGGAGACATAGATCTACTAAATTTTAAAAAAATAATTTATATTGAGAAGAATTGAGAAAATATTTTTTAAGATTGAGTGATTTGAGTGAATTAAATCGAAGTAATGGTGCCATAAATAACCAAAATGGAATATATCTAATTATTTGATCAATAAGTGGGAAAGAGTTTTCAATACTTAATCTGAATGTTCTAATCAATATGAGCATTAGAAGGTTTTATTTGTACCATTTATAGTAGCATGGTTTGCATAAAAACAAGTATGTTCCTTCCTATGCTCATTTTTTAATTTCTATTTTTGAATTTTGCTACATTTTCAATGACTTGATATGAAATTGACTACTTTTTAAAAAAAGTCCATTGTTAATAGGTATATTAGAGTTTTGTTAGAAACATAATGTGGGTGGAATCATTCAGGGATTCCATCCTTCCTTCCCTAGGTAATTGAAAATACATGATTTAATTTATTATTGTTTTTATTTTTATTCATGCATGTAGTCACACATTACAATAAAGGATTTTTATTGTAATGTTTTTTATTTTATTTTTTCATGTGGTCCATCGGTTTGATTCAGATACTTATTTTCTCTTTTTCATGTTGTGGCTCTCTCATATTCTCCTTTACATGGTTGCATTTCTCTTTTTTCTTCCATTTTCTCTCTCTTTTATGATATTTGATCTTAGGGATACCTCCTCTCTCTTCTCTCCTCTCTCCTCTCTCTTCTTATTCCTTCCATTTTTTGTGTTATTATATCTTGGGATGAATTTAATGGTTTACCAAGAATATCATGTATAAATGTTATAGACCACTAAATATATCCTTTTTGTTTATGTGGACACTCACGGCCCGCTTCTATTTTATTTTGCTTGTGTGGGCCTATGTTGTCATTTTATTTCTCCTTCTATGTGTTGGTTTGTGCACCAATAAGTCTCTAATTCGAATCTTGGTAAGACTATATATACAAGGCCTCTTAAAGGCATTTCAAAAACAAGTATCAAGATGAATCATCAAGTATTTCAAGAATAGGCATACTCTATATATATTCATTTATATTCTTAAATACTTACATCAACATTTAAAGATGCATTTTTTTACCAAAATTAGGATTACGAGAATGACATGTAGTTGTATTTGACTTAGGGAGAAAAGGTGGAGCTCTTACTTTCACAATATCATTCGCATTATACTAGAACTACATTTGCTCTTATTTCAAGCATGTGGGTTATGTAGTTATAAATCCTTAGAGGTTTATTAATCTAGCTAACTCTTTTCTTGTTCTCCATTTCCTCTTTCAAGAATTTATGGTGAATTAGGAGAAGAAGATAATGAGAAGATATAATTTAACAATTTTCCCATCAATTCTAGAAAGAGACTGGACAACACTATATGTCATCACTTTTCACACCTACCTTGAAAGTCACATACCTTAAAGCTAAGTGAATTAGAGATTTGATGTTTGATAACAAAATAAAAATTTATATGGATATGAATTCGGTAAATCACCGAATCTATACTAGGTATATTTGACAGTTCCATGTAAAACATTGAATCTATCCCTATGCTATAATACAATCAAATTGCATGAAAAAAATACAATAACTTCTAAATTTATGACCCACTCTTAGAATCCCAAAATTATACCTTGGTGTGTTTGATTTCAATATTTTCTAGCTCCTTTCATTTTTTTAGCTTGTTTAGTCATTGTTTTGTTTTGTTTGTTATTGGTCATAGCCATAAGGTAGCCATGAATGTTATTTTTTATCATATATTTAGTGATCTCCCTAGTGCATCCCTTTCATCTTGTTTTATGTGGTTATTTTACCCTAGTGTCACAATCAATTAAAACAATGAGGAATACACAAGAGAAATAGTGAAAGAACATAAAAATCTACTAGATTTTTGCATTCATACATGGGGGTAAGGGCCAAAATATTCATATTACACTTGATTACTTCTTGGACCACATGAGTGTTGATTTCAAAACTGTCCAAGGATGTGAATTTGACTGAGGTAAACCCCTCAATGAATAATATTATTTTTAATGCTCTTGTAAGGTATCGTGGAGTTGAGTAGGGCTAAGAGAAAGGAGAAGAAATTTTAAAGTTACATGCATCAATTTAATAATTTGAGATAGGTTTTATAATCAAAAGACATAAGTGAAGGCACTTATAGAATTTCAAGAGGATCTGAATATGTTAAGAAAAAGAAAAAGTAAATTCAAGATATTTATAGTGAATTTTGAGAAACTGCGAGATGTTTTCTATCAACACAAGAAGATTAATAAAACCTAAAAATCATTTCATAATCTGATATTTTTCCAATTTGATAATAGATAGCCAATATCAAACCTGACTATCAACATCAAACTGATACAAGGTAGCCAATATTGAACCACTTTGATACTAGTCATTTTTACACATCATCATATCATTGCACTTTTTTGGTTTTCCTTCATAAATTCATTTAGGATGTGTTTTTCACCATTTTCAATGACTACTGGTACATAGGTAAGTCAAAATTCAATATTTTCTTTACAAACTTCCTTTATCATATTCTAGGCATTTTAAATCTCAACTCTTGCACATTTTAGATTTGTTTATGTTGTATTATTTTATTTTAGTCATTTGTGTGCATGTTTACATTAATTTAGTGTAATTTTATTATCCTAACATCACATTGTGCTCTTTCCATTAAAATAGTTATTAAGCCCTTTATTTGCAAGCCTGATATTATTTATTCTTAGTGTTTTCATTTCTCCTTAGTTTTTTATTAGTGACAATGGGGGATCATCGATAAATGATCACTGACCCATCCCTGCATCAAGAATAGAAACAAACTTAAAAATTGGTCTCATTTTTCATGTTTTAGACAAGGAGGTTGTTATGCATCACCTCTTTTGGTCATGTCAGGGGAACCACCATTACTAATTAGGTGCCACAAGTATCACCACTTACAGTGAAGGTGTTAGGAGTGCTACCGATTTTGGTTAAGTGTCATAAATTGAAATTTTGACTTTTGAGTTTTGTGTGCCTAATCTTTCCCTTCACTTTTCTACCTTCATAACTTATGTTAGACCTCTTGTATAATTTTAAAACAAAATTTATTCATTTCCATAAAATGGCTCCAATGTACTTTTGATATCTAAAAACTTAAGGAAAATAAAGTGATATAAGGGGACTATGTTGAGGACTAGCAGGGCTAAAACACAATGTAATTATCATGGCATTAAGGGTGGGAATTATGATCTATAAATGTCACAAAATAGTAAATTTTATAAATGAAATGATTCTATAAATATCATTTTTACATAGATAGAACCCTAATTTGTGCACCAAAAGTGGTCCATAGGAAAATGTTGGCTTCAAACAATAAATGGTTTAATGACTACTTGATATTTCTCATGCCTATGATTTCTCTATAAATGCTAGATAGATTCCTTGTATCTCTTACTCGTTAAAATAATTACAATACTTGTGTAGTTATAGACAATTGAGTTCAAATTAGAACCCCATTTATTGACTCTTTTTTTTGGGTTGTTAATACCTATCAACTACATTTTTAGTGTAAACCATTGATTATATTTTATCTTTAATCTTTTGTTTAATAGATATGTAGATGGATTTGCAATAAAAATAAGGACCTTATGGGCATGCAAACTGATATCAAACCACTTGAAGTGAATAAAGTGGGGCAAAAGGGATGAGTGAACTTTGATTTAACTAGGATCAACAAAGGTAGTTAGGGTGTGAGGAGTGTTGATGCTCATAGAATGAAGCTAAAGAAACACAAGGAAGGAAAGACAGAGTCCTAGTCACGAAAAAGATAGAGGGAGCCATTGAAAATTGATAAAGACACCAATAACACCTAATTTCTTCCTCACCATAAAATGGCTCTTGTGTACTTGTTATATCTAAAAAAATTAAGGAAAGTAAGTGATATAAGGGGATTATGTTGAGGACTAGCAGGGGTAAAATACAATGTAATTATCAGGGCTTTAAAAGTGGGAATTGTGATATACAAATGTCGTAAAATTGAAAATTTATAAAGGAAATGATTTTAAAAATATGGTTTTTGCATAGATTGAACCCTAGGTTGTGCGCGAAAAGTTGTCCACGAGAAAATGCTAGCTTCAAACAATAAATGGTTTAATGACTACTTGATATTTTTTGTGCATACGATTTTTATATAAAAGCTAAATAGATTATTTGTGTATCTCATAGTTGTTGAAAGAATTACAATATTTGTGTAGTTATAAACAATTGAGTTCAAATTAGAACCCTATTTATTGACTCTTGTTTTTGGGTTGTGAATATCTATCGACCACCTCTTTATTGTAAACCATTGATTATATTTAATCTTTAATAATTTATTTAATATATATGTAGATGGCTTTGCTATAAAAATAAGGACCTTATTGGCATGCAAATTGAAATCAAACCACTTGAAGCGAATAAAGTAGGACAAGAGAGAGGAGCGAACTTTGATTTAACTACGACCAACAAAGATAAGTAGAGTGTGAGGAGTGTTGATGTTCATGGAACAAAACCAAAGAAACACAAGGAAGGAAAGAGAGAGTCGTAACGACTAAAAAGAAAAAGGAAGTCATTGAAAATCAACAATGACTTCAATAGTTCACCTAATTTAAATCAATAATATACAATTAAATAAATATACTAATTAAAGATAAACTAACACTTAATAAATACAATAAAATATTTTCATAATTCATAAGATAAATTATTAATATTTTTAAATAAAATTATATGAGAATTTTTAAATCAACATTTCGACTTATTCTTCATAAACCATCATCAAAGTCAGAGAATAAATATATCTTGGAGCCATTTTTAAAAGATATATTCCGCCACTAAAAATAAAATTAAGAAAAATGTTAAACAGACAATAGGATATTTAGTCTGTGAGGAACAAATTGCTTGCATGTGACCTGCGTACGCCTCCCATGAAATACATTCCCCACTGAAATTAATGGTTGTCGAGGCTTGAAACATCATCTTCTTCTGTTCTTCTTCATTCTTTTCTGATTATAATTGGACGCTCTCATGGCAGGGTCGGTGTTTAATTTTTCCATGGATTCTCCACCACGGAATAATCAATCATGAAATTGTAATAAATTTGCTATGGTCCCCATGTCGTACCCCTCTTCAAATATATTATTATCATGTGACTTTTCCTGTTCAGGCCGGACCAAAGACCCATTAAACTTGCTTTTCTCTCCCACCGACAAACTTCGATTTTACTGTAAGCGAAGATCTCTTTAAAACTTTCGTCTCCGTTTTATACAGTGTGTAAATGGCGTCTGTGGGGCCTAACAGTCTACACCACTATCCGCAAACACGGAAAAATCGTCCCTATCAATAATATAGGAAATAAATTTGTGTGATTTACAGGGAATCAGTACTATCTTTTTATTTTCTCTCCAGTTTACAATTACAAATTTTTAGAACTGCCACCATAATTTTGACCTCACCTCGGTGAATATGACGATATAATTCCCGCCTCACCTCAATAAATACGATACGACCTGAAATGAGGGAGACCCCTAGCTCGAGTTTGAAACTGTCTCGAGCTTTCTACTTTGATACTGTCCACTACCCAGCCGCTATAAGCGGCTTTAATGGAGTAAACATGTCACATGTTCTTCGTGTGTTGCGGGCTCCAGAGTCCAGAGGCCAGATTAAAAATAATTATGTAAGCAAAGAAATTACGTTACTGCGCGACAAATTGAGAGAATGATTTCGGTCGATAGATTCGAGAGGACCCCATCACACGCACGGGGCACCCATTCCAATCTCTTTCTTTCTTTCTTTCATGGCCAGAGCGGTCGTTGATAGTTAATTTAGATTGGACATCATTATCCAATCTTCTCTTTAAATTGGGAAGTTCACCGCCTGGTTTTCATCAGCGGCAAATGATGAAGAAATTTCAATCACTTTGGGTTGTGGTGTTCGGAGTGTTGTGTTTGGGGTTGGAGGAAGAGGAACTGCAATAGCGACCTGCTACGGCTACCTGGTACGGCAGCCCAGACGGAGACGGAAGCGACGGTACTCTCAACTTATCCGATCTAGGATTTCGTTTAACTGTTTTTGTTGTAGGTAGATTGAGCAACTAAGTAGTTATGGAATCGAATTGCAGGAGGAGCTTGTGGATACGGCAGCCTGGTTGACATGAAACCATTCAGAAAGAGAGTGAGCGCTGTGAGTCCGGTGCTGTTCAAAGGTGGCGGAGGGTGTGGGGCATGCTACAAGGTCAAATGCTTAGATGATACAATTCAATTCAGTCGTCTGTCGTCTATTGCATGTTTCTCTTATTTTGGTAAAGCTTGAACACTGTAATGCAATGTTGCAGCACAATATGCAAGTATCCAGGTAGAAACGTAACCTTCCATGTGAACGAGGGCTCAACGAACTACTGGTTTTCCATACTTATTGAATACGAAGATGGCGATGGAGATGTGGGAGCAGTGCATACAAAAGAGGTGCACTGCAGGCATTGCAGATTTATCATTTCGAACTGTTAGAGCTTTCGTTAAATTGTAATTTATAATCCAGTAATGGCTGTTTTGTAAGTGCACGCAGAATCAGAGTCATGGATGGAAATGAAGCATTTGTGGGGATGAAAGCACCATTTTCACTGCGCCTAAATTTCTTTTTATTGTCTCCCATCATCATTGTTCAACTCTTCTAAATATTTTTCACCATTTGATGTTATTTGTGGCTTTGCTCCTTCCATTACTTGGATATCTTTTCACCACTTCATGTTATGTATGGCCTTGTTTCTTTCCATTTCATTATTATTCAAGTTCATTATTAAATAAAATGAAAGTTTTGTATATAAAAAATCATATGATTACATTTTTTTAATATTACTTTTATCAAAATATAAGATTATTATTGCTTAACATTTTTTATATAAAAAATTAGAGAAAATCGACGATCATAAATTTAAAGTTAATTATAAATACCCATTAACACATTTATTTTATAAAAGATTATATAATCTCATTTTTTACCTTTACATGTATCAAAAATACAAAATTATTATTGCTTAGCATTTTATTTACAAAAAATTAAATAAAATCAATGATAATAAATTTGAGACAATTATAATCATTTATTAACACTCTTTCACTTATTATTTCAAAAACTTTAATATTTATTCATTCACTTTACAAAACAGAGAAGAAAGAAAGAGAGCGAAGAAAAAAAAGATAGAGAAAATAAAATAAAATTATATACCTTGCAGCGTAACTTGCAGGGAACCTTCATTTTCTATTTTATGTAAGTCGCATCAAAAGCGTCCACGAGAATGACAAGGAATGATGTGAAATGTAACCTTGGCAGGGTAGACACAGAATTCCTCCCGTGATTTTAGTTAACTGGTTAATGGCTGCCCCCACCCAAAAACTAAGGTGCCTCCTAATTTTACCTTTAAACAGAGAAATAGGGGAGGTGTGAACGGAAGCAAATGCGAGGAGAAGAAAAATACACCCATCAAGGTCTCAGAAAAAAGCATCTTGCATTACACTTTATGTTGTAAAGCGCCTTATGGGATTTCATAACGAAGTGTCATTGTTCATTCCCATCAAAGCATTCACATCAATAAATGGATACGTGACCAAATGTTGAAAAGAGTTGGCTTTCCGGCTAATATTTTTATTTATGTGATAATGTTTTAAGGCAATAAATTAAATTTGGGAGGTCGTTATTGAAAAAACTTTGTTGGGGTTTGTATATCTATTTTGTATTTAATTATTTTGTTTTGTCATGTTATAGATTTTTAAGATTAGTTTAATAGATTTAGTGTTTTTAAATTGTCGTTAATCAATATATTGTAATTATTGTTGTTGATATTGGGAATAATATTTTTAAAATGAGTTTAAAATTTTGTTTCGAAATAAGTTACATATTCTGATAATTCTTAGCCCAATATTTTTTTACAAGTAAATGTTGTTGGAAATGTTCTTAAAGATGTTATGAAAATAATTATTTTAGTGCTTACTATGTTGATCACATAGCTTCTAAGGATTCCCTCAACATCTGCATTCAACACCATTGGGAATGCTTGGGGTTTCAGGGTACTAGTATTCATGACCTCAACCATTTTTTTTCTTGTTCTCATTTAAAGAACCATTGGAGGTTTAAGCTCTTATTTCTAGGTTGAGTTGTCAGCGCCTTCAAAATACCTTAATGATTGTATCCTCATGGTGCCATAATTTTAAGGTTTCTCAGTAGACATCTTTTAAGGTGCCTATTTGGGTTGAGTTACCAAGTCTTCCACTTCCACTATGGGCCTTCCTCTATGAGATTATTAAACCATAGGGTTATAGACACCTAAATTTGGTATTAGACACTTGGCAACATTAATTTTGACTCATTTTTGACATACATGACTATTGTGTACACATTTGACTCTTGTCCACACATTCCCCTATATGTTTATCTATCTATTGACTTTGTCAACCCAATTTGTTTCCATTCATACTCATGGTCTCCCGAGTTTATGTGATACTATATAATCCTAAGCATAATATTGTCATATTATAGATCATTGTTTTTCCCTTCCTGAGCAATGTTGATAATAGTCGGATGATGTCAACTACTGATAATGTTCACATCCATTGAAAGTGTCCAAAGATCCTCAATGGCTAATTTTTGAATTCAAATCTCCCTTGGGTTAGCTTATGCACGTTTCACATGTCAGTTATAGGGAGAAATTCCAAAGAGTCATCTATATATACATGACAACCCTAAGGTATTATTTATTTGGTCACTATCTGACATATAATAATAAATATATTTGGACATCTTTGATACATTACCACAAAATCATATACATATGAAAACCTCTCAAAGGAGCAACCCTAAAGCTAATTATAAATGCAAACATAAATTCATAGTTACATGTTATTAAGTGTCGAAATTCAAAGCATTGCATTGCATTTTAGTGGACCATGATTGAGTGCATACACACATACATGTGCGTGCACATGCGCGCGCGCGCACACACACACACACACACACACACACACACACACACACACACACACACACACACACACACACACACACACACACACACACACACACACCCCACTAGGTGGGATAAATATGTGCAGTTTGAGCCTTCTTTGGAGTATTGGAATGTATTTAATGCTCAATCACTCAACAGGGAATGGTTGGGATTGCCCAACACATCTTTCTAACCTATTTTTCAAAGTATATCTTGTGTCAAAAATGAAGCAACGATTTTAAGGTAAGGAGAGGCAAAATCATAATTTTCACATATGATCAAAGATAATAAAATGCACATAAATCATCTACAAAGGTAAGCACAATGATTTGTGGTGGCACAAATTATCGTAGTCAATCTAGATAATGACAACAAATAGTGGACAACATTGGTTGTCATAAGTGTCTAAGCTTCACCGAAAACATCCTAGCATATTTTGAGATCTATTCCTTGATCCAAATAGTTATAGAGCTGACATACAATTATTTTGAGGACTATGACATAGGAAATCAACATTAAGACCAGAAAATTACATGTGTGTCTTATCTCCCCTCTTTATTCAGTCAACTCAAAAAATAGTAGGTGCAATCAATCTCTATTTTATATTCAAATTTTTATGGTTTTTTCCCTATCTTTCAAAATATGAATTTTAATATTTGTTTTTTATTTGGATAACCTAAATATTAAAATAAGTAAAACATTCTAGTGAACCTGGTCTTTATTTGAGCATGGGAAACTCTAGGTCTCTATCCCTTAGGGTTCCATCTTTCCTTATTAGGGTTTTATATTTCTCTTATGTTAGGCCCTTATATTCAATTTTTGATTTCTCCTTGTTTACATTAAAAAAACACACTTATTGATTATAATGATTATTCATAGTTTATAGTTTATGTTTCAAGCTATAATTATCATAATTACATGTTGTTTTCTTGAAATATGTAATCTACATAAAAATCATGTAATGCAGTGGGTTAAATTTATCTACAATAAAACTAAGGATGATATTAATAATGAATAATTCTTAACTCTCCTTAGTGACACATTGTTGAAATATCTAGTTTGAGATGCTTTCAATTACTACTCAATGTCAAGGTTGGAATGGAATAGATGATATAGAAAGTTATACTCTTGATCAACCCTATCTATATATATGGGACATTCAGGCACTCCCATCCCATGATGAATGTCCCCCTATTTGGATGTTGAGGGCCATGTTGTCAAAACACGAAGAGGTAGGGTACATCATCCTGTAGTACAAAGTAAAGGTAGTCAATGTATCCCTCCTACTCTTCCTCCCCCATGCTAAGGCACCACCTAATACAACTAGAGAGTATGATATTATTGATTAAATTAAAAATACTCTAGCTAAAATCTCCATGTTACTCTAGCTAATCCATGTTAGTGTAGACACCTAAATCTAGTCACAAGTACTTGGCAATGTTAATTATTGACATATCTTAAACAAATTAACTTGCATATAAATACATCACTCGTATACACCATTCTTATATCCATTTATATATATGCAAGCTTGACCCCTTAGTTTTTCATCATTGCTACTTAGAATTTCCAAGTCAATCCTCAATCCTCTTTATATCACTCTCAGACTACAACACATCGCAGGATAGTTGTCCCTAGTTTTTTGGGACAAGTCTATGTTAGGCAGATAGGTTTTTTATCATGGATATTTCCACCTAGAGTGACCTTTTCCCCAAACCATTTAATGACTAGTTTCCAAATTCTAAATATTCTTATGTGTCTTCCCATATGTTTCACAAGGTTAGTTAAAGGAAATTATCAAAAGGTTTCATTATATAAGTGTTTAACCTTAAATTGAAATATGGGTGGGGATAAGGTTAAGACTCCTTGTAGATTAGCTATCATAGCCTCCTCTACCATGTGATCATCATTTTTTAGACTCTATAAAATATGCCACTCATACTAGAATTTACACCTTTTCTACTACTAATTGTATTATCCCCACCTCATTGGGCACGCTTCTAACTCTCTACCTCTACCTCCTCCCTCAATGCTAAGGAGATCTTTAAAGCCTCAAAATTAGGATATGTAGTCATTGTTCCTTTCCATAGTCATTGGGATACTATTCCCTAGCATGAATTGCCCTATATTGGGGCAAGTCCATTAATGCCGTCGAATGTGCTAACCTAAACTGGGTGGGACCCTATGCAAATTAGTGTGGCTCATCCCACTTATAAGATTGCCTACCATCTCTATAATATTGTGAGCTCACATTGTAGATGGTCAAAAGGGTGATGCATCCATTAAACTTATTCATGGGGTCAATATTATATTCCCCCTCTGCATCGAATTCAATATCATGCACCCACTTTGAGATCTCACCAAAGGTTCATGACCCCAACCTCTAACTTTGGGAAAATGTCTTGCTACTTGTAATAGTGTCCCTTTCCACCTATACATGGAAAACTATTTGTATATCCATGTAGAAAACAATATGAATGGCCCTATAACTAGGTGTTATCTTGTTAGGGTTCTATATATATATCATGGAACATCTTTACCCAAAAACACACAACCATGTTGTATATGGTGCCCTGCTCCAAATCCCTAACACATGACTATAACAAATAATGGTACTTCATATGAATTTTGACACAAAACACATGTCACCATCAATCCAATAATTACCTTTTTGATATATGGAATCAATACCACATATACATCTCTAAGACACACAATGTATGAATACAGGTGCTAGTGAATTGATATTGTGACCCATAGGGCCAATGCTTTCCCTCTGTGTGTTAGTATCTGGGATATCACATACCATGGGTGCACCCTCAATCAATATCACCAATGTAGCATGAACATCCTCTATGGTGATTACAACCTCCACTATGACCCCCTCGACCACCCACCTAAAAGTATTTATGTGGATCTCCAAAAAATCCATGAACATCACAGGAAAATCTACATCTAATGGGACTCTACACATCTCCATGACACCTCCAAAACCCAAACTAATAATCCAAGCCATGTTAGCATTTGATAGTCAACCTAATAGCTCAGCTAATTTTGAGGCATTTATTGTTTGCCATATTCATAGTCGTATTTGTTATTACAAAAATCAAACAAAAACACCTATTTAGTCAAAAATCAAATAAAATACACAAAACACAAAGATCAAACAAAAATCCAAATTTATAACTACATCATTAATCTAACAGAATGCCATCGATCAAGTTGATGACATACAATCGTGTAATTATGTGTTGCACCAAACTTAATTCTAACACAATCCCATTAACCCTCTCATAATTGCTTGCATTCTAACATCCTTTAGGGTGAATTTGACCTAGTGAATTTTTTTGAGGATTTATTTTCCTAAATCTATCCTATCTACCCTTCCCATATTTAAATACAAAACATATCTATATGATCACTACAACCATCCCCAATGGTGATCCCCTATGCTCATCTTTACATCATCTCATTGCACAGTAAATCATTCTCCAAGAATTCCAAAATATCAAATTCTTTGATTATAATATACCAAATGAAGGGATTCGACCCCTTTTTGTAGCCTTCAAACCAAAAGTTCAAATTGTTGAATTATTCCTCAAGTTCCGTAGACTCGCCATATCTTTGCAACCATAGCTCCTATTGATGAACCAGAAGAAGCGCTATAATCTTGTCATTGCAAGGAGTTTTATAGTACTAAAAAAAAATTTAAAAATGGAGATTTTGTAGGCCTACTAAACTCATCTTATAACTAAACAACCAAACATGTCTTGGCACCTATTCATTGGGCCTAACCTATCACCAATGATCGACAATGGTAAGCTTCATACAACCAAACAAGTAAGTGAAGATAAATATGTGCATAATTTTAATTACAAATATCTCATATTTATCATTATATATTACAATCATTTATTATATTTTTGATGATATATTTTTTTTTCCAAAGCACCATCACTCGCGACACTATTATGACATGCAATGAGCTTGTTCCATGGCTTTTAGGTGCATTAATCTTCCTGTTGCCCGACTGTGTATGTCTGTGTATGTCTCTGCATTTCGGGCGTTGATCCATTAATCGGCAAGCTACATTGTTTGGCTTCCACATTCAGAATCTGCACCATCCCTCCTCTGACTTGGATTCCTCGAGCTACATCATGCCCTCAACTCGCATCTCGGTTTTCAATACAACTCAGACCTTTGCTTCGGTGTGGCACTGCATTGGCTTATAACCTGGCTTGGCCTTCATAACGGCCTCGAACGGTGACTATATACCTGCAGGATCGACTGCTGCAAAATCTACAATCGACGTCATGGATTGCTAACAACTACAAGTTGGAGCAAAGCCTACATTTCTACTTGAAACCCTCGAACTCGATGCGCATAACGATACTTCTCCTGCGTTTCCTGATCTACAAGCTCCACATTCAACTCGGACTCACCAATCAACCTGAGCTCGTCTCCTCTCCAACACCATGCTTGGTCTCCCTTGCCACTCGTCGAGCTCACCATGACTCAGATCTGGATCGTCCAATCCAGCTCGGTTGTGCATTGGCCACATTCAGCTCGCCATCCTCAGATCAACCACGAGCTCCTCCGTTTGGACCCTGCACTTGCTCCCAACGGATTGCTTCAAAGACCGATCGATGGTTTAGTCTATTCTAATTAGGTATTGAACCCACGGATTTGCCCAACGAAGAGTGCTATTTGTTTTAGGTTTAGTCATTTCAAATTTTTTAATTCTTAAATTTGTCTAATAAGTTTTTATAACGGTTAGGGTTTGCAAAATCTTTTTATATTTTCGCTGAAGTGTGAAAAGTTTAGTCTTATTTTTTTAACACTAATTGTCTTGTCAATAAGGTAAAATTAAAATTCAAGTGTTTGACTTACGTAATAGGTGTCATTCGAATGTGTCGGGTTAGATTTAAGTACACATAGTAAAAAAATTCTTTGTAAGAATGTATTTTCAGTTGAAACTAATGTTTGTTGAGTCAAATTTGTGAGGGGGAGGGTTAATCTGGAAAAAATTAAATCAGTGGACAAATTTGACAATAAAGATTTACATACGAAAAAATTAAATTTAACTATTTTTTACAGCTAAATATTTTTGGGATATTGTTGATGGCATTATGACAAGACCAATAGATATCAATGAGCTCCAAAAATGGAAGATCAAATATAAGAAAGCCTTGCCATTATTGGTCTCGACTTATCAAAGCCATATTTATATCATGTGGACTTCAAAAAGTCCTTTAAAGACATCTAAGAATCATTAAACCATTATTCAGATCTCAAGTTGATAATGTTGAAATAACTATGAAGCAAAAATTGTATAAGCTAAAAAATGGAAGAAGGCGGAGATACAGATCTCAGATCAGTAGGTTCCATTTTCTCATAAACCAACTAATTGGAATAAATGAAGAAATAAAGGAAAATGTTGCTAAATTCATATTGCTCTATAGCATACCTGATAGTATCTCCAATATGGTGCTCACCTTAAGCAGATTGAATCCGAACTTGGCAAACATTATATCCACATTGCTTAATGAAGGAAACAAGGTTTCGAAAGAGGAGGAAGAAGTGATATTCACAAAAAACAAGCCCAAAACAAACCCAACACTTATTATAAAAAATCTAAACATGTGACCAGGTTTTAAAATGAAAAAACAAATACACATGTTTTTATTGTAAAATTCAAGACATATTCTTCTGAACTACAAACAAAAATGACATGGCCTTCTCAATGGAAAGGTGCATGAAAAAGCAATGGCGACAAAAGAAAGTGATCAAGAAGAGAACAATCCCTTTTCTGATGATGAAGATGTTGCCCATCAAAGTGACGAAGAATATTTATATTAATATTTCTATGTTTATTTATTTGTCATCGCTTTATTTATGCACTAAGGTGGGAATGTTAGGAATTAGTGCATATCATAAGTTAATATTAATGTGTGAAAAATAATAAAGTGAATTGCATCTCACAATTTTTTTTTATTTGAGTGAATAAAGGTTGTTTTAACAATCATATTAGATTAGTAGGGAGAGACTAGGAGAAATAAGAGTGAGATTTGTAGGGATAAGAGATGGGTAAAGACTCCTTTATAGGAGCTCTATGAATGTGTGTGTGTGTGTGTGTGTGTGTGTGTGTGTGTGTGTGTGTGTGTGTGTGTGTGTGTGTGTGTGTGTGTGTGTGAAAGATGAGTTTAATCAATTAAAATCATGTATTTTTGACAGACCAAAATATTGTTGAGAGAAAGATCAATCAATTTTCAACAACAATGACATCAACTTATTTTTCTTCTAAGGTTCTCATTTTCCATCTCCTGACCATATTTTTCACTTTGCATGCACTTATCTGACATCCTCAACCTGATTAATGATGTCATGTAGCAGTGCCCACTTTAGTTGTCATCCCTGAGCTGATGACATACTATTTTTTGTGGTATTCTTTGTACATCATCAACCAACCCCATGACTTCATTTAAAATTGAGTTTTTACTTTCAGGGTTTGGATTTTTATTTATATGGTTTCCATTTGTCATTTCTATGATAAAATTGAACACAAATCCACCTTATGATGAAGAAGATATAATAGGGAAAAGAGGAATTCATCCCAAGACAAGTTAGCACAAGGCCTTTGAAGATATAAAGAATCAAAGTTGAAGATATAAAGGATGGGAGATGTACCAATGAGCTTTTTCATAGTCTTCAAAATCCTCCACTGTAATCTACTTGGATCTTCTCCCATACATATTTATTTCACCTACAACAACCTCTCATAAAGTGTTACAAGTCAAGGGGGAGATAAATGCACTGATAAGTTGACCAAAGTTAAGTATCCCTAACCCTATTCTCTTTATGTTTACCATGGTTGGTATTATTAGATGATTATTTTTCTCATGTATTAGATAGTTTAAATTATCATGTGTTTATTAATTTATTGCTACCATTTATATTATTTTTATGTATAGCTCTTGCTTACCACCTAGTGCCATCTTTACTTTCTCATAGCTCTTGCTTACTGCCTAATGAATTGTAGTTATTTGTAGCTCTTGTTTAACAACCTTTAGTCTATATAGTTCTTGCATACTATCTAATAAAATCTCAGACCTAATAATGTTATTCACCTTATATCTCCTTGGAGATTGTGTGTAGATTCTCTTTATAGCCCCATTAAAACCTCAAGTGCACATGACCCTTTTGTATAGCCTCAGATAGCTTTGTGGTCTAACATATTATGTGTCTATTAGATCTAAAATGACCTTATACATTTTATTATTTTATAGGATCCTTATATAAGAGACCTATTTTAAGCTTACATACACTTTTGAGTTACTAATTCTTGTGGTATACTATTGGGTTATGTGTAAATCAATGTGGAGACTACAAATTTCTATATATTTGGGTTAGTGATTTATTATGGGTTGGCCTATCTATTTTTCCTTTATTCATAAATTTATAAATAAAGATTGTCTCCTGCCTATAAAAAAATAATTTGATTCATTATATTCCATTTATATTAAGTGAATTCCTATGGGTGTCTATCAACATCACCACATAATTTGATTGTCTTATTTGCTTGTGGAGTTTTATATCCTTTCAATTATGGTCATTTGTCATTAATATTCCATGGTACTATATCTTAGGGTTTTTAACACGTAAAAATCATGAAGTTATGGTGTTTTGCTACTATGACAATGTGCGAAGGAGTGGTGATATCTCATAAGGTGTTTGGTCACAATTTTTATCCTTTGTGTTTTACATTTTTTATTATTAATTGATCTTAATAAGATATAACTTTTAAATAATTCATGTTATATGATATATTACAATTAAACACTAATCTAAATATAAAATTGCAGAATCTAATTTGACATTTGCACTTGTTATTTATGAAATGTACTAAGAGGATTAAGACAATTAACATTTTAACATACTGTGTGGGTCTGAGACTAAATACGAATGATAAAAATGGATAGAAATTGGATTATGATTTTATCAAATCAAGGTCTGAGTCTCTAGATACACTTGGATAGAATTTTCCAACTCTAGACGGTACCAACTAACGTTATATTCTACAATCTGACAGTTTTATCTAGTGAGTTTTATTTCTTTATTTCTGCACAAGCCATTGAACCTACTTGTAAGTTATCTGCATGTGCGATCTTCAATAGTTATTTATTCGCATAATTCCAGAACCCTATCCCATTCTCTTTGAAATTCTAAGTCTACTGGCGACACTAGTTTTGGTCTAGAAAAGGGGAAAGAAATTTGGTTGCATTGACCTCAACCATTTTCAATGAATAGTTGTGTGTTGGCTACATATCCAATACTTTGAAAATGAAAATCAAACTACATGCAGTTCTCCCCATTAGATGTATATGTGCAATAGTGCTCATTTAATGAATTCGATATGTAACCTAACTTTCGATACTTGGAAATGATAACTTTGGCTTGGCTTTGAGGTGCTTCAAACTTGACTAGGACCTACTACTTTTGATTGATGATTAAATTAGAAAGAATAGGGTAATCCCTTTGAATGTGCAGATGTGTATAATAGGCTTACTTGAAAAATGTTAGATAGGGAATAGGTTTAAATCTATTGGATATTTATACATTATTTTTTTAGGTACTTTCTCACTCCATTGACATGTGAAACATATCAACCAACTCATAAAAAAGATTTAAATTTGAAAAATGACCACTGCTTGGTGTGAGAATAGTCTGATAGATTTGGATGAGTCTAGAATTTTGTATTAGTCTAAGTTTGAAGGTTTTATCAAAAAGATAGGAATATTGATTTGATAATCTAGAGATGTCTAAATATGATTTTAAATAGATTAGTTATAGACTAGAAAATATCTGTAGGTGACTGATGGAAAATCAATAAGGTCAAATCCATAGAAAACATGCAGATGTGAAAGAAGGGCGAATAAGAACCAGATGTGTATGTAAAAGTCATATAAAATAAAGATAGGTCTAAACTAATATTGTCAAGTATTTACTACAAAATTTTAATATTTACACTTTGTAAAAATTCAAATTTTCTGGAAAAAAAACCCTTTTTTTTTTTTGGCAAAGGATATTTCTTAATTTAGATCTAAATTCCTAACAGAGTTTGGAAATGGTAGAAATCAGTTCAAAGAAAATTGGATTTACCAAGTTCTCTCAAGGCAATATTGTGATTGTATTGGATAAAGTGTGTTTATAAAGAAAGTCCCCTTCAAGTGCCACAATTTCTAGGTTTGATTGGATTCCTTATCAAAAACTAGTTGAGATTCATTTTTTACTTATCTCTTGATTTGTGTGTGAGCGCCTTCACAGTATGCCCAAAATATTTAGTGTCTCTGGTGTTTCTAAGCTTAACGGCAGTGGTAGGTGACATGGGGGTTGATCATCCGACCAAGGGATTTATCGGAGTGCATATGACAAAGATGGTTGTGTGGGCGATGAATTTTTTTGAGTGGGGAATAACATGGATGCATGTGGGCATTTGGACATGATAAGTGATGAATCTAATTGGTGACGGTTTGATGTTGGGCTACAGGTGTAGCCCTCTTAGTGAACCTGCTTACCTTGACGCGTTTGGAGGGTATGTTAAGGGTTCAATCTGAATCATAAAAAAACAAGTAGCAGGGCCACATCAGTAAAGAGGTATACGTGGTGCATAGCAAGCACACAGTCAACGAAGAGGAATCTTCTCAGCAAGTGGATCTCGCCAATTTTCAAATTTTGAATTAATTTTTTTAATTCAAAATTGGTATTTTGGAAGGATTTATCACTTGAACTTCAAACGATCACAATTTTGTCATACTAACTGTGTCTGAGCTAGTTTTGGAACTATTGGAAATAAATTGTCAAGATCTTCATTGTGGTGCCACTCTTTTCGGCATTTTCAAGCTTCTACAGTGGTCTTAGAACTTGTGAGGATGGAGAGGATTCCAAGTGTCTCATGTTTTCCGGAAATAATTTTATTGCAGGAATCCATTCGTTGAGATTTATCTGAGGAACAAAGGCTTGTGGCAAATTATGTTTGATGATAAAAATGTCCCTTTAGACAGGAGAAGTGAAATGCATTTTATAATTAGGATGATCATGCAACGTGAGATTATGTTGAATCACATTTCTTGTGTTCCATCTAAAGATGTGCAAGACTTCAAAGTAAGTGATGGATATTATGAGAAACATTTTCGTGAAAGTTGTTAGTCAAGGGTTTACAAATTCCATCGTGAGTTCGCAACATTAGATCCTTTGTCTTCTGATTAGATTGAGGTCTATTTATTTAGTGTGAAGTATTTTATGTATAAGTTAGAGGAATGTAATAATGTGTATAAGAAGAAGGATAGTGAGATTATTGAGATCATCTTTGAACTTCTACTATATAATGTGTTTCTTTCCACACCATTTTTTAAAAGGCCATATTAATGGTAGAGGACAAGAACATGTCTATAATGTGTTCCTTATTACTTTTCAAACAAGAGTAGTTCATGAAATTTGGTGTAATTGGTTTAAAGCAACAAGCTCAATCTAGGAAAAGTAGAAATTCAAGGTATACTAAAAAAATGGTGTGCGTCTAAGGCAAGAGCAAGGAGGCAATGGTGATAGGAACTAGAAGGGTCCTCCTTATGGTGATCACAAACATGGCCTCAAGGGAAAGGGGAAGAAACACAAGGAGTATACCTATCATGGCAAGCTTGGACATGTGAGGATCATGTGTTAGAAGAAAATGAAAGACCTCAAGCAGGGGGTCAAAGATCTCAAGTGCCTACGCAAGTGAAATTCCACTAGTAATATTAATATTCTCATATACTTCTCAAGATTTTCATACTCATACATCCAAGTGTGAGTTTACTATGGATCATGTTGTCATATGGATTCGCACCCTTGAGGAGATGCCTAAATATCCTCATCCAAGTGGCACCATAGAGACGTTTCTCTTGCTGTGGGTGACAATATTGAGAAATGAATCTCTAGATAAGGGGCTAGCTCCCCTTGATGCACCTTTAAAGCTCTCTCTCTAACTTAACAATTTAGATATGCAAAGGGATTAAGAGAAATAACTAAAACAACAAAAAGGTGATGCACCAATGTATAATGTCCTCTTAATTGATTGAAACCACAACTTAAACACAAACAAGGTGTTCTCACACAAGACTCACAACTTAGGATTCATTGCTACATCAACGTTTCATATGCAAGATTCAAGAAGGTATATGATTCTTGGGAAGGGAATGAATGATTCCAAAGAGAATACAATCATGGACCACTTCTAGGATATCTCTACACTTAGAAAAGAATATTAGCAAAGACCTCCAACAATCTCCTTTCTGCAAATTGGTAGACCATCAAGAGTACAAGCTAGAAAAGACAATCTTTCATTAGACTAGACCAACAAGATTCAAGTCATTACTCAATATTAAAGCATATGAGTGGAAAAAACACTTGTATATTTCTTCAAGAGTTCTTCAAGTACAAATCTGGACAGAGTTTTCCCAATAACCAATGGAGGTTGCTAAAACAAGCCAAAAGAATGCATATATATAGCTTTTGAGAGAGAGGTCAAGCAAAGGAAGTTCAAGAGTCACTTGGACATGTGTTCATATGTGAAAATCAGTTACAATTGCATGTGGAAGAGAGGTGGGGTGAGCTAAGCCATGTCAAGAGGTCTACTTATTTGAAACCAGTCATAAGAATGGTGAAAAGTGGCATAAGACCTTCAAAATTGACATAGGAAATGGTTTCTATCAAAAATCATCTATGAGCATTCAAAACTAAAAATAGAGGAGCTGACACATAGCACTACTGGAGGAAATGGGACATATGGCGATAATTATAAAATGCTTTTCCTAACTACCAGCTATCATTTGGACACCTGTGTTTGTTGATTTCATGAAAGCTCTTTGATTTGGTCAGCTACTAACAATGGCTCGAACCATCAACCTATACATTTTTATTGCTTTGTCTGCACTAGATGCTCAAGATTCAACCATTTTTTACCTCCACATTTGCTCTCATGTTCCCGCTAAGTCTTTTGACATCAACAACTATTTTTTGCAGTTTGAAATTGATGGTGAGGCCTTCACCTTCCTTATTCATTCGAAACACTTTCCTCGAACTTAAGCTTCTTTCAAACCTTTGTAAAGTTATCTTTAACTATGAAAAGTGCCCTTGGAATTACGAAAAGTGCCCTTTTAGGACTTCTGCATGGGACACTTTTGCTTGCAAGATATCTTTTAGGGAAATTATTTGGGGCACTTGGCTTCAAAGGTGTCCTTCAAAAAGATTTATCTCAGCCACTTTTTTCGAAAAAAATCTTTCAGCTCCTTTTTTCACATTAATTTCTTTGGGCTATCGAATGACCTTTCGGCTTTTGAAAATGGACTATTTTGATCTTTGAAATGTTCCTTCAGGTTTCTTAAAGTGGACCTTTGGAACTCTAGAATGACCCTTCAACAATTTGAAAAATACCTTTCTGGAAAGGAAACATACCCTTCAGGGAAATCAAAAAGTACCGCCAACTTTTCTAAAATGGCCCCTTCGGCTTCTTGCAAATGACCCTTTGGCAATTTGAAAAAGACCCCTTCGAAAAGATTGAAGTGCCCTTCGAAAAAGTTGCAAGTGCCCCTTCGGCTTTTGGAAATGACTCTTCAAAGTTCTTGCAAATTAACCTTCCAAAAGGAAAATACCCTTCGTATTTTTTGAAATGTACTTTTTAGCTTTTCTATTTGGTTCACATTTTGAAAGAAAAACAATCCTTCAGACTTTTGAATAGGGCGCCTTGCTTCAAAATTACCCTTTAGAAAGATTGGGATGCACCTTTCAGATCTTCTGCATTTGAACAATTCTTTCATTAAATTGCACAAACAATTTTCTAAAAGACTTCTAACCCCTAGCCTGAAAAGGATATCCTTTAGGGAAATTATTTTGGACAAAATGTCTAAGACAATTTCTAACACTTGAAAAAAAAATCAAAAACAAAAACTTTAAAAGAAAGAATACTTGCACATTTTTCATGGGTTTTGTGTGGAACACCTCCTCTGAAGGAATTTGTACATAATAGGAAAACCCAAAGTTGAACGATCAAGCTCAAATGACTAAGTCTAGAAATGCTTTGAAGCAAGTCTCTAAACATGAACAAATTTACTTGTGCTTTGGCAAAAGACCTCAGACTTAGTACACAGTAACCTTGAACTAGGATGAGCAAATCCACATGATTAGCTTCCTCTACAACTGTTGTGTGTGCAAGATCTGTCACTTTGAAACTATTCTTCAAACTTTGTTCAATCCTGTTAGCATGACTCAAAGAAGGTAAAAGGACCTAGACAACAAAATGATCAAAGTTAATAGCATTCATATTACATTGAATAGATCTAAGCTCATACTATGCAATGATATTCACCCCTAAAATATCTAAAGATCAAATTTTGATATAGGGGTGCCCAATTTGACCTGCAGGATCAACTTTTGGTCAACAAATTGATGACTCGTAGGGGTAGTATGCCTGATATACTAACCAAACTGGTAGTCTAAATAGTCTATTGGGCATAGAGTCAATATATACTTGAAGATGACTAACAAGGTCATGCCACAACAAAACACAAAGAAAACACACCAACTAACAACAACAAGACCATGCAAAAACAACATAAACAAAACAAAGAAAAACTCACACTTGTACATAAGCACTTAGGAAACACCAAAAAAGTAATAAATTAAGTACAAAGGAAAAGGAGAACCCTAGTAACAATGCTTTAGATATATCCCATTGACTGGGATATACATCTCCTCTCCATCCAACTTTGAGAGTTGGAAAGCATTGTGTTGTTTGCATTGTGTGATCACATATGGGCCACTCCACAGAGCATCAAATTTTGTGTGTTTTCTAGGTTTGGCCCTATCTTCATTCCATTTTAGAAAAATGTCTCCTTTTTTGAAGCTCCTTGACATGGATTTCTTGTCAAAATACTTTTTTTTTGCTCTTGGTGAGTTGTCATGGTGTGCATAGCTTGATTTCTTATCTTTTGAAGCTCCATCAACTCACAAAACATGACTTCCATGCTATCATTATCCATCAATTATAGCTAATAGGTAAGATCTAAATATGGTAACTCAAGTGAGATAGGAAGTCTGTCTTCCCTTCCATAAACAAGTGTATATGGTGAGTTTCCAATTACTCTCTTTGGGGTGATCCTATCAGCCCAAAGGGTTGTCTTCAACTTGGTATGCCAAGTCCTTTGATTTCTCTCCATTATTCTCGTTATGATCCTTATCAAATTCTTATTTTTGGACTCATCTAGTCCATTCCCTTGGGTGTAGTAGTTGGAGGAGGAACTAAGATAGATACCATGCTTTAAAGCACATTCACTTGTTCTTGTTCCTAAGAAAGACAAGGCATTATTTGAGATTATGGTTGAAGGAGATCTAAACCTTGTTATTATACCTTCATAAAAGTCAAGGACTAAATTTTCATTAGCCTCCTTAAGAGCTATATCCTCCACCCATCTTTTAAAGTAATCAATGGCGGTCAACACCCAATTGTGACCAGCATGAGAAGGAGGATTGATTACGCCTATAAAGGCCAAACTCCATTGCATGAAGGGTTGCTCAACTTGGATGGGATGAAGAGGTAAGGTAGAAATATATTTTTTTTCCATCAAAAAGAGCACACTTTTGGCATTTTCTTTCCCACTCATGAGTTTCCTTGAACAGGCTAGGTCAAAAGTATCCAACTTCATTATCTTTGCAGATGTGGTTCTAGGAGCAAAGTGACCACCAGTTGGTCCATCATGGAACTCAAAGATTACCTTATTGATCTAATTAAAATAAATACACCTCAAGAGTATACCTAAAATATCTTTCTTAAATAACACTCCATCAACAAATACATAAAGAATGGATTGAAGCCTAAAGTACCTTCTCTTGGCCCTATCGAGACCTTGTGGACACTCCCCAGTTTGAAGGAAATAGATCATGTCTTGTGTCCAACTTCTCATATATTAAGGTGCAGCTATCAAAAATTCATCATGAAGTACCAAAAAAACTTTTTTTTGCTCTTTCAATTCTAAATCGAGATGTTCACATAGTCCTTTTTTTTTCACTAACTTGGTAGTTTTGATCTCCACATCATATTCCATCACCCTTATGATCCATCATGTCCTATTTTCATTCAAGTCTCTATTCAACATGAAGTCTTTCACACTAATATGAGGCATAAAAATTTGAATCTTTTTATTATACAACATATGCCTAAACTTCTTTAAACTCCTTATGATTGAAAGCACTTATTTCTCAACATATGTATATCTTGTTTCATAGCCTTCTAAACCTTGGCTGAAAAAGGCAATAGGTTGTTCTAAATTCTCACCATTTTCTTGGGTAATAATGGTATAAATCACCTCTTCATTCCAAAAATTGTACAAATTTAAGCCCTTGGAGAAGTTTGGACTTGCAAGAGTAGGAGCTTGGGCAATGGCTTGTTTTATCTCTTCAAAACTTTCTTTCCTCCTTGTCCAAGTGAATATATCATCCCTACTTAGCATAGATGTTAGAGGTTTGAGAAAATTAGAAAATTTAGGAATAAACCTCCTAATGAAATTGATCCTACCAAAGAAACTTTGTAGACCCTTCTTATGTTTAGGCAAAGACAATGCCAAGATGGCATTCACCCTTTCTGGAAAAATGGACAAACCTTTCTTGGAAACAATATGTCCTATTAGTTTGCCTTCATGGACAGAAAACACACACTTCTTTGGGTTTAGAGAGATTCCAAACTCTCTACACCTTTCAAAAATCTGCTTTAGGTGCTTCAAATGATCTTTTGCTTCCTTGGATAAAATAGTCACATCATCAAGATGTACCAATACAATGTCATTGATTAATACTTGAAAATTCATATCCATTGCACATTGAAAATTATCTCCAGCATTAGACAACCCAAAATTAATTTTAATATAATCATATGTACCCAATTTAGTATTAAATTTTGTCTTATATTGGTCACTTTCCTTCACCAAAATCTGATTATACCCAAAATACCCATCAAGGAGAGAAAACCTTTCACTACCAGCCACAACTTGCAAGATTTATTTCATAGAAGGGAGTGGGTAATGATCCTTAAAAGACACTTTATTCAAGTCCTTAAAATCAACACACAATCTTATCTCTCCATTATTTTTTCCAATAGGAACTAGGTTTACCAACCAAGATGAATGCTTAATGAGAAAGATGATTTTGGACTCAATCATTTTGGTGAGTTCTTTCCTCATGAGATGCTCAATATTGGGATTGATTGGCCTTTTCCTTTTCTTAATAGGCTTAGCATTATCATCTAACTCTATAGTATGCTAAGCTAGATTCATATCAAAACCTTTTAAATCACTATACTCCCATGTAAAGACATCAAAAAATTCTTTGAATGACTCAATGAAAGCATTCTTCTCTTTGCTAGTACATACTTCCAAAGTGAAAGAAATTTATCTTTGAAGATTTAAACCTTCTCATATTTTTCATGCTTGGTAGATATGTTTACCTTATCTTTCTTTATCTGGTCATCATCATTGAATATGCTCTCAAGAGTTACTAGGCCTATAGGGAGTTTGTTAGACTTCAATTGCACAATCTTCCCTCCATATTGTTGTTTTAGTTTAGACTAATTATTGGAAGAAAACTCAGCTTCTTCTTTTAGAAAAAGTGTTATTTTTTTATCACTATCAAACACCTACCAATTAGTGACATTATCCAGTATGGAGGGCCTTACAATCACTTTTAGATGAGGTTGGTTCTTATCTTCTTTTATTCATTTTGGAACAACAAACTAAGCTCCAATTGCTGCCAACCTATCATCATGATTGTTATCTTCTCTTAAAATAGAATTGATGTTGAAGGCTTTGAAATCTTCCACAAGATCCCACACTCTATGCTTATAGGACTTAAGCAAAGAGTTTTTTTTCAAATTCTACCCTCTAACTTGATTAACAACAAGTTCGCTATCACCAAACACTTGAAATTCTTTGACACCTCTTTTCCTAGCCCATTCAAGGCCATGAATAAGGGATTCATATTATTATACATTACAAGTTCAAGAGAATTGGAATCTAAAGGTTGAAAAATATATTTCCTTTGAAGGTGAAACTAACATTGCTCCACCACTTGCCTCAATCTTGCTTCTAGACCCATCAGATAAGAGCTGCCACAAGCCATTCACATCTTCACTTGACTTCATCAAATTAGGTGTGAAATATTCTTTATCATGCATATAATAGACCCCAAGACCAGATTATTCAATAAAATTGTAAGGATCATGTTCATAGTGCTCATCTCCCTACTCATCTAGGAATAAATCAAAAACTCCCTCAAGGGAAGATGATGGAGATTGGTCAATATGAAGTTCCTCTTCATCAATGATAGAAAAAATAACATTTTCCACCATAGGTGAGTAAGGTTCTAAGTGATCTCTATGAATAAGTTCTAACTCAATATTCCCTTTAATGCCATACTTTATCCTAAACACCATGTAAGACCAATTGGTCGCCAAATATCCACCTATCTTGGATGTAAAGTCTCTTGACAAAAAAATAAAAAAATAGGGAGATAAATATACCACCACAACATCATGAGGAATTTAAAAATTATGACACACATGAAGGATCAAATTCAAACCTTTAACTACCCCCGAAGTCTTAGCTAGTGATCCATACAATTACAAAATTCCTTTAGTCATTGTCTCATACTTGAGGACTAGCTTATCTGTGATACATTTGGGCCTAACTAATATGCTTGCTCCACTATATATAATACAATTATGAACCAATAAATCACTAATAATAACAGATAGGTAAAAATGAGGAGTCTTCTCATCTTTCTTCACTTGACCATCTATAGATTGAGTTCCATTGACCAAAACCACATTGTCATTTCTAGATGGGCCAACTTGTTTACCCAATCCATGTAATTCTTTTTGAAGTATATCCTTTTGTCCAAGTATTGGTAATTAATCCCAAAAATAAATATTCATATACAAATTATTCATCTGATCCAAGATATTGATGGAAGGATTACTCATCTTGGGAAGTTCTTTAGGAGCACTAGCACCTTGTTATGTAGCTTGTGGAGATGGAGGCATAGGAGTAGGATTCATGCTCTAAAATCTCTAATTTTCTTGTGTTTTAGGATCTAAATTAGGAACAATTCCAATCTGAGCTGATTTAGGGTTAAAAATAGGTCCTTCATTGGTTCCTTTAGTCTCCTCAATAGCCCTCCTTTTGGACCTAGTATTGGAGGCAACATTAGTATTTTTATTGCTTGTATTCCCCACGTAATTAATGGCATAAAACTCACCCTATAAATTATTTATGAGGGTAGCATCAGTCTAAGGTTGTCTATTTTCCACCCCACCTTGCATGGATCCTTCAAAATTTGAAGCTTGGAAATATTGGCTACCTTGCATTACCATGCCTTGATTGTGCATTTCATTTGCATAAGTCACTTGTTCTTAACCATGTTCAAAAGATGGATAGTTGGGATGTTCTTGGACCAAATTGTTTTGAGTGGGGACAAAGGCTTTGGAGGATGAGGGAGAATTAGGATTATATCTTTGATAAGGCTTGATGTGGGTTATTTGGCCTTGTCCTTGTGCATTGTTTTGGAAAGGAGGTCTACTTGTTTTCCCAAACTGATTGTATGTCTGATATGGCCTATAACCTTGAGCTTGTTGTCTTTTGAGGGAAACTAACTCATTTTAAACACTTTGAAGCAAGATTTTAATTTCATGGATTTCATTTGAAGTAGCAATGGTAGGCCTTTCTTGATTAGGCGAAGGGGCTAAAGTGGGCAATGCACCCTGATTAAGAGAATGCAAATTAGGGAATAGTGGCATTAGAGGTCTAGTAGCTATCTTTCCCACTTGGAAAAGACAATTCTCAGAATTTATGGCTATTTCATAGGTATAAGACAATGTATTTCCACCCATATATTGAATCATCATGGCAATGTCAATATTCAATGCTCTCAAGTAGTACAAAAATGCATAGTTTGAGGTTGACTTCACAAGATTTGGGGTTCTATCACAAGTTTTTTGGAACCTAGTATTAAATTATTGCATGAATTCATGTGGTAGCCTCTTGATTGTGGTCAATTGCTCAGATAGAGATAGGTGATCACTCTTTTCCCCAAACCTATTAGTCAATAGATCCCCCAACTCATCCCATGAGCTAATAGAATTTATGAGTAGAGTCCCCATATCAATCCAAAACTTTTCCTTTGAAAGACAAGGCCAACAACCTAATAGCTACATTTTCTTGGGTGATGTTGCGAATATTAAAAAAAATTGTTATATTCCCAATGTGCTCAATGGCAGTAATAGGACCCTCCACACTAAAATATGGGACACTTTTGAGGGTTGCTCCTAGAATGTGATCATATTGGGCAAGATGCAAGGGAGATTCCCCAGTGAAAGGCACAAAAGGTTGTATTTTATCTGTGTTGGAATGATCACTATGGATATTAGGAATGTAATGTAACACAAACTTAGAATATTTAAACACAAAATCTCTTTTGTAAGGATAAGTGTTGACAAACCTAAACCTTTTAGTGGAATATGGATGTAGTTGCACAAACTTGAAAGGTGTCTCTTTAGAAGCAGATTTAGTTGTCACCTTTGGCATGGAAAAAAGGACTAATCATCAACCAAAGACTTGAATTCTTCAATGGAGCTTCCAGGTATTGAATGTAGATTTTTCTTTCATTTTCGACTATGCCAAGACTAGCACCAACCTTGAACAATATTGTAGGACTTGGAGGTTCCACCATGCATGGTAAAAAATGTTGTCACTTGGATTCACACCCTTAAGGAGATGCCTAAATCTCCTCATCTAAGTGGCACCATGGAGACATTTCTCTTTCTTTGGGTGACAATATTGAGAAATGAATCTCTAGATAAGGGGATAGCTCCCCTTGATGCACCTTTAAAGCTCGCTCTCTAACTTAACAATTTGGATATGAAAAGGGATTAAGAGAAACAACTAAAACAATGAAAGGGTGATGCACCAATGTATAATTTCCTCTCAATTTATTGAAACCACTACTTAAAGACAAACAAGGTGTTTCTCACACAAGACTCACAAATTAGGATTCATTGCTACATCAATGTTCCATATGCTAGATTCAAGAAGGTATACGATTCTTGGGAAGGGAATGAATGATTCTAAATAGGGATACAATCATGTACCACTTCTAAGATATCTCTACACTTAGAAAAGAATACTAGCAAAGACTTACAATAATTTCCTTTCTACAAATTGGTAGGCATCAAGAGTACAAGCTAGAAAAGACAATCTTTCACTAGACTAGACCAACAAGATTCAAGTCATTACTCAATATGATAGCATATGAATGGCAACAACACTTGTATATTTCTTCAAGAGTTTTTCAAGTACAAATTTGGCTAGATTTTTCTGAATAACCAACAGAGCCTACTAAAACAAGCCAAAAGAATGCATATATATAGCTTTTGAGAGAAAGGTCAAGCAAAGGAAGTTCAAGAATCACTTTGACATGTGTCCATATGTGAAAATTAGTTAAAATTGCATGTGGAAGAGAGGTGGGATGATTTATGCCATGTTAGGAGGTCTACTTATTTGAAACCAATCATAAGAATGGTGAAAAGTGTCATAAGACATTCAGAAATGACACAAGAAATGGTTTATATCAAAAATCATCTATGAAAATTCAAAACTAAAAATAGAGAAGCCAACACATAGCACTACTGGGGGAAATGGGACTTATGGTGATATCTAAAAATTACTTTTCCTAACTGCCATCCATCATTTGGACACCTATGTTTGTTGATTTCATGAAAGCTATTTGATTTGGTCAGCTGCCAGCAATGACTCAAACCATCAATCTATCCATTTTTCTTACTTTATCTGTGCCAAATGCTCAAGATTCAACCATTTTTTACCTTCACATTTGCTCTCATGTTCCTACAAAATCTTTTGACATCAATGGCTATTTTTTGTAGTTTTAAATTGACATTTGTGGGGCCTTCACCTTCCTTATTCATTCGGAACACTTTCCTTGGACTTAAGCTTCTTTCAGACCTTTGGCAAGTGCTCTTTAACTATGGAAAGTGCCCTTTGAATTATGAAAAGTGCCCTTTCAAGACCTCTGCATGGGACACTTTTTATTTCAAGATATCTTTTGGGAAAATTATTTGGGGCACTTGGCTTCAAAGGTTTCCTTCAGAAAGATTTTGTCTCGGCCACTTTTCTCGAAAGAAATCCTTCAGCTCCTTTTTCCACATTAATTTCTTTGGTCTATCAAATGACCTTTCAGCTTTTCAAAATGGACCATTTGGATATTTGAAATGTTCATTTGGATTTCTTGAAGTGGACCTTTGAAACTCTGGAATGACCCTTTGGTAATTCTAAAAATACCTTTCATGAAAGGAAACATACCCTTTGGGGAAATCAAAAAGTACCATTGGCTTTTCTAAAATGACCCCTTCAAATTCTTGAAAATGACCCTTCGGTAATTTGAAAAAGACCCCTTCAAAAATATTGAAGTGCCCTTCAGAAAAGTTGTAAGTGGCCCGGAAATGACTCTTCGAAGTTCTTGCAAATGAACCTTCTGAAAGGAAACTACCCTTCAAATTTTTAGAAATGTACTATACGAATTTTCTATTTGGTTCACTTCTTGAAACAAAAACAATCCTTCAGAATTTTGAATAGGGCACCTTGCTTTAAAAGTACCCTTCTAAAAGATTGGGATGCACCTTTCATAACTTCTAAATTTGAATAATTCTTTCAGACAAATTTCATGGACAATTTTCCCAAAAGACTTCTAACCCCTAGCCTGAAAAGGATATCCTTTGAAGAAATTGTTTCGAATAAAAATTTTGAGCCAATTTCCAACACTTGAACAAAAAACTCGAAAACAAAAACTCTAAAAGAAAGAACACTTGTACATTTGCTATGGCTTTTGTGTGGAACACCTCGTCCGAAGGAATTTGTACATAATAAGAAAACCTGAAATTGAACGATTGAGCTCAAATGACTAAGTCCGTAAAAATTTTAAAGCAAGTCTTTGAACATGAACAATTTTACTTGTGCTTCGGTGAAAGACCTCAGACTTAGTACACAAGAACCTTGAACCAGGATGAACAAATCCACATGATCAACTTCCTCTGCAACTGTTGCATGTGCAAGATCTGGTACTTTGAAACTATTCTTCAAACTCTTTTCAGACCTATTATCATGACTCAAAGAAGGTAAAAGGACCTAGACAACAAACTGATCAAAGCTAATAGCATTCATATTACATTGAAGAGATCTGAGCTCACACTATGACATGATATTCACCCCTAAAAGATCTAAAGATCAAATTTTTTATATAGGGGTGCCCAATTTTGATTTGTAGGATGAAAATTTGGTCAACATATCATAGATGTACTCATCATATGACTGATGAAGGTAGTTTCTTCAATTCACTAAGAAAAATTGATGATGAGAAATTTTTTACAATGGATGATTCAACTCTTGCTATTTTTGGTAATGGTGATGGGTTTGAAGAAAGCATAACAAATGATGTTAACCTTGTACTATTTTTTGAGTGATAATCTAAATGATGTCATTCTCGATGATGTGATAGTTTTTTATGTTGCACAAGTGTAAAATGATACTCTATTTTTTTCCATTTTTATCCAAATTTTTTATGTAGATGAGGGTAAGACACCTAGTTTCAGCATTTAGGCTCCTCTGATTGTGACTTATGAGGATGCTTTAAAGGATGATGAGGTTGCTTTAGGTGATGTTGCATAAATTGAGGCTTTTGTAGAGATATGTGTGGGTGATGACCTCATTGTGTTTGATAGTGTTACTCATGGAAAAATGAGCCCATTGGGTTCTTCTCTGTGAGGGGAGTAGGGAGTGGAAATGGAGGGGGAGGGGAGGGAAGTGTGAGAAGTTCTAAGGGGCCTACACAATTATTGAAGGAGATAAAGATGCTAGGGAATAAACACATCATTGAGGACACATAGTGGAAATCAATGAGCCATTTTTTCTCTCAAGAATATGATGATGGATGGTTGTCATCCACAATCTTATAGGGAGGCCAAGTGCAAAGATAATTGGAAGAAAATTGTTTTGAAAATCTAATATGTTAGTTCAAGAGTCATTAAAAGATGACGAGAATACTTCATTTGATGGGCTCTTTATTGCAT
The DNA here is from genome assembly GCA_037957365.1 of Torreya grandis. Taxonomy (NCBI): domain Eukaryota; kingdom Viridiplantae; phylum Streptophyta; class Pinopsida; order Cupressales; family Taxaceae; genus Torreya; species Torreya grandis. Next base: position 1,693,739 of record JARHVA010003692.1, on the reverse strand, counting down.
TTGGCAGATGAGTAGACTTGTGAATGTAGGTCATCTCTTCAAGGCCACATCTTTGTGTTAAAGCATTTGTCTATGGATTTTTATATTCATTTGATTATGATCATATGTCATTAATCTTAAAAAATACTCATGCACAAAGGACATATTTGGGTAAAAGATATTTTGAAAATAGGCTTCATGCATAAAATATTTTTGAATGATTGGTAACACAACCCACTTCCAAAAAAATGAAAGTTAAGCCTTTGAGGTTGACCAATTAGCTTGACATCATGGCATGGCACCACGGGTTAGGTAGTATGATGAATGTAAAAATAAAGTGAGATGGAAATGTTAGTGATAAACTACTCCATGTTCAAAAATTTTAAAGTTTGGTCAAAAAGGTAAAAGTACAAACACTTGAAAATATGAACAATACAAGAAGAGAACAAAATGTGTGAATGGTTGCTAACTTTGATAAAATTGCCTATGGCCTCTTAACAAGAAAACATAAATATCCATGTCCATTAAAGGAAAACCTGCAAACTTGAAATAAAATCACCGTTATTTCCAAAAAGATGGTGTGCAACTATGGGGACCTATTCTCAACTTAACAAGCTAAGGACTGAGCACTTTTGGGAAGTTGAAAAGAGAAAAAAAAAATGAAGGAAAATAAATACACTTTTATGATTCATTTGGGGCATTCAGCCATTATGCAAAATAGATATGAGAACTTGTAGAAAAGTGGAAAATGCCACTTTGAAAGGGTGACATTTGTAAAGCTCATAACAGAGCATTGAGAGTAATTGATGAGAAGAGAAGAAAGCCTTGGCCCATACTTTTTATTAGCATTAGTTGGAGAGTGACTTAAACCTTCTTTGGACCCACAAATTCATTTATTCTAGCATCATTTCATTTTGAAGTAAATCTAATTTTAATATTATTGTAAAGGTGTGATCTTTGACCATATGTTCTCTTATGTAATGCATTTAAGTTTTATTGTTACCACCCTCTTCCCTTTTTTATTCTTAATTTTCATGTCATCATTTTATGTGAATGTGGTGGAATGTGAGGAGATAAATTTTTGAATGGTTTCAAGATTTTTGTACCATTCAAATTTGGGAATTTGAATAATCATAAGTTGCAAGTGAAATTTCACAGTGGGAAATGGTATAACAAGATTAGTGTGGATGGGTGGTGTAAGGAAAGCATGTGTATGAATAAATATGTGTATTTTTATTTACCCCTTGTTGACCCTTGCCTATGATGTGAGGGTGGGAGAATGGTAAACAACACATACCTTATATTTTAATATAGATAGAAGAATGGATTCACTCTTAAAATGCTATTTTTTGGTGCACAAATCTCTTATCTCTAACATTTTATTTTTATTTTATTGATTCTTCGATTACAGGAAAATAAAGAATGACTCTAAAAAAAAATAGGGTTGAAAATTTCATTATTTTCCAATAAGTGATTGAGTGCATGTATTTTTAGATTGAATATCTCTTGGCTTCTTACAAACAATGGCATTCTCCCATCATATTTGGAATCTTACATAAGAGACGTATCGCTTATGTTTCACAGATTTTTGGAATGTTACATTTGTTAGTGATGTTATTACACCATGAATTGTGATATCAGTAAGTTCAATTATGCAACTACAATAAGATGTAGAAGTTGAAAAAACAATATATTCCCCTATTCTCTATATAAGAGATGACAAGGTTTGGACATAGTTCACGGCTATTGGCACTGTCATTAAACTATTTTAGTTGTCTTTTATGTTTAGATATGAGAACAAATTGTAGTCTTGAGTAGTTGTGTGAGGAAATGTAAATTTGGGTTCCATGTATTTCATTATTGTTATGCAAAAGGTCTTAGTTCTCTTGCTCGTATATTTCATAAGTGCAAAGTTCACAGTTCTCTAAAAAGAGATTATCTTCCCTCTTCCCTATATTATGTATGATACAAGATTTCTTAGATCATATTAAGGCTTCATATTGTAGATTTCACAACTATGGACTGATACTGAAAAGCTGAATTGCATACTATGCTTCAATTTTGGGAAAAGAATTATAATCCGTTATTGTACATGAATTATGATGAATATTACAAGGAGAAGTTTGCAACTTTATGTGTTTTTATACCTTTTATTACTAATTTCCATTTATATCATTGTTAGAATTACTTGGGTTTAAGGAGGATTTCAGTTTTGTAAATGTGATATGTTTGAGAACTTTAACATTTAATGTCTTGTAGTGGGATGTGATTAATAGACTAGGCATCATACATGTCATCAGGGGTAGTGCTAGATTTAAAACTAACACAACTAGTGACAATTGGCATGAGTAGAAAAGAGTTGTGAAGTTTAACTCTTCACAACAACTTTGCACTTTTAAACCCATCTCTTAACAACATTAAAATCATAACTCCTTGAAGTAAGCATTCACTAGCTCCATGGTTGAGAGTGATGATCATAACAGTTTGAGGAAACTTGCTTCCCTTTTTAATTTGTATAAACAAACAAACATGTATAAAGAACCAACCCATGGAAGTATGTCACAAATATTTCCCTAATATAAACTCTTCTTTTTTACTCCTAAAATGGTTATCCTTGATTGTTGGAATAAACATTTCACATGCATTGCAAAATACTTGGTTTATATTGTAAGAAGAGAGAATTTTTCCTATAAATATTTAGCAAGAAGAAAGGCTTGGTGTAGGACCCTAAAATTTTTGCATGAAGTTTATTTAGACCAAAATAAATGTTTTTTTCTACACCTCGAAGCTCTATGAGTGATTTTGTACATTTTTTTGCAATTCGCATCTTTTGAGAAAAGGGCAAAAAATTGTAGTAAAACTTGAATTGGAAAAATAACACTTAGATTGGGACCCTAAAATTTTGTAGGGATCTTACTTAGACAAAGAAAAACATTTTCTCTTTATACCTCTGCAACTCCATGAGTTCATTTTGAACTTTTTCAATATTTAATGGTTATGAATCATTTTGAAACTTTTTGTATAGTGTTATTTTGAGTGTTGTAAAGGTAATTTTGCATCTCTAGATAACCTAAGATAATTTGATCTTTACATGAGTTTGGAAGCTTCGTGAGTGACCTAATGGAAGCAAACCATCCTCATACTTTACATTTTTTAAGGTGGACAATATATTGTATTTTGTTTCTTTTATTTACTTAAAAAAACAAATATATATATATATATATATGTATATGTATATATATGTATATATATGTATATATATGTATATATATATATATATATGTATATATATATATATATATATATATATATATATATATATATATATATATATATATATATATATATATATATATATCTTAAAGAATCAATTGCCTTAGTTTCCATTGACTCGAAGCTCTTTTTTATAAACCCAATCCATTTAATTCTAAATAGATCAGGATAATTCTTATGCTTTATCACAATGCTCTTTGGAGGTGATTTATTAACCATACAATACTTTAAGGAAGAAGATTTAATTCTTTCTTTTTCTCCTTTCTCCTTTTTTTCTTTTCTTGCATTACCAAAGACCGTTTTCGCTTCATGAGAGATATAGATCTTATTTTTTTGTCTCTTTGTGGAAGAAAGTCTTTCGTTCATTTGATGGAATTATCTATTACATAATTTATTGGTTTTTAGTAATATGAAAGAAAGAATGGATTTCTAATTATATATCAGAGACCAATTCGTTCTTATTTCGATTTCTCCATCATTTTAAAAAAGATCGCAAAAACTTGATCTCAATGAGTCGCACACTATATATATCTGTGTGTGTGTGTGTGTGTGTGTGTGTGTGTGTGTGTGTTTAAGTAAATATAAGAAACAAAATACAATATATTGTCCACCTTAAAAAATGTAAAGTATGAGGATGGTTTGCTTCCATTAGGTCACTCACCATGTTTCCTGTGTGTGTGTGCACACACACACACACACACACACACACACATATTTGATAATTATTGGTTTTGATGGGATCCATATCCTATGTTAATACTGAGATTACCTAATAAGCCAAGCTAAAATGTCATGACCCATAAGAACCAATTACACCAAACAACCACAAGGCTAGAAGCAACCAAACAACATACCTATCTACCACATAAACGCTGGTATCAAACATCAACTTGTGGGAAAGTAGTCTAAAAGGTTATTTGTCTTGCCTTTTTTACCTTTTTTTATTTTTTACCCTCTGCCACATTTCTTGCTCTAAGTTCACCATAATTAATTATTTATCTGGACTTTGGGTTTCCAAATTTCTATTTTCAGATAATTTTTTGTTTAAGTTTGAGTTTTCAGACACATGTCCTCTCTTCACTCCCCCAACTAACTGCTTCAAAGGATTTTGAACACTTTTTTTCACCCCTTCATTGAACAAAGGTTTTTTAGCAGAAGTGGCTTTTTCTCCTCTTTTACTATCTCCCAAATCCATATTTTCTTGTGTTTTTGAATCTCTAAAACAACCTTCAACCACTAGTGACGGATCTTACGCACTCCATTTGTTTGATTTGGACATTTCTCCCTTCTTTTTAACCACTTGAGGATGCCCATGAGGACAATATACATGGAGATGACTTGGAACTTTGCAGTTGTGGCATCTAAAAGCAGTATTCTTATAATCTAGAACTTGATCAAGCTGAACTTTGCCATATTTTAAAATGACTTTTTCTGAAACCCCTTTTCTTAAATCAATCTCTACACAAATTCAGGGATAAGTGCACAAGCCTGCAGCGGCTCTCTCATGATCATTTTTAAAAAATGATCCCAAAACATTAGTTATTTCCTTATAAGCATGCCAAAAATGCAAAGGTAGATTAGGAAGACGAATCCAAACTAGCATCTTAGTGACTGAAAGAGTGAGAGGGTTAAAATCTGGAAACCAGGGAGTGATAAACAAGCTTACATTGCCTTAAAACCAAAGGCCTTTCGAAAGACATTTTTGATAATTTTGTTGATTGTGAAAGTGGACAATAAAAAAACCTTTAGAGCATAGAGAAATTTCACATTGATTCGACTATGTCTCATGAACCCATTTATATAAGCAGTCGAAAAAGGCCATAGACCATTAAATCTATAGATAACTGCATCCTCAGCTAGAGAATACAAATAATCATCCACATCTTCATTTGAAATCTCCACAAAAAAAACCTCCTTTTCTTGATCAACAATATAGACTTGAGGAAGAAGAAAACATTTCGTGAAATTTAGATTGGAAACAGCATTTATGACTACATTTTTAAAGAATGCAGGTTTGAGATTAGATGTTTGTTTTAAACCATCCATCTCTCTTTGCAATCTAAAAGCCATAGAGACGACCGAGTCTTTTCCTACAATATAATAAGACAATGGTAAAAAAAATTGCAATTCCTTTCCTTCATAAACCAAACACTAGAATCGAATGGAACATTTAAATAGGCCGTCAACCTCTATTTTAAATCAAACACAACATGTCCCTTTCACCCAAAATCATTTTGTTAATCCAGAAAGAGAGCACACTATTAATTGGTTGCTCAATTTTTGGATTCTTCTATTCAAGCATTTTGTCAAACACTTCACCGTCATCCTCTATCATTATTATATCAGGATTCGTCCCTGCAGATGGCTCCTCCGATCCTCTAGCATTTTTCTTATGCACTATCGGATCCTCCTTCTCTTCCAGTCCGCCCTGCCCAATGTTCTTTGGCAGGCCTGAGGACTCTACCGCTGATGCCTCAACCTGTTGGGTGACACTGTCGTCACTTTCAAACCCTAGCGACATTGTCTCCTCCTCAGAAACGACATGCTTTGCAAGCTCCCTAAGAATAACCAGTCTCAGTCTTCTAAGTCTCACGCGATATGATCGTGTGCTTCATGTTATACACGGCCAATCTGGCTTTTCCTCAGCCCATGAGATGGTGCACAGATTTTTCGCCCCCAAAAAGCCTGTTAATCCATGAATAAATCGACGGCTCTTCATCATCGTCGACGATGAAGTAGAATGGTGGCCATGAATGTTTTCCGTTATGTCGTCCATTACAGAGCGGCGAGAAATATTCTCTTTCGGGAAATGATCAGCCACGCCTAGGGTTCGAATCCTGCAAACAAAGCTCTCCATCGTCGCCTCGCTTCCCTTGGTAAATTGCTCGGCATGGCCTCACCCTGCGCTGCCTTGCCTCGCCCTGCGCTGTCCCGCCCCGCCTCGCCATCCACTGCACTCCTCATTTTCTTTTCAAACCCTGTGACCCTCAAAAAACCAGCTAAAACAAATATTATATAAGTTCATATTATTATATTTTAAATTCATTTTAGTAACTATAAAATTTAAAGCCACTCTGCACATTTTGAAAGTTGTCTCTGACCTCCCATGGTTATCATTTCGGAGAGTTTTGTAAAATACAATCTAGTCAGTACTTGATCATTTTTAAGATTTCAATATTTAATTACGGGTTCTCAATGTGTAGTTTTCACATCCGATACTACTTTCGGTGAACCAATAGTTGTTTTGTAGATTTTTAGATCTTTGGATTGATTGGGAAAGTTTATGAGAGACTTGGATGAAGTCAAATTGAATTTGGTGAACATGACATCTCACAGAATCAGTGAGAACCGAAAATGTACTGACATATACACATACATGCATGCTTCTAAAGTGCTTCCTAAGTTTGAATGTAGTGTTTTAATAGAAAAAATTAGTTCATGTTTTATCTAGTTTGGATTTAAGGTGTTTTTAGTTAATGACACTATGGAGGTGTTATACAACTTAAGAGTCCTCCTTGGAAAGCACTATCTCATTCTTGTTTAGAAAAGAAAACCGTCATGAAGTAAATCTTGTGCGTCCTAAAATTTTATACTAATCACATTGCCTAGCAGTTCTCTTCAACCCACTTACAAAGTGCCTTTGGCCATGAGAAGGTTCCCATAAATCTGTATATTAGTTCCCTATCCCTAAGGATTTAAATCCTATTCTCCATTGCTTCAAACGGGAATGAGACTCGAGCAGGGGTTTCTAGCCTTAAGTAACCATCATTTTCCTTTCCTAAAGCAAGAAAGGAGCTTGTGATTGTCCTTTAAGCATGGTATTCTATTAAATGCTTTAGTTCATTCTTGTGAATCCACCTAGGATAATTAGAGACTTCAGATCTGAAGTTTGGCTTGGATTATGTGGGACAGGTGTCTAAAAGGAGACCATGGCCTCGTCAAAGAGAACTGAGAAAAATTGTTGTGGTAGTGCGAATGGCAAGTTTGGTTTGAGACGTTGGGAGGGCATCTACAATTAATGGTTAGATGTTGATTATTGAATCAACAACATAACCATTCTAGAATCCAAGTGAAGAATTGCAACTGCTATAAGTTGTGCAATTACATATCATTCATATGCCTACATTAATTATTGATTGATATGATAAAAGCATACTTAAAATCTAGTAAATATATATAGGATAGATCTTTCAAAAAAATAAAATTATACAATGAACATAAAGAAAGTGTCTAAAAGATTCATATTGATAATTTGAATTTCACACATTATTTTAAAATAATAAATTGTTGGATAAAAAAAGTGATAAATAAGATGATTTCCTAGAACAAATCAATAGATTAGTTTTACAGGGTCTCCAGACTCCAACAATAAACTTATATCTACAATGGTTATTGGACTAATATTTTCACACCCTTTATCTACCATTAGAAACATGCATATGTAGATCCATGCAGGCCATAGCTATGGAAAATAAATGATAAAAACAAGAAAACTATAATTACAACCAAGCTTGCATGTAATTATTTCATTGCTTGTACATATGACGCATTTCAATAAGAAAAGGATGTATGGTTATAAATTATAAAAGTAGAGAATTGCAACATAGGCATCTCTCACATCCTATCTATTGATCACCTATTTCTTGCACCACTCGAGATGCACAGGAAATAACAACTGACTTAATCTCATCTCTGTCAAGTGATGCCTGAACAACAATCTGTACATAAATCTTTCATTTTAGCATATCATTATATCACAATAATCAACTGCAAATAATTATAATGAATCTCAACAATTTTTTACCTCCTGCACACTATTTTCAGATATAGCAAGGATCGTGTACTGATCTCCTTGTGTATCAGACAAATAAACCTACAAATAAATGCAGGTAGACAGAGTAGTGGCTAACTTCACATATGGTACTTGAAAAACAATATCAAATAATTACTATCCATGTCTGAAATCAGCTCATATCACAGATGATTTATAAATACAACTTGCTTGAAATCTTATTGAGATAATGTTTTTGACTCAAAATCTAATTTGCAGGTGGTTTATATAAATTATTATAATTATTCCATCTTTCTTTATATAGTAATTTAATTCTATCTTTCTATATATAGTAATTTTGATGCACAAAAAATTAAATAAATTGTAACCTTTCAAAAACTATAGAAAATCTTTTCCAAAATAGTTCTCATTTTCATACTTAATCAACATATATCTGGCGAATTTATCAAATATTAATCCCTACTATTTTAGTCATTTGTCAATTTTCCGATCTTTATCTGATTAAATGTTTTTGGACCCTTGCTTAGTATTTCCAGATTAAATTTGGGTTTAGAATTTGTATCGACTTGAGAAGAGTGAGGAAAATGGGATGAAGGACTAGGTCTTGCCAATCGAACAAAGAAATTGCAAGATTTAAAAATCATACACCAAAGAGACTCAGCGAAGAATCTTGCAAGTGAACTAAGGGCACCGAGTTGGGTGTTTCAGGCATACAAGAGGGTCCCCATTGAATTTTTTTTGGAGAATGGGGTGTGTTGGGGCTCAACACTGGTGTCCAGATAAAAATGATATTCTCATATACCTAGACAGGTAATAGTGTCCCAGTACCCAGACCAATGGAGCATCACTTCAAAATCTTTTGTATATATGGTCGATCATAGATTGACCCCAACTATATACTTTCCCATACTTCTCCATGTCTTGGATACTAGGATGAAGACCATAGGATAGTGTACACCCGGTAGTATTAATAGTAATGAAAATAACAACCGATATACATAAATATTTATGCAAACCTAGAGTCGTCCCTATCATAATATCTGCAAGTACTAAACTATCCCCAAGCCTCTCATAGCCTCCGTGATCACCTATGTAATAAAACTTGATAAAACCTCTCTCAACTCAAGAGAAATATGCAACTCTCACCTCTGAACCCCTATTAAGAATGTAAAATATGTGCCACACATCCTCTTAACATCATTGTCATCTCCCGAAGGTATAAGAGTCACATTCCTACCACTTTGTAAGAGTTGTAAGCAATGAAATGTCACAATAAACAAGCTTTAATCAACCTACATAACCCATACTAATAGCATCCACACGTCATATATTGTGGATTTAAACCCAACTCTGTAATCAAACCTCAAGCTTTGTTATGAATCCACTCTTAAAAATGTATCTTAGGCTGTAATCACAAACATAAAAAAAAATGTACATTAGTTTCTCAAATAAAAACAAGTGTTATGAAGCAACTTTAGCACTTACTACTAGGTGCAACAAGTTTATGATTAATTAATTCTTCACTTTAAAAATGACCATAATAATCATGCAAATTATGAACAAAAGCATATAGTTTGTATTAAATAATGTGAACAATAGAAAATTATATTATTATAAGATGGTAAGCTTCTACAATAAATTATAAAAATCCATATAAATATATTTAGAAAAAAATGTAAGTTTAATGACTCAAAAGAAATAAAAAATGAAACACATTTTCTTATAGCATACATAATATTATATATTAGTGTGATCACATATTTTTTCAATTATAAAATGACAAATAAAAACATAATGAGTAGACAAATAAAAACATATCTCCTAGGAAATATGTTTAGTTAGAGAAAATCGATGTTGCACACTTAAATTTAAAAAAATGAAGGAAGCAAAAAAATGATATTAGAAATAAGAGAGAAATTTTTTAATGGATATGACATTTATTTTTATTCAATTTATTAATGCTAAATATTTGAATTTCCCCAAGAAAATTGTCATGTCATTCCCCATCAACCAATAAAAATAAAACTTTCCAAATATTTTTTTTTCAAAAATGATTCAAACTTTAGAAACTTATGAAAAAATTTATATTACATAGTTTCTAATATAGATTAATAAGTAAAAGTGATTCCAATATATACATGTTGTAGTAGGTCCTAATAAGACAATAAAACATGTTAATTTTTTTAATATATAATAAAAATGTATATGGGACACAATCGATAGTATATTTATTGGATTTAGATCAAGAGGGTTGGATTTGATGGTATATGGGTAACCTTTGATGACTTATAGAACAAAATCAGTGGTCCATGGGATAAAGTCGATAGTTAAGATACATAAGTGGTGGCTAGGGCATATTCAACAATAACTAAAAATGGTTTAGAAAGCATAAATTTCAAAATTGAGCTACTTTAAAAAAATGAAATTTTGACAAAAATGACTAAAAAGGGTTCATACCTTCTCTATAGCATGCATAGTAGCCACTTGAGCCTTCACTTGGTCCAAATAGCATAGAATAACATCTTGTCTCACAACAATGGTATTAGATGTTAGAGATCAAGATCAATATAATTGATGGGATTGAGAATACAAATGTTTTCTCAACTTGAAAATTCATGTGATATATATAATCTGAGAACTTTCTATAGTTGTTATGTGTTTTATTATTTTTGGGAAACTAGGGTCTAGTTCTTAAATAATAAGGGCGCTAGAGTAAGGGAAAAAATCTAGTTTAGTATGGTAAAATATAGATTTTTATTAAATAATTCACATGAGGAAAAGAAATAAACTTATCTGAAAATGAAATGAAAAAGATAATTTAGGAGCTGGAAATTATGGTGTAGGACTTGGACACTATGTAATGAAATTACTTAGATATTTGCACAAAATAAGCAAATATGAGAGATCACATAGTGATAATTAATAGTAGAACAAAATATTGGATAATATAGCAAAGCCACTTCGAGGAGGCAACCTCCACATCAATGCATTAATAGCAAACTACTTAACATAATGAATAAAGACTAACCACTACCTCCTATACATAGTCTACTTAGCTAAGTTGATTTCATAGGCCGACCTATCTAAGAACATAGAGAAATGTAACAAGTAAATAAAAGAGGTATGTAAGCCACAATTCGGCCACACATATCCCTAGATACACCAATGGTTAAGGGCATAACAAGCCCCTCCCCTTCAAAAAAATGTTATTCTCAACATTGTGGCAACTCTGGATGCTGCTACACAAATGCTTTATCCTCCCAAGTGGCATCTTCAAATGGCAGATTCTTCCATTTGATCAAGTACTCTGTAATTGCTCTGAAACGTAGCTGCTTGGTGCACCTTTGAAGGATTGTCTCATGATCAAGAATAACTCTACCTTCCTCATCCAATTATGGTAATTCTATTTGAATGGAAACTCTGTGTCCAATGACTTTCTTCAGGTATGATATATGAAATACTAGATGTATGTGAGTGGATGAAATAAACTCTAACTTGTAGGCCACACTGCCAATTTTTTGCAAGATCTGATAAGGCCCATAATACTTAGGGGATAACTTGTTATCCTTTTTTTGTTGCTTCAATAACATCTATTCGTATGGCTACAAATGAACAAAAACCCAATCACCAATGTTAAAATGCCTCTCAATTTTGTGTTGATCTGCCTATTGCTTCATGCGATTCTGGGCCATAGCTAAATTTTCAAGCAAACTTGTAGGACCTCTTGTTGATGGTGAATATGTTCTTCAACTGCATGAACCTTAGGATGGGCCTTCAAGGTTAAAGTGATAGATGGAGGGTGGTATCCATATAGTGCCAAAAAAATAGATATTTTGGAAGAACTATGAACAGAAGTATTATACCACCATTCAGTAAGTGGCAGCCAATGAACCCATTTATCCTATTTATCATATTCAAAACAACAGAGATATCCTTCTAGACATTTGTTGACTACCTCAATTTGTCCATCAGATTGAGGATGATATGATGAACTATGAGTCAATTGGGTGCCCAAAAATGTAAATAACTCAGTCTAAAAATTACTAGTAAAAATGAGATCTCTATCACTGACAATGATCTTAGGGGTCCCATGCAATTTTTGAACTGTATTGAGAAAAGCAGCAGATACCATACTAGAAAAAAATGGCTAAGATAATGAACAAAAATAAGCATACTTACTAAGATGATCTACAACCATGATAACATTTTGACCATCAAATCTTTGTAACTCTATAATGAAATCCATAGGTACCTCTTCCCAACGTTGGCTAGGGATGGATAAAGGTTGTATAAGACCTGAGGTTTTGATGGTTTTATCTTTGTTTTGTTGACAGATCATACATTTAGCCACATATTTTTGGACATCCCTCTTGAGACCTTCCCAAAAAAAATCCTACTTGATTCTATGATAGGTTTTCAAAAATCCTGAATGACCCCCAATTGGAGTTGCATGAAGTTCTTAAAGGATTTTTTGTTTAAGAAGAGAATTCTAATTACTCATAGCCTAACATCTTAGTTACTCATTTTTGTTGTTCTTCAAATGACAACTTTTGTTCTAAAAAATATTTGAGACTATCATGATCAGTCTTTACCTGAATGTGATGACCCATCAAATAAAGTCTCCATTATTTGAGTGCATGCAAAATGCCCATCATTTTTTTCTCATAGATGGGCTTGTGCTGATTTTTAACTTTTAATTGATGACTTTCAAATGCAAGTGGTCTACCTTTTTGCATGAGGACATCACCCATACCATACCCAAATGCATCACATTCAACGATAAAAGTCTTAGAAAAATTAGGAGTGGCTAATACTAAAGTAGTTCACATAGCCAATTTTAATTGTTCAAATGCCTGAGTAGCTATATCAGTCCACTGAAAAGAGTCTTTCTTTAACAAAGAGGTGAGTGGGGCTACAATACTACCATAATTTTTGACAAACCTGCAATAGTAACCAATAAGCCCCAAAAATCCTTGAAGTTGATTGAGTGTCTTAGGAATTGGCCAATCCACCATTGCTTGGATTTTTATAGGATCCACTTTTGCTCTGTCATAAGACACCAGATGACCCAAATATTCAACCTCACTAGCCCTAAAAGTACATTTGGAAGGTTTGGCATACAATTGATTTTTCTCCAAAATGGAGAGTACATGTTTCACATGTTGCAAATAATCTTCTCAAATTTTACTCTAAATGAGGATATCATCAAAGAATACCAAAACAAATTTTCTCAAAAATGGTTGAAAAATAGTATTCATCAAACTCTGAAAAGTAGATAGTGCATTTGTTAGACCAAAAAGCATAACCAAAAACTCATAATGGCCCTCATGAGTCTTGAAAGTGGTTTTGGGTATGTCTTCATCATGGATCTAGATTTGATGATACCTAGAATGTAGATCTAACCTGGTAAAATAAAGATCAACATTCAATTCATCTAGCAAATCATCATTGATAGGAATCAAAAACATATCTTTGATAGTGTACTTGTTGAGTTCTTTGTAGTCAAGGCACATCCTCTAGGTGACATCTTTCTTTCTCACCATGAAAATTGGTGAAGAGTATTCGCTTTGGCTATGGCGAATTATTCATGCATCCAACATCTCTTATACCATCTTTTCAATTTCACTTTTTTGGGCATAGGGATACTTGTATGGCCTGATGTTGGGTGGTGTACTACTAGAAATAAGTGTGATAACATGATCATGCATGCGGCTAGGTGGAATCCCTTTTGACATGTCTCCAAAAACAATAGAATGAGCATCAATTGTTTATTTTAGATCAAAAGGTGGAGATGGCTGAGTTGGTTGTACTTCCATAGAAAACAAGTGAGCTAAAAATCCCTCAACACCATTATAGAGAATCTTTGTCATTTGATGGGAGCTAACAAGTTGTAGAGATTTAGTCTTTAATTCCCTTATCTCAAATGTCCTTTCTTCAAAATGAAAATGCATGAATAATTCTTGAAAATTCATCTCAATCGTGCCCAAAGTGGTGAGCAACTAGACTCCAAGAACAATATTAGCTCCACCCATGGGAATAAAAAACATAGGAGAATCCAATAAGTAGTCTCCAATGGCCAACTTAATACTATGACATTTTCCTGAACAGCTGACAGTACCACCATCTACAATCATAACTTGAAATTTTGGAGCTGGATAAATGAAATAGTTTAAATGAACAACCAACTTACTGTGGATGAAGTTGTATGTGCTTCCAGAATCAATCAAGCCAGTGACCTTCTATTTCTTAAAGAAACCCATCACCTTAAGAGTTTGAGGAGTGCTAATACCTGAAAGGGCATGACATGAAATAGTAGGCTGAGAGTCTTTAGATTCCTCCTCAAGAACTTTTGCATCCTTATCATGTACTTCATCATCATCTTCATCGTCATTGGCACATTCAATGTAAAACAACTTCTTTTCAACACAATGATGGTCTTTACTCCATTTGTTATCACAAGCATAACACAACCCTTTGGCTTGCTTCTCTTCAATTTGTCATTGTGTTAATCTGGTGGACTATGGAAATGATGGTGCTGAAAAGTTACAACCATGACTAGTAGTGAAATTTTTATTTTTGACCATCTCTTTTTCTTCTATCATGCATGCCTTAGGGATAGCTTCTGATTCAGATGTTGGGTTAAACATTCAAACCTTGAATTGGATGCTATCTTTGAGACCACCCAAAAATAGATCAATCAAATTTTTCTCAGTGATATCTTCCACCCGTAAAGAGAGATTTCAAAACTGATGAATATAATCCTTCACAATTCTTGTTTGCCACAGCTTGGCTAATGGGTTGAGATAGTTATCAAAGACATTATTCTGATAATGAGCTGACAACTCCTCAGTGAAAATAGTCCATGTAACAGGAGCACCATTATTTTTATTTTGTTCACATAACCAGTGATACCAAATGAATTACTCAGGTTCCAAATGTAGGGACACCTCTATCACCCTCTGAGAACTAGGGGTTTGATGTAGCACAAATAAATTCTCAATTTACGTAATCCAAGTGAGAGGATCTTTACCATCAAACTTACACATGTCTACTTTTAGTAACATCATTTTCATACAAGCATAGGAGTTGTTGAGAAAAGGATTTGAATGCTGAAATGAAGAGTTGTTGAGCTGAAACTAAGATGTAAGGGTATCCAATTGCATAGTGATATGCTAAAATTCATTTTGAACCCCATTAATCTATTTGTGAATTCGTAAAACATCAGCTTGGACTACAACAAAGTCATCATGCCTCACCAATTTTTTTATGTCTGCTTGAAGCTGAGAAATCACTGAATCTAAAGTTCCAGATTCCATGTCATTGACAGAAGGAGTCTTAAGAGTTTCTTTCCCCTTTTCTTCCTTGAGGACTCAAACCTGCCATATAAAAACCCTGGGAGGATTTTAACCACGAAAAAAGTGTACAAAAAAATGGTACCATTGTGATCATCTTGTTAAAATGAATCCAATGATTGCCTTTGTGCACTAGGGTAAAACTTTTAGTACCAAAAAATTATAGTGACAGAATGTATCGTTACAATCATCTCACCAAGATGAATTCAATGACTACAATTGTGCCAGGGGAAATTTTTTTCCCAGACTTTTTTTTTTAATATATTTTTTCAAAAAAGTGTTTCGAGTAATACTACGCTGACGTAAAATATTAATTCTTCCCAAATTGTAAGTTATATTTTTTCACTCTCACCACTCCCAGAGGCCACCTTCTCCAGATTCAAAAAAAATATCGTAGTAAACTTGCCTAAATCGAAGCTCTGATACCACTTGTAATGAAATTACTTAAATATTCACATAGAATGATTTTATATTGTACAAAATAAGCAAATATGAGAGATCACACAGTGATAATTGATATCAGAATAAAATACTGGATAATATATCAAAGCCACTTTGAGGGGGCAACCTCTATATCAATGCACTAATAGCAGAATACTTAACATAATGAATAAAAACAAACCACTACCTCCTATATATAGTCTACTTAGCTAAGGTTATTCCATAGGCTGACCTGTCTAAGAACATAGAAAAATGTAACTTATAAATAAAATAGATATATAAGCCACAAGTCAGCCACACATATCCCTAGACACACCAATCGTTAAGGGTGTAACACACTATCATAAATCAGGGCCTAGCTTTCATTCTATGAAAGGATAGGAGCACCAAAAATAGGACACCCTAGTATCCAGTGTTATAGTCTAGTTTATACTTCTATTATCTAAATTGATCATAAAAGTTTGAGCTTTCTAAGTTTTATTCGTTGTCCCTATATTGATCTAATTGTGAAATTTTAGATCTTGACTATAGATGGAGCTCCTTGTAAAATTGATTCAATATTCAAACCCTGAATCTATCTACATACATGAAGAAACAAATACATTAAAATCAAAAAGGAAAAAAACTAGGTTAAAATAATAATGATTACATGATCATGAACTCCTGCTATCTTGATCTCTTCCTACATTAACCCTCAAGCTAGGGTCTTAGATCAAATATAGTTCTCCCTTAGGGAATGTGCATAATCAACATGCACAGTAGATGCAAGAACGAACATTCACTTAGACCCTTCTTTGATCAAGCATGCAAGTCTATGTGTGATATAGAATACTGAGATATATTATTGACTAGTTTTTATTATCTAATGTGACAAATTAGTAAGTATTAGATATAAAATGCCTTGTGTAGTCTTTTATATAGGAGACTCTTTATTTTAAATTTGGGAGCTTTATTCGCATTTGGCTGACATTGAAAAACTTAAAGACGAAGCTAAGAAATGGGCTGAGACTCTTTAGACAAGGAAAATTGACCGTTAGAGCTCAAAATGACCTTAGATAAGAGTGTTGGAAATGGGACACCCTAGGGTCCAACATTGTATTCCAATCTCAGTGTTCCTATCCTACAGGCTAGGGACCTGGGGGGATGGAATAAGCATAAGAAATTTAACCTGGATGAGGTGGAATGACCGTTTGAAAGGCTCAAAATGACTGGGAAAAGGTAAAAAGTTGACTCAATCATGAAACAAGACCCTAATGAGTAAAACAAAAGACATGACTAAATATGAACAAAGCTCATATTCTCCAGTTGGAGTCTCCTGTGAAAGGACTATGAAAAAACATGATTTGTGTGCTTGCTTGACCAATTTAGGGTGTATACATTTGCCCCCCTTTTAATTTAGTGATGCAATGAAATTAAGTATTAAAGTAAAAAAAAGAAAATAAAATGTGAACCTGAACCTACCTATGTAGAGATAAGTGTGTTGAAAAAGAATCCAACTCACTTCCTGGCCAGGGAAGTGGATGGAGAGCTGAATAGTGTCTAGATAAAGAAGGAATTTTTGAAGTGGATGCTCCTTATATTGGATCTGAAAGTGGAATCTGTGTAATAATGGATAAGGAGGGTAATATTTACCCCTTGTGTTGAATCTAACTAAAAATGAGAAATGCTCAGAGGCCCAAAACCAATGTATGTCCTCTATCCCACATTAACTCATGTAATCTAGAATGTGTGTATATAATTTGTATGTTGTGAAAAGCAAAATCTATCATGCCCCCACTCTGAATATTTGAACTAAAATTAAGAAGTGCTCAAAGGCCCAAAACCAATGTCTGCCCTCTGTCCAGCACAAACTCATATAGTTTGGGTCTAGGTAATGTTATGGACCAACCATTGCAAATGACCATATGATCCAACCTGGTGACAACCTGAGTACAATTGGGTGTAATCTGAAACTCTGGTTAATGTGTAAGAAAAAAATGGCATGCCTTACCATGCCATTTGTATAATCTTGGATGATGAAGAACATGAACATCTATGCCATGCCCCCAAATCTGGTATGTGAGTGATACATATGTATAGTCTTGTAATCTATATAACCACATGTGATATGACCTATTGTGCCATGTCCCATGTGCAAAACTGGAGATCACAACACTGTGATCTGCACTATGTCTATAATTTGCTATATGGTCTTGTAACTGTGTCATGATGTATGAAGGTGTATGTGTGAGACGTGTAGTATGTACATGCCCATAAATCTAGTATTTGAATCTATATCAAAGTCATTGGGAATCCATATAATTTGAATCATTATATCTGATTAGTCTATATATTTTTAAAATGAAATCATTGTGGATCCATATAATCTAAATCATTGTATCTGAATAGCTTGTGTCTATAAACTGAAGGTGTATTCCTCTGAATATCTTGAGTAATGATGAGTGATCCATGTAATCTAAATCACTATATTTTGATTGATCTGAGTTGAATTTGATAATCTGACTATTGGAGGTGTAAGAACCATGTGTATCTATGTATGAGAGTGGATGGGAATGCTGGGTAAGTGTAGGAATAGTAGGAATGACACCCCCCTTTTAGAGAGAGGGACAAAATTGGTGATACAGGAGGTTGAGCCAAAAGTGATGAATAGTGGTGTAATAATAGAAACAAGGCTGGTATAGTTCAAATTGATTGAGAAGTTGTTTGATTGATTAGACTGAGTTGTTGAAATTGGAACAAGTTTTGACTGGTTAGGACCAAGTTGTATGTCTAAATATAAAAGAGGTATAGAGATATGTGTGCCATAGTAGGTGGATGATGTAGTAATAGAGCAAGGCTTACATGATGTTGAAGGTATCATTGTTATGATTTTATAGAATAAAATGGTTTACAAAATGGAGTTATGGGGTTGAATTTATGGGGAAAATGGTATTTTGCTTTAAATGAAAAAGTTGTTTGTTATTGGAAAATTAGATTGACTCTTGATTCATTTACACATTGACTACGTTGAGATTTGAAGCTCTAGGGTAAGAGATATGCTGAGGAGACAAGCACCTGCCACGACCTGATTTGAGTAGTTGGTAGCCCAAATTGTGGTTGGTAGGGAGATTACCCTTGTAAGTAGCTGAAATGCCTAATTTTTGCCTATTTAAAAGCCTACTTTTTATGTTTTTAGACATTTTTGAGTAGTTTAGGATAATTTCCACTAGCTCCAGCACGCATGTCTAGGAGTCAACACTCATGTCCAGTGTTCAGTGCTATTGTTCAGGTTCCAGTGCTCTTGTCTAATGCTGGTGTCCTTTCTACAATGTTGTTGTCAATTGGGGCTAGTTTTTTTAGTTTTTGATTTATAACCTATTTTTTGTATAGCTTGGCTATAGATTTGGCATGGTTGATTTATATATATGTTTTTTATTAGTGTTTTACAAGGTAAGGTATGAATGAGGGAGTTCCATAAAGGCCAAGTGATGGAGACACTGAGATTCTTAGTCAGTTGATGAGAGAGATATGATGGATAGGGCAGGGTTAGGTCATGCGTGTGACCTAGGCACTATTCAATGGGATAGATATTTGATTACCACCTTATGTGAGAGGTGGAATGCAGACACTTTTTCTTTCTAGCTTCCTATAGGGGAAGTTACTATTACTTTGGAGGATGTGTACCATATTTTACATTTGTTGGTTAGTGGATAACATGTGACATTGCAAGATGATATGGGTGTTGATGCTATTGATCATGCATTCTTGTATTTTGATGGTGTGCCCCCAGACATACATCATAAAGGTAGTGATAGAGATGTATTATTGTATGTTATTGTGCAATCGAGCATTTTGTGTCTACGAAAGTGGTTGGTCATGTTGTTGGCTTCGTTCATTATTGTGGATGAGAGTGGGGTGTTAAATTCATATAAGATGTATAGGATCATCCACAGTATAGAGGTTCATGGCACTTTATTCTCATGAGGTAGGACTATGCTTGCCCACTTATACGAGGATCTTTACAAGTTTACTCAAGAGGCATTCAGTGGTGGTGTGAGTGCAACTACTTTATTGCATTGTTGGGCTTATGAGCACATAGTGGTTGTGCATCCAATAGGATTACCAAGGAAGAGGTAGGCACCTCTACAACCATATGGGGAGTGGTGGATGAGTTTATTGGCTATTTGATCCCCTAGGGTGGACTATTATAGGTGGGTGTTAGATAGATTGGTGGTTGGTGACATCATATGGAGGCCTTACAGAGGATTTCTTGGGTGGCCTAAGGATGGAGTGCAATTTTAGTATATGAGGGTCAGTTGTTGGTTACATGACCATTGGGATAGAGTGCATGAGCACTTTCAGTATGAGTGGGTGACTAGACAATTTGGGGTACCACAAGATGTGCCCCCAGTAGCATGGGTGTGGGTGAGGAGTGCACGGGCACCAACGAGGGCAAGAGATCATGGGAGGCCTATTAAGGCTGATTTAACACCATTACCCTTGGATGCACAGGATGTAGCTACGTATATTCTTGATATAGACTATGTTTTATGCATAGAGGCATATAATGCATGGTGGGTGAGGCATTGGTGGGCTCCATTGTATCTTGTTGATGGAGTGGGTATTCCTAAGTATGAGGATCATGTGCCAATCCAGATGATGGGAGGTAAGTAGTAATTATATTTGAATTATGTATAAGTTTTTGATTATTTTAGTTTAACTTAAAATTATATATCTAATGCAGTGTTGTATTTTGTATGCAGGTGGAGTGGGAGTTGCCTTGGATGAAGCATAAGCTGGTGCAAAGAGTGGATATGATGAGTACTAGGAGACCATCATTGAGTTGAAACTTTGAGAGATTACATGGCATGTTCTTGATGATGATGTTGAGGAGGGTTTGATAGAGAGTGTGACAGTTACAGTTGGTGTATATGCTTATTTGTTTGATAAAGTTGTTATAGTGACAGATGCATATGTTAGAGCAGTGGGGGAGAGAGATGAGTTGAGGGCTAAGCTAGATAGGTATAGGATGCCTCCACCTAATTATGGTTCTGTTAACATGAGGATCATGGATGATTACATTGTCTTCAGTGGTTATATGTGAACTTACGTGAGGAGCATGGTCAGCTATTAGAGTGAGAAAGTCATCGTAAGAGGCATTCAAGAGCTTGAGGAGGTGCAGACTCATCGAGTGCTAGATTGGACTATGGAACTAGTATTGGAGGAGAGAGAGAGACTAAGAGTGAGGGCATGATGCCCATTCATGATTTATTATATTTGATACAGTGTATATATATTTGAAAACTTGGTTACATATAGATGTTGGTTTGATTTTGGATTCATGTGTATTGTGTTATGAATTTTGGAATGGATTGGTATATTTCTTGTAATTTGTTGATTTAGGAGTAGTTGATCTGGTATTGATATTCAAGTTTTTGCATATATTTGGTAAAATGGTACTTGGGATATGTGATTTGACTTTTGTTGATAAGTTAAGGTGTGATGTTAGAATTTATTTGTAATCATATGTAAGCAAAAATTTGTTAGTTTTTGTAATTGGTAAATTGTTTAGATAAACTAAGTTGGTTTAATGTTGGTAAAATAGGATTTGGTAAGATCTATATTTTGATAAGTTGGTTTTGGCTATGGATAGTTTTTGGGAGTTAAGAATGTTAGTTTTTAGTATATGGGGATGTAAGATTGCATGTTGTGTGTACTACTTCTCTGAGAGTGGCTCAAGAATACAAAAGCTAGCTGGACCTTTGGATCCATCATTTCCCTACTAAGTGAAGCTATGAATTGATGTTGGTATGAATATGTGGTGTATCACTATCTGAACATTGTTGGCCAACTAAATAAGTGCCCATATTGCTCATGTTGTGTAGGAATATGCTTTGTATCTGATATTGTCTGTTGTTTACTAACTGTAGTTGTACATGGAGATTCTACAAAATATAACTTTATTGGACATGTCATGGAAACTATGTGTTATGAATAAGGCTCATATATCCATAATCGTATACCCTATGGCCTCTGTTGTGATGTGTACAATTGAGCAATAGATCAAGATGGAGCTAAAACTTGTGATGGTGGCTTGTTTAGTCTCAATTGTAGTAGGTTGCTACATGAAATAAGTCCCTAAAAATATTGTCAAAGTGAATATCTCTCTGGAGTAGTACTCTATGATGTGGGTTCATTTAATCTTAATCGTAACAGATTGCTATGTGAGATAGGACATAGAAAATCTAGCCATAGTGAATACTTTTCTTGAGTGGTATTGTGGTATGGTGCCTATGACTCTGTTGGATATGTATATGGAATTGCATTATGTACTCCTCAGACTATAGTGCTATATGTAGGCTATTCTCATTGGACTAGTTTCCAAACCTTATGAATAGGTGGACTAGGATATCTCCTATGAGGCTCTGTCTTAAAACCCACATTACTCTCATGATGAGTGATCAATTATTCCTATAAAGGAATGTCCTAGGATGACTCAGTCATGGAAGAATGAGGTCTAAGGTTCCATGATAGAGGAGATCTTGGTACCCCCTATGTAAATGCTATGATGCCATTGTTACCACATCTATTAATAAAATCTCTGAGTCCATAACAATCTTTATCTCTATGTCCACAGATATGATGATAGTTATAAAAGGGCCGATGTGGCTATTTATGTAGGAGATGTGGATATCGTCGATGAGTAGAAGGCAATGTGATTAATTTCCTATATAATAGTGTTGATAATATGACACATGGGCTATCCCACTCTGAATCAAACTGTAGTGGTGCCTTACTAATGTTCTCTATAGTGCATATTGTAAGTTGTGCTCTGGAAACTAGCTCTCTGTTCCTAACTGGTTACTTTTTTGGTTGTGGTCTCCTATCTTGTTTAGGACATGGTGGATGCTAGATTCTAAGAGCTATAGGTACTACTATTAAATCTAGATTAATCTGATCAACTAAATCTGCCTCAATCAATCCCAATTTCTTTTCCTAAGCTAGAACTGCATAGCATAAGTGCCTGAAAGAAGAATATCTGGTATGGTAGATGCTCGAGGAGAGGTTGGTGAAGCCCCTCAATAAAGATATGTTAAATCTCTAAATATATTGGTTTGTATATCAATCTTAGCATATGAGTCTTGAATCGTAAGATATACTCACTAACTGGCTCTGAAGTATTCTGATGTAATGTGGCAAGTTTCTCATATGTTACATGAGGACCTGAGTTTGCTATGTAATATCTACGAAATGCTTCCTCTAAATCATCATATGTGTGCAAGGAGCCAACGGGGAGTAGATGAAAGAACCAATTATGTGCTTCCCCCACTAATGTCTATTGGAATAACTTCAGTAGAATCAAAGGACTTGCATGAGATGGCAAAGCCTTTCGAAAGGCTTGAAGGTGTACGAATGGATCTCTAATTTCATCAAAGTGAGGCAATAATGGTATATGTAAATGTTTAGGCCATGAAGCTTTTATGAATTTCTTTGAAAGGGGATTACCATGTAAATCATTTGCATCCATCCAAGACTTATAAGCCTTGTTTTCCAAGGTAAGAAGATGTACTTGGTGTTGTAATTCACCAAATGCATGCATTAAAGAGATAATCTCCTGGGATGGTATATTAGTATCTTGAAGTGGTTCATTTAATCATTGAATTTGATTGTTAGTTTTATCCATGGGAATGCTACATTTAGCAATTGGATCATAAATAGGGGGTGTGCTCACTTGAACCTTGGGAGTAATGGTAACTTGGACCTTACTATAGGGATGCGGGCTACCATTCTCTTTAGGTGAAGAGTGAGAATTGGATTCTACTGTAGTGAGGGGTGGCTTGGGAGATTCATTGGTATCATCATGTTTTAGTGAATCACATTTTAATTGAGTAGAAGATGTGCTAGTAGCATGAACATGTGCATTATTTGAAATAGAATCATGCATAGAAGTAGAAACAACATTTGGAAGTGCATTATGTTTGAGAGGAGTGAGAGAAGAGTTAGAAACATGAGATGCATATTCTTATTCACTATGTGCATAATAATCATCATTGTTCCATGCATTATCATAATTATAATATTGTTCATAATCACTCTCATCTTCATATTCATTGGCATGTTCACTATCATACTCATTATCACTTCCATCATTGCTAGGTAGAGGTGTAAGAGAAGAATTTAATTCCCTTCGAATGTACAATATATTATCATTTGAAATTAGAATATCATGAGCATCTTTGCTATCCATGGGTGGAATACATGAATTATTTTCATGAGAATTAAGAGAAAGAGAGTTATCATTTAGACCTTCTTTTGACAAAGTAGAGTTAAGAACATGAGATGTATGATTTGAACTATACATTGGCAATTTGATTCTATTGCATTTATATTTTTGTAATTTGAACATTGAAGTAGCAAGAGAGAGAGAGAGAGAGAGAGAGAGAGAGAGAGAGAGAGAGAGAGAGAGAGAGAGAGATTAGGTTCACATGGAAGCAAATTATCACCAATTAGAGGTTCACTTAGAATTGCATGACTAAGTTGTTCATTTGGTGCATTGTGCATAGGAGAATGAGGTAAGAAGTATATTTCCCATCTATCAGAATTATTTTCTTTTGAAGAGGGAATAAAAGTGATAGGTTTGAGATAAGAATATGCATCTACTTTTGCTTCACTATCACTATCATGTATATCATCATATTCCTCATTACAATAATAGTAATTATCTTCATTGTAAATGAAATCATTTTCCACATTTTTAGCTAATGTGCAATTTTGCAAATTTGTCCATTCATTGTCATAATTATGAGAAAATTTTAGAAATTGATCTATGGGATGAGAGGGAAGAAGTGCCTTAGTGCCATTTTATTTCTTTCACCAAAGAGAATATTGAAAATTACTATTAAGAAAACAAATGCAAAAATAACTATTAAAATAGAGATTTTGAAAATATTTTTGACACTCCGAACAAGTTGCAAAAATTCCAAAATATTTTTATAAAAGATGTAAGGGAGAAAAACTTGGGGTTTTGAGAACCTAGTTTGGAAATCTAGGGTTTTAGAATTTTTGAAAAATATTGTAATAATTTAAATTCTAAAAATAGTTGAGTAGGATAAATGCACAAAAATTTATTAAAAAAAAATCAAAATTTTGAAATTGAATTTTTACACAAAATAACTACTAATATTGAGATTTTGAAAATATTTTTGACACTCTAAAAAATTTATAAAAATTCCTAAATATTTTTCTAAAAATTGAAGGGAGGAAGGTTTAGGGTTGGAAGACCTAGTTTGGAAATCTAGGGTTTTGGGTTAGGATTTTAGAATTTGTGAAAATTATTACAATAATTTGAATTCTAAAACAATATTTGAATAAAATTAATGCACAAAAATTTATTAAAAAATTCAAAAATTTGAAATTGAATTTTTGCAAAAAATATGAAGGAAAAACCTTAAGGGTACCTAGGGTTTTAGATTTGTTCAAAGTAAGTCAAGTTCACCAAAATGTTTTATTATTTTTGGAAAACTAGGGTCTAGTTCTTAAAAATAAGGGGGCTAAACTAGAGAAAAATCTAGTTTAATATGGCAAGATATAGATTTTTATTAAATAATTCACATGAAGAAAAGAAATAAACTTATCTGAAAATGAACTCAATTGGATGATTCAAGAGCTATAAATTATGGTGCAAGACTAAAACACTATCACAAATCAGGACCTAGCTTTCATTTGGTAAAAGGATAGAAGCACCAAAAATAAGACACCTTGGTGTCCGATGTTATAGTCCAATCTCTGTAGCTATTGTCCAAAATAGTCACATAAGTCTGAGATTTTTGGGTTTTGTTTGATATCCCTGTATTGATCTATCTATAAAATTTCAAATATTGACTATTGATAGAGCTCCTTGTAGAGTTGATTCAATCTTCAAACCCTGAATCTATCTACACACATGAAGCAACAAATATATTAAAAGCAAAAGGGGAAAAAAATAGGTTAGGGAAAAATGATTGCACGATATAGAACTGCTAGTGTCCTAATCGCTACCTATATTAATCCTCAATCTAGGATCTCACATCAAATTTATTTCTCCCTTAGGGAATGTGCATAATCAACGCATACGATAGATGCAAGAATGAACTTTCGCCTAGGCCCTTCCTTGATCAAGCATGCAAGTCTATGTATGATACAAAATGTTGAGCTATATTATTGACTAATTTTGATTATCTAATGTGCCAAAGTAGTAAGTGCTAGATATAAAATGCCTTGTGTAGTCATTTATATAGGAGACTCTTTATTTTGAAATTGAGAGCTTTATTCACATTTGTTTGACATTAGAAAAATTTAAGGATGAAGCTAAGAAAGGGGTTAGGACTCATCAAGGGAGAGAAACTAACCGTTAGAGCTCAAAATGACCTTGGATAGGAGCGCTAGAAATGGAACACCCTAGAGTCCAACATTGTAGTCCAATCCCAGCGCTCCTATCCTATAGGTTAGGAACCTAGGGGGATGGAATAAACATATGAAATTTGATCTGACTAAGGTGGAATGATCATTTGAAAGGCTCGTGATAATTGGGAATAGGGGAAAAGGTCATTTGATATGTGTGGTTGCTTGACTAATTTAGGGTGTATACATTATGTCAAAAAATAAAATGGCATCTATTGTGAGCTAATTTCAATGTTTTTTATGTCTATTTTACCTACTGAGAGACATATGAGCCCAATTTTTAAATCATTCACATTATTGGACACTGTGAGTCTTTCTTCTACTATCAAGGAATTTATTACACCTTTTAGGGTATTTATTGATTCTTTTGAGCTCCTTAGTGACCTATATGACACTGTTGCATGTCATTTCTTCTAACACTCACATTTATTGATGCACATTATGAATGTCTATAAGTTATATGATATTGACAATTTTTCCTCTCTCATGGGATGTGTTAATTAGATTGTACCCTTAAGGGAGGCATATTTCATATTCACTTATATATTACCAATTATATAGCTTTATTTTGCTTTGACGCCTCTAATGCTTAACAAAGCATGATGCCCACATTTACTCGTGATATTGTTATTGTTTCTATCTTAAATCAATAAGGATGTCATGTCATTCATCTTACAATTACTCATCACCATTGGGGGCATTATACCAACTCGAGATTCAGAGATTGTTTCACACACAAACTACCATTTGGCGTAGTTTACTATTGACTTTCTCCTTTAGTTTATCATATATATTATGCATATGGAGCTCACCATTGGGTCATATCCTTATTTTTCATCACATTGCTAGATTGGGACACATTCTCTTTCCCTTCTCATCTCATTCTCAAAGAAAAATGTGCATACTCATTGATATTTACACATGTTATATATTATATATGATTCAACACTTATATGACACTATATTATCTTACCCTTTACAATGGGACATGTTTTTTTCCTTCATACTCACTCCATTGAGTTGTATTTTACTATTGAGAAAACATGATGATATTTTACAATGATTACATACATATGTTTTAGCAAATCTGCAGAGAGTACAATAAATTCAACTATATTATGTGATGAAACTAGATGCACATAACTCTTTGATTTGATATGAGTGTTTTAAAATAAAAAATTTTCCAATCCCTCACCTCAAAAAGGGAACATAGATCTACTAAATTTTAAAAAAATAAGTGCTACTGAGAGGAAATGAGAAAATATTTTCAAATATTTTTTACAGTTGAGTGAATTCAGTGAATTCGATCAAAGTAATGGTGCCAAAAATAACCAAAATGGAATATATCTACTTCTTTGATCAAGGATTAGGAAAGAGTTTTCAATTAAAGCAATAGTATTTCCACAGTCCATGAATTACAGTAGAGAGCTTCTGGATTAAACTGTGTTTAAGTTTTTGACCAAGTAGAGAGCTTTTGGATTAAACTGTGTTTAAGTTTTTGACCTTATAGTAGAAAGCTTATGGATTAAACTGTGTTTAATTTTTTGACCTACAGTAGAGAGCTTCTAGATTAAACTATTTTTAAGTTTTTGACCTTATAGTACAGAGCTTCTGGATTAAACTATGTTTAGGTTTTTGACCTTATAATAGAGAGCTTTTGGATTAAACTATGTTTAGGTTTTTGACCTTATAGTAGAGAGCTTTTGGATTAAACAATAGAGATTTTTCAATACTTACTCTAAATGTTCTAATCAAGATGAGTGTTAGAAGTTTTTCCTTGTACCATTTATAATAGCAAGGTTTGCATAAAAACAAGTATGTTCTTTCCTATGCTCATTTTTCAATTTCTATTTTTACTACATTTGCAATTATTTGATATGAAATTGACTATTTTTTAACAAATGGCCATTGTTGACAGGGATACTAGAGTTTTTTGAGCATCATAATGTGGGTGGAATCATTCAGGGATTATATCCTTCCTTCCCTAGGTAATTGAAAATACATGACTTAATTTATTATTGTTTTTATTTTGATTCATGCATGCATTCACACATTAAAATAGGTTAATTATATAGACACCTAATTTTTGTAAAAGGATTTTTATTGTAATGTTTTTTATGTCTTTTTTGCATATGGTCCATCGGTTTGATTCAGGTACTTATTGGCTCTTTTCCATGTTGTGGCTCTCTCATATTCTCCTTTGCGTGGCCTCATTTCTCTTTTTTATTCTTTTTCTCTCTCTTTTGTGATATTTGATCTTAGGGATACTTCATCTCTCCTCTCTTCTTATTCCTTTCTTTTTTTGTGTTTTTGTCTTTTGGGACAAATTTAATGGTTCACCAAATTTGTCCTGAATAAATTTTATACACCACTAAATCTATCCCTTTTGTTTATATGGACACTCGGGGTCTACTTCTATTTTTTTTAATTGTGTGGGCCTATTTTGTCATCTTATTTCTCCTTCCTTGTGTTGTTTTGTGCACCAATAAGTCTCTAATTTGAGTCTCGATAAGACTATATGTACAAGGCCTCCTAGAGGCATTTCCAAAACAAGTATCAAGATGAATCATTAAGTTTTTTAAGAATAGGCACACTATATATATATATATTCTCCTTAAATCCAACACCACTACATGTCATCTCCTAACCTTATTTTGGTAAAAAATGCATCTTTAAATGTTGATGTAAGTCTTTAAGAGTATATATATATATATATATATATATATATATATATATATATATATATATATATATATATATATATATATATATATATATATATATATACTCTTAAAGACTTACATCAACATTTAAAGATGCATTTTTTACCAAAATAAGGTTAGGAGATGACATGTAGTGGTGTTGGATTTAAGGAGAAAAGGTGGATTTCTTACTTTCCCAATTCCATTCGCATTATACTAGAACTATATTTTCTCTTATTCCAAGCATGTGGGTTATGTATCTATAACTCCTTTAGAGGTTTCTTAATCCATCTAACCCTTTTCTTTTTCTCCATTTCCTCTCTCAAGAATTTATGGTGAATTAGGTGAATAAGATAAGGAGAAGATATAATTTAACATTTTGCCCATCAATTCTAGAGAGAGACCGGACAACACTATAAGTCATCACTTTTCACACCTATCTTGAAAGTCACATATCCTAAAACTAAGTGAAGTAGATATTTGATGCTTGATAACAAAATAAAAAATTATATGGATACCAATTCAGTAAATCATTGAATCTATCGTGGGCATATTCGATAGTTCCCTATAAAACATTGAATTCGTCCTTGTGCTATAAGACAATTAAATTGCATGAAAAAAATACAATCACTTCTAAATTTATGGTCCACTCTCATAATACCACTATTATACCTTGGTGTGTTTAATTTCAATATTTTCTCCCTCCTTTCATTGTTTTAACTTGTTTAGTCATTGTTTTGTTTTGTTTGTTATTGTTCATGGCCATAAGGTAGCTATGAATGTTATTTTTTACCATATATTTAGTGATCTCCCTAGTGCATCCCTTTTAGCTTGTTTTATGTGGTTATTTTACCCTAGTGTCACAATCAATTAAAACAATGAGGAACACACAGGCAAAATAGTGAAAGAACATAATATTCTACTAGAATTTTGCATTCAAAGATAGGGGTAAGGGCCAAAATATCCGTATTACACTAGATTGATACTTAGACTACACGAGTATTGATTTCAAAATTGTCTAAGAATGTGGGTTTGACTGAGGTAAACCCCTTGATGAATACTATTATTTTTAATGCTCTTGTAAGGTCTTTTGGAGTTGAGTAGGGCTGAGAGAAAGGACAAGAAATTTTAAAGTAACAAGCATCAATTTCAAAATTTGAGAAGTTTTTTTTATTAGAAAACATAAGCGAAGGCACTTATAGAATTTCAAGAGGATCTGAATATGTGAAGAGAAAGAATAAGCAAATTCAAGAGATTTATAGTGAATTTTGAGAAACTAGGAGATGTTTTTTATCACCACAAGAAGATGAATAAAACCTAGAAATCATTTCATAATCTCACATTTTTTCCAATTCAATAATAGATAGCCAGTATCAAACCAGACTATCAAAATCAAACTGATACTAGGTAGCCAATATTGAACCACTTTGATATTGGTCATTTTTTGCACATCATCATATCATTTCACTCTTTTGGTTTTTCTTCATAAATTCCTTTAGGACTTATTTTTCACCATTTTCAATCACTACTAGTACATAGGTAAGTTAAAATTCAAGAATTTATCTACAAACTTCCTTTGTCATATTTTAGACATTTTAAATCTCAACTCTTGCACATTTCAGATTTGTTTATGTTGTATTGTTTTATTACAGTCATTTGTGTGCATGTTTACATTAATTTAGTGTACTTTTATTATCATAACATCACATTGTGCACTTTCCATTAAAATAGTTATTAAGCTCTTTGTTTGCAAGCCTTCTACTATATATTCTTAGTGTTTTCATTTATCCTTAGTTTTTTTTATTAGTGACAATGGGGGACCATCGATAAATAATCACTAACCCATCCCTGCATTAAAAATAGAAACAAACTTAAAAAATTGATCTCATTTTTCATGTTTTAGACAAGGGGGTTGTTTTGTATCACGTCTTTTGGTCATGTTAGGAGAACCGCCATTACTAGTTAGGTGCCACAAGCATCGCCACTTCAGGTGAAGGTGTTAGGAGTGCTACCACTTTTGGTCAAGTGTTGTAAATTAAAATTTGGACTTTTGGGTTTTGTGTGCCTAATTTCGCCCTTCACTTTTATACCTTCATATCTTATGTTACACCTCTTGTATAACTGTAAAACAAAATTTATTCATTGCCATAAAATGGATCCAATGTACTTTTGATATCTAAAAACTTAAGGAAAATAAAGTGATACGAGGGGACTATGTTGAGGACTAGGAAGGCTAAAACATAGTATAATTATCAGAGCTTTAAAGGTGGGGATGGTGATATAGAAATGTCATAAAATAGTAAATTTTATTAAGGAAATGATTTTATAAATATCATTTTTGCATACATAGAACCCTAAATTGTGTGCCAAAAGTGGTTCATAGGAAAATACTAGCTTCAAACAATAGATGGTTTAATGACTACTTGATATTTCTCATGCTTATGATTTCTCTATAAATGCTAGATAGATTCTTTGTATCTCAGTTACAATGCTTGTGCAGTTATAGACAATTGAGTTCAAATTAGAACCCTATTTATTGACTCTTTATTTTTTGGTTGTTAATACCTATCAACCACCTTTTTAGCGTAAACTATTGA
Organism: Torreya grandis; assembly: GCA_037957365.1. NCBI lineage: Eukaryota > Viridiplantae > Streptophyta > Pinopsida > Cupressales > Taxaceae > Torreya > Torreya grandis. The sequence goes on along the minus strand of JARHVA010003692.1, from coordinate 1,662,184 downwards.
TTATATTTTATCTTTAATCTTTTGTTTAATTGATATGTAGATGGATTTACAATAAAAATAAGGACCTTATTGACATGCAAACTGGTATCAAACCAATTGAAGTGAATAAAGTGGGACGAAAGGGATGAGTGAACTTTGATTTAACTAGGATCAACAAAGGTAGGTAGGGTGTGAGGAGTGTTGATGCTCATGGAACGAAGCCAAAGAAACACAAGGAAGGAAAGAGAGAGTCCTAGTGACTAAAAAGATAGAGGGAGCCATTAAAAATCGACAAAGACGCCAATAACAATGATTTTCTTTCTCACCATAAAATGGCTCTAGTATACTTGTGATATCTAAAAACTTAAGGAAAATAAGTGTTGAGGACTAGTAGGGCTAAAATACAATGTAATTATCAAGGGTTTAAGAGTGGAAATTGTGATATACAAATGTCGTAAAATTGAAATTTTCATAAAGGAAATGATTTTAGAAATATGTTTTTTGCATAGATAGAATCCTAGGTTGTGCGTGAAAAGTGGTCCATAGAAAAATGTTAGATTCAAACAATAAATGGTTTAATGACTATTTGATATTTCTTTTGATTATGATTTTTCTATAAAAGCTAGATAGATTCTTTGTATATCTCATAGTTGTTAAAAGAATTACAATGCTTGTGTAGTTATAGACAACTGAGTTCAAATTAGAACCCTATTTATTGACTCTTATTTTTTGGGTTGTGAATATCTATTGACCACCCCTTTAGTGTAACCATTGATTATATTTTATTTTTAATATTTTGTTTAATAGATATGTAGATGGCTTTGCAATAAAAATAAGGACCTTATTGGCATGCAAATTGATATCAAACCACTTGAAGCGAATAAAGTGGGTCGAAAGGGATGAGCGAACTTTGATTTAACTAAGACCAATAAAACTAGGTAGAGTGTGAGGAGTGTTGAAACTCATGGAAGAAAGCCAAAGAAACAAAAGGAAAAAGAGAGTCCTAATGATTGAAAAGAGAGAGGAAATCATTGAAAATCAATAAAGACTTCAATAACACCTAATTTAAACCAATAATCTACAATTAAACAAATACACTAACTAAACATAAATTAACACTTAATAAATGAAATAGAGTATTCTCATAGTTCATAAGATAATTTGTTAAGATCTCTAAATAAAATTATTTCAAAAACTTTAAATCAACGTTTCAACTCATACTCTATGAACCATCATCAAAATAAGAGAAAAACCATTTTTAAAAAATCTATTCCACCACTAAAAACAAAATTAAGAAAAATGTTAAACAGACAATAGGATATTTAATGTAGGGAACAAATTGCTTGCATGTGACCTGCGTACGCCTCCCATGAAATACATTCCACACTGAAATTAATGGTTGTCGGGCTCGGAACATCATCTTCTTCTTTTCTTCTTCATTATTTTCTGATTTATAATTGGACGCTCACGTGGCAGGGTTGGTAGTTAATTTTTCCATGGATTCTCCACCACGGAACAATCAATCATGAAATTGTAATAAATTTGCTATGGTCCACATGATGTCATGTGACTTTTCCTGTTCAAAGCCGGACCACGGCGCGTGCGACGAAAAACCCATTAAACTTGCTTTTTCTCTCCCACCGACAAGCTTCGATTTTAGTCTAAGCGAAAAGAAAGCTCTTTAAAACTTTCGTCTCCGTTTTATACAGTGTGTAAATGGCGTCTGTGGGGCCTAACAGTCTACACCACTATCCGCAAACACGGAAAAATCGTCCCTATCAATAATATAGGAAATAAATTTGTGTGATTTACAGGGAATCAGTACTATCTTTTTATTTTCTCTCCAGTTTACAATTACAAATTTTTAGAACTGCCACCATAATTTTGACCTCACCTCGGTGAATATGACGATATAATTCCCGCCTCACCTCAATAAATACGATACGACCTGAAATGAGGGAGACCCCTAGCTCGAGTTTGAAACTGTCTCGAGCTTTCTACTTTGATACTGTCCACTACCCAGCCGCTATAAGCGGCTTTAATGGAGTAAACATGTCACATGTTCTTCGTGTGTTGCGGGCTCCAGAGTCCAGAGGCCAGATTAAAAATAATTATGTAAGCAAAGAAATTACGTTACTGCGCGACAAATTGAGAGAATGATTTCGGTCGATAGATTCGAGAGGACCCCATCACACTCACGGGGCACCCATTCCAATTTCTTTCTTTCTTTTTTTCATGGCCGGAGCGGTCGTTGATAGTTAGTTTAGATCGGACATCATTATCCAATCTTCTCTTTAAATTGGGAAGTTCACCGCCTGGTTTTCATCAGCGGCAAATGATGAAGAAATTTCAATCACTTTGGGTTGTGGTGTTCGGAGTGTTGTGTTTGGGGTTGGAGGAAGAGGAACTGCAATGGAAGCCTGCTACGGCTACCTGGTACGGCAGCCCAGACGGAGACGGAAGCGACGGTACTCTCAACTTATCCGATCTATGGATTTCGTTTAACTGTTTTTGTTGTAGGTAGATTGAGCAACTAAGTAGTAATGGAATCATATTGCAGGAGGAGCTTGTGGATACGGCAGCCTGGTGGACATGAAACCATTCAGAAAGAGAGTGGGCGCTGTGAGTCCGGTGCTGTTCAAAGGCGGCGAAGGGTGCGGGGCATGCTACAAGGTCAAATGCTTAGATGATAGCATTTGCGCAGAGCGAGCAGTGACAGTTATAGTAACGGACGAATGCCCAGGCTGCGCCTCCTTCGGCAGAAGCCACTTTGATCTCAGCGGGTCCGCATTTGGTCGTATGGCCGTTGCAGGCCACGCCTCCACTCTTCTCAACACTGGAGAGCTCCCCATTCTCTACAGACGGTAATGCAATGCACATACAATTCAGCTGTCTGTCGTCTGTTGCATGCTTCTCTTTTTTTGGTAAAGCTTGAACACTGTAATGCAATGTTGCAGCACAATATGCAAATATCCAGGTAGAAACGTAACCTTCCATGTGAACGAGGGCTCAACGGACTACTGGTTTTCCATACTGATTGAATACGAAGATGGCGATGGAGATGTGGGAGCAGTCCATATAAAAGAGGTGCGCTACAGATTTATCATTTCGAACACCTAGAGCTGTCGTTAAATTGTACTTTTTAATCCGGTTTGGTTGTTTTGTAAGTGCAGGCAGAGTCAGAGTCATGGATGGAAATGAAGCATTTATGGGGAGCGAACTGGTGTGTGTTAGGAGGGCCAATGAAAGCGCCATTTTCTCTGCGCCTAACATCGTTGTCGTCTCAAAACACACTCTCTGCGAGGAATGTGATACCGCAGAACTGGTTTCCCAACGCCACTTACAAATCACGCCTTAATTTCGACGACTGAAAAAATTTATTGAACTTGACTTCCGAAGGAAGCTTACTATTAACGTGTAATTTAGAGTGCCGCTCGATGCTCCTGCGAATGGGCAGTGGGTATCAGTAGTAGGTTTCAAGTTTGTGAGTCCCAGAATGCGGATTTCTCAGTATTATTAATCTGACAGGGTATCAGTAGTTTGAGTCGTGGATTGCAGGTAGCCATGTATTATTATTCAGAGGGTATCAGTGGTGGGGTTCAAATTTGTGAGTCTTAGAATGCGAAATTGTCAGTAACCATATTAATTTGATAGGTTATCAGTTATAGGTTTCAAGTTTATGAATTATGGAATGCAGATAGTTATATATTATTAATCTAACAGAGTATCAGTGATAAGTTTCAAGTTTGTGAGTAGTAAAATGTTGGATTGTCAGTAGTCATGTATTATTAATCTCAGAAAATATTAATAATAAATTTTAAATTTGTAAGTCTTAAAATGTAAGTAGTTATGTATTATTAATTTGACAGTTTATCAATAGTAAGTTAAGTTTCAAGTTTATGAGTTTTAAAATGTAGAATTGTTAGTATTTAAGTTGACAAGTTAATATAAGCTCAATATTTTGACAATTTTGTCTATCTTAATAATGTACTTTTTTTATATTCATATTTATATAGAATTATATTTTTATTTCTTTTATTTTAAATGTTTTTTAATAAAAAAACATGTTGATTGAATGAAGTTATTTGATTAATGATCTTGTGATGATAATGGAACTAACCCACTTCAAATATCTTCTTATTGTCCCTTATCATCATTGTTCAATTCTTTTGGATATTTTTCACCATTTCATATTATGTATGGCCTTGCTCCCCTCCACTTCACTACTTGGATATCTTTCCACCACTTCATGTTATGTATGGCTTTGCTCCTTTCCACTTTACCATTGTTTGAGTTCATCATAAAATGAAATATATTTTTTTTATATGAAAGATCACATGATTTCATTTTTTAATAGCATTTCCACCAAAAATATAATATTATTATTGCTTAACATTTCTTATATAAAAATTAGAGAGAATCAATAATGACGAATTTCAAATTAATTATAGCTATCTATTAACACACTCATAAAATTATATATTCTCATTTTTTACTTTTATATACATTCGAAAATATAAAATTATTATTATTTAACATTTTAAGTACAAAAAATTAAAAATTAATAATCATAAATTTCAGATAATTATAATTATTTATTAACACTTTTTCACTTATTAAAACATAAAAATATATATATGAAAAAAAGAGGAGAGAAGAGAGAGTATTTGAAAAACTTTAATATTTACTCATTCACTTTACAGTACTTTACTCTCCTCCCCCGGCAAGGGAAAAAAAAAAAGAATGAGAAGGAAGAAAGAAAGAATGAAATAAAAAAAAGAATTATATAACTTGCGGCGTAACTTGTAAGGAAATCTTAATTTTAAATTTTATGTCAAGTCGCATCAAAAGCGTCCGCTGGAATGACAAGGAATGAAGTGAAATGTAGCCTCGACAGGGTACACACACAATTCCTCCCGTGATTTTGATTAACAGGTTAATGGCTGCCCCCCACCCGAAAAATAAGGTTCCTCGTATTTTGACCTTTAAACGGATAAATAGGGGAAGTGTGAACGCAAACAAATACTAGGGAGAAGAAAACTCGACCCATCAAGGTATCAAAAAAGCATATTGCATTACACTTAATGATTTAATGCATTTTATATTATTAGTCCAGGACGGAACAATTTTAGGAATCATATGACATTAACATGGAATTACTTTTTGCTCTTTTAGTTAATCAGAAGATATTGATTTATATGTTAAAAAATATTTCAAATTTTTATAAAAGAAATAGTAAGATTTTTAACAAAATAAAATAAAAAATATTATTTTAAATATTTTGATTGGTTTAAAAAAAACGTATGTTATGCGTTTTTTCATGTTAGTTGAGAGACTGTCACATATATAATATTGAATTTATTAATGCACATTGGAACCGTTTCAGTTAGATGAGCGACAATCAAACTTCGTGACAATGACGAGCAATTTTTTTTTTTACAGGGACGGGCAACTCCCTTGCCCCAACCATCTGCCATTTGTGTTGATGCTCAGTTGCAATGATAGCTTTCATTGAGAGCACCGATTTACTCTATGCAACAATTTTTTTTCAGTTTCTGAAGCTTAATGAAAACCTGCCTAGTTCGGCGTCTCTTCAACTTTCAACATGTAACTATATCATAAACAATTTGTTCCAAAGTTTTCTACTGACTGAGAATAGGCAAGTAAACATTTTACTAGGGATTTGATCTTCGTATCAGGGAGCTCACAACTTCATCAAATTCCCTAACGCATGTGTTGCCGATGGATTTAACTGATATCTCAAATTTTTTACTATAATCTGTAAATTAATGGCATGGCATTACAAGAGCAAAGTTACGAATGGAAGGAAATGTGCGAAATCCATGGCACCATGTGGGGCATGGTGACACCGCCCGAGGGAGGAACTCTTTCTATGATTTTTTTGTGTAGTGGCCCATCACGATAAAGGTAAAACAGAGAGTAGTTTCCAATTAGCTTAAAAAAATTTAAGTTTGTTGTATCTGATTTGAGTTTCATGTTGTTTCTTTTTGGTTATTTTGTTGCAAATGCTTGATGAAGTAATTTTCTGTGAATTCTTAGGCTTTACTAATGCCGATTTTTGTACTTTGTATTAGACTGAGCCATAGTTATGTATGAAATTTATAACCTTGGAAGCAATAGAAGCTCCACGACAAGCTCAAGGATGAAAGCTTCAAGTCCCTGTTAATAATTTGTGACAGTGCATTTAATTACCAATGGAATCTCTGTAGGAATTAAACCACATGTTCTTACCTGCATCATTAAATCAATAAGAAATGATACGCACTTGTCCAAGTTCCTGATCTTTAAATTGTGGACTTAGGAGTAAGATATGTATACGGTGTTGATGTTTTTAAAATCCATTAATTTTCTATTATACTTGGTAAGTTTGTGTTTCAGGATTTTACAGCTCTTCTCCTTTTACTCCAAGATTGATGCTTGGTCCTTTATTGCTGCTTTGAGGACTCTTATCCATTTTCAGGGACTAGAAATTGAGATTCATATCTTCCATCTGTTGGTGGATCTGCTAATGCAGACTTTGATTACAATGTATTTTCATTGTCTGTGTTTAACTTTACTCCATGAGCTAACCAAGGGTGAATGCAAGGAGGATTTTAGCTACTATTTTGGAGGCATTATGAAATTATCATAAGTGTTTGATTAAATTCTTGAACTTGGGTTCTCTCGAGAATTCCTACATTTTGTTTTTTGGTCAAACAAGCAATAAAGAGATAAGTACATGGTTTGAGACAACTCTCAAGTTCGTAAATCTTGTCATCCATTAAGAAATGTTTGTTTTGAGATTGAAGGTTTCCAAGAACTCAAGACCTTCTAATATTATTTAGCATCACTAAACTAGGAGTCTGAAGCCTAATGCAATGTGTGTTTCATTTAAGTTTTTCACCAGGGCTTAAACAAGTTTACTCTTCCTTTGAACTTTGCTCATTGATTACCGTTTAACCAATATTTCTTCTGATTTCCTAGACCATGAGTCTGGATTCAACCAACCCTAGCTAGTATATGTAGCATTTAAATTTGGTTGAGTTCCAACAAACCCTGATCTTAGTAAATCATTCATGGTTGGTAGAATAATAAACAGAATAAAATTTACAACTTTACAAGATGCTTTGAAGATTCACTAAACCTTACAACTTTCAAGAAACAGAGAGGTCCCAGCTACAAGCTTATCACAACATAGTTGTATATGCTAGTGGAACCTTGGCATCAAATTAGAATAGTATAACATCATAAAGTTTAATAATAGAAACACTTAATAGCAATTGTATGATTCATGACACCTTTAGGAATTTGATTTGTTGAAAGTAATTATGGAAACAACAAGCATACTTAGATTCATGGATAAAAATTAGAGTGAGATTTGTGCATGATTATACTATCTCTCAGCTCCCTGTAGGGACTTGGCACTCTGCGCCCTTGTTTCATATAGAAGTGGTATTGTCCCCATACAAACATGTCCATACAAGATTTCACATCCATAAATGGATACATGACCAAATTTTGAAGAGTTTGGCTTTTTGGCTAATTTTTAATTTATGTGATAATGTTTAAGGCAATAATTTAAATTTAAGATTTATCATTTTGGGGTCGTTATTGAGAAATCTTACTTTGTTAGGGTTTGTATGTTTATTTTATATTTGGTTGTCTTCTTTTGTTTATCGTTTCTATGAGATTTTTAAGATTAGCTTGATAGATTTAATGTCTTTAAAAGGATTTCAATTAATATATTGCAATCATTGTTATTGTTATTGGGAAGGATATTTCTAAAATAATCTCAAAGATTTATCTCAAAATGAGATACATATTATGATAATCCTCAACAGAGTATTTTTTACAAGTAAATGTTATTGGAAATGTTCTTAAAGATGTTATGAAAATAATTATCTTAGAGCTTACTATGTTGGTCACATAGCGTCTTAGGATTCCCTCGACACCTAAATTCAACACCATTGGGAATGCTTGGGGTTTCATGTTACTAGTGTTTGTAACCTCAACAAGTGTTTTTTATTATTCTCATTTAAGGAACCAGTGTAGGTGCAAGCTCTTCTTTCTAAGTTGAGTTTTCAGTTCCTTCAAAATACCCTAATGATTGTATCTTCATGGTACCATAATTTTAAGGTTTCTCGGTAGATATATCTTAATGTGCCTATTTGGGTTGAGTTACCAAGTCTTCCACTTCCACTATGGGCCTTCCTCTATGAGATTATTAAACCATAAGTTTACAGACATTTAAATTTGGTATTAGACATTTGACAACATTAGTTTTGACTCATCTTTGACATACATGAATTTTGTGTACACATTTCACTATTGTCCACACAGTCCCCTATCTATTTATCTATCTATTGACTTGGTCAACCCAATTTTTTGCCATTCATACTCATGGTCTCCCTAGTCTATGTAATATTATATAATCCTAAGCATAATGTTTCCATATTATAGATCATTATTTTTTCCTTCCTAGTCAATGCCGACAACAGTCAGAGGATGATGACTATTGATAGTGTTCACATTCATTAAAAGTGTCTTAGGATCCTTAATGGATAATTTTCAAATTCAAATCTCTCCCTTGGTTCAACCTATGCACATTTCACATGTCAGTTATAGAGGGAAATTCCAAAAAATCATCTATATATACATGACAACCCTAAGGTCTTATTTACTTGGTCACTATCCGACATACATTAATAAATATATTTGGACATCCTTGAGAAATTACCACAAAATCATATAAATATGAAATCCCCTAAAAGGAGCAACCCTAAAGCTAATTCTAAATGCAAACATAAATTCATAGTTACATGTTGTTAAGTGTCAAAAGTCAAAACATTGCAGTGCATCCTAGTGAACCATGATTGAGCATGCACACACACACACCCCTAGGTGGTATAAATATGTGTGGTTTGATCCTTCTTCAAAGTATTGGAATATAGTCAATACTCAAGAATTCAATAGGGAATGGTTGGGGTTGTCCAACCCATATTTCTAACCCATTTTCCAAAGTCTATCTTGTGTTGAAAGTGAAGCTACAATTTTAAGGCAAGGAGAGGCAAAATGATAATTTTTGCTCATGACCGAGGATAATAAAATGCACAAAAATCATCTAAAAAGGCAGGCACAATGATTTATGGTGGAAAAAGTTGCCATAGTCAATCTGGACAATGCCAACAAATAGTGGATAATACCGGTTACCGCAAGTGTCTAAGCTTTGTCGATAACATCCTAGCATATTTTGAGATCTATTACCTGACCCAAGTAGTTATAGAGCTTACATAGAATTATTTTGAGGACTATGACATAGGAAATCAACATTAAGATCATAAAATTAGTTGTGTCTTATCTCCCCTCTTTGCTTGGTCAACTCAAAAAATAGTAAGTGCAATCAATTTCTCTTTTGCATTCAATTTTTTATGGTTTATGCCCTATCTTGAAAATTTTGAATTTCAATATTTGTTTGTTATTTAGATAACCTAAATCTTAAAATAAGTAAAACATTCTCGTGAACCCGATCTTTGTTTGAGTATGAGAAACTCTAGGTTCCTATCCCTAAGGGTTTCATCTTTCCATCTTAGGGTTTTATATTTCTCTTGTATATTAGGCCTTTAGATTCAATTTTTTATTTCTCCTTGTTTACATAAACAAACACACTTATTACTTATAATGGTTATTCATAGTTTATATTTTACGATTCAAGCTATAATTATCATAATTACATGTTTTCTTAAAATATGTAATCTATATAAAAATTATGTAATGCAATGGGTTAAATTTATCTACAATAAAACTAAGGATGATATTAATAATGAATAATTCTTAGCTTTCCTCAGTGACACATTGTTGAAATATCTGATTTGAGATGCTTTCAATCACTACTTGATGTCAAGGTTGGAATGAAATAGATGATATAGAAAGTTATGCTCTCAATCAACCCTATCTATATATATGGGACATCCAGGCACTCCCATCCCCTGATGAAGGACCCTTATTTGGATGTTGAGGACCATGTTGTCATAACATGAATAGATAGGGTACATCATCTTGTAGCACAAAGCAAAGGTAGTCAACATATCCCTCCTACTCTTCCTCCCCCATGCTAACGCTCCACCTAATACAACTAGAGAGTATGATATTATTGATCAAATTAAAAATACTCTAGCTAAAATCTCCATGTTACTCTAGTTAATCCATGTTAGTCTAGTTAATCCATGTTAGAGTGTAAACACCTAAATCTAGTCACAAGTACTTGGCAATGTTAATTTTTGACATATCTTAAACAAATTGACTTACATCTAAATACATCACTCTTATCCACCATTCATATAGCCATTTATCTATATGCCGGCTTGACCCCTTAGTCTGTTATCATTGCTGCTTAGAATTTCCAAGTCAATCGTCAAACCTCTTTATATCAATCTTAGACTACTACACATCTCAGGATAGGTGTCCCTAGTTTTTGGGGATAAGTCTATGTTAGGAAGACAATTTTTTTATTGTAGATATTTCCCCACACCATTTAATAACTATTTTATAAATTCTAAATATTCTTATGCACCTTCCCATGCATTTCACAACGTCAGTTAAAGGAAATTGTCAAAAGGTTTCATTATATAAGTGTTTAACCCTAAATTAAAATTTGGGTAGGATAAGGTTAAGACTCTTTGTAGCTTAGCCAAGGTAGCTTCCTCTACCATTTAATCATCATTTTTTAGACTCTATAAAATCTGCCACTTATACTAGAATTTACACCTTTTCTACTACTACTAATTATATTATCCCCACCTCATCAGGCATGCTTCTAACTCTCTACTCTACCTCCTCCCTTGATGCTAAGGAGTTATTTGAGGCCTCAAAATTTGGATACATAATAATTGTTCCTTTCCATAATCATTGGGATACTGCTCTCTAGCATGCATTGCCCTATAATGGGGCAAGACCATCAACATCATTGGATGTGCTAACCTAAACTAAGTGGGACCCTGTGCAAATTAGTGTGGCTCCACCCACTTATAGAATTCCCTACCAGCTCTATAAGATTATGAACTCACATTTTAGATGGTCAAAAGGATCATGCATCCATTGAACTTATGCATGGGGTCAATATTATATTCCCCCTATGCATCATATTCAATATCATGCACCCAATTCAAGATCTCACCGAAGGTTCATGATCCCAGCCCCTAACTTTGGGCAAATGTCTTACTACTTGTGATAGTTTCCATTTCAACCTATAGATAGGAAACTATTTTTATATCCATGTTGAAAATAAAAGGAATGGCCTTATCACCAAGTGCTCTCATGTCAGGGTTTTGTATATATCATGAAACATTTTTATCGAGAAACACACAAACATCTTGTAGATGGTACCCTGCTCCAAAGCCCTGACACATGGCTATAACAAATAATGGTACTCCATATGAATTGTGACACAAAACACATGTCATCATCAATCCAATAATTACCCTTTTGATATCTGGAATCAACACCACATATACATCTCTAAGACACAATGTATGAATGCATGTGCTAGTGATTTGATGTTGTGGCCCATAGGGACAATTCCTGCCCTCTTTTCATCAATCTAACGGATATCACATATCATGGATGTACCCTCAATCAATAGCCCCAATGTAGTGTAAACATCCTCTATGGTGATTGTAACCTCCACTATGACACCCTCAACCACCGACCTACAAGTATGTGTGTGGATCTCCCCAAACTCCATGAACATCATAAGAAAATCTATATCTAATGGGACTCTACACATCTCCATGATACCTCCAAAACTCAAACTAATAAGCCAAGCCATGTTAGTATTAGATAGTCAACCTAATAGCTCAGCTAGTTATGAGGCATTTATAGTTTGCCATAGTCATGGTCATATTTGTTGTCACAAAAATAAAATGACACCACCTAATTAGTCAACAATCAAATAACATATACAAAACCAAAAAATCAAACAAACATCCAAATTTACAACTACATCATTTATCTGACAGAATGTCATCAATCAAGTTGATGACATACTATCATGTAATTACGTGTTGCACAAAACTTAATTCTAACATGATCCCATTAACCCTCTCATTATTGCCTACATTTTAACATCCTTTAGGGTGAAGTCTAACTAGTGACTTTTCTGTAGGATCTATTTTCCTAAATCTATCCTATCTACCCTTCCCATATTTAAATGCAAAACATATCTATATAATCACTACAACCATCCCTAATGGTGATCACCTATGCTTACCTTTACATCATCTCGTTACACCATAAATCATTCTCCAAGAGCTCCAAAATATCAAATTCTTTGATTTTAATATACCAAATGAAGGGATTTGACCCTTTTTTGTAGCCTTCAAACCAAAAGGTCAAGTTGTCAAATTATTCCTCAAGTTTCATAGAATCGCCATATCTTCGCAACCATAACTCCTATTGATGAACCGAAAGAAGTGCTATAATATTGTCATTATAAGGAGTTTTATATTACTAAAAAAATGGAGATTTTGTAGGCCTATGAAACTCATCTTATAACTAATATATCAAACACGTCTTGGCACCTATTCATTAGGCCTAACCTAGCACCAATGATCAACGATGGTAAGCTTCATATAACCAACTAAGTAATTGAAGATAACTATGTTCATTTATTCAATTACAGGTATCTCATATTTATCATTATATATTACAATCATTTATTATAATTTTGATGTTATGTTTTTTTCCTAAAGCACCATCACTCGCTACACTATTGTGGCATGCAATGAGATTTGGGTGGGGTATATGTATACACCTAATTTTTGCTTACTAGTACTTTTATGTTCCATGGATTTTTGATGCATTAATATTCCTGAGTGTATGTTCATGCATACATAGAGATTGAGATGTGCCAACTCATGGAACTTTATGAGAGATATTGTCATACATTATACTTTCTACCACCACATTCATATCACCATTGTTAGGGATTAGTGCATATCATTAGTTAATATTGATGTGTGAAAAATAATAAAGTGAGTTGCATCTCATGAATGTTTTTATTTGAGTGAATAAAGTTTTTTTTAACAACTATCCTAGATTAGTAGAGAGAGATTATGAGAGATAAGTGTGAGATATTTCTAGGGATAAGAGATGGGTAAAGACTCTTTCCTAGGATCTCTATGAACCTATATATATGTAATGAGTTTAATCAATTAGAATAGTGTATTTGTCATAGACTAAAATCTTATCGAGAGAAATCTCAATCAATCCTCAATACTAGTCTCAGAGCAAGTTCCATGTGGATCTCATTATACTTTTTTGGACTCAAGCATAACAAGGTTGAGCAGTGAAGACCATATGTGGGTGAATTTTCATTCAATAGTCCTTTCATCATGTTTGACATTCGAACAATAGTGAAAACCACGTGCTAATCCCAACATTGATCATTTGATGATAGATTAGGATTAATTTATCATTATTTTTTATTTATGGTTGAAGTATTTCATACCATATCTATTTGGTCATAAAATATGAGGGTTTGATCTGAGTCTACAATTTTTCATCTCGTTTGGATCCATGGCTTGACTCAATCAATAACTCATAACACCCAACACACTTGAGACTGCATGTATAACTTGACTCTGCTCAAAGTCAAATGCCTTATAACCTAATCTTGCATTGTAGATCTTCATTCAATTTGGCATATTGTGCATTTCAAACAATGATCCATTAATCAACAAGCTACATAGTTTGGCTTTCACATTTAGAATCTGCACCATCCCTCCTTTGACTTGGATTCCTCGAGCTATATCATTCTCTCAACTCGCATCTTAGTGTTCAACATAACTCAAAACTTTACTTTGATGCGGTACTGCATTGACTCCTAACTTGGCTTGGAATTCATGATAGCCTTGAATAGTGACTATATACCTATAGGATCGACCACTATGAAATCCATCATTGACAACATCATGGATTCCTCACAACTACAAGTTGGGTTAAAGTCTACATTTCTACTTAAAACCCTCTAGCTGGATTTGCATAATGATACTTATCTTGTATTCCTTGATCTACAAGCTCCACATTCAATTTGGACTCACCAATCAACCTAAGCTCGTCTCCTCTCCAACACAATGTTTGGTCTCCCTTGCCACTCATCAATCTCACCACAACTCAGATCTCGATTACCCAATCTAACTTAGTTGTGCATTAGCCATGTTCTCAGCTCACCATCTTCAACTCAACCATGAGCTCCTTTGTTTGGACCCTGCATTCACTCTCGACAAATTGCTTCAAAGACTGATTATTGGTTTAGTCTATTATAATTAGGTATTGAGACCATAGATTTTCCCAATGAAAAGTGTTATTTTTTTAGGTTTAGTCATTTAAAAATTTTCAAGTTTCAATTTTGTCAAATAAGTTTTTATAAAGCCGGTTAGGTTTTATAAAATCTTTTAATATTTTTGCTAAAGTGTTAAAGTATATAGTCTTATTTTTTAAGAGTAGTTGTCTTGTAAATTAGGTGAAATTAAAGTTCTTGACATATGTAATAGGTATCATTTGAATGTGACAAGACAAAATAATTGAATCATCATTTTTTAGTACACATAGAGTCAAAAAAAACTTGTAAGAATGCATTTTTGGTTGAAACCAACATCCACTAAGTCCAATTTGTGGGGGGCAGTGTTATTATGGAAAAAAATAGCCTAATAGACAAATTTGATAGTTAAGATTTTACACACAGGGAAAATTCAAATTCCACTATTTTTTATAGAGAAATACCTTTGGGATATTGTTGATGGCACTGTGACAAGACCAACAAATGTCGATGAGCTCTAAAAATGGAAGGTCAAATATAATAAAATTTTAACCATTATCGGTCTTGACTTATCAAATCCATATTCATATCATGTAGATTTTGTATACACATAATATTTTTAAAATTTATCAATTATTGATGTTTTCTCTCTTGCAGGAACCCATCAAGTCTCAATCTCTCTAAGTGCATGCCTTAAAAGGTGGACTAGGAAAGGGGTGGATATACCATTGATGTTTTGCAAGATTTTTGTCCACTATAACACCACTTGTTATCTACATAACCCTATCCTATACACTTCCCTAAGCTTTGACACCTCTCTTACACACTCCAAGAAATTCACCACCTTACTTAGCCCCTTTCTAAGCCTAAAACCCCTTTTGACATTTAGCATACACTGGCAAATAGGGCTGACCCTGTATTTAATTTGTTAAAAGCACGTTACGGGTCAGATCCAAACTAGACTGAGACCTAAGTTATTTTTATCAAATAATGGTAGAGTCAAATTGGGATGACTTTATCGACTAAACTTTCATAAAGGTTTAGGGTTAGATTCAGCTATATATACACATTTATTTCACCATTTTTTAGAGAGAGATAAGAGTTAATTATTAATTTGCACTTCTTTACAATCTACTCTTCCACCACTCTACTTAAGGAGTTATTGCTTAGGGTTTATACTTGGAGAAGAATCTTGTCTTGTGGAAAAGTCTTGGATGTTTAGGTCTTTCTTAGTGATCCTTACAACCTCTTGCAAAGCACATTTGGCCAAGGGAGAGATTGAGTCTCGATGGGTTCATCTTCAAGGTAAGTAAACTTTACTCCTCTATTTTAGTAGATAGAAGTAGCATAAGTAATGACTTTTGAATATGTTTCTCTTTCCATGCATTAGGGTTTTATCTATACATAGCTTAATTAGGATTCTCCTATGCATGTTTACTTTTTATGTTTATTATCTCCAC
This sequence comes from Torreya grandis, assembly GCA_037957365.1. Classification (NCBI taxonomy): domain Eukaryota; kingdom Viridiplantae; phylum Streptophyta; class Pinopsida; order Cupressales; family Taxaceae; genus Torreya; species Torreya grandis. The sequence continues at coordinate 1,646,431 of JARHVA010003692.1, read as the reverse complement.
ATTGTACCATAATTTTTAGTGAGCACTAGATTAGATTTACTTTACTTTGCATTTACTTAGTGAATATGAAAACATAGGACCTAGCTAACGTTATTGCATTGTGTTACTTGCCTAGAGGCTTTGGAATCCTCTCTAGTAATGTTATTGTGGTAAGACATCATTTGGTTAGGTCTAAAAGATCCATCTTGGACATGACCCCGAATATCTAATGTATCAATAATAAAAAATGTTAGTACAATTTATCTTCTTTGAGTTAAGATTGATTGATAGGTTAGCTACATTTTCATTTGTATACATTATGGTCAATCCAACATGAATCAAACCCTTGTAAGTTTTATTTCATGCATTCATTTTATCATCATATTATATATTTCCATTTTTACAGTATTGTATCAAACCTGTTGGTATAGTTCTAATAATATATTTGTAGGTTTAACACACAGTCACTTCAAAATGACTATGTTCTATCTATATAAGTCTTTTCCAAATACAGGTGACTGGATCGATCAACTCAACACAGTCTCTTTTTTCAGTTACAAGATTAAATACATAGTCAAACCAGTTGAGTATGTTCACAGTTCTTTTTCAGTATACATATTTGCAAACATAATCAAGCCAGATGACTCTATTCGTAACTTCTTTTCAGCACAGGTTTTACAAACTTAGTCAAGCCAATCGACTATGTTCGTAGAATACTTAAATCAACACTTGAGCATCACAACGTACAAATTTACAATCTAATAATCTTCAAACCCACCAAGGTTCATTTCTACTCTTTCTATCATTTAAATTTTTCATTTCTAATACTATATTTCACAAGTTTGCAGTCTATAAAACTATAGCCCTATAGAAAACTAGGGTGACCATCTCGACATAGTTTTATATCCTATTTTCTATCTAGAAGACATAGTCAACCTGTTTGATTGTATTCTTCTAGATCTTGATTTCGTAAAATAGTAATGACCCAATTGACTCTATTATGCATTGTTTGCATACAATGTCACTTGAACTGACTCTGTACTCTTCACATTCAAAGAATTAACCTTTTTTTGCTAGTAATTAGTTTACTTTTTATTTCAATTACTTTCATGCTTAGAGTAACAAACATAGATTAATTAGGTAGTTTTTCAATTTACTGATTTAGTCACACTATTTTTCTCCTTTACACACACTTTCAAATCACTTTACAAAAAAAATTAAATATTTGTCTTCCCAAAGCCTACCTACGTGGATTTCATAATCAAAGAGAAAGTCGACTTAGTTTTCTAGCCAAGTATAAACATGTGATTTATGGTATATATTAGCAAAGCACCTGACACCTTTATTGCTATGAGATTTTGAAGTGAGGGGGTAGGCCCCAATACCAAGCTAGTACCATCATCAATATAGATCCCTTTTAGCATAAACTTCCTTAAACCATCTATAGATTGTTTTCTAGTTCTTTCTTACAACCAACTTGCTATCACATTAATTTTAAACTTTATTATAACTTAATAACACTTAGGAATGACCAATTAGTTAATATTTACTATGAAGTTTAGTGTTTGCTCTTTGATCATTGTATTTTGTATTACAAAACTTGCATTATCTAACATTAGTGTAACATTTGTGCTATGTGTTCCAATTGGATCAATCACATTCATCTAATTGCTTGTGTGCTTAATATCATTTTCTTAGATATTATCTTGTAATATGTTTCTCTATTTTTATAAAATTTTCATGTCTATCAACATAGTCTCTTACAAACTATTCATCTTGATTACCTTCAGTACATAGTCACTTTACATGACTGTGTATCTTATTAGCTTGTTTAGTTTCCTCTTTTCAAGTACATAGTCGACCTATTCTACTATATATATTTTTCATCTATTTAGTTTCTTCATATGTAATACATAGCTGACCCATACAATTATGTATCCCTCCAGCATGTTTTATTTTTATCCTTTATAGAACAAATTTGACCAACTTGACTATATCTTGTTTCATCTTATTCTATGGACCTTTCTCACAAACTCTGTCAACCTAGTCAACTATATACTTATTGACTGATACTATTTTGATGTGGCCAATTCTGTCTCTATTCTTCCTTTTTGCTTCCTGATCTCTGATTATTTTTTCAAGCATTATGAAATCCCCTATCAAAATCTTTTTGGATAATCTGAATCCATTTAGACACTACATGAGATGTTCTTTTCTTCCTACCTTCACTTCCTAAGAGGATCCTCACCCTTGAAACACCTCTTCTCCTCTCATATTTCGATTGTAACATGGTTCAAATCACTCAAACATATGAGATTGGTGGTTCAGACCCTTTTGATACTTATTAAGATAATTCCCACTTTCAAACATCTTACCATAATGTGTGGGTGATTGATACAAGCCTATCCAATAACCCCATAGGAAATGTGCCACCTAGCAACCCTCCCCCTAATACCAATTCAGGGAATCCTCCTACCAAAACCAACCCACCAATTGATACAACTTAAATCCTTGCACAAATTGTGCAACAAATAAACATAATGAAAACATCTAACACCTCTCAAATAATTCAACTACAACATCATTTGTTTAACATAGCTAACCATGTTCTCATTATTCTTCACCTAAATATTCTAAATTTTATCCCTTTCCCTCTTAGAGATGTCATGGAAAATGTCATTCTCCAATCTATCATGCACAATAATATGCTTCAGCACATTCAAAATAAACCTTTATCCTATTTCAATGTATCCATTGATATTAGTAATATATCTCCAACTATTAAATATGATGGGACTAAAGACCCTACATCTTTTCTCAAGGCATTTGGTAATCTTTATAAAGAGTGGATCCAAACTAATTCTTTTGTCACAACTAAAATTTTAGTTAAAACCTTCATTAGTACTATATTAGAATGGTATAACTAACTTCTCTAACATTATGTATGACAATTTCAACCCTTTAGTTAAATAATTCCAACATAGTGATCTTGCTAGAAATTGTCTTAGTCATTTCATCAATGTTAAGCAATCGCCTAATGAATGAGCTTATGATTTTATCAAATGATGGAAATCATTAGCTCACAAAGATGATCACAACATGATTGATGACAACTTATTTAAAATTTTTATAATGACATTAAATCTTTCACTCTAATACAAAGTTTGAACCTTCACTCCCCAAACTTTAAATTATGCTCTTAACCAAGCTAAGCATCAAGACTTCTTAATGAAATAGTTTGAACCTAACACTAAAATCATCAAGGGATCTTTCCAACATTCAACTAATGTGATAACAAGCAATCCTCCTCAACCCAAACTAGGAGTAGCTAAAGCAAAACATCCCCAACCTTCCCATATGCCATTAATTCTGCAACAAATGAAATAAATTTTAGTGCCTTCTAAACCATTCATGTATCTTAATAATCCCCTTAAGTGGTATGATCCTAATAAATTTTATTGGTTTCTGATTTAATAATTTTAAGAATATTGGAGTCTTATTCTTAATTTAGTTAAAGGTCTGACTTGACTAATTTAGTAAACAATATTGTAATAATTTCATCACTGATTTGTATAATTTATTTGTATTTTTAATCTTTCTATAAATAATAATAAATATAAAGAAAATAAGACTTAAAACAAATTGAAATGGCTGTTGAAGGGTCTATATCAGTTATGTAGAATTGGGACAGTGTCATAAATTAGGATCTAGCTTTCATTTTTTGAAAGGAAAGGAGCATCAAAATAGGACACCTTAGGGTTCGACGCTATTATCCTCTTCTATCGTTGTTATCCAAACTACTCGTAGAGACCTGAGTTTCCTAAGTTTTGTTCACTACCCCTATGTGAGATTGCCTATGAAATCTCGACTATTGAAAGTCTATGGAAATATTTGTAGATATGATTAAATTTTTAAACTCTAGACTTCATTGTGCTTTGATAAAATTTGAAAAAAATGTGGGAGGTTAGTGTGTGTAAGATGCACTGAATGTATATCCACACCTCTTGTGTGGGCACACTACCTACATATCAATACTCTGAAGAGGGATCAATCCATATGTAGTTCTTCCACTTAATATGCTTTATGTAATAGTGTAATGTAGATGTAAAAATACTAAACTGAGTGTGTTTGAGGTGCTTAGGGACTGGTGTGAGAATTTGGATAATTTGTAGCTATATTAAATGGTTGTATGCAGAGAATAAGAAAATTTACATCAATAGTTTTGCTTATATTCTTGATAGCTTTATAATATTTGCCAACCTCCTTGAAATGAAATTTGAATGGGCTTTTATAGAGATCTATTGGTCATGGTTCGAATGTATTTGCACTATGCTGATAAGATGAAGGATGGGAACTGAAAGGAAATAATCGTTGGAACTAAAAATGTAATTAAACAAGAGTACCAAAATAAGACACCTTAGGGTACGATGTTATAGTCTAAGTTGGGCACTCCTATCCTACAAGTGTGGGACGTAGAGGGATAGGATTGGCTTGAGAAATGTTATCTAGCTGAGGTGGAATGACCATTTGAAAATCTCGAGATGACTGAGAATAAGAAAATGTGTCTAGAAGGGTCATGAGAGCATGAAATAAAGATCTATGGGTTGGGTATCACGAGCCACACTCAAAATACTAATTTTGACATTTTATATGATTACATTTGTCTCTCTTTTATTCTAGTGATGCAACAAAGTGAAATACTAGGATAAAGAAAAAGTAGAAAGCATATCTGAACTTACCTGCAAGGGTGAAGCTCATAAAACTATGTGATGTTGAGTGTGCATAGAGAGAGCACATTATGAAGTGTAAATATGTTATGATGTTGAGTGATGTTGGGTATGTTTAGAATAATTTTGTACCAAGATTAATATCATGAATGGAGATGAGTGTTCAATTCTTTAAGAGTAGCTCAAGAATACAAACACTGGCCCTTTGTCTCCATCGTTGCCCACTAAGTGAAGCTATGTGATCGTGTGTGTGTTAATAAATGTTTAGAATATGTGTCTAATCCCTCTAAGTAGGTGGCTCAAGAATACAAAGGCTAGCTAGTCCTTTGGCTCCATTGTTGCCCCGTGAAGTGAATCTATGAATTGATACTACTATGAAATGTATGTTGTATGAGATAGCTTCTGAAGCCCATGATTTTTTTATAATTTGATAATGTGGCATGGATAGCTGAATGTGTGCTAGAAATTAGGACACTTTAAAAATGTGGATATCAAGTTTGTATGAAATCCACTCTGAAATTGGGCAATAGGCTTTATATGAAAGCTACTTGGGAATGATGTTAACTGCCTGCAGATAGAATAAAGCATACAACTACTGAGAATGTCTAGATAATGCCATAAATTGTAAAGAAGAGAAATAAAATATATCACACACTTTGCTCCCAATCACAAGTGTCTGTAACATAGATTTTAATCTGAAAGTTGTATCAACTACCTAATCTAAAATTGGAAGCGAGAGCTATTATGTCATGCAAGATGCCCCCTATATCTGGATTTTTTTGAGAAAAACTACACTGAACTACTAATTTTAAACTGAATTATTGCTAATAAAATTTTAACTATACTTAATTTTCTATCTATTTCTATAAAATATGGTTTTTTTTACTATTTGGACAAGAGCACCGAAATAAGACACCCTGATGTTCAGTGTTGTAGTCCAAAGTTGGCACTCTTATCCTGTACTAATTTTAAATATTGTTCTATAATTATCATTATTTATTTGATCTATTTTTCCTGGTTTGAAATCTGAATATTATTCTAGGTGTTCTAAAAACTTATTTTTGATCGGTTAGAGGCTCTGATCTTTGTGACAAAAAATTGTTTGTTGCCCCCTCTTTTGAGGGTAGGAATGAAGACCATACAATGACTATCCTCAGAAGAAAGAGCCCTGCAAGTATGTTATGCTATGAAAATACATGATATAGCAATGATAATCAACAATATATCTCAAGATATAGCATGGTTTGTATGAGAGATTATCAGATCAACATGAGTATGCCTAGATAGATATAACATTGTAATAACATGTGAAATATAGTGAAATGAAACTAGAAGTGTTAGTTGTTAGTTTTTAAGGAGGGATGGAACATGATGTCCATCATGGCATCCAAGTAAGCAAAATAATGCATGATGTGGATCATAGTATTGCAAATAGTTGAGAAGCAAACAAGCATGCAAGGCAAGAAGTAAGAAGTATATAAAATTAGTCAAAGGGCCAAAGAAATAAGGGATATGAGCACATGTCACTCAAACTAGGAAGCAAACATAAACATCATGTTCAAATGCCATATATACATATAATTGAAACAAGCAAGGTTGGCACAAGGGCCATAGACACATAGAAGAGTACAAGCAAAGGACATTGACAAATGTCCTAAGACACATATAAGAATAGAAGCAAAAGACATTGAAAAATGTGCTAAGACACATATAGGAGATAAAAAAATAACTAATAAATGCAATCATATCTAGCTACGCAAAGTAAGGAAGGAAATCATGTGATATTATGGAAATACAATTGCATCTAAGTAATCAAAGCAAGAAGTGATAGTATTCAAGATATGTAGTACAAGATTAGGTATATGCTAAGAAATATGCAAGTGATATATACTATCGAATGTTGATAACTAGAGTGTGTGGTGTAGGAATAACGTAACCTAGATGGTGTAGTCATGTAGAAGATGCCCCCAATGGATAGATATATCAATATGTGTTTTAAATATATGAAGTAAGATGCCCCCTCAATGGGTAGAGGGAAGCAATCAAGGATCTGGAAGTCATTGCACACACTCAAAGAAGATCAAGTGAAGCATGGTAATGTAGATAAATCGATAAAAAATAGCATAGAACAACAAAATGTAAGTCTAGCATGGTAGTATAAATATAAATCATAGATAATGAAAAATTTTTTTGATATTTTGAGTTATTTGAATGTTTTTAATAATTTTTATATATTTGAATGTTTTTGGATTTTTGGAATAAGCTATATACAAACAATCATAAAGAAACTATGTACAAGTAATTGAAAAAAAACTATTTACAAAGTTGAGAAGAGACAATACTAACCAATGAGTCTCATGGGAGACTCCCTATCATGGTGTCCTGTATCGAGAAGAGGGATCATGCATGGTCATGAAGCATGATGGAGATATTGAGACTGTAACTCTAAAAGTTGTGTATGTTATAAATTCTATAAAATCTCTAAAGTAGAAACCAATTGTGGGGTCCTCTTATAACTTTAAAAAGTGGATGCAACTATAGGGCTCTTAGGGACCCATCTATTAGTAAGATAAGCTCTCTAAACATGTGATCTATGTGTAGAGACATAAGACCTCAATGATATTATCTTGGGTGTGAACACTGTAGCTGGAAATTGTCTAGAATCTTGAAATTGTGGTTGCTTTAAAAGAGGACTCTGTGAAAGTGTATGAATTCTCTATTCTAGTAATGAAGGCCTTGACTGTGTTTGAATCTAAACTAGAAAAAGAACTGCAACTAGTGGAAAAGATGAAACTAGTGAATGTAAAGTAGAAGATGGCTCTGAAGTGGGGAATGATAAATCATATGAACCTCCACCAACTGTAACAACCTGATTAACGTGAATGAATTTTATGCATCTATTAATTGTAAAAGGTACAGCTCAAAGTTTTTGAATCCATAGTCAGCCAAGAAACATATCAAAAACTCTTGCACTGGAAACAATAGTAAATAGTATGGCCATATGTGTTGGACCAACCTGTAGAGGAAGTACAATCTCACCTAATGAACTCTGTATGTGCCCACTAAATCTACTAATAACTATGTCTATTAGGGTGATATCCTGCTTTGAATATCCCAAATGCTACAGTAATGTCATAGTACACATGTTTATGTTGGATCCATTATCTATGAGAACATTATGAATGGGATGATTATGAATTTAAGCTTGGATAAAGAGTGCATGATAATCCAAATCATCTTCAACTATCTCTTACTCTAAGAAGGAGATCGAATGTCTAGCTAAAACTCTAGAATTGTACACACCAATCATGTTGCTCAAAGGATGTGACTCAACTAAAGGTGCCCTGTATGTAGCTAGTGGTAGATGTGCATGATATGCATGGTGAACACCTGATGTGTCCCTTGTCTCTTGTTTAAAATTTCATGGAAAAAGATCTGAGAAAATTTTTAGAGCCTTGTCTTATCTTTATTTTTTCTACGGATTCTCAATTGGAGTGCTAAGATCAATAATATTGCCATCTATCAAGTTATGTATCTTATATTTCAAACTGAGGCATCTGTTTGTTATATGGCCTGGTTCCTTGTGAAAGTCATAAAATGGATTTTTATCATATCCACATGGAAGAAGCTTTGTTGGATCAACTTATCGAATAGGAAAGAGATATATGATATTACATTTCAAAGGTTGTTGTAAAACTCTGGCTAAAGAAACTAGTAGATTGGTAAAAGTTTGTTGAGGTGCTAATAAAACCACTCGTTGAGGGAGCTCTAAAGTTTCATTGATTTTAGGTTGATTATGAATTTTGTTACCATTGACCTTGACTTTGATAGGACTTTGTTGTTACTCTTGTTTGTTGTTTTTTCTATACTTGTGTACTTGATTTTGCCCACTGAAATTAATTTGACTTCTCTTTCCTTTAGTGTATGACATAACTCAATAAATGAAGAGAAACTTTTGAACATTATTGATTCAAGTAAAGCTGGTAAAAGACTCTATTTGAAGAGATCTTGTAACTCTTGATCGACCATGGGACTAGTTATTTTAGCCAAGATAGTCTTATATCGAAGAATATAATCTGTGAGATACTCATTTGACCTTTGTTTCTATTATGAAACTTGGGCATATGAAACCTTATCACTAATGTTAATGACAAAATGAGTTAGGAATATGTCCGCTAAAAGATTGAATGCGTTGACTGATTGATTCGATAGACTATAAAACTATTGTAAAGCATAATCCTTTAGACTCCATAGAAATAGCTTGGTTAGTAGCTAGTCATTTGGCACATAGTCCAAGCATGTTGCATGAAAATCTCTCAAGTGTGTCTTTGGATCTCCCTTGCCATCATATAAAGTGAGCTTGGGTTGAACAAAATCTAGTGGCAAGGGTGTCGAAGCAATATGACATGTCAATGGTGTATACAGTAGAGCAAAAGAATCCAAAGTCTGTGTAGGTCTAGAAGCACCTTGCTCAAGATATAGCATTTTGGATTGAAGAGATTTAATCTCTTACACAAGGGTTGCCACATCAAGAGATGAATATGTTATAGACATAGCTGGTGGTGGCATAGAGGAAGGTTGGGTTGTTATAAGGGTTGTTGAGACTTAGTTGCTCCCGTAGTGTCATTTTCAATTGGTTGCTTTGTGGTTTGAGAGGATTGACCATTGTTTTCTTTTTGTTGATCTTCTTGTAGTATTTTAAGCAAGTCGGGGTGTTTAGTTAAGAGTTATTGAAGTTCTTTTTTATCAATTTCATCAAAACCAGTGTATTGGGCTATTGTTAAAGTAGGAAAATAAATTGAAAATGGATTGAATTTTTTGTAATAATTTTTAATAAGCAAAGTACTATGAAAGAAAAGTACTAAATATAAGAAACTTAAAGTCCTAAAAATAGCAAACTGAAAAATACCTAAAAAGGATATGAAGATCACAAACATGTAAGGTGATACCTCAAAAGCAATGGGACCTAGTATATGTAACTAGGGTTTTGAAAAATGATATGTTTTAAAATTACTATGGAATTTTAAAAATAAATTGCAAATTTTTTATTTAAATATGCAGGTAAAAAATCAAAAAAATATTGAAAAAAAATGATTTAAATGGACCTAGTTAATGCAACTAGGGTTTGGAAGAAAATGATTTTTTTTAATTACTATGAAATTTTTAAAAATAAATTGTGAATTTTTTATTTAAATATGCAGGTAAAAAATCATAAAAATATTGAAAAAAAATTGATTTAAAAGGACTTAGTAAATTCAACTAAGGTTTAAAAGAAAATGATTTTTTTAAATTATTATAAAATTTTAAAAATTAATGTGAATTTATGATTTAAATATGCAAGTAAAAAATATTGAAAAAATTAGGGAAGAATGTTTCTTAGGGTTTCTATGGTTTTTATGTGCAAACGAAGTAAGTCAGGTTCAACAAATGATTTAACAGTTTTAGGAATATTAGTCTTATTTTTAATTTAGTTAAAGCTCTGGGTTGACTAAATCAGTAAATAATATTACAATAATTTAACCACTAATTTGTATAATTTATTTGTATTTTTAACATTTCTATAAATAACAATAAATATGGAGAAAATAAGACTTAGCTTAAAATGAATTAAAATAGTTATTGCAAGGTCTGATATCAGCTGTGTAGGACTGGAACAGTGTCACAAATCAAGATCTGGATTTCATTTTGTGAAAGGATAGGAGCGTCAAAATAGAACACCAGAGGGTCTAATTCTATTATCCTCTTCTACCGTTATTGTCCAAACTACTCGTAGAGACCTGAGTTTTCTAGGTTTTATTCGCTAGCCCTGTGTGAGTCTGCTTGTGAAATCTCAACTAATGAAAGTCTACAAAACTCTTTGTAGAGTTGATTTAATCTTCAAACCCTTAACTTCATTGTGATTTGATAAAACTTGAAAAAGAAAGAGGGGTTAGTATGTTTAAGATGCACTGAACGTGTATCCACACCGCTTGTGTGAACACATTGTCTACATACCAATACTTTAAAGAGGGATCAAGCCATATTTAGTTATCCCACTTAATGTGCTTTGTGCAATAGTGTAATATAGATGTAAAAATATTAAATTAGGTGTGCTTGAGGTGGCTAGGGACTAGGATGAGGATTTTGATATGGTTGTAGTTGTATGGATGGTTTTATGCAAAGAATATGGATATTTACCTTAATGGTTTGGCTTGTATTCTTGTTTGCTTTGTAATATTTGTCAACCTCCTCTAAATGAACTTTGAATCAGATTTCAAAGAGATATATTGGTCATGGGTCAAATGTATTCATGCTAGGCCGATCAGATGAATGATAGGAACCAGAAGGAAATAATCATTGGAGCTAAAAATTCAATTGGATAAGAGTGCCAAAATAGGACACCCTAAGGTCTAGCACTATAGTCCAAGTTGGGTGTTCCTATCCTACAGGTGTGGGACCCAAAGGAATAGGATTGGCCTGAGAAATGTTGTTTGATTGAGATGGAATGACCATTTGTAAAGCTCGAGATGATTGGGAATAAACCAAAAGGTGTCTAGAATGGTCATGAGAGCATGCAAGAAAAACCTATGGATTGGATGTCATAAACCACACTCAAACTACCAATTTTGACATTTTATATGACTACAGTTTCACACCGATAAAAGTCATTCCCACAAAACATGCCAATGGCTTACAAAATTTGTCATTTATTTTATGTTAGGTGATTCATTCAATCATGATGCCATGACCAAAATCTATCATCAAAATTATGTTAATGCTTCTCAAAAGAAACAAGCTTTTAAAGATTCTTGCTCTAATAATCCAAAAACTTTCTCTACATCTAACCCTTAACAATCAAATAAGGATATTTGAGTGATTAACACCGACTATGATCAATAATATACCAATTCCCAATATGTGAATGCATCTAAGGTAAATTATCGATGCAAACCAACCCACAAAGATCTCATCACTAAACTAAAGAAACCATCTTTAGACGAGCAACTTCTCAAAGATACTACTACCACTAACTTCTCTTCAAAAACCAATGAAGAACTACCTCCTCAATCCAAACCTCCAAACACTTCTCTTCCTCTTAATAATATTTTACCCTCCAAGCCTAGTGTTGGTTTTTCCTCTTCGAAAAATCATTGGAATGTTTTAGAACTCAACTTTATGCTTTGAAAAATTCCTCTCATGTAGTTCGTACATCTCCCTATCATTGTAAATTCCTAATAAAACTAAAATAAATTAAAAAACCATCTTCCTTAGAAGAGGAACTACCTTCTCATGAGCCTCAACCAACAGAAGTTCATACCATTGAATCTATTTGTCTTTCAAAACCTTCCATAGATTTCCTTGAAGAAGACATGATCAATGATGAAATTCTCTTTTGAGACAATGATCTACCTATCTTTATCAAAATAGACATTAGTACCACCCTCATTCATAAAGTATTCATAGACGAAGGGTTAGGAATTAATGTGACATCTCTTTGGCTCATTCAAAAACTCAAATATAATAAATAACATCTTAAGCAAACTCATTTAACATGTCTCGGATTCAACAAGACCAAACAAAGGCCACTTGGTTGTATTTGGCTCCCTCTTACTATCATACCTAAAATTATATGTACCAAGCTTATGGTCTTTGATTTACAATTATCTTATTATATACTCCTAGGATGCCCATGGACTCCTCATATGAGGGCTATAGCCTCTTCTAGATGCCAATGTATCAAGTTTATTCATAATGGCAAATGGTATAAACATGAGGCCGATCTTAACCCATGGAGTATTCAGCTTCCCAATCCTAAATCTCAATATTAGATTCCCACTATTCCAAAAATTAATTTTCTTTACCTGAATTCATTAATATGAATCCTGATTTACATGTTACTCTTGTTGATTCTAATGATGATGAGACAAACTATTTGTAAAACACATGCAATACTACAAAGCTACCTCCTTACATTTTAGAGTGGATTTTTCCTTCCTTGTTACCTTGTGATCGTACCATCCTTCTTATCGAGGAGATCACCAATTTCCCTCCTCCATGTAATACACATGAAGCTTCCTATACAAAAGATGATTTCACGTGTAATGACTATGGAGTGGCTAAGCTACTTCAAGGCACTTTTATTATGTCACCACATAAATTTAGTGATCTAGGCATCTCACCTCTTGAATTTCCTTTTGAGTCACAAGAATGTACTATTTATCCAACCTATGATGATAACTATATTATGGCCTAAGCTCAATCAAGAGATTTGGATATTCAACATTATCAAAAACCCTTAGCTAAAATACAATCTATTAACTGAAATTTTCATACCATTTTCATGGATTTCTAGTTAGAACCTATAGGTCATATACCTCCAATTAATTATCCACTTCTTGATATTCCTTAAGTGGTTGAACAAATCTTACCTCTCACATCTTTAGAACCTCTCCCTGTCAATGGTTCCAAAGATAAACCAATGACATCCTATCAATCTTTCTCTACAGCTTCTTGATACTCCTTAAGTGGTTGAACAAATCTTACCTCTCACATATTCAAAACTTCTAGAACCTTCTATACCTCCTATCACATCAGTTATTCTTCTAGATCCTCTCCTCGTCAATGGTTCCAAAGATAAACCAATTACATCCAATCAATCTTTCTCTACAGTTCCACCTACTCTCGAGATCACTCTCGATGCCAAGTCTAAAGATGTATGCTAGATGTCACCATGGTAACAAAATCATTGATCTTGAAGTAGAAGTGGAATATTATGGACCTATACCTATATTACCTAATGATGAAGACATCCTTGAATTGTTCCATGCCTGAGAACCTCAACTTCCTCAACAAAATCACAAACTTGGGAATTTCAAGTGAAAGGCCCCTCATTTTAATAACTTATTGCTAGCATCAATCCTAAAACCAACCCTATTTCCTATCTTCCCAATGTACCATATCATTTTCAAGATGAAAATACTATACTTATCAAGGAAACTAAAAGAATAGAATATGGCACACCCTCATGGCCTTGACCTCTAATAGTTTTTATAAAACTCATGTCGATCGAACATGATAACTTTAACTTATTCTTCGATAAATATCACGAGACTTTTTCTTGGTCATATGAAGACATGTCTGAAATCAATCCTAGTATCATGGTGCATAGAATCATCACATACCTCGATGCTAAATCTGTTCGACAAAAATAGCAAAACTTTCCCCCAAAGTTTTCACCATATGCCATAAAGAAATTATTAAACTATTAGATGCCAAATTTATAAAACTTATGGACTATTCTGAATGGGTGTCAAACATTATTCTCATTCACAAAAAGTTACCATGGTTATTTGCATTTGCATCGAATTTCGTAACCATAATTTTGTTTGTCCTAAGGACAATTTTTCATTACCTTCGATAGATGCCATCGTCAATTCCACTACTAGATGGTTTTTCAATCTATAATCATATTCATATCTCCCTTGAAGACCAACACAAAACAACTTTCACCATGGAATGAGGCACCTATTGCTATGCTAAAATGCCCTTTGGCCTTAAAAACACTAGAGCTACCTATCAGCGGGCTATGACCCACATTTTTCATAACCCTATCCATAAAGTTGTGAAAACCTTTATGGATGATCTCAATGCCAGATTCAAAATTTGTAAAACTTATCTTTTTTATCTTGTCATCATATTTGATCGATTCATCAAATATAAAGTTAGACTTAACCCATACAAATGTGTTTTTGGCATTACATCTAGTAAATTGCTAGGATCCTTAGTCTCTCCTCTCAGTATTGATGTCGATCCCACTAAAATCAATGCCATAGTCAATATGCCTATTCCTCATTCCATTATAAGCATTTATATTTACCTTGGCAAGCTTGGGGAAATCTGGCGATTCGTCTTCGAAATGGATTATCGCATTTAATCTATTAATTCCATTTTAAATAAAGGTAATGCTTTAGAATAGATCGATCCTTGTCAGAAGGCATTTGAAAACATGAAATAATCATTAATCCATCTACCTACCCTTCGTCCAACTTTTAATGATCATCTTTTGATTTTGTACATTTATTTTATCCCTGTATCAGTTGGGGAAATGTTTGCCCAACAAGATGATACTAGAAGAGAGTATGTTATCTACTATATTATTTGAGGCCTCATCAATCAAGAAAAATGTTATACCAAAGTAGAACATGATTAACTCTTTATATATTTTGCAATTGAAAAGCTTCATCACTATATGCTCTATCAAATAACTTATGTCTAGTTCATTCTGACCCACTTCGTCACTTTTTCTCCAAAGCTTTTTTACCTAGAAATAGAATTGGAAAGTGGATGGTTATCTTAATGTAATTTGACTTTCATATCATCACACAAAACACTATCAAAGGACAAGTCATTACTGACCAACTTGCAGTGACACCCATACCTACTACTAATCATCTTCAAGCTAGCCTCATCGATGATAACATTATCTATATTGAAGGTCTCAATCAGGTTATCTCTCTTAAAGATTACTTTCATAACTTCACTATTGATTTAGAAGAAAGTAATCAAGAATATTCTTATATCATTTTCAATACTACTAAATCTAAATTAGTTATCAAAAAACTTCCCAAAATTAATGTTGATTTACATGAAGACACCTAGACCCTTCATTTTGATGGTGTCAAATGCCTTCAAGAAGTTAGGGTAGGTTGTATTCTAACTAGTCCTCATGGTAAAATAATCCCTTTGACATTTTGGCTTACCTTTGATGTCACTAATAACATGGTAGAATATGAAGCATTAATCATAGGCATGAGAGTGACACTTGACTTATATATTATTTATCAACACATTGGGTGACTCTCAAATCATTTGTCGTTAGGTTAATGGTGATTATCAATGTAAAAGTGAAAATCTTATCGCTTATCATCAAATGGCCACTACCCTCACCAAAGAATTCACTTCTTTTACCATCGATCCCATTCGAAAAGATCAAAATAAAATTGTTGATTCTCTTGTTTCTTCAACATCCTTACTTCATTTGCATCAAGTTATAAATGATTATTAATTTATTATTCAAATAAGGAAGTCCACGTCTTCTATCCAATCGTAAGATTCACTTATTTGTCATATTGAAGTTATCACCCTTCGACAAAGCCCATGGTATAAAGACATTATCCAATTCCTCGAACATCAAACTTATCCTCCAAACACAAATTCTTGTGAAAAGATTATAATTCACAAGCAATCCTTCAAATATGTCTTTTGATATAACACCCTTTATTATCTCAACATCAAAGGTACCCTAATCCACTATGTAATGAAAGAAAAGGTTCATCATCTCCTTAAACAAGCACATGGGGGAATTTGTAGTGGTCACTATAGCAGACATGATATAGCACACAAATGTCTACGTATGTGATACTTTTATCCTACTCTCAAAAAGGATGCTATTGATTTTGCTAAAAAGTGTAGTCCTTGCCAACTCCATGATGATCTAATCCATTCACCACTAGGAGAGCTCCAAAGTATGAAATCTCCTTGTCTATTTTCCATGTGGGGATTAGATCTCATTAAAAAATACTTTGGTTACAAAATCAACATTTTTATCATCATGGCTATTGAATATTTTACCAAATAGGTAGAAGCCATGCCTCTTGTCAACATTACAGGGACTACTATTTCCAAGTTTATCCTTAACTAAATCATTTGTTATTTTGGAGTTCTCCATACTATCATTTTTTATAATAAAAATAATTTAAAGAACAAAGACGTGAAATAGTTATGTGCTAAATTCAAAATATCTCACATATTTTTCACACCTTATCATCCACAATGCAATGGCCAAACTGAGGCCACTAACAAAATTCTAGATAAAATCCTTCCAAAAACCATCTGTGAAACCCACACAAATTGGCATATTAATTTATATCTCGCACTTTGGGCCTATCGTACTAGCATTTGTACTATCATTGGGAAAACATTGTTCTCTCTAGTCTATGGTTCCGAGTCTGTCTTACCATTATAAGTTTAGCTTCCCTCCTTACCTATATATATTCAAGATATCATTCCTGATGAGGAATTACATGAAGTTTGCCTTCATTCTTGTGATCTTCTCAATGAAAACCATTTAGCCACTCTAATACATAATCATCAATACAAGGCTTGTATCACCAAGTAACATAGCAAAAAAGTTAAAGTCCATACTTTCAATGTTAGTGATCTAGTTCTTAAATTAGACTATACCTATGATAAATAAGGTAAATTTGCCCAAAAATGTTGGGGCGCTTATTGAGTTCCTAATGAAGGCCATATTTTCAAAGATCCCACTAATGCACAATTATTGAAGTAATTTACTTAGATATTTTCCTTCTAATCATATTTTTATATGTTATCTTGCTAACACTTTTTGCAAGATTTCTACATGGGTCTTACTCTGTGCAGTAGTTTATCTTTCCACAAACCTTAGTTCCTTCCCTTTGTCCTTTGATTTATTTTTATCATGAGTTGCATTGTAATATTGTGGATAAGACCCTATTTTCTTCATGAATTTATTTTTCTTCCATTGATTTTTTCTATCAAGTTTTTTATTTTCCAATGCTTTTTTCACCTTGTTGGATTTATCTTTTATGAGTTGCAATGTAAGACCATAAATAGGACCAGGACTTCCTCACAAACACCATTTTTCTCTTTTTTTAATTCACCCTCTTGGGTTTCTCTTGTTGGAGAGTTATCAATGATGTCATGAAGGTGTCCAAATGAGTGGATGAAGTGCATTGATAGCCTAAGTAACAATGACAAAATGTGCAATGTACTTGTCCTAGTGCGCTTAAGGGAGGCTTGGTTGATCTTTAGTTTTGGATTGATTAGATGTGTTTAGGGATGAGTATAGTTATTTGAGAATGTGGAAGGCATCCTATCAATGGTCAAGGATGATTGGAGATCTTGTTGCATAATTGAATTTCATCTAGTTGATCATATTTTTCGTCTAGACACTTTGGGTCTAGGGACATAAAATTTGAGTAGACAATTTGATGATGTCACCATTTCCATGTGAGAATGAGTCAAGGGGAGTTGATCATATGGTTTTGATCACATTATTCCCTAGTTTCTATGCACTAAGTCTTAGGTCATGCACCTAAGCACAATCAAAGATATATGGGTTCAAAGTTGGGCTCCCAGGGATTTTGATAGTGTTTTCCCATAGCCAATTTTGCAATGTGGCAAGAAGAGTCTAGTAAGAATTTTGATGATGGAATATATCGTACGTGTGGATATTTAAAAACAAGATGATCATATAGGTTTGTTAAATTTTGAGCCTAGTTTATTTATGTTAAATCTTAGGTCATGCGTTGAAGCACGTCAAAAGTTATGCAAGTGCAAAGTTGGCCTCCTATGTAGATTTTGACATAGTTGGATTTATGGTAGAAATTTTTGAAAAGGGTTTGTAATGGTGATATATCTCACTCATGTGAAGGTTTCAAGAGTAGTCTGATATATGGTTGGATTCTCTTTTGAAAGGTGATCATATGGTCCAAATTTTATTTCATATGTCTAAACACAAAATAAGTTATTGAGATTCAAAGTTGGCTACTCAGATAGATTGTAATGGTCCCCATAGTCATTTTTTCACAAGTTAAAGTTTGAGAAACATCAAAGATGTGTATTTATCCAAGAAGTCAGGAAGCAATGAGATGGTGCCAAAGTGTTTTGTGTCTAATGTTAAGCAGAAATAAAGATCGAGCTTCTTTTAAGGATCAATGATGAGTAGGCGATCATATAGTTAGAGATCAATGGTGTGTATTAAATTCAAGAGTTCAAAGTGACAATTTCTTAGCATTGTTAAAGACTAAGCTAGGTACAGAAGATCTATAGAGCACATTCAGTCAAAGTTTCTAGATTACATGAGATGAGGTCAATTATCAGATGTTTAACATTTGATCATTGACACCTATGTGTTAAAGTTTGAACAAGATTGACAGTGTGAGATTGATCTAAAACTAAGAGGACACGATATGTGAGCATAGTGTTTGAACTTTAATTATGACCATTTGTTTTTGAATATTTGCATGTAACAAAGGGAAAAATTAGTCTGTAGTTTTTGGACCATATCTTTTGATCAAGGATGATTTTGAACATGTTGTAAAAAGTAAATTTGTAGAGGAATCCAAGGTGAATCTGAAAATATGAATTTTAAAGTCTAATAATGTGTATGGTCAAAGTTATGAAGGTTCAAAGTTGACTGTGTGTTTGTGTTTATGTTTGTTCTACAAGTGATCCGAGAAGGATAATTGATCTCATTTTGATGTTGTTTTAATGTTTAATGATGAATTAGCTATTATAGTATGTTATAGAATCCATGAGGATGTTCTATGTGCATTATGAAGGTTTGACCAATAATATGTAGTATGAACAAAGGCTTAGAAGGTGACTGTGTGTTCGTTTATAATGACTATATGTACAGAGAGTTGTTTAAGCAAATTGTGCTTAAGCAAGTGGGTAATGTGATGGTTGTTGGCACTTAAGGAGGACCTATAGATCATATTGAATGGGTCCATGTATTTTTAAAGTGATCATGTGTTCTTAGTTTTCTTGAAGAAGTGTCAAAGATTTGAATGGGTCTCCATAGGACCTAAAAGTGACTTAGGCCTATTTGAAAGTGTTTTGTGCTAAATTGTGGTCCATGTGAGATGTCTTAAGGGTGAAGGAATGTATTGTGGCTGAGAAGGATTATTTTGGACTTGATAATTTATGATTTCTATATATATAGTGAAACAAAATCTATTGGTTTCTAGACATGTATGTGAGATTTTAGATAAGGCTTGTGTGAGTTGTATGCATTGAAGCGAAGAAGGAAGGATAGGTAGTGTGCCTTTTGGTTGAGTTAATGAGAAGAATAGTTTTTTTACTATGTTTATGACCTATAGGTCATGTTTATAATGTCAAAATAATGGTCTTGTAAATTGAGGATATGCAAAAAAGTTTGAGCATGCATATGAGGATAGTTTGAGTGAAGAAGAGAGTTTGTGGCATGCCTATGTGAGAGGCTTGTTTGAGATATATAGAGAGAGAGAGAGAGTTTTGTAGGGGTTAGAAAATAAATATCCATCATCAATTTTTGAAGACATCATTTCTAAGGTAGAGGTGTTCAAAATAAGGTATAAAGGACTTGGTCTTCCTTAGGGGCAGTTGCTCCTTGTGAAACAGGTGTTTCACTAAATACCTTTGATTAGGTGGATATGATCAAGGTTTGTTGGTCTAAAGGAGTTGATCAGTCTCTTGTTTGTAATTTTTTATAGGATATTAGTCCATGTGTTTCAGGCTTGGGGTTTTATTCCCCATGAGGGTTTCCCATAGGAACTATATGTTACGTGTTTGATCTTGTGTATGCATTGAATGAATGAGCTCTCTTGTTAATGTTGCTTGATCAATTTGATCTATGATATTTGTTTAATAATTTGAAATGGTTGTAATTATTATTGAAATATTTGAGCTCACTGATTCACCCCCCCCCTCTTAGTGTATGTACCTCTAACATCTCTTTTATGAATTGCAGTATAAGACCATGGATAGACCCAGGTCCTTCTCATAAAATCACCATCTTTATTTAATTCAGTGTTCCTTTTCTAGAATGTTAAAGAATGGCTACAAGTTTGTGATCCCATATTATCATCTTTGTTTTTTGTTTTCTTTATTAGATAAACTTGCACAACAAACTGTGTTGACATGTTTCCCTACAATTACAAAATTCTCATGAGGAATCACACTTCCTTGTCATTGTATCCCTTTTCACCTTTGTCATATTTTTTGTGATTTGAATTAATTCAAATTGTTTCATGTTCATTTCCCTTTATTTATTTTCCTTTCATTCCGCTTTGGATAAAACAAAGTCAAAATCAAGGTAGCACTTTTATTTCACATGAATTAACAAGACTCTTAGACGCCATGCTCTCTAAGTTCTCTTTCTTAGCAACCAAGTCCAAAATTTTCAAATGATAGTCATTTTCAGCACCCATGTTTGGTTTTTTGAATTCGTATGGAGGAATAAAAAAAGCCATCAAAAGTTAAAAGACAAATCATTTAAAATAAAAGGCAATAATCAAAAGGCAACATAAAAAGTTAAAAGTCAACATCACACCAAGAGACATTATTCATAACACATCTTTTATCTATGGTGCTACCTACTTTCTCATGCAACTATCCAATCTTTATAATAGATCGATAGCTCTATAAGGGATCTTGAAGAATGGAGAACATATTGTGGGAAGGTATGTCTATTTTACTTTTCATGCATATAACCTTCATGGGATGATATTTATACTTCATTTGGTGAACTAAGATTTGTGTGGCTAGGAGAAGTTATTTAAAGTTCTTAACGTCGAAAGTCCTCTTGTTTTAACAAACCTAATTTAAGTGTCTTGACTTTGATCAAATGTTTCTCTACCTTGATTTTTTCTTCATTTTCCCCTCCACCCATTTCATTTCCCCCCTTGATAGGAAAGTTTGATTCTAAATTTGTTTTCCCACTTCTATCTTCCCTCTTTTTCATATCTTAAAACAAGCTAGCACTATTTTGTTTCAGTTTTATCCATCTTTAAAACAAAATAGTATGCTTGAGTGACTATGGTGTACGTTCTTTACACCATTGCTTTACATTTATAGAATTGTTTTTGAATATTTTTCATTATTGTACCTCCTTTTTTTAGACACTTGTGTCCATTTCTACTTTCAATTAATTTTTTCATTGTTGAGTGAAGTTGACTTGTTACTTCTCACTCACCAATGTTGTTTTTCATTTTATATATTTTTTTATTGATGATTGAGTAAGGATTGTTATTGATCACTCATCAATGTTGTTTGACCATTTCTTGCCCATTTTTGTTTAAGGATTGTTACTATTTTCACATTGATGTTTGATTATCATTTTTACTTGTATCCTTGGTTTGACTTGGTTTGTCTTTCTTACTTAAATTTTACTTGTTTGAGTTCTATCATTTAGTAGTCTTGGCTTTTTGGTTACCTGATTTACTTTAAAATTTGACTTTGTCATTTGGTCCTAACTTAGCATTTGTCACCTCAGCTTCTCAAATTTCTAAGTACGTCATGCATACATAGTGTCAGTTATCTTGGCTTTCCTACATTTGTTTGTTTTTGCTCTTTAGTTTTGTATCCTTGTGTTTGTCCAAAGCAATCTTTGCGCCCTCCACAATCAAAACTATAAACACAACAGACAATCATCCCACAATAAAGGTAAGTCAAGGTACACATACATTAATTTTATTTTTTAATTATTTTATGCTTTAAAATACTATAATTTATTTAGCTTCAGTGTTGTGTTTTGTTATATTTCTTTTTCAAAGCACCATCTCCCATTGCACCTTCATGACACATGATGAGCTTCGAGTGTAGCATATGTGTACACATAATATTTTCAAACTTTGTCAATTATTGATGCTTTCTTTCTTACAAGAACCCATCGAGACTTCTCTCTAAATGTACGCCTATAATGAAGCACCAGAAAAGGGGTGGGTAAACCATTGGTGTTTTTCAAGATTATTGTCCCTTATACCAACACTTGGTATTTAATAACCATCTCTTATACACTTTCCTAAGTTTTGACACCTCTTTTACACACTCCTCTAAGCAATTTTCCACCTTACTTGGCACCTGTCTAAGCCTAAAATCCCTTTTTGACATTTAGCATACACTGTCAGACTAGGCCGACCCTGTATTTAATTTTTTTGAAGTACATTATGGGTCTAGGTTGGCTCGAATTGACCTAGACTAGGACCTAACTTATTTTTATCAAATAACGGTACAAATTTGAATGGGGCCGACCCTATCAACTAAACTTTTGAAAAGGTTTAGGGTTATATTCAGTTATATATACACATTCATTTTGTCATTTTTTAGAATAAATAAGATTTAATTATTCATTTATTCTTCTTTACAATCTGCTCTTCCACCATTTTACTTGAGGAGTTATTGCTTAGGGTTTATACTTGGAAAAGAATCTTGTCTTGTGGAAAAGTCTTGAATGTTTAGGCCTTTCTTAGTGATCCTTACAAACCAAAACCTCTTGTGAAGCACCTTTGGCCAAAGTCTCAATGATTTCATCTTCAAAGTAAGTATCTCTAAATTTACTCCTCTATCTTAGTAGATAGAAGTAGCATAAGTAATGACTTTTAAATATATTACTCTCTTCATGCATTAGGGTTTTATCTATACATATCTTAATTAAATTCTCTTATACATGTTTAATTTTTATGTTTATCACTCCCACATTGTGCCACAAGATTTGGTGAGCACTAGATTAGATTTTACTTTAATTTTCAGTGAATATGAAAACATAAGATCTAGCTAGATTTATTACATAGTGTTGCTTGATTATAGGTTTTGGAACCCTCTCTAGTGATGTTATTGTGGTAAGAGATCATTTAGTTAGGTCTAGAAAATCCATCTTAGTCATGACCTTGAATATCTAATGTATCAACAACCAAAAAGTAAGTAGGATTTATCTTCTCTAAGATAGAATTGATTAATAGGTCAGCTGCATTTTTATTTGTATACATTCTCGTGAACCCAATGTGATTCAAATCTTTGTATGTTTTATTTCACACATTCATTTTATCATCATATTATATATTTCTATTTTTTCAGTACTGTATCAAACCTATCAATATAGTTCTAACAGTCTGTGTACAGTTTGACACAATCACCCTAAGATGACTATGTTCTGTCTATGCAGGGCTTTTCCAAATATAGGTGACTGGATCGATTAGCTCAACACGGTCTTTTTTCAGATACAGGATTGTATACATAGTTGAACCAGTCAACTCTATTCACAATTCTTATTTTTCAGCATATAAGTCTACAAACATAGTCAAACCAGTCCACTCTATTCACAACTTCTATTCAGCACACAGGTTCTACAAACTCAATCGATCCAAGTGAATCTATTCACAGAATATTTGAATCAACACTTGAGCATCACAACATAAAATTTTATAATCTAAGCATCTTCAAAGCCATCAAGGTTCATTCTTACTCTCTTTATGATTCCAATTTTTCATTTTCAATGTTATTTTTCACAAGTTTGCAATCTATAAAACTATAGCCCTACAACAAACTGGGTTGACTATATCGGTACAGTTCTATATATATATATATATATATATATATATATATATATATATATATATATATATATATATATATATATAAGATAGAGTCAACCTATTCGATTGTGGTCTTCTAGATATTTTTTTTTTAGAATAGTAGTGATCCAGTCGACTCTATTCTACATTGTTTGCATACAATGTCACCTGAACTGACTTTGTACTCTTCACAGTCAAGAAATTAAATATTTTTGCTAGTAATTATTTCATTTGTTTGTATGCTTAGAGTAAAAAACATAGATTAATTAGGTGGTTTTTTAATTTATCGATTTAGTCACATTATTTTTTTCTTTTGCACAGACTTCCAAATCACTTTATACAAAAAAATATTAAACATTTGTCTTTCTAAGACCTACCTACTTGGATTTCATCACTAAGGGGGACGCTGATTTGGTTTTTTCACCAAATATAAACATATGGTTGATGGTATATATTGGCAAAGCACCCAACATGCTTATCGCTACAAGATTGTGAAGTGAGGGGGCATGCCTCAATACCAAGCTAATACCATCGTCAATACATATCACTTTCAGCCTAAACTTCTTAAAATCATCTTTAAATTTTTTTTTTGTTCTTTCTTACAACCAATTTATCATCACATTAATTTCAAACTTTAGTGTAATTTAATAACACTTAGGAATGATGAATTAGTTAGAATTTACTTTCAAATTTGTTTCTTGCTCTTTGATCATTGCATTTTTTATTGCAAAACTTGCATTAGATAGCATTAGTGCAAGGTTTGTATTATGTGTTTCAATTGAATCAATCACATTAATCCAATTACTTTTTTCCTTAATTTCATTTACTTAGATATTATCTTGTAAAATCTTTCTCTATTTTTAGAACATTATCATCCCTATCAACATGGTCCCTTATAGACTACTCATCTTGCTTACCTTCAGTACACAGTCATTTTACATGAGTCATTTTACATGACTGTGTATCTTATTAGCTTTTTCATTTTACCATTTTCAAGTACATAGTTGAGTTATTCGACTATGCATCTTTTTCATCTGTTTAGTTTCTTCATCTACAATTCCCTTCAACCTATTTTAGTTTTATCTTTTATAAAACATAGTTGACCAGTTCGACTGTGTCTTGTTGCATCTTGTTCTATAGACTTTTTCACAAACTCTGTTGACCCAATTGACTCTGTACATGTTGGCTGATATCATTCTATGTGTGACTGACTCTATCTCTTTTCTTCCTTATTACTTCTGAATCTTTGATTCTTTCTGCAAGCATCATAAAATCCCCTATCATAATCTTTTTGAATAACTTGAATCCATTTAGAAAGTATATGGGATGTTTTTTTCTTCATACCTTCACTTCTCAAGAGGATCCTCACTCTTGGAGCACCTCTTCTCCTCCCTCATCTTTCTATTGTAACATGGTTCAAATGACTCAGACATATGAGATTCGTGGTTCAAACATTTTTCATACTTATCAAGAAAATTCCCACCTTCAAACATCTTACCATAATGTGGAGGCGATTGATACAAGCATATCTAATAACCCATAAGAAATCCACCACCTAGAAACCCTCCCCGTAATACCAATTCAGGGAATCCTCCTACCAATACCAACCCACCAATTGATACAACTCAAATCCTTACACAAATATTGAAACAAATAAACATCATGCAAACATTTAACACCTCTCAAATGATGCAACTACAACATCATTTGATCAACATGCCTAACCAAGCTCCCATTTTTCTTCCAAAAAATAATCAAAATTTTATGCCTCCCCCTCTTAGAGATGTCATGGGAAATGTCGATCCCCAACCTATCATGCACAATAAGATGCTTCAACATATTCAAAAGAGTCTTTATCCCCTTTCATGGTATCTATTGATACTGGTAATATATCTCTAACTATTAAATATGATGTGAGTAAAGACCCTGCATCTTTTCTTAAGGCATTCGGTAATCTTTATAAAGAGTGGATCCAAATTAATACCTTCACCACATCTATAATTTTAGTTAAAACCTTTACTGGTATTGTATTAGAATGCTATAACTAACTTCCCCAACATTTTATACGGTAACTGGAGGATTTAGTCAACCCTTTAGTTAAAACATTTTAACATAATGATCTTCTCAAAAATTGTCTTAGTCATTTCATCAATGCTAAGAAATCCCCTAATGAATTAGCTCATGATTTTATCAAACGATGGACATAGTTGGCTCATAAGGCTGATCATAACATGACTGATGACAATTTGTTTAAACTTTTTATAATGGCATTAACACCTTCACTCCAATACAAGGTTTGAACTTTCGCTCCCTAAATTTTAAATGATGTTGTTGACCAAGCTAAGCGTCAAGAATTATTAATGAAACAGTTTGAACCTATCACTAATATCATCAAGTGATCTTTCCAACATTCCACCAATGTGATAACTGACAATCTTGCTCAACCCAAACCAGGAGTAGCTAAATCAAAACATCCCCAACCTTCCCATACATCATTAACCATGCAACAAATGAAACAACTTTTAGTGCCTTCTAAACCATTCATGTATTCTAATAATCCCCCTAAGTGGTATGATCCTAGTCAATTTTGTTAGTTTCACGTCGATATAGGTCATTCCCATGAAACATGTTGAAGGCTTACAAAAATTTTCATTTTTTTTTATGTTTGGTGATTCATTCAATCATGATACCATGATCAAAATTCATCATCAAGATTATGTTAATGCTTCTCAAGAGAAACAAGCTTCGAAAGCTTCTTCTTCTAACAAGCCAAAAACTTTCTCTACATCTAACCCTCAATAATCAAACAAGGATATTTATGTGATTGATATCAATTATGATCAATACTATACTAATTCACAATATGTGAATGCGGTTAAGGTCAATTATCGATGCAAACCAACCCACAAAGATCATATCGCCAAAGCAAAGAAACTATCTTTAAAAGATCAACTTCTAAAAAGATTCAACTATGTAGTTTTTTTATTCAACTTATTCACCCATGTGTCATGAGTAGTGGTTCACACAGACCCATCACTCATGAGAATGAATGGTCCACTTAGCACTCATTGCATCTAGGTGATGCTCATAGGGGTGAAGCATTCGGCCTTCCCATGAGTAGTGGTTCACATGAACCCATCTCTCATGAGAATAAATAGGGTAGCAAGCTAAGTGGGCTTAACCTTGGAAAAACTCCATGGTTAAGTGTGCTTGAGTTAGAGTAGTACTGGGATGGGTGACCTCCAAGGAAGGCCCAATGCTTCACCCCTATGAGCATCACCTAGATGTAATGAGTGCTAAGTGGACCATTTATTCTCGTGAGAGATGGGTTCATGTGAACCACTACTCATGAAACATGGGTCAATGATTTTGACTTGAAAAACTACATAGTTGAATCCTGATAGCAATATCATAATTTGAATTATTGTGGAAAATACCTCCTACTTATCAACTTCTAAAAGATACTACTACCACTAACTTATCTTTGGAAACCAATGAAGAACCACCTCCTCAATCCAAACCTCCATCCACTTATCTTCCTAAACATATTTTACCCTCAAGGCCTCGTGTTGATTCTTCCTCTTCCAAAACTCATTGAATTTTCTTAGAAGAACTCAACTCTATGCCTTGAAAAAATCCTCTCATGGAGTTAGTTCGCACTTTTCCCTATCATCATAAATTCCTAATATAACAATTGCAAGAAATCAAAGAACCATCTTACTTAGATGATGAACCACCTTCTCATGAGCCTCAACCAATTAAAGTTCATACCATTGAATTTATTCATCCTTCTTCAAAACCTTCCATAGAGTTCCTTGAAGAAGACATAATCAATGATGAAATTCTCATCCGAGCCAACGATCCACTTCTCTTTATCAAAATAGCTATTAATACCACCCTCATCCACAAAGTATTAGTAAACAAAAATTAATGTGACATTTCTTTGGCTCATTCAACAACTAAGATATAACAAATATCATCTTAAGCAAATTCATTTAACATATCATGAATTCGATAAGAACAATCAAAAGCCAATTGGTTGTATTTGGCTCCCTCTTACTACTGAACCTAAAACTATACATACCAAGCTTATGGTCCTCGATTTGCCATTATCGTATATTATACTCCTAGGACGCCCATGGACTCCTCGCATGAGGGATATAGCCTCTTCCGAAAGCTAATGTATCAAGTTTATTCATAATGGAAAATGGTATAAATATGAGACCAATCCTCACCCATGGAGTATTCAGCTTCCCAATCCTAAATCTCAATATCAGATTCCCACTATTCCAAAAATTAATAGTGTTCCTTTACCTGAATTCATCAATATGAATCCTGATTTACACGTTACTCTTTTCAATTATAACAATGATGAGCCAAACGATTTGAAAAATACATGCAATACTACCAAGCTACCTCCTTACATTTCAGAGTGTCTTCCTCCTTCCTTGTTACCTCGTGATCATACCATCCCTCTTATCGATGAGATCACCAATTTCGCTCCTCCATGTAATGCACATGAAGCTTCCTATTTAGAAGATGACTTCACGTGTAATGACTATGGAGTGGATAAGCTATTTCAAGACCCTTTAATTATGTCACCATGTAAATTTAGCAATCTAAGCATCTCACCTTTCGAAGTTCCTTCTGAGTCATAAGCATGTACTATTTCTCCAACCTATGATGATAACTACATTATGGCCCAAGCTCAATCAATAAATTTAGATGTTCAATATTATTAGAAAACCTTAGCTAAAATGCATGCTTTTAATCATGATGTCCATACCATTTCCATATATTTTGACTTAGAACTTGCAATTCATATACCTCCAGTTAAATCTCCACTTCTCAATACTCCTTGGGTAGTTGAACAAATCTTACCTCTCGCATATTTTGAACTTTTAGAACCTTCTATACCTCCTATCACACCAGTTATTCTGCCAAATCCTCTCCTTGTCAATGATTTTAAAGATAAACCAATTGCATCTGATTAATCTTCCTCTATAGTTCTACCTACTCCTGATATCACTCTCGATGCCAAGGCCATAGACGTACACCAAATACATTATGAATATGATCACCATGGTTACAAAATATTTGATCTTGAAGTAGATACGGAATATTATGGACCTCTACCTATGTCACCTAATGATGAATCAATCCTTGAATTTCTCCATGCCTAAGAACTTCAACTTGCTCAACAACATCACAAACTTGAAATTTTCAAGTGAAAGGCCCCCCATTTTAACTTCATTGCTAGCATTGATCTTAAAACCAACCCTATTTCCTCTCTTCCCAATGTGTCATATCATTTTCAAGACAAAAATGCTATGCTTATTGAGAAAACTATAAGAATAGAATATGGCACACCCTCATATCCTCAACCTATAATAGTTTCTAGAGAACTCATGCTACCGAACATGATAACTTTAGCTTATTGTTTCATAAAGATCATGAGACTTTTGCTTGGTCATATGAAGACATGCCTAGCATCAATCCTAGTATCTTGGTGCACAACATCATCACATACCCTGATGTCAAAATCATTCGATAAAAATAGTATAAATTTTCCCTTAAATTTTCCACCCTATGCCATAAAGAAATTATTAAACTATTAGATGCCAAATTTATCAAACCTGTGGTGAATGGGTGTCAACATTGTTCCCATTCGCAAAAACGTTACCATGGTTATTCACATTTGTATCAACTTTCATAACTTCAATCTCATTTATCCCAAGGATAATTTTCCATTACCTTCGATAGATGCCATCATCGATTCCACTATTGGATATGAAATTTTGTACCTCATGGATGATTTTTTGGGCTAAAATTAAATTCATATCACCCTTGAAGACCAACACAAGATAACTTTCACCATGGAATAAGGCACCTATTGTTATGTTAAAATGTCCTTTGTCCTTAAAAATGTCAAAGCTACCTATCAGCAGGCTATGATCCAAATTTTTCATGACCTTATCCATAATATTGTGGAAACCTGTGTGGATGATCTCATTACGAAATCCAAAAGTCATAAAACCCATCTTTCTGATCGTACCATCATCTTTGATTGACTCATCAAATATTAAGTTAGACTTAACCCCTACAAATGTGTTTTTGACCTTACATCTGGTAAATTTCTAGGGTTTTCAGTGTCTCTTCGTAGTATTGATGTTTATCCTACTAAAATCAATGCCATAGTCACCATGCCTAATCCTCATTCTATTCTAGATATTTGTACTTACCTTGGTAAGCTTGTGATAATCCAATGTTTTGTCACCAAAATGGCTTAGCACATTTACTCTATTAATTCCCTTCTTAAGAAAGGTAATGCTTTAGAATAGACTGATCCTTTTCATAAGGCATTTGACAACATGAAATAATCATTGCTCCATCCACCTACCCTTAGTCCACCTTCTAATGATTGTCCCTTAATTTTATACACTTCTTCTACATCTGTATCAGTTGGGACAATGCATGTGCAACAAGATGATACTGGAAGAGAGTATGTTATCTAATATATATTCGAGGCCTCATCGATTATGAAAAATGTTATACCAAAGTAGAACATGATTACCTCACTATATATTTTGTAGCTAAAAATTTTTATCACTACATACTCTATCAAACAACTTATGTCATAGTTCATTCTGATCCACTTCGTCACTTTTTCTCCAAAGTTTTTTTACCTAGAGATAGAATTGGAAAGTGGATGGTTATCTTAATGGAATTTAACCTTCCCATCATCACAAAAAAATATTTCAAAGGACAAGTCATTGCTAACCAATTTACAACAACTCCCAAGCCCACTACTAATCATTTTCAAGATAGCCTCCCTAACGATAACATTCTTTATATTAAAGGTCTCAATCAGGTTCTCTCTCTTAAAGATTACTTTCACAACTTCACTGTTGACTTAGAAGAATGCAAGCAAGAATATTCCTATATCATTTTCCATACTACTAAAGCTAAAGTAGTTATCAAAGAACTTCCTAAAATTAATGTTGATTTACACGAATTGCACCAAACGCCTTCAAGGAATGGGGGCAGGTTGTGATCTAATTAGTCCTCATGGTAAAATAATCCCTTTAAAACTTTGGCTTACCTTTGATGTCATTAATAACATGGCAGAATATGAAGCATTAATCCTAGGCATGAGAGCGACACTTGACTTAGATATTGCTTATTTACACGCTTTGGATGACTCCCAAATCATCTACCATCAGGTTAATAGTGATTAGTAATGTAAAAGTGAAAATCTTATCACTTATTATCAAATGGCCACTACCCTCACCAAATAATTCACTTCTTTTACCATCGATCCCATTCCAAGATATCAAAACATAATCATTGATTGTATTGCTTCTTTGACATCCTTATTTCATTTGCATCAAATTCTAAATGATTCTCAATTTCTTATTCAAATAAGGAAGTCCCCATCTTCTATCCAACCACAAGATTCACTTATCTATCATATTGAGGTTGTCACTCTTTGACAGAGCCCGTGGTATAAAGACATTATCCAATTCCTCAAACATCAAACTTATCCTCTAGACATGAATTCTCACGAAAATACTAGAATTCACAAACAAGCCTTTAAATATGTCTTTAAATATAACACCCTTTATTATCACAATGTCGAAGGTACCCTGATTCATTGTGTAATGAAAGAATAGGTCCTTTCTCTCCTTGAACAAGTACATGGGAGCATTTGTGGTGGTCACTGTAGCGTACATGCTACAACACACAAATGCCTACATATGGTATACTTTTAGCCTACTCTCAAAAATGATGCTATCGATTTCGCTAAAAATTTTAGTCCTTGTAAACTCCATGATGATCTAATCCATTCAATACTAGTCGAGATCCAAATTATGGAATCTCCTTGGTGATTTTCCATGGGGGATTAGATCTCATTGGCCAACTAACTCGATGATAAGATGAACATATTTTTATTATCATGACTACTAAATATTTTACCAAATGGGTAGAAGTCATGCCTCTTGTCAATGTCAAAGGAACTACTATTTATAATTTTATATTTAACCAAATCATTTATCATTTTGGAGTTCCCCATACTATTATTTTTTATAATGGCGGTAATTACAAGAACATGGACATGAACTAGTTATGTGATAAATTCAAAGCATCCCACAAATTTTTCACACCTTATCTTCCACAATACAATGGCCAAGTTGAGGCCACTAACAAAATTATCCATAAAATCCTTCAAAAACCTATCCATGAAACTCACACAAATTGGCATCTTCATTTATATCCTACACGTTGGGTTTATTGTACTAGCATTTGTACTGCCACTGGGGCAACACCATTCTTGCTAATTTATAGTTTTGAGCCTATCCTACCATCAAAAGTTGAGCTTTCATACTTACATATATATCTTTATGGTATCATTCCTGATGAGGAATTACATAAATTTTGCCTTCATGCTTTTAATCTTCTCAATGAACACCATTTAGCCACTCCACAACATAATCGTTAATACAAATCTTGTATCGCCAAGCAACATAATAAAAAGTTTAAAGTCTGCACCTTTAATGTTGGTGATATAGTGCTTAAATTAGACTATACCCATGATAAAGAAAGAAAATATGCTCCAAAATGGTGGGGCCCTTATTTAGTGAAAGACATTCTTTGTCCTAGCACCTACTACCACCAAACTAATGAAGACCATATTTTCAAAAAGTCCACTAATGCACAATTCTTGAATAAGTAATTTGTGTATACATGTAATATTTTTAAACTCTATCAATTACTAATTCTTTCTCTCTTGTAGGACCCTGTTGAGTCTCAATCGCTTTGAGTGCACGCCTTAAAAGATGCACCGGTAAAGGGGTGGGTAGACCATTGGTGCTTCACAAGATTGTTATCCCTTATACCACCACTTGTTATCAACACAAATTTATCCTACACATTTTCTTAAGCCTTATCTCCTCTCTTGCACACTCTTCCAAGCATTCACTATCTTACTTAGCCCCTTCCTAAGCTTAAAACCTTTTTTGATAGTTTACATTACACTGTCGGCCCCATCGACCCTGTATTCAAATTTTTAAAAGAATTTTACGAGTCTAGGTCAGCTCTGGCCAACCTAAACCAAGACCTAACTTATTTTTAGCAAATAATGATATAAAGTCAATTAGGCTGACCCTGTCGGTTAAATTTTCAAAAAGGTTTAGGGTTAGATTCAACTATATATACACATTCATTTCATCATTTATTAAAGATACAATAGAGTTAATTATTCATTTACATTTATTTACAATATGCTCTTCCACCATTCTACTTGAGGATTTATTGATTAAATTTTATACTTGGAGAAGAATCTTGTCTTCTGGAAAAGTCTTTGATGCTTAGGCCTTTTATAGTGATCCTTATAAACCACAATAACCTCTTTTGAAGCACTTTTGGCCAAAGGGAGAGATTGAGTCTCAATAGGTTCATTCTTACTATCTATAATTTCAATTTTTCTTTTTCAGTGCTTTTTTTTCACAAGTTAGCAGTCTGTAAAACTACAACCCTATATCCAACTGGGTCGACTATCTCGACATAGTTTTGTAGCTTGTTTTCTATCTAGAAGACATTATCGACCTATTCGATTGTGTTCTTCAAAATCTTGCTTTCACAAAACAATAACGACCCAATAAAATCTGTTTTACCTTGTTTATAAACAGTATCGCCTAAACCGACTCTATACTCTTCACAATCAAGGAATTAACTTCTTTTTGCTAGTAATTAATTCACCTTTTATTTCAATTGTTTACATGGTTCGAGTAACAAACATAAATTAATTATATGAATTTTTAATTTACCAAGTTAGTCACACTATTTTTCTCTTTTGCACACACTTTCAAATCACTTTGCACACAAAAAGCATTAAACAATTATCTTCACAAGGTCTACGTACTTAGATTTTATCACCAAGAGAAAAGCCAACTTAGTTTTCTGGTCAAGTATAAACATGTGGTTAATGGTATATATTGGCAAAACACCAATACCAAGCCAATACTATCGTCAATACAAATCACTTTCAGCGTAAACTTATTGAAACCATCCTTATATTGCTTTCTAATTCCTCATTACAACAAACTTCTCAAACATATTAAATTTAAACTTCATTATAACTTAATAACACTTAGGAATGACCAATTAGTTAGCATTTACTTTCAAGTTATTGCTTGCTCTTTTTTCATTGTATTTTGTATTACAAAACTTGCATTAGCTAGCATTGGTGCAAGGTTTGTGTTGTGTGTTCTAATTAGATCAATCATATTGATCCAATTGTGTATGTACTTATTTTCATTTTCGTAGATATTATTTTGTAAAACTTTTATCTATTTTTAGAACACTGTCATCCCTACCAACACAGTCTCTTACAGACTGTTACGAATATCTAATGCAATACACATTCAACTTGTCTATGTCTCATTATCTTCTTGTTCAGCCCGTCTACGCAATACACAGTCAATCTATCTAGTTGTGTCTTATTTTTTCTTGGCATGTTCCCTCTTTAGCAATACATAATCGACCTACATGACTATGTCCTCTTTTTATATATTTTATTTCCTAGTTTATAGAACACAGTCGACCAACTCGACTATTTACCTGTTGGCCTATATTATTCTCTATTTGATTGACTTTGTGTCTATTTTTAATTCTTGTTCCCTATTCTTTCTTCAAGCATCATGAAATCTCCTATTTGAATCTTTTTGGACAATCTAAGTCCATTTAGACGCTATATGGGATGTTTTTTTCTTCCTACCTTTACTTCCTAAGAGGGTCCTCGCTCTTGGAGCACCTCTTCTCCTTTCTCATATTTCAATTGAAACATGGTCCAAATCACTCAAATTGATGAGATTGATGGATCAGATCCTTTTCATACTTATCAAGACAATTTTCATATTCAAACATCTCACCATAATGTGGGGTCAATTGACACAAGGCTATCTAATAACCCCATAGGGAATCTACCACCTAGCAACCCTCCCCTTAATACCAATTCAGGGAATCCTCTTCTAAACACTAACCCACCAATTGATACAACTCATATTCTTGCACAAATGGTGAAATGAATGAACATAATGCAAACATCTAACACCTCCAAAATAATGCAATTACAACATCAATTGATTAACATGGCTAATCAACCTCTTGTTCTTCTCCTACAAAATAATCAAAACTTTATTCCTCCACCCCTTATAGATGTTGCAGGTAATGTCATCCATCGACCTATCATGCACAATAAGATTCTTCAACACATATAAAATGAGCATTTAGCCCCTTTCATTGTTTATATTGATATTGGATCCAAACAAATACTTTTACCACAACCAAAATTTTAGTTAAAACCTTCACCAATGATGTATTAGAATGGTATAATCAACTTCCCCAACATTTTATATTGTAACTAAAAGAATTATTCAATCCTCTAGTTAAATAATTCAAACACAACGATCTTCCTGAAAATTGCCTTAGTCATTTCATCAATGCTAAACAATCCCCTTCTAATCAGCTCATGATTTTATCAAACGATGGAAATTTTTGGCTTACAAGGCTACTCACAACATGACTGATGACAACTTGTTTGAACTCTTTATAAAAATATTAACACCTTCACTCCAATACAAGGTTCAAATTTTTGATACCCAAATATTAAATGAGGTTCTTGACCGAGATGAGTACCAAGACTTGTTAATGAAATAGTTTGAACCTAATACTAAAATCATTAAGGGATCTTTTCAACATTCAACCAATGCAATAACCAAAAATCTTCCTCAACCCAAATCAGGAGTAACCAAAGCAGACAATCCCCAACCTTCTCATATACCATTAATCATACAACAAATGAAACAATTTTTAGTGCCCTCTAAATCATTCACATACCCTAATAATCCCCCTAAATGGTACGATCCTAATCAATTTTATTCATTCCATACTAATATAGGTCATTCCCATGAAACATGTAGAGGGCTTACAAAATTTTCCATTTCTTTTATGCTTGGTGATTCATTCAATCACGATGCCATGATCAAGATCCGTCATCAAGATTACATTACCATTTCTCAAAAGAAACAAGCTTCTAAAGCTTCTTCTTCTTACAACCCCAAATCTTTCTCTACATCTAACCCTTAATAAGCAACTAAGGATATTTTTGAAATTGACATCGATTATGATCAATATTATACCAATTTCCAATATGTAAATGTGGCTAAGGTCATTTATTGACACAAACCAGCCCATAAAGATCCTGTCACCAAACCAAAGAAACCATCTTTAGAAGAGCAACCTCTCAAAGATACTACTACTACTCACTTATCTTTGGAAACCAATGAGGAACCACATCCTCCCTCTTAACCTCCAACCACTTCTCTTCCTCCTAAACATATTTAACCTTCTAATCCTCGTGTTGGTTCCTCCTCTTCCAAAACCCATTGAAACTTCTTAGAAGGTCTCAACTCTATGCCTTGTAAAATTCCTCTCATGGAGTTAGTTCATGCATCTCATTATCATCGTAAGTTCCTAATGCAACAACTTCAATAAATTAAAGAGCCATCTCCTTTAGAAGAGGAACCTTCTTCTCATGAGCCTCAACTAACATAGGTACATACCATTGAATCCATTTGTCCTTCTTTGAAACCTTCCATAGAGTTCCTTGAAGAAGTCATGATCAATGATGAAATTCTCTTTCAAGCTGATGATCCACCCCTTTATTAAAATAGCCATTAATACCACCCTCATTCGTAAAGTATTAGTATACGAGGGGTCATGCATTATGTGACATCTCTTTGGCTCATTCAACAATTCGACAATAACAAAGATCATCTCAAACAAACTCATTTGACATGTCATGGATTCAACAAGAATGATCAAAATCCACTTGGTTATATTTGGCTCCCTCTTACTATTGGACCCAAAACTATATGAATTATGCTTATGGTCTTTGATTTACCATTATCTTACAATATCTTCCTAGGTCACCCATGGACTCATCGCATGAGAACTATCGCCTCTTTTGGAAGCCAATGTATCAAGTTCCTTCAAAATGGAAAATGGTATAAATATGTGGCCATTCCTAACCCATGGAGCATTCAACTTCCTAATCCTAAATCTTAATATCGGATTCCCACTATTCTGAAGATTAATAGTGCCCTTTTACCTAAATTCATCAATATGAACCCTGATTTACATGTCACTTTTGTCAATTCCAAAAATGATGAACCCAATAACTTGTAAAATGCATGCAATACTACCAATCTACCTCTTTGCATCTCAGAGTAGCTTCCTCCCTCTTTATTACCTTATGATCGTACCATCCCTCTCATCAATGAGAACATTGATTTTCCTCCTCCATGACATAACCATGAAGCATATTATACAAAAGATGATTTCATGTGTAATAATTATGGAGTGGATAAATTATTTCAAGATCCTTTAATTATGTCACCACGTAAATTTAGTGATCTAGGTGTCTCACCTTTTGAAGTTCCTTTTGAGTCACAAGCAAGTACTATTTCTCCAACTTTTGATGATAACTACATCATGGCCCAAGCTCAATCACAAGACTTGGATGTTCAACATTATAAGAAAATTTTAACTTAAATACATGCTTTCAACTGTGATGTTCATACCATTTCTACAAATTTTGAGTTAGAACTTGACGGTCATGTACCTCTAATTAATCCTCCCCTTCTCGATACTCCTTGGGTGGTTGAACAAATCTTACCCCTCGCATCTTCAAAATGTATAGAACCTTTTATCCCTCCTATCACCCCAGTTACTCTACCCGATCCTCTTCCCATCAATAATGTTAAAGCTACACCAATTCAATTCGATCAACCTTCCTCTATAGTTCCACCTACTTCTGAGATCACCCTCGATGTCAAGGCCATAGATGCACACCAAAAAACATTTTGAATATAAAAACCATGGTAACAAAATTATTGATCTTGAAGTAGATGTGGAATATTATGGACCTTTACCTACACTACCTAGTGATGAATCCATCCTTGAATTTCTTCATGTCCGAGAACCTCAACTTCCTCAACAACATAAAGAACTTGAGAATTTCAAGAAAAAGGCCTCCCATTTTAACAACTTCATTGCTAGCATTGATCTTAAAACAAATCCCATTTCCTCTCTTCCCAACATGTCATATCATTTATAAGATGTAAATGCTATGCTTATCGATAAAACTACAAGAATCGAATATGGCACCACTTCATGCCTTTGACCTATAACAGTCTCTAGAGAACTCACACCAATTCAACAAGATAGCTTTAGTTTATTCTTTGATAAATATCATGAGACTTTCACCTAGTCATATGAGGACATGCCTAATATCGTGGTGCACAACATCATCACATATCTCGATGCCAAACCCACTTGGAAAAAAAAAAAAAAATTCCTTCAAAGATTCCAACTTATGCCATACAAAAATTATTAAACTTTTAGATGTCAATTTATCAAACCCATGGATTATTCTGAATGGATCTCCAACATTGTCCCCATCTGCAAAAAAGTCACTGTGGTCATTCGCATTTGCATCAATTTTCGTAATCTCAATCTCACTTGTCCCAAGGACAACTTCCCATTACCTTCAATAGAAGCCATCATTGATTCCATTGTTGGCTATGAAATGTTATCCCTCATGGATGGTTTTTTGGGTTACAATCAAATTCATATTGCCTCTGAAAACCAACACAAGACAACTTTCACCACAAAATATGACACCTATGGCTATGTTAAAATGCCCTTCGGCCTTAAAAATGTTGGAGCTATCTATCAGCGGACTATGACCCATATTTTTCATGATCTTATCCATAATATTGTGGAAACCTATGTGGATGATCTCATCACCAAATCCAAACGCTGTAAAACTCATCTTTCTAATCTTGGCATCATCTTCGATCGACTCATCAAATATAAAGTTAGACTAAACCCCTAAAAATGTGTCTTTGGTGTCACATCTGGTAAACTTCTAAGGTTCTTAGTCTCTTTTCATGGTATTGATGTCGATCTTACTAAGATCCATGCTATTGCCAACATGCCTATTCCTCATTTCATTCCATACATTCATACTTACCTTGGCAAGCTTGGGGAATTACGATGATTTGTTCTTGAAATGGCTTATCATATTTATTTTGTTAATTTCCTTCTAAAAAAAGGTAATGCTCTCGAATGGACTGATCCTTGTCAAAAATCATTTGATGATATGAAAGAATAATTGCTCCATCTGTGCACCCATCGTCCACCTTTCGTCCTTTAATTTTGTACACTTATTCCATACTCGTATCAGTTGAGGCATGCTTGCCCAACAAGATGATACTGAAAGATATTTTGTTATCTACTATATCAATCTAGGTCCCATTGATTATGAAAAATGTTATACCAAAGTAGAATGTGATTGTATTGCTATCAATTTTGTAGCTGAAAAGCTCTGTTATTACATGCTTTATCAAACAACTTATGTCATAGTTCATTTTGACCCACTTCATCACTTCTTCTCTAAAGCCTTTCTCTCTAGAGATAGAATTGGAAAGTGGATGGTTATTTTAATGGAATTTGATCTCCACATCATCATGCAAAAAGATGTCAAAGGACAATTCATTGTTGACCAACTTACTGTAGCACCCATACATGTTACCAATCACCTTCATGACAGTCTCCCTGATAATAACATCCTCTATATTGAAGGTCTCAATTAGGCTATCTCTCTTAATAATTACTTCCATAATTTCACTGTTGATTTAGAAGCAAGTAATCAAGAAGATTCCTTTGTCATTCCCGATACTACTAAATCTAAAGTAGTCATCGAATAACTTTTTGAAATCAATATCGATTTACATGAAGATACTTGGACCCTTTATTTTGATGGCACCGAATGTCTCCAAAGTGCTGGGGCAGGTTGTATACTCATTAGTCCTCATTTTAAAATTATTTTTTTGGTATTTTGACTTACTTTTGTTGTCACTAATAACATGGCAGAATATGAAGCATTAATTCTATGCATGAGAGCGGTACTTGACTTAAATATTACATATTTACATGCTTTTGGAGATGCCTAACTCATTTACCGACAAGTTAATGGTGATTATCAATGTAAAAGTGAAAATCTTATTGCTTATCATCAAATGGCCACTACCCTTGTCAAATAATTTGTTTCTTTTACCATCTTGTCCATCCCTAGAGATAAAAACTCTATCGTTGATTCACTTTCTTCTTCAGCATCCTTATTTCATCTACATTAGGTTCTCACTAATTCTACCTTTCTTATTCAAATAATAAAGTCCCCATCTTCCATCCAACCACAAGATTCACTTGTCTATCATATTGAGAATATCACCATTAGATAGAGCCCATGGTACAAAGATATTATCCAATTATTTGAGTATCAAATTTACCCTTCAAATACGGATTCTTGTAAAAAGACTCATATTAGCAAACAAGCTTTCAAATATGTCTTTTGATATAACACCCTTTATTATCATAAGACTGAAGGTACCCTGCTCTAATGTGTAATGAAATAAGAGGTTCCTCCTCTCAATTAATAATCACATGAGGGCATTTGTGGTGGTTATTATAGTAGACATGCTATAACATGCAAATGCTTACATATGGGATACTTTTGGCCTACTCTTGAAAATGATGCTATCGAGTTCGCTAAAAAGTGTAGTCCTTGCCAACTTCATGATGATTTAATCCATTCGCCACCAGTTGAGATTCAAACTGTGGAATCTCATTGGCTATTCTCTATGTGGGGATTAGATCTCATAGACAAACCACCTAGATCAGAAGATGGGCATATCTTTATCTTCGTGGCTACTAAATATTTTACCAATTGGGTAGAAGTCATGCCTCTCATTAATGTCACAAGAACTACTATTTCTAAATTCATTCTCAATCAAATCATTTGTCATTTTGGAGTTCCCCATACTATCATTTCTGATAATGGTGGTAATTTCAAAAATAAGGATGTTAAACTCAAAATATTTCATAAATTTTCCATGCCCTATCACCCAAAATGCAATGGCCAAGCTGGGGCCACTAATAAAATTCTTAATAAAATACTCCAAAATACAATCCGTGAAACTTGCATGGATTGACATCTTCATTTATATCCCGTACTTTGGACTTATCACACTAGCATACGCACTGCCACTAGGGCAACACCATTCTTGTTAGTCTATGGTTTTAAATCTATCCTCCCATTAGAATTTGAGTTTCCCTCTCTTTTTATATCTCTTCATGATATCATACCCGATGAGAAATTACGTGAATTTTGCCTTCATGCTCTTAATCGTCTTGATGAGCACCGTCTCTCTACTCTGCAACACAATTGGCAATACAAGGCTTATATCACCAAAGAACATAACAAAAAAGTTAAAGTCCGCACTTTCAATATTGGAGATCTTGTTCTTAAATTAGATTATACCCATAATAAAGAAGGCAAATACACCCAAAAAAGGTGGGGGCCTTATTTATTAAAATATATACTTGGTCCTCGCACATATCACCTCCAAACTAATGAAAGCTGTATTTTCAAAGAGCCCACCAATACGCAATGCTTGAAAATTTACTTTGCTTAAATATTTCCCTTCTTATCATGCTTTCTATATGTTATCCTACTAACATGTTTTTTAGGGTTTCTATACGAGTCTCACCCTCTACAACAGTTTCTCTTTCCACAAACCTAAGCTCCTTTTCTTAGTCCTTTGGTTTCTCTTTCTCATGAGTTGCATTGTAAAATCATGGATAAGACCAAGTCTTCCTCGTGACTTCTTTTCACTGTTATTGCTTTGTTATATTCCAATATATTTTACACCCTCTTGGATTTCTCTTTTGTGAATCGCAGTGTCAGACCATGGATAGGACTAGGCTTCCTCACAAATACTATCTTTCTCATTTTTATTTTCACATACTTTTATACACTCTCTTGGAATTTTCTTTTATGAGTTGTAGTATAAAACCATGGATATGACCAATCCCTCATAAAATTATCTTTAATTAATTCAGTATTATTTTTATATAAAGTTAAGAAATGGTTACAAGCTTGTGATCCCTTGTTCTTAGCTTTAGTTTTTGCTTTGTTTGTAGATAAAACTTGCACAACAAACTTTGTTAGCATGTTTTCCTACACCTACAATATTATTATAATAAGGAATCATACCTATCTATCATTGTATCTTTTTTTTCACCTTTGCCATTTTTTTTGTAATTTGATTTAAATCAAATTGTTTCATGTTTCATTCCCCTTGATTTCCTTTCATTTCATTCCACTTTGGATAAACCAAGGTCGAATTCAAGATAGAACTTTCATTTCTCATGAATAAATAAGACTCTTAAACACCATTCTCTTTAAGTTCTCTTTCTTAACTATCTAATCCAAAGTTTTCATATGATAGTCATTTTTAGCACCCATGTTTGAACCTCTGAATCTGTATGGAGGAGAAACAGAAAAAGCCATCAAAATTTAAAAGCCAAATCATTTGAAACTAAAGGCAATGATACAAAAGATAATATACAATCGCATTAAAAGACATGATTCATAACACATCTCTTTTTTCTAATTGAAGCTCAAACTCCACTATTGGCCTCATTATAGAGTTGAGGTCCATTGGGGTGTGGTAGGGCAGTGGTTTGGAAAAACAAAATAAAAAATATTTTTGTGCTACATACTTTCTCACACAAGTACCCAATCTTCACAGTAGATCGATGACTCTATAAGGGGTTTTGAGGAACAAGGAACACGTTGTGGAAAGGTAAGTCCATTTTACTTTTTATGCATTAGCCTTCATGGAATGATATTCAAATTTCATTTGATGATCTAAGATTTGTGTAGCTAGGAAAAAAAATTCAAAGTCTTTAATGTCAAAAGTCCTCTTGTTTTGACAAACATAATTTAAGTGTCTTGACTTCGATAAAGAGTTTCTATACCTTATTTTTTCTTTCATTTCCCCTTCACCCATTTCATTTCCCCCCTTGATAGGAAAATTTGATTCTAAATCTAATTTTCCACTTCTATATTCCCTCTTCTTCCCATCTTAAAACATGCTATCACTTATTTGTTTTGATTTTATCTGTCTTTAGAATAAAACAGTACGCTTGAGTAACTTTGGATTACTTTCTTACATTATTACTTTACATTTCTCAAATCGCTTTAGTACATTTTAAATTTTTTCATTGTTGTAGTTATATTTTTTCTAGCAACTATGTCTGTTTTTATTTATACTTTTTTCATTATTGAGTGAGGTTGGCTTGTTACTTCTCACTCACCAATGTTGTTTCTCCTTTCACACACTTTTTTCCATTGATGATTGAGTAAGGATTGTTACTGCTCACTCATCAATGGTGTTTTATCATTGCTTATCCATGTTCATTTGAGTAACGATTGTTACTAATTTTACATTGATGTTTGATTACCATTTTTGACACGTGTCTTTGGTTTGACTTGGTTGGTTTGTCTTTCTTACTTAAATTTTACTTGTTTGAATTTTTCAGCCATTTAATAGCCTTGGCTTTTCAGTTACCTGATGTACTTTAAATTTTTGCCTTGATCATTTGGTCCTAACTTATCATTTGTCATCCTAGCTTACCAAATTTTCAAGTACATTGTGTCTACATTGCATTAGTTATCTTGGATTTCTTGTGTTTGCTTGTTTTTGCTCTTTCATTTTGTATCCTTGGGTTTGTCTAAAACAATCTCTATGCCCTTCACGATCAAAACTTCAAACGTAACATACAACTATTCAACAATAAAGATAAGTCAAGGTACACATAAATTGCTTTTATTTTTAGTTATTTCATTTCAGTCATTTGCTTTCAGTTATTTTATGACTTAAAATATTGCAATTTATTTAGCTTCAGCATTGTGTGTTTCTATGTTCTTTTCTCAAAGCAACATCCCTTGTTGTACTTGATTAACACGTGATGAGCTTTGAGTGGTGTATATGTATACACATAATATTTTTAAAATTTATCAATTAATGATGTTTTTTCTTGAAAAAACTTATAGAATCTCAATCTCTCTAAGTGCACACCTTAAAAGGTGCACCGAAAAAAGGGTGGACAAACCATTGGTGCTTCGCAAGATTATTATCCCCTATGCTACCACTTGCTATCAACACAACCTTCTCCTACACACTTCTCTAAGCATTATATCCTCTCTTGCACACTCCTGCAAGCATTAACTACCTTAACTAGCCTCTTCTTAAGCCTAAAACCCTTTTTGACAGTTTACATTACACTTTTGGCCCATCGACCCTATATTCAAATTGTTAAAAGCATGTTACGAATCTAGGTCGACTTTCACTGACCTAGACCGAGACCTAACTTGTTTTTAGAAAATAATGATACAGAGTTGATTGGGTCGACTTTGTTGGCTAAACTTTCGAAAAGGTTTAGCGTTAGATTCAACTATATATACATATTTATTTCATCATTTTTTAGAAAGACAACATAGTTAATTATTCATTTGTGTTTCTTTATAATCTGCTCTTCTATTAATTTATTGAGGGAGTTATTACTTAGGGTTTATACTTAGAGAAGAATCATGTTTTGTGGAAAAGTCATGGATGTTTAGGCATTTCTTAGTGAGCCTTACAAACCACAACAACCTCTTGCGAAGCACCTTTGACCAAGGGATAGATTAAGTCTCAACAGGGTCATCTTCAAGGTAAGTATTTTTAACTTTACACCTCTATTTTAGTAGATAGAAGTAACATAAGTAATATTTTTTTAATATATTACTCTCTCCATGCATTAGTGTTTTACCTATACATAGTTTAATTAGAATTATTTTATGCATGTTTACTTTTTATGTTTATTACCCCCACTTTGTGTCACAAGATTTGGTGAGCACTAAGTTATAATTTTACTTTACTTTGCATATACTTTTGTGAATATGAAAATAGAGGACCTAGCTAGGGTTATTGCATAGTGTTGCTTGACTAGAGGCTTTGGAACCCTTTTTAGTGATGTTATTGTGGTAAGAGATCTTTTGGTTAGATCTAGTAGATCCATCTTGGTTATGACCTTAAATATCTAATATATCAATAATCGAAAATGTAAGTGAGATTTATCTTTTCTGAGCTA
Organism: Torreya grandis; assembly: GCA_037957365.1. Lineage (NCBI taxonomy): Eukaryota > Viridiplantae > Streptophyta > Pinopsida > Cupressales > Taxaceae > Torreya > Torreya grandis. Next base: position 1,601,487 of record JARHVA010003692.1, on the reverse strand, counting down.
TGATTGATTAATAGATCAGTTACATTTCATTTTGTATACACTTTGCTTAGATATTTTTCTTATCATATTTTTATGTGTTATCCTACTAACACTTTTTGCAATATTTATACACAAGTCTTACTCTCTACAGCAGTTTCTCTTTCCACAAACCTTAGTTCTTTCCATTATTCCTTTGGTTTCTTTTTCTCATGAGTTACATTGTAATACCGTGGATAAAATCTAGTTTTCCTCATGGATTTTGTTTTCTTCCATTGATTTTTCCTATCAAGTTTGTTATTTTTCAATGTTTTTTGCACCCTCTTGGGGTTCTCTTTTGTGAGTTGAAGTGTAATACCATGGATAGGACCAAGCCCTCCTCACAAATACTATTTTTCATATGTTTTTGTTCACCCTCTTGGGTTTCTCTTTTATGAGTTGTAGTGTAAGACCATAAATAGGACCAGGCCCTCATCATAAAATCACCATCTTTATTTAATTCAATGTTCCTTTTCTAGAATGTTAAATAATGGCTACAAGTTTGAGATCCCATATTATTAGCTTCGATTTTTGTTTCTTTTATAGATAAAACTTGCACAACAAACTCTGCTAGCATGTTTCCTTACACATACAACATTCTCATGATGAGGAATCAAACTTCCCTATCATTGTATCCCTTTTCACCTTTGTCACATTTTTTGGGATTTGAAGTAATTCAAATTGTTTCATATTCATTTTCTTTGATTTCTTTTCCTTTCATTCCACTTTAGATAAAACAAGGTCAAATTCAAGATAACACTTTTATTTCACATGAATTAACAAGACTCTTAGACACTATGCTCTATAAGTTCTCTTTCTTAGCAACCAAGTCCAAAGTTTTCAAATAATAGTTATTTTTAGCACCCATGTTTGGTTCTCCAAATTCATATGGAGGAATAAAAAAAGCCATCAAAAGTTAAAATTCAAATCAGTTAAAACAAAAAGCAATGATCAAAAGACAACATATAAAGTTAAAATTTGACATCACACCAAAAAATATGATTCATAGCACATCTATGTCCAATCAAATCTCAAACTCCATAGTTGGCATCATGATAGAGTCAAGGTCCATTGAGTTGCGGTAAGCCATTAGATTGGAATAGGAGAATTCAAAACATAATCTATGGTGCTACATACTTTTTCATGAAAGTACTCAATCTTTGTAGCAAATCGACAACTCTATAAGGGGTCCTGAAGAACGAGGAACATGTTGTGAGAAGGAAGATTCATTTTACTTTTCATGCATATAAATTTCATGGAATGATATTCATACTTCATTTGGTGACCTAATATTTGTGTGTCTAGGAAAAGTTCTTCAGAGTCGTTAATGTCGAAAGTTCACTTATTTTGACAAACCTAATTTAAGTGTCTTGACTTCAATAAAGAGTTTCTCTGCCTTGATTTTTCTTTCATTTTCCCCTCCACCTATTTCATCCCCCCCCCCTTGATAGGCAAGTTTGATTCTAAATCTATTTTCCCACATCTATCTTCCCTCTTCTTCACAATTTAAAACATACTAGCACTACTTTGTTTCGATTTTATCTATCTTTAGAATAAGTGTTTGATTGACTATGGATTACTTTCTTTACACCATTGCTTTACATTTCTAGAATTGTTTTTGAAGATTTTTTATTATTGTACCTCTTTTTTTTTAATACCTGCATCTGTTTCTACCTTCATGTACTTTTTCCATTATTGAGTGAGGTTCGCTTGTTACTTCTCACTCACTAATGTTGAATTTTATTTTATGCATTTTTTCCATTGATGATTGAGTAAGGATTGTTAATTTTCACTCATCAATGTTGTTTTACCATTTCTTGCCCATTTTTGTTTAAGTGATGATTGTTACTACTTTCACATTGATGTTTGATTACTATTTTTACTTGTATCCTTGGTTTGACGTTTTTGGTTTGCATTTCTTATTTAAAGTTTACTTGTTTGATTTCTTCGATCATTTAGTAGCCTTGGTTTTTCAGTTGTTCGATTTACTTTAAAGCTTGACTTGGTCATTTGGTCCTAACTTAGCATTTGTCGCCGCAACTTCCTAAATTTTCAAGTTCGTCATGCCTACACAGTGTCAGTTATCTTGGCTTTCCTACATTTGTTTGTTTTTGCTTTTAAGTTTTGTATCTTTGGGTTTGGCCAAAGCAGTCTTTGTGCCCTCCACAATCAAAATTACAAACACAACAGACAATCATTCCATGATAAAGATAAGTCAAAGTACGCATAAATTAATTTTATTTTTTAGTTATTTTATTTCATTCATTTACTTCCAATTATTATATGCTTTATAATACTGCAATTTATTTAGCTTCAGTGTTGTGTGTTGTTATGTTTCTTTTTCAAAACACCATCCTCTGTTACACCTTCGTGACACATGATGAGTTTCAAGTGAGACACATGTATACACATAATATTTTCAAACTTTAACAATTACGAATACTTTCTCTCTTACAAGAACCCGTCGAGTCTCAATTTCTCTAAGTGCACGTCTTAATGGTGCACCAGAAAAGAGGTGAGTAGAGCATTGATGCTTCACAAGATTATTGTCCCCTATACCACCACTTGTTATCTACATAACCATCTCCTATACACTTCCTTAAGCTTTGACACCTCTCTTACACTAATAAATTCACCACCTTACTTAGCCCCTTTCTAAGCCTAAAACCCCTTTTTGACATTTACCATACACTGTCGACCTGAGCTGATATTGTATTTAAATTGTTAAAATCATGTTACGCAAAGCCGACCTAGACTAGGACCTAACTTATTTTTATCAAATAACAGTATAAAGTTGAATCGAGTCTACCCTGTTATCTAAACATTCAAAAAAAATTAAGATTAGATTCAGCTATATATACACATTTTTTCATTATTTCTTAGAGAGACGAGTTAATTATTCATTTACGTTTCTTTACAATCTACTATTCCACCATTATACTTGAGGAGTTATTGCTTAGGGTTTACACTTGGAGAAGAATCTTGTCTTGTGAAAAAGTCTATGGATGCTTAGGCCTTTCTTAGTGATCCTTACAAATCACAACCTTTTACAAAGCACCTTTGGTCAAGGGAGAAATTGAGTCTCAATGGGTTCATTTTCAAGGTAAGTGTCTTTAATTTTACTCCTCTACTTTAGTAGATAAAAGTAGCATAAATAATGGCTTTTGAATAAATTGCTCTCTCCATACAATAGGGTTTTATCTATACATAACTTAATTAGGATTATCCTATGCATATTTACTTTTTATGTTTATTACTCCTACTTTATGCCACAAACTTTGGTGAGCACTAAATTAGATTTTACTTTACTTGGCATTTACTTAGTGAATATAAAAACATAGACCTAGCTAGGGTTATTACACAGTGTTATTTGATTAGAAGTTTTAGAACCCTTTTTAGTGATGTTATTGTGGTAAGAGATCCCTTGGTTAAGTCTAGCAGATCCATCTTGGTCATGACCCCAAATATCTAATGCATCAACAATCGAAAGTGTAAGATTTATCTTCTTCGAGCTATGATTGATTAATAGGTCAGTTGTATTTTTCTTTGTATACAGACTTCAAAAACTCCTCTAAACACATCTGAGAATCATTAAACATAGTATTTATATCTCAAGATGATAAATAATATGAAGCAAAAAATGTGTTAAAAATGGAAGAAGGGGGAGATATATTATCTCACTCAAGTTCTGTTCTCTCATAAAACGGTTGGTTGTAAATAAAAATGATGCAAAAGCCATATTGTTCAATATCATGCACAGTAGTATGTCCAATATGATGTTCACCTTAAGTAAACAGAATCCGATCTTGGAAAACATTATATCCACATTGCTTAATGAAGAAGAGAAGGTTTCAACAAAGGAAGAAGTGTTATTCACACAAAACAAGCTCAACACTTCTTACAAAAAATATAAACATGTGACCAGAAATAAAAATGAAAAAATAAATACACATGTTTTTTATTGTAAAAGTCAGGATATGTTCTTAACTGCAAACAAAGAGCACAAGGTCTTCTCAATGGAATGGTGCATAAAAAATAATTGTGACAAAAGAAATTAATTAAGAGAACAATCCCTTTTTCCGATGATGAAGACGTTGCCCATCAAAGTGACGAAGAATATCTATATTAATATTTCTATGTTTATTTGTTTGTCATCACCCTATTGATGCACTAAGGGCGGGGAGGTTGGGGAATGCTAGGAATTAGTGTATATCATAGGTTAATATTAATGTGTGAAAAATAATAAAGTGGGTTCCATCTCACAAATTTTTTATTTGAGTGAATAAAGATTGTTTTAATAATCATCCTAGATTAGTAGAGAGAGACTGGGAGAGATAAGTGTGTGAGATTTGTAGGGATAAGAGATGGGTAAAGACTCTTTTATAAGAGCTCTATGAACTTGTGTCTGTGTAATCACCCTAAATTGGTCAAGCAAACACACATATTATGCCTTTTCATGGTCCTTTCATAGGAAACTATGACTGGAGAATATGAGCTTTATTCACATTTAGCCAGGTCCTCTTGTTTGTCTTATCTTGGTCTTACTACATTCTCTAGACATCTCTTTACCTATTCCCAGTCATCCGTAGCTTACCAAGTTTGACCCCTTTAAGGCCAAAGACCTATTTTAGACCTTGACCCATCCCCTAGGTCCCAAACCCCCCTGACAATAGCACCCAAATATGGACTACAACATTGAAACACAGTGTGTCTAGTTTATGATGCTGTTGTCCAAGCCCAATTGTGTTCTAACGATCAGTTTCTTCCATAGGATAAGTCTTACCCTTTTTCTTTGCTTCATTTCTAAGTTTTTCAATGTCGGTTAAATAGGATTAAAGATCTCAAATTTAAAATAACAAGACTTCTATAGAAAGGACTACAGAAGGCATTTTATATCTAGCACTTACTACTTTGGCACATTAGACATAATAAAAATCAGTGAATAATATAGCTCAATTTCTCTGCATCACACTTAGATTTGCATGCTTGATCAAGGAAAGGCCTAAACGAAATTCATTCTTTCATCAATCATGCATGTTCCCTAAGGGAGAACTACATCGGATCTAAGACCCTAACTTGAGGGTTAATGTAAGCAGCAATCAAAACAACATGGGTTCTTGATTGTGCAATCATTCTTCCCCTCATCCAATTTTTATCCCTTTTGTTTTTGACCTATTTGTCGTTTTCATGTGCGCAAACAAGTATAGGTACTGAAGATGGAAACAAACCTACGAGTTTCAATGACTCTCGAAGGCTAAAATTTGGTATGTAGGGTCTCCCGAAACAGACAAACAGAACCTAGAAAGCTCAAACCCACAAGATTATAGCCCCAAAACTATGACTACAAAGCTGGACCTCCAGGGGTCCCATTTTTTATGCTCTTGTCCAAGGAAAAAATAGATTTTTGGGCTCTGTTTTCGACAGTTTGCCTAGCCAGACCAACAAATATCAACCTCTGAACCTTCCGTTTTAGTCCAAAACTAGCTAAGTTTTATTCTCTTCCTTTTTGTTTGTTATTTTTAGGAATTAACGAAATACTTCTAGATTCAATAAATCAGTAGGCTAATTAAGGCACATTTATTACTGATTTAACCCTTAATCTAGAACCCTTTACTATTTAAGAAATTATCCACAAATTTTCCAAATTTAGTAAAACATTTGATGAACCTGACTTTGAATTTTCGCACAAAAACCTTAAAAAACCTAGGGCTAATTATTTCTAATTTTTAACAATATTTCCTTGATTTTTTCTAAATTTAAAAATCAGAAAACTACAAATTAATTGAAATATTTTCAATAAATTCACTAAAACCCTAGATTTTAAAACTAGGTCATCCAACAATAAGCCTACCTCTTTGCCAATTTTAGACAATTATTTTGGAATTTTTGTAAAATAATTACCTTTTCAAACTTTATTTCAAAATTTCAAAATCAATAGTTTCTTGTGTAAAAATTTAATTTTCAAAATTCTAATTTTTGTATAAATTATTGTGCAATTATTTCATTTCAAAATAATTTTTAGAATTTAAAATTATTGTATAATTTTCAAAAATTCTAAAACCCTAAAAAAAAACCCTAGATTCCCAAACTAGGTCCTCAAACCTCAAATTACCCTCCCTTACAATTTTTATAAAAATAATTTGAATTTATTGCAAATTGTTTGGGTTAGCAAAAGGTAATTTTTAAAATTCAATGTTAGCAATTCTTTGTGCATTTATTTGCTTCATAGTACTTTTCAAACTTCTCTTTGGTGATAAAATGGTCACAAAGGCACTTCATCCTTCTCATCCCATACATAAATTTCTTAATTTTTCTCACAATTATGATAATGAATGGACCAATTTACAAAATTGCACACTAGATAAAAATGTGGGAAATAATTTTATATCTAATGAAGATAATTACTATTGTTGCAATGAAGAATATTACCATGCATACGAAAGTGATAGTGAAGAATATATAGATAATCTCCTCTAAATCCTATCTCTTTTGTTCCTTCTTCTCAAAATAATACATTTGTTAAATGGGAAAAATACTTCTCACCTCAATCTCTTAGGCACAATGCACAAAGTAATCATGCACTTTTAAATGAACATCTCATTGGTGATGATTTACTTCCATGTGAACCTAATCTCTTTCTACCTTTTGTTACTGCTATGTTTAAAATACAACAATATAAATACGATAAAATAAAATTACCAAAGCATAGTTGAAATGATGCATTATGTGTTCCTAACTCTACTCTTTCAAAAGAATGTTCAAATGATAACTCTTCTACTCTTACTACTCATGTTGCAAATGAATAAAATTTATATATTCCATCCATGGATAGCATAGATACACATGATATTCCAAATTCCAATGATAACTTATTGCATATTAGAAAGGAATCAAAGCTTTCTCTTTCACCTCTCCCAAACAATAATGGAAGTCATTATGAATACAAGAGTGAACATGTAAATGAGTATGAAAATGAAAGTGAATATGAAAATGATACTTCAAATTCTTTTATTTCAAATGAACAAAATAAAGATTGTGATAATGCATGGAATAATGATGACTACTATGCATACAGTGAAGAAGTAAATGCATCTCATACTTCTAACTATTTTCTCACTCCTCTTAAGTCTCATGCATGCCAAAATGTTGATTTTAAATCTATGAATGAATCTACTTCCAATCATGCACATGTTAATTTAAATAGCACATCTACTACTAATTTAGAATGTGATTCACTAAAACATAAAGCTACCAATGAATCCCCCAAGCCACCCCTCACTTTAGTAGAACCCAACTCTCACCCATCACCCAAAGAAAATGGTAGCCCACATCTCTCTCACAAGGTCCAAGCTACCATTACTCCCAAGGTTCAAGTGAGCACACCACCTCTTTATGATCCAATTACTAAATGTAGCGTTCCTATGGCTAAAGTTAACAATCAAATTCAACAATTAAATGAACCACTTCAAGATAGTAATGTACCATCCCAAGAGATCATCTCTTTGATGCATGCAATTGGTGAATTACAACAAGTACATCTCCTTACACTGAAAAACAAAGCTTATAAATGTTGGATGGATGCCAATGATCTACATGGTAACCCTGTTCCAAAAACATTCATAAAATTTGCATTGCCTAAGCATCTCCAAACACCATTATTACCTCACTTTTATGGAACTGGAGATCCATTCGCACACCTTCAGGTCTTTCAGAAAGCTTTGTCACTTCAGACAAGTCCTTTGATTCTACTCAAGGGGAAGCACATAATTGGTTCTTTCATTTACTCCCCATTGGTTCATTAAACACATATAATGACCTAGAGGAGGCTTTTCTTAGGAACTATAGTATAAACACGGGGCCTCGTGTTACATATGAGAAACTTGTCACACTACATCAAAATTATTTTAGAGCCAGTAAGCAAGTACATCTTAAGATTTAAGGCTCATTTGTTAAGATTGATATACAAACCAACAGATCTAGAGGTTCAACATATCTTCACCAAGGGCCTTCACCAACCTCTCCTCGAGCATTTACTATATCAAACAGATCCTTGTTTTAGACATTTGTGTTACACAGTTCTAGATTTGGAAAATAAATTGGGATTGATTGAAGCAGATTCAGTTGATCGGATTACTCTAGATTTCACAACAGCATCTTCAAATACAACTACTACTACTCAACATCCACCATGTCCTAGACAAGATTGGAGACCACAACCAAAAAAATCAAATAGTAAAGAACAAAGAGCAAGTTTCCAAAACACCACCCACAGTATGCAATACAGAGAATTACCAACCAGCACCACTATGGTTTGATCCATAGCAGGATAGCCCATCTATCATATTTTTAGCACTACTAGCTAGGAGGTTAATAACATTACCTTCTATTCATCGATGTAATCCACATCTTTTACATCGACAACCATATCGAACCTTTTGTAATTATCATCGTATTCATGGACACAATGCAAATACATGTTTTCGACTGCGAGATTGCATTTCTAGATGTGTTGATAATGGTATTATAGCAATCATATAGGAGGCACCGAGATCTCCTCCATCATGGAACCCTAGACCTCATTCCTCCATGACTAAGTCATCCTAGGCATCCCTTTACCGGAATCATCAATCACTCATCGTGCAAGTGATGTGATTCCTAGGACAAAATCTCACAAGAGATATCCTATTCCAACTATTCAAAAAGTTTGGAAGCCAGTTCAGAGAACACAACCTACATATAGCACTGTTGTCTAAGGAATACATAGTGCAGTTCCATATACTTATCCAGCACCAGCGCATGCACGACAACAAAGTACAGTTTCAGAGAGAGATTCACTCCAGGCAAATTTTCCAGGGCCTATTTCATGCAACAATCCATTATGTTTGAGATCAAATGAGCATTCTCTACAACATAAAGTTTCAATAGCACATCCAATCAAATTATATTTTCCAGAGTTATCACAGCCTGCTACATTTAATGCATCACATACAACATCAGCGTCAGGACATGGTCTTATACAACATGAGCAATATGGGCACTTGTTCACTTGGCCGACAGGGTTCAGATAGTGTTATAACATAGTGTGATACAACATACATTCATTTCAACATCAATTTATAAATTCACTTAGTAGGGCAACGATGGAGCCAAAGGTCTAGCTAACCTTTGCATTCTTGAGCCGCTCTCGGGGAAGTAATATGCACATCGTACTATATTACATCCCCACCTACTAACAACTAACATCCCTGATTTTAGTTAACCATCCCTAACCAAAACTAGACTATCCTATCCAAATACCAACCTATCAAAATCCAAATCTTACCAACTCAACCTATCCAAACACCTTACCAATATAAAACCCAATCTACTCATTCAAACAAAGTCATCAATTTCAAACCAGCCTATAAAAGTACAGATATTACCAAATTAAGCTTCTCCAATTATTTTATCAATCTCAAAAACCAAATCAAATTCATCCAAGTAAGTTTGCCAATTACCACAAACAAACAAATTTTTGTTTACATATGATTATAATTCGAAATCAATAAGCCTAGCATCGCATTTATCAAAACATCACATTCAAGCATATAAAAACATCAAATCACATATCCAAATTACCAATTTACCAAACAAATACGGCAATCAAAATCAATACTAGATCAACCATTTCCAAAATAAACCACTTACAATCCATGTACCAACATATTCCAGAATCCATAACACGAATGCAAATGAGTTCAAAATCAAACCAACATCTATATATATCTCGTGAAGTTTTCAAAACATATACATCATGACAAAGTACAATCAATCATGAATAGGCGTCATGCCCTCACTCTTGGTCTCACTCTCTCCTCCCGTGCTAGTCCCATAATCCTGTCTCGCAGTTGATGATCCTACACCTCCTCGAGCTCCTGAATGCCTCTTACACCGATTATCTTGCTCCAACAAACGACCATACGCCTCACGCAAGTCTGCATGTCACCACTGAAGATCCATATAATCATCTAAAATCTTGGAGCTCACCGCTCCATAATTCGAAGGAGGCATCCTATGCCTATCTCGCTTAGCCCTAATCTCATCTCGCTCCCCTGCTGCCTTAACATAGGCAACTGTAGCTATAGTAGCTCGGTCAAACAAGTGAGCATAAACACTAGTCGTAACCGTAACTCTCTCTATCAAGCCCTCCACAACATCATTAGGAACATGCCGTGTAAGCTCACGCAGTGTAGACATAATAATAGTCTCCTAGAACACAGCATCCCCACCACTAACCCCAGCACATGCCTCGCCCTACACACCCACCGCCTTACCTGAGTTCAACAACATCACACTCCATTAGTCATATATAATCTACAAATAACAACAAAAACATACATAAATATATAAGCCACATTACAACCACTCACCTCCCACCCTCTGAATCAGCTCAGGTTGCTCGTATTCAGGAACATCTAGCACATCAGCTTGATATAGTGGAGCCCATCGATGCCTCGACCACCACACCGTATATGCCTCGATACAGCCCACATCATCTACACCAGCAACGTCTATAATCCCATTTCGCACATCCAATGGCAACAGTGCCAACTCCGCCTCAGTCGGTTTGGGATGAGTTCCCACTCTCGCTAGTACCCACACACTCCTCAATGCAGGAGGAAATTCCTGTCGAACTCCGAACTACCTAGTCACGCGCTCATATTGAAGGCGCTCATAAACTCCAGACCAACGATCATGTAACCAACCACTCTCATGTACCGCAACTGCTCTCCATACTCTGGGCATCCAGGAAATCCTTTATAGGGCCTCCATCTAATGTCATCAGTGACCAATCTGTCTAGCAACCACCTGTAATAATCTGTCTCGAGGGTTCGAATAACCAACTCACTAGTCCAACACTCATAAAATCGCTATGGATATGCCCAACCCACCCTGGGCAATCCAATCAACCGCACAACTGCTATATGCTCATAAAGCCCAGCAATGCAACAAAGTGACTGCACCCACAACATCGAAGGTTGAAAAGTCAAAAGCCCTGAGAACGAATGCAGAGATCACAAGTGACATAACCACAAGCCACAAATTAAATATCAAGCATTTTTCTAAGATTGATGGTATGTGGATGAGCATACACATTATGATCCATGATCTGCAAAATAAGGGCATAATTCAGTATATCAAGATCAATGGAGTGCATTCATCCGAGAAGAGATGATTCGATAATACGAGATCGACATTGACATTTTAACAAAGATCAAGATGAATGTAGAAGTGCCAGGTGTCATAACTATGGGGAATATAACAAAGCAACCAATAGCGTTCGATTTTTCAAAGATACTTGTGTGTGTGTGTGTGTGTGTGTGTGTGTGTGTGTGTGTGATATTATGATATTTTATTTTATGTGTAATTATAATATGTAAATTATTATTCTGATTGAGATTTTGCAAGCCTCGTTACATTCAATTGCTAAAACAACCCATTTGCACTACTTTAGCTTCAACTCAAGCCAATGTTGGTAAAATACAATAATTATGGTCCACAATCATATTTAAACCCCATGTTTGTGATGGTAATTCGAATTATAAGTTCCTAAATGGCTGAAATAGTTGGTGTGCCAATGGTGTGACTTCATTCCAAACTATTTGGAAGGAATCTACACCCTTTCATACACCAATTATTTGAATCACTTTAGTATTAGCATAAAGACAAAAAATAAGATATGCGACTTCAAGGTTGAGAATAGTTTGGTTTGATTTTGTACACCAAGTGACACTACTAGGTGATCCATTTCTCAAGGCCTACACTAGACCATACACTAGTGCATGGTTATGGATGATGTATAAATTTCAAGTTCAATTTTTGAAAATATGCTTTAGGAGATATTAAACTCTTCTGACTTCCATTAGAAATGATGAAGTGTATTGTCTCACCATTGATCTACATTTATTAATGAAACAAAAAAATTAGTTCATATAATTTCTTGTTGGGAGAAGTAGAGATATTTTTAGTACCAACCATATCATTGGGTTTAGCGTAAACCTATATAAATCTTTGTACAAATGAGCAGGCATAGTCCTCTCCCACGAAAACACGGTACCATACATCTTAGTACTCCGAACCACTCTGTGCATCTTATAAGCAATAGATACTCTACTGCCATCCATAGCAAAAAAAGAAGCCAATAATACAACCAATCACTTCTGCAGGGACATAACACTCGACTGCATAATAACCGACAGTAATATATCACTGTCACTACCCCTACAGTGTACTCCTGCGAGCATCCCTGAAAAATATCTAAATGCACAATCAATGGCATCCACACCCATGTCATCCTGCAACAACACTCGTCGTCCACTGATCGACAAATGTAAAATTTGATACACATCCTCTAGAGTCACAGTAATCTCCCCTATCGAAAGCCAAAATGTACATGTATCAACATTCCACCTCTCACATAAGGCGGTGATCAAATATCTATCCCACCACACTGTACCAAGATCACATACATGACCCAACCCAGCGCTATCAATAACAACATGCTCATCAACAGATAACGGCAATAATCTCAGATTCTCCATAACTTGGCCTCTACGAAACTCTCTCATCCGCACCTCACCCTGAAAACACCAGTAAGCAGACTATATGTCAGATAACCAATGCCAAGGACAAACAGCTAAGAAATACAAAAGCAGGAACTCAAAATTTGAAAAAGCCATCCACGTTAGACAACAACGTTGCAAAAGGACACTAGCATTGGACAACACTGGAACCTAGACAACAATGTTGACTCGAGGACAATAGCACCGAAACTAATCAAATAATTTTTAAACCACTTTAAAATGACTCAAAATAGCTAAAAAATGCCAAAATCAAGGCTTAGGTACGAACAGAAGTCAAAAACTATCATTACTTACCAAGGAAACCCCTCGCCAGCATGAATCTACACTACCAACTGCTCATAACAAGTCGCGACAGGTGCTCATCTCCTCGGCATCTTCTCACTCCACAACTCCAATCTCAAACTAGTCAATACACAAATGAATCACAATTTAGTCAAATCTTCCCTATATCAAACCACTTTCTCAATAAAAGCAAAATTCTACTTGCCCATAACTTGAGCCCCGTAGCCCCATTTTACAAACAATTTTGTTCCTCAGAATCATGATAATGACACCTTCGACATAAAGCAGGACTCGCTTTCTTTCTACATTATTTGTCTACCATGACACACATGTTTGTACACCTATATGGTACTCAGATTGGTCCTCACCAAATAAGCATCCATTCAAAACATTCAAACCCAGCCTGTTTTATCAAATCAACCTTATATCCCATTCAATCTATTTTTACCTCATTTACCTACCATGGCACGATAGCGTCTATATATCTACTAAACCCAGATACAAGCTTTGACCCTAATCAACCAAAGATACCTTTCACTCCTGGTAATTCAATTTCACCAATTCAACAATAGCCTTTCAATCTATTTGATACATGCCAACCACATTTCTATACGTTCTTGCACTAGTCTTTACTTTTGGCTCAACCTCCTCTATCACGAATCTCGTCCCTTTCCCCAAAAGGGGGGCATCATTCATAATATCCCTATTCCCATAGTTTATCCAACATACCTATTCAATACACCATGGTTCTCACACCTTTAGCAATCAAATTATCAGATTCAGCTCAGATCGATCAAGATTTCACAAGTGGTTCAGACTCCAAGGGTCACTTAGCATTACTCAGCTCAGATCAGTCAAAATTTCACAAGTGGTTTAGACTCCAGGGGTCACTTAGCATTACTCAGCACATATTGGTCAAGATTTCACAAGTGGTTTAGACTCCAAAGGTCACTTAGCATTACTCAACTCAGAGTGGTCAAGATTACACAAGTGGTTCAGATTCCAGGGATCACTTAGCCTTACTCAGCTCAAATTGCTCAGATTATATAGTGATTCAGATTACATTAGGGTCACTTAGCATTACTCATGACATTCAGAGGGATACACCTTCGGTTTACAAATATGTAGATTATCCAGATACCAGATTTGGGGGCATGTACAGTACTACATGCCTCACACATACGTCATACAACATGACACAGTTACAAATCAGATAGCAGATTATAGGCATAGTGCAGACCACATTGTTTTGATATCCAATTTTGCACATGAGACATGACACGATAGATCATATCACATGTGGTTATACAGATTTCTAGAATATCCAAATGCATCACTCACATACCAGATTTGGGGGCATGACACAGATGTTCATGTCCTTCATCTTCCAGGATTATACATATTGAAATGGCATGACATATCATTTTCTTCTTACACATTTACCAACATTTTCAGCTTACATCCAGGATTACTTAGGTTGTCACCAAAATGGATCGTATGGTCGTCTGCAATGATTGGTCCACAGTATTACTCAGACCCAAGAGTTTGTGCGGGATAGAGGACAGACATTGGTTTTGGACCTCCGAACACTTCTCAAATCCAATTCAGATTCAGTATAGGGGGCATCCATTACAGGCATTCCTTCTCTTTCCAGACACTATTTAGATTCAATATAGGGGACATCCATTACAAGGATTCCTTCTCTTGCCATACACTATTCAGATTCAGTACAGGGTCATCTATTACAGGGATTCCTTCTCTTTCTAGACACTATTCAAATTCAGTACATGGGACATCTATTACAGGGACTCCTCTTTCCAGACACTATTCAGGTTTAGTACAGGGGGCATCTATTACGGGGACCCCTTCTTTCTCCGAGCACTATTTCAGTTCTTCAATCCACTTCCCTAGTCAGGAAGTTGGACCCTTTTCAACATACTTATCTTCACACACGTATGCCCAAGTACGCATTTTCTTTTCTTTCTTTTACTCTAGTACTTCATTTCATTACATCACTAGAATAAAAGGGGACAAATGTAATCACCCTAAATTGGTCAAACAAACACACATATTATTGTGTCTTTTCACGATCCTTTCACAAGAGACTTCGACTACAGAATATGAGCTTTACTCACATTTAGCCAAGTCCTCTTGTCTATCTTATCTTGGTCTTACTAAATTCCCTAGACATCTCTTTACCTATTCCCAGTCATCTATAGCTTACCAGGTTTGACCCCTTCTGGGCCAGAGACCTCTTTTAGACCCTGACCCATCCCCCCAAGTCCCAAACCCCCTAGACAACAATGCCCAAATATGGACTACAACGCTGAAACTCAGGGTGTCTAGTTTCTAGCGTTGTTGTCCAAGCCTATTTTTGGTTCTAACGGTCAGTTTATTCTGTAGGATAAGTCTTACCCCTTTTCTTTACTTCATTCCTAAGTTTCCCAATGTCAACCAAATACGAATAAAGCTCTCAAATTCAAAATAACGAGTCTCTTATATAAAGGACTACACAAGACACTTTATATCTAACACTTACTACTTTGGCACATTAGACAGAAAAATCAATCAATAGTATAGCTCAATTTCTCTGCATCACACTTAGATTTGCATGCTTGATCAAGAGCCTAAGCGAAATTCATTCTTGCATCAATCGTGCGCATTGACTATGTATGTTCCTTAAAGGAGAACTACATCGGATCTGAGACCCTAACTTTGGGTTAATGTAGGCAGCAATCAGAACAACAGGGGTTCTTGATTGTGCGATCATTCTTCCCTTAACCCAATTTTCCCCCTTTTGCTTTTGATCTATTTGTCATTTCCATGTGCGCAAACAAGTACAAGTACTGAAGATGGAAACAAACCTATAGTGAGTTTTGGTGACTCTCAGACGCTGAAATCTGGTATGTAGGGTCTCTCAGAACAAACGAACAGAACCTAGAAAGCTCAAAAAGTTCAAACCCACACGACTA
This sequence comes from Torreya grandis, assembly GCA_037957365.1. Classification (NCBI taxonomy): domain Eukaryota; kingdom Viridiplantae; phylum Streptophyta; class Pinopsida; order Cupressales; family Taxaceae; genus Torreya; species Torreya grandis. The sequence continues at coordinate 1,585,595 of JARHVA010003692.1, read as the reverse complement.
CAATGCCAAAACTAGGACTACAATGCTAGACCTCCAAGTGTCCCATTTCCGACGCACCTGTCCAAGCAGAAAACAAGGTTCTAGGTCATGTTTCTGACAGTTTGCCCAGCCAGACCAACAAATATCAACCTCTGAATCTTCCGTCTCAGTGCAAACCTAGCTAAGTTTTATTCTCTTCCCTCTTGTTTGTTATTTTTAGGAATTAACGAAATACTTCCAGATTCAATAAATTAGTAGGCTAATTAAGGCACATGTATTACTGATTTAACCCTTAATCCATACACCTTTACTATTTAGGAAATTATCCACAAGTTTCCCAAATTCAGTAAAACAGTGTGTGTGTAATGAGTTTAATCAATTAAAATCATGTATTTGTGACAGACCAAAATCTTGTTGAGAGAAAGATCAATCAATTCTCAACAACCATGACATCAACTCATTGGTCCTCTTAGGTTCTCATTTTCCATCTTCTAACCATATTTTTCACGTGTGCACTTGGTTGGCATCATCGACTTGACTAATGATGTCATATAACAACCCCCACTTCAGTTGATGACACCTCTTGCACTAATGACATCGATTTCTATGGGATTCTTTGTACACCATTGACCAATCCCATGACTTCATCTAAAACTAAGCTTTGACTTTTAGGGTTTAAATTTGTATTTATAGGGTTTCCATTTGTCATTTCTCTAATAAGATTGAACAATTTACTCTACAGACACTCGCAAATCCATCTTAGAATGAAGAAGAGGAAATATGGATAAGAGGAATTTATCCCAAGGCAAATTAGCACAAGGTCTTTGAAGATATAAAGAATCAGCGTTGAAGATATAAAGTATAGAAGTTGTACTAATGAGGTTTTTCATAGTCTTTGAATTCCCCCATTGTAGTCTACTTGAATCTTCTCCCATACATCTTGATTTCACCTACAACAATCTCTCACAAAGTGTTACAAGTTGAGGGGGAGATTAATGCACTGACAAGTTGACCGAAATTAAGTATCCCTTACCCTATACTCTTTATTTTTACTTTGGTTGGTATTATTTAATGATTGTTTATCTCATGTATTAGATAGTTTAGATAAGCATATCTTTATTAATGTGTTTCTATCGTTTACATTTTTGTTATGTATAGCTCTTGCTTAACAACTAGTGCCATCTTTACTTTCTTATAGCTCTTGCTTATTGCCTAATGGCATTTTAGTTATTTGTAGCTCTTGTTTAACAACCTTTAGTCTAGATAGCTCTTGCATACTATCTAATGACATTCCAGATCTAATAAGGTTATTCTCTTCAAAGATTGTGTGTAGATTGTCTTTATAGCCTCATTACAACCTCAAGTACAAATGATCTTTTTGTATAGCCTCGGACAACTTTGCGGTTTGGCATATTATGTGTCTATTAGATCTAAAATAACCTTCTACATTTTCTTATTTTATAGGATCCTTATATAAGAGACCTATTTTAGGCTTAGATAACTTTTGATTTACTACTTCTTGTGATATACTATTGGGTTATGTGTAGGTCAATGTAGACACTACAATTTTTCTATGTATTTGGGTTAGTGACTTGTTATGGTTTGGCCTATCTATTTTTCCTCTATTCATAAATTTATAAATAGAGATTGTCTCATGCCTATAAAAAATAATTTGATTCATTGTATTCCATTTATATTGAGTGAAATCCTATGGGTGTCTGTTAACATCACCGCATAATTTGGTTGTCTTATTTGCTTGTGGAGTTTTATATTCATTCAATTATGGTCATTTGCCATTAATCTTCCATGGTACCTACCAGAGCTTAGGGTTTTCAACATGTAAGAATCACTAGATTATGGTGTTTTGCTACTATGACAATGTGTAGAGTGACGATATCTCACAAGTGTTTGGTCACAATTTTTATCCAAAGTGTTTTACCTTTTTTTATTAATTGATTTTATTAAGATAGAACTTTGAACTAATTCAAATTATATGATATATTACAATTAAGCACTAATCTAAATTTAAAACGCAAAATTTCATTTGACAATTGCACTGGTTATTTATGAAAAGTACTAAGAGGATTAAGATAAGGTTTTAATGTATTGTGGGGGTTTGAGACTAAATGCAAATAACATAAATGGCTAGAAACTAGACTATGAGCCGCTCAAATCAAGGTCTAAGTCTTTAGATACCCTTGGACATAATCGTCCAACTCTAAACGGTACCAACTGATGCTATATTCTACAATCTAAAGGTTTCATCTAGTGAGTTTTATTTCTTTGTTTCTATGCAAACCATTGAGTCTACTTGTATGCCGACTACGTGTGCAATCTTCAGTAGCTATCTATGTGCATAATTCCAAAACCCTATCTCATTATCTTTGAAACCCTAAGTCTAATTTTGACACTAGTTTTGGTCTACAAAATGGGAAAGAAGGTCGGTTGCGTTGACCTCAACCACTCCTCGATGAACAGCTGAGTGTTGACTACATATTCAACACTCTGAAAAAAGAAGTCAAACAACATGTTGTTATCCCCGTTAGGTGTATGTATACAATAGTGCTTATTTAATAAATTCAACATGTGATCTAGCTTTCGATACATGGAAAATGACAACTTTGTCTTGGTTTTGAGGTGCTGCAAACTTGACTAAGACCTACTCTTTTTTATTCATGATTAAATTGGAAAGAACAGGGTAGTCCCTTTGAATGTGCAAATATGTATAATAGGTTTGCTTGACAAATGCTAGATAGAGAATAGAGTTAAATTTATTGTGTATTTATACATATTTTTTTTAGTACTTTCCCACGCCATTGACATGTGAAACATACTGGCCAACTCATAAAAAGGGTTTAAATTTAAAAAGTGACCGTAGCTTGGTGTGGGAATAGTCCATCAAATTTGGATGAGTCTCGAATTCCGTAAAAGTCCGAGTTTGAAGGTTTTGTCAAGAAGGTAGGAAATATTGATATAATGATCTAGAGATAGTCTGAATATGATTTTGAACAAGGTAAATACAGACTAAGAAATACCTATAGATGACTGATAGCAAATCAAGATGGTTATATCGACAAAAAACATGTAGATATGAGAGAAGGGCGAATAAAAGTCATATGTATACGTGAAAATCATATAAAGTAAAAATATGTCAAAACTAACATTGTCAAGTATTTTTTAACACTTTGTAAGATTTCAATTTTTTTTGAAAAAGAGAGATCCATCAATTTTTCAGCAAAGGATATTTCTTACTTTAGATCTAAATTCCTTATAGAGTTTGGAAATGGTAGAAATCAGTTCAAAGAAATTTGGATTTACAAACTGTATTGGATAAAGTGTGTTTATAAAGAAAGTCCCCTTCAAGTGCGCCACAATTTCTAGTTTTCATCGGATTCCTTGATAAAAACCCCTTGCGATTCATTTTTTACTCGTCTCTTGATTCGTGTGCAAGCGCCTTCAGAATGCCCAAAATATTAACGGTCTCCGGTGTCTAGAGCTTAAAGGCATCGGTAGGTGACATGGGGGTTGATCATCCGACCAAGGGCTTCATCGGAGTGCATATGACAAAGATGGTTGTGTGGGCAATGAATATTTGTGAGCGGGGATTAAAATGGACGCACGTGGGGATTTGGGCACGAGAGGTGATGAATCTAATTGTCGATGATTTGGTGTTGGGCTACAGGTGTAGCCCTCTTGGTAAACCTGCTTATCTTGAGGTGTTTCTCTCCACACCACTTCCCAAAGGGCCACGTTAATGGTAGAGGACAAGAGCATGTCTACAGTGTGTTCCCTATTGCTTTCTGAACAAGAGTAGTTCACAAATTTTGGTGTAATTGGTTTGAAGCAGCAAGTTGAAGCTAAGCAAAGTAGAAATCCAAGGTAAACTAAAAAAATGGTGTGCGTCTGAGGCAAGAGCAAGGAGGCAATGGTGACAGGAACAGGAAGGGTCCTCCTTATGGTGATCACAAACATGGCCACAAGGGCAAGGGTAAGAAACCCAAGGAGCATACCTTTCGTGGCAAGCTTGGATATGTGAGGATCATGTGCTATAAGAAAATGAAAGATCTCGAGCAAGAGGTCAAGGATCTCAAGTGCCTAGGAAAGGGAAACTCCACTAGTAAGATTAATTGTCTCATATGCTTATCAAGATTTTCATACTCATACATCCAAGTGTGAGTTTATTATGGATCCTAGATGTACTCATCATATGATTGATGAGGGTAGTTTGTTCAATTCGCTAGGAAAATTGATGATGAGAATGTTTATACAGTGGATGATTCGACTCTTCCTATTTTTGGTAGTGGTGATGTGTTTGAAGAAAGCATAACAAATGATGCTAACCTTGTACTATTTTTTGAGTGATAATCTAAGCGAAGTCATTCTCAATGATGTGATTGTTTTTTATGTCGCACAAGTGTAAAATGATACTCCAGCTTTTTCCATTTTTGTCCAAATTCTTGACGTAGATGAGGGTAAGACACCTAATTTCAGCATAGAGGCTCCTTTGATTGTGCTTTGTGAGGATACTTTAGAGGATGATGAGGTTGTTTTAGGTGATGTTGCATCAACGGAGGCTTTTGTTGAGATATATTTGGATGATGACCTCACTGTGTTTGATAGTGTTGCTCATGTGGCAAAATGAGCACATTGGGTTCCTTCTCCGGGGGCCTACACAACTTTTGAAGGAGATAAGGATGATAAGGGGATAAACACGTCATTGAGGACCCATAGTGGACATCAACGAGCCAATTTTTCTCTCAAGACTAGGATGATGGATGATTGTCATCCACAATCCTATAGGGAGGCCAAGTGCAAAGATAATTGGTAGAACATTGTTTCGCAAGTCTAATATGTTAGTTGAAGACTCTTCGAAAGATGAAGAGACTACTTCATTTGATGGGCTCTTTATTGCTCTTGGTGGATGGGGGACTTGTGAATGTAGGTCATCCCTTCGATTGAATGTTATTATGTTGACTCTAATTTATACTGAACGAATTCTTCTTTAGGTGTCTGTTGATACTGCCACATATTTGTGTTTAAACCATTTGTTTGTGGAGTTTTATATTCATTTGCTTATGGTCCTATGTTTTAATCTTACGGAATACTCATGCACAAAGGACATATTGGGGTAAAAGATACTTTGAAAACAGGATCCCTGCATAAAATGTTTTCTAATGATTGGTAACACAATCCCCTTCCAAGAAAATTAAAATTAAGCCTTTGGGGTTGACCAATTGACTTGGCATCATGGCATGCCACCACAAGTTAGGTGGCATGATGAATGTACAAATAAAGTGAGATGAAACTCTGAGAAACTACTCCATGTTTAAATATTTGAAAGTTTGGTCAAAAAGGTAAAAGTACAAACACTTATATGAACAATACAAGAAGAGAACGAGAATGTGCAAATGGTCGCTGAGTTTGATAAATGTGGCTATGGCCTCTTAACAAGAAAACATAAACTTGTACATGCAGGTGAATGAGGACTTTAGATCAAATTAAATATGCATGCCCATTAAAGGAAAACCTGCAAACTTGAAATAAAATCACCACGCTTTCCAAAAAGCTGGTGTGCATGTATTGGGACCTATGCTCAACTTATTGACCTGAGGACTGAGCACTTTTGAGAAGTTGAAAAGAGAAGAAAAATGACGGAAAATAAATGCACTTTTATGATTCATTTGGGGCATTCAGTCATTATGCAAAATAGATATAACTTGTAGAAAAGTGAAAAATGCCACTTTGAAAGGGTGACATTTGCAGAGCTCATAATAGATGATTGAGATTAATTGATGTGAAGAGAAGAAAGCCTTAGCCCATACCTTTGATTAGCATCAGTTGGAGAGTGCCTTCAACCTTCCTTGCACCCACAAATTCCTTTATTCCAGCATAATTTCATTTTGAAGTAAATCTAGTTTTAATATTATTGTAAAGGTGTGATCTTTGACCATATATTCTCTTATGCATTGCATGTAAGTTGTGTTATTGCCACCCTCTTCCCTTTTTTCTTCATAATTTGCTTGTCATCATTTTGTGTGAATGTGGTGGAATGTAAGGAGAGAAAAGTTTAAATTTGGTGAGTTCAAGTTTAAATAGGATGCAAACTCAGCATTTTTACATTAAATTTTTGAAGTTAAGCATATTTCATTATGAGGTCTCTTTTGGTATTTGAGAGGGGATTAAGTCCAAATCCAACCTTAAAAGGGTGTTACGCATTGGATAGGGGTGAAGGCCATGTTGACAACCTCTTTTTTAATTCTTTGATATTGCTACATAAATGTTAACGAATTGGATAGGAGAATGCGTTCAAATTGTAGCCTCTTATAATTTTGTGCACGTGTGGTCAGAGTTTACATGAATGCTCAAGTATAAATAAACAAGCACGAGGAGGGGGTTAATTTGTGCAAATTTATATAACAAATCCCTTGGGAGAAATTATAGGTAAAGAGTTTTGTTGTAGCCCACTTGGCTCCTCCATTGGGCTGGATTTTATTTACATAATATTGTGAGTCGAATCGCTTTCCTAACTATTTCCCAACTAAGAACACTTCTTGTTTCCTTGCCTTGGCTATTAATTAGCATGATTTTATACTCATTTGATGTGTTATGAGATTTTTGTACCCAACTACCTTTCGTTTCTCCTAAAACCATTCAAATTTGGGAAGCTGAATATTCATAAGTTGTGAGTGCAAGTTCACAGTGGGAAATGGTATGACAAGATTAGTGTGGATGGGTTGTGTAGGGAAAGCATGTGTAAGAATAGATATATGTATTCTTCTTTACCCCTTATCAACCCTTGCCCCTGTTGTGAGGGTGGGAGAATGGTACACAACACATACCTTATAGTTTGATATGGCTAGAAGAATGGATTCGTTCTTAAAATCCCAGTTTTCAGTTGGAATCTCCTCTCTCTAACACTTGTTTTATTTTATTGATTCTTTGATTACAAGAAAATAAAGAATAACTGTTTAAAAAAAATCAGGTTTGCAAATTTCATTATTTTCCAGTAAGTGATTTAGTGCATGTATTTTCGGATTGAATATCTCTTGGCTTCTTAAGGAGAATGGCATTCTTCCGTCATATTTGCAATCTTGCATAGGAGATGTATCGCTTATGTTTCACAGCTTTTTGGAATGTTGCATTTGTCAGTGACGTTATTGTTGTCAACCTGGAGCTACGCCCTGAATCGAAGACGTGCATGAAAAGATCAATCCTCTATCCAGTTGAAACAATGGGATCTTCTCATGAGAGTGGGTGCCTCAATGGTGAGAAGAACCTCCAGAGAAGGCTGGTTCCTGTAAGATGTATCAATGAGGATCTTTACTCTGTATTGCGGACTACCATGGAAAAGGAAAAAAGAAACTTTAAGGGGAAATCCTACCTAATAACGGTGATACACCAAAAGCTTGATCCACTCTACTTGGAACCTTGCACACTGAACAAACAAGGGAAAAAGACCTTCGATTTTAATCGACCATTATGCATAAGTATTTCATGAGAAGGTTCGATCCAATGACCAAAACATGAGGGAAAACGATAGAGAGAGGTCTGATACAAGACACTTTGCAGCCACCTAACATCCACTTACAGCTTCAGCAAAAGACATAAAGAACACTTAACATGACCTGCATAATACGGTAAGCTAGCAACTAAGTACGAATCAGAATTTGGGAAGGGAGAGAAATCTACCACATATGCAAATTGTTGAATGAATATACACTATGCTAGCATTTGAAATCTGAAAGTACAATCCTATTGATTGAAGAGGTTACACAACTCACCAATGGCAGAGTCTGGTCTTGTCAAGAGAAAGATGATTTTAATCAAGACTGAAAGCCAACTTATAGAGAATTACAAAAGCCAAAAGATTGGCGTTGAAAAAAAAAAAAAGAGGAGGATCAACTTAGATTAACTCAAGGCTAACTTTTCCTTTCAATAAAATATGTTTTCCCTTTGTCTTTGCATGAAGGTCCTTGGCGCTAGAGTAAGTGGGCTTGTCTTTGCATATTGAAACGCCCACCTCTCTTTGCATGGAAATCCACGCCAATGTCAATTTTAGCTTCTTCATGAGCTGCTAAAACGTTTGGAAGTATGAGATGATAATATCATGCATGAAATCCAACGCCAATGTCAATTTTAGAACTTTGACTTGATCCGTTGGAAGCCGAGTTGAAATGTTTGAAACGCTGAGTTGGACGAAGAGATTATTCCCCTTTGCATGGAAAACTCCTAGTAGATGTGGCGTTTAACAATTAGTCATTTCTAAATCTAGAACAGTCAACTCGACGTCCAAATTTGGAACTCCGGTTGAGCTGTTGGAATGTTACAAGCTTGAGACAGACGAAAGTGCTTGCATGGAAAACTATCTTGCCGAGTGAGAGATAAATTCAGGTTGAATTTATTTCCTGGCTATCTATTTTTTGTTTTATGTTTCTGTGCATGCGTTGCTTTTGGGTTTATTCCTGCGGACTTGTCTTTGGTCTTGAATTTTTCTTCGGATCTTTTGTTAGGCCATTTTCCCATGGACAGTTTGTTTTGCTTTATTTCCCTTCGGATTTATGTCCTCACTTTTCCTGCGGCTTTATTTCCCTCGGCTTATCTGTGCTTAGACCTTGCCTTTGGCTTTACCCTCCAAAGGATTTCCTTCAGACAAATTGTCCGAAGGAATTCCTTCGGACAATTATTCCGCTTGAATTGTCCTTGACTTATCTTTTCCCGCGGGCTTTTGTCTTTTGAATTTCCGCGGCCTTTTTACTTTGCAGGTGTTTCCCATTTGTTCTTTTCCCGAATTAATCCTTCAGACAAAAAGTCTGAAGGAATTTTCCGCAGGCTTTTTACTTTGCAGGGTTTTCCCATTTGTTCTTTTCCCGAATTAATCCTTCGGACTTTTGTCCAAAGGATTATCCTTCCTTTGTTTTTTCTCTTTTTTCCTTTGGACTTTTTCTGTCAGATTTTTTGTTTTGTAAACTCTCTGAATTTCTTCGGACTTTTTGTCCGAAGGAATTCCTTCAAAGAAAAGGTTCGAAGGTATTTTCTTTGTTTTCTTTGGCCACCGGCAGAATGTCCTTCGGAAAAATTGCAAAGATATTGCCACCGACCAGGTGCCCTCTGCAAGGGCTTGTGTCCTTCCTCTGTGCCCTATGGGAAAGTTGGAATGGCCCTGTCACCAACCAAGTGCCCTCCGCAAGGGCTTGTGTGCTTCCTCTGTGGCGTTCCGAAAAAATTGTAGGGCACCCGGGCTTTTTGTAGGGCACCTGGGTTTTTTGTAGGTGTCCTTATTCCTTATTCCTTTGACCTTTTGGATTTTCTGACTTCTCTTCTCTCGAATTTCTTCGGACTTTTGTTCGAAGGAATTCCTTCGGACAAAAAGTCCAAAGGAATTCCTTTGGACTTTTTTCCAAAGGATATCTTCCTTCCTTTGTAATTTCCTTTGATGTAGGCTCTTTCCTTTGTTGTAGGCTCTTTCCTTGGTAATTTCCTTTGCTGTAGGCTCTTTCCTTGGCTTATACTTGGCTGTAGATGGCTCCTTGGGTCGCTGTAAATATGCATTTAGGCTTGATTTGAACTTTGCAAAACCTTTTCCTTTTCATTATTCAGTACCCAAAACTGATTCACAAGACAAACTGGCACATAAGACCGTCTTCCGAATAGTAAGGTTGACAATTTTGCCCTGTGGGGCAAAAATGTCAACAGTTATTACACCATGAATTGTGATATCATAAGTTCAATTATTCAAATGCAACAAGATGTAGAAGTTGAAAAACAATATATTTCCCTATTCTCTATATAAGAGATGACAAGGTTTGGACATAATTCACGGCTATTGGCACTGTTATTAAACTGTTTTAGTTGTCTTTTATGTTCAGATGTGAGAACAAGTTATAGTCTTGAGTAGTTGTGTGAGGAAATATAAATTTGGGTTCCATGTATTTCATTATTGTTATGCAAAAGGTTTTCATAAGAAAGTGCAAAGTTCATAATTCTCTAAAAAGAGATTATCTTCCCTCTTCCCTGTATTATGTACGATGCAAGCTTTCTTGGATCATATTAAGGCCTCATATTGTAGATTTCACAACTATTGGACTGATACTGAAAAGCTGAATTGGATACCATGTTTCAGTTTTGGGAAAAGAATTATAATACCTTATTGCACATGAATTATGATAAATATTGCAATGAGAAGTTCACAGCTTTGTATTTTCATACCTTTTATTACTAATCTCCATTTATATCATTGTTAGAATTACTTGGGTTTAAGGAGGATTTCAGTTTTATAAATGTAATGTGTTGAGAACTTTAACATTTAATGCCTTGTAGTGGGATGTGAATAATCGACTAGGCATCATACATATAATTGGGGTAGTTGCTACATTGAAAACTAACACAACTAGTAACAACTGGCATGAGTGGAAAAGAGCTGTGAAGTTGGACTCTTCATAGCAACTTTGCACTTGGAAATCCATCACTTAACAACATTAAAAGCATAACTCCTCCTTGAATCAGGTATTCACTAGCTCCATGGCTGAGAGTGATAGTCATAACAGTTTGGGGAAACTTGCTTCCCTTTTTTATTTGTATAAACAAACAAACACGTAAGAACCGACCCATGGAAGTATGTCACGAATAATTCCCTAACATAAACTCTTTTTTTTACTCCTAAAATGGTTATCGTCAGTTGTTGGAATAAACCTCTCACATGCATTGCAAAATACTTGGTTTCTATTGTAAGAAGAGAGAAATTTTCCTATAAATCTTTGGCAACAAGAAAGAATTGGTGTAGGACCCTGAAAATTTTGCATGAAGTTTAGTTAGATCAAAATAAATATTTCTTCTTTACACCTCAAAGCTCTTGGAGTGATTTTGCATATTTTTTTGCAATTTGCGTCTTTTGAGAAAAGGGCAAAAAGTTGCAGTAAAACTTGAACTGGGCAAATAATACTTGGAGTGGGACCCTGCAAATTTGTAAGGATCTTACTTAGACAAAGAAAAATATTTTCTCTTTATACTTCTGCAACTCCATGAGTTCATTTTGAACTTTTTCTTTTGTAATATTTAGTGGTTCCTTGAAACTTTTTGTATAGTGCTATTTTGAGTGTTTTAAAGGCAATTTTGCATCTCTAGATAACCTGAGATAACATGATCTTTACATGAGTTTGGAAGCATGATGAGTGACCTAATGGAAGCAAACCATCCTCATACTTTACAACTTTGAAGGTGGACAATACATTGTATTTTTGTCCCTTGTATTTACTTAAACAAATATTATATAAGTTCAAACAAATATTATATAAGTTCATATTATTATGTTTTAAATTCATTTTAGTAACTATAAGAATTTAAAGCCACTCTGCACATTTTGAAAGTTGTCTCAGACCTCCCATGGTAATCCTTTAGGAAAGTTTTGCAAAATACAATCTAGTCGGTACTTGGCCATTTTTAAGATTTCAGTATTTAACTAGGGGTTCTCAGTGTGTAGCTTTCACACCCGATATCTACTTTGGGTGAACCAATAGTCGTTTTGTAGATTTTTAGATCTTCTGGATCAATTGGTAAAGTTTATGGGAGACTTGGATGAAGTCAAATTGAATTTGGTGAACATGACATCTCTCAGAATCAGTGAGAACTGAGAATGTATTGACATATGTACATGCATGTGTGCTTCTTAAGTGTTTCCTAAGTGCGAATGTAGTGTTTTAATACAAAAATTTAGTTCATGTTTTATCTAGTTTGGATTTAGGGTGTTTTTAGTTAACGGCACTATGGAGATGCTATTAGACTTAAGAGTCCTTGGAAGGCACTATCTCATTCTTGTTTAGAAGAGAAAACTGTCATGAAGTAAACCTTGGGCGCCATAAAAATTTCTACCAATCACATTGCCTACCAGTTCTCTTGAACCCACTGACAAAGTGCCTTTGGCCATGAGAAGGCCCCCATAAATCTGCATATTAGTTCCTTCTCCCTAAGAATTCAAATCCTATTCTCCATTGCTTCAAACAGGAATGAGACTCGAGCAGGTGTTTCTAGCCTTGAGTAACCATCATTTTCCTTTCCTAAAGGAAAAAAGGAGCTTGTGATTGTCCTTTAAGCATGGTATTGTATGAAATGCTTTAGTTCATTCTTGTAAATCTGCTTAGAATAATTAGAGACTTCACATCTGAAGTTTGGCTTGCACTATGTGGGATAGGTGTCTAAGAGGAGACCATGGCCTCCTCAAAGAGAACTGAGAAAAGGTCCTGTCACCCCTTGGCTAAGAGGGGACAAAATTGTTGTGGTAGTTGGAATGGCAGGTTTGGTTTGAGAGGTTGGGAGGGCACCTAAAATTAATGGTTAGATGATGATTATTGAATCAACAACATAACCATTCTAGAACCAAGTGAAGAATTGCAAATGCTATAAGTTGTGCAATTACATATCATTCATATGCCTACATCAATTACAAATTGATATGATAAAAGCATGCTTAAAATCTGGCAAATAGATATAGGATAGATCTTGCAAAAAATAAATTTATACAATTAACATAAAGGAAGTGTCAAAAAGAATCACACTGCTAATTTGAACTTCGCACGTTATCTTAATAAGATAAATTGTTGGATAGAAAAAGTGATAAGATGATTTCCTAGAACTAATCAATAGATTAGTTTCACAGTCTCCAGACTCCAACAAAAAACTTATATGTACAATGGCTATTGGACTAATATTTTCACACCCTTTATCTACCATTAAAAATTCTATTATTACACATGCATATGTAGATTCATGCAGGCCATGGTTATGGAAAATGAATGCTAAAAACAGGAAAACTATAATTACAACCAAGCTTGCATGCAATTATTTCATTGCTTATACATATGATGCATTTCAATAAGAAAAGGATTTATGGTTATAAATTATAAAGGTAGAGAATTGCAACATAGGCATCTCTCACATGCCATCTATTAATCACCTATTTCTTGCACTACTCGAGATGTACAGGAAACAACAGCTGACTTAATCTCATCTCTGTCAAGTGATGCCTGAACAACAATCTGTACATAAAGCTTTCATTTCAGCATATCATTATATCACAATAATCAACTGCAAATAAATATAATGAATCTCGATGATTTTTACCTCCTGAACTCTATTTTCAGATCTAGCAAGGATCTTGTACTGATCTCCTTGTGTATCAGATAAATAAACCTGCAAATAAATGCAAGTAGACAGAGTGATGGTTTAACTTTATATCTGGCACTCAAAAAACAATATCAAATAATTACTATCCATGTCTGAAATCAGCTCATATCACAGATGATTTATAAATACAACTTGCTTGAAATCTTATTGAGATAACAAAAATCCAATTTGCAGAAGCTTTATAGAAATTATAATAATTACTGAAAATTTCTTTATATAGTAATTTAATTCCATCTTTCTTTATATAGTAATTTCGACACACGATAAAATAAATAAATTGTAACCTTTCAAAAACTATAGAAAATCTTTCCCAAAACAGTTCTCATTTTCATACTTACTCACCGTATATTTCGTGAATTTATCAAATATTAATCCCTGCTATTTTAGTCAATTTGTCAATTCCCGATCTTTATCTGATTAAATGTTTTTGGACCCTTGCTTAGTATTTCCAGATTAAAAAATTGGTAGCATGAGGTACCAATATTCTGCCTCCAATATATGGTAAATTGCATGCTGAAGAACCTGAATGAACGAAATATTGAGAAATTATATTGCTGCTAGGATAAAATATTTAGATGTGTCTCAAGGTAAGTTCATCAAATATCACGGTCACATTATATATAATGTATTTTGAGTCTCATTCTTGATCATATATGTCATGTAGGAGTTGGAATAAATATGTGAAGTTAGGTCTTTGTTGTAGAGATTAAAATTTAAATAATATAAGGGGTTCTCAAATTGTCCCTTTGTGAGGCCCCTTAAGTTGCGAATAAATAAAGGGCCACTTAACTAATAAGAGATTCATTGAGAGTTACCAATCAATGGGTGGTTGTGTAGGTTACTAGTATTAAAGAAAAGTGTCTGAAGTTTGAGGGCCCTCTCCAATTGTTCCTCGTCATTGATAATTTTGTCAAGCCTCATTTCTAATGTAATAACTTGGCTGAAACGTTTTTCCACATTTGAATTCAATTTAAGGTGATTCAAGCACACATCCAGGATGGATTCACAGCCCATTCCAAACTTAACACGCGATTTGCAATAATCATCATTTCCTCGCAATTCAGCCAACTTTGTTTGTAAATTGCGAATAGCACTATGATTTTGCAGTCCACTATGAACATGGTGCAAAGCTATGTTGCAATAAATGTAATGCTAAATGCACTAAAATGAGCATGCAATGGCGATGACGTTTTGAACAGTCTTTTACCAGTCACGGAAGTGTTGGACGTCGTTTTCCCTGTCACGCAGGTTGGCAACGTAGAACTGCAAAGGCAGATACAGTGAAAACATAAATAAAAGTTTTAAACAATCATTGGTGCCATCTTATTACCTGGGCAACAGATTTTTCATTTACTTTCAAGGATGCCACAGCTGCTATTTCATCGGCCATTGGTGTGACAGGGATCGTGTGACGAGCTGAAAAATATCTCCGCCTACTTGATTTTTGTCATTGCTTTTAAGTAACTGTTTTTAATCTTAAATTATTACATCTATTAAATTTTTGTAAGTAGTGTTTCCATTGCTTTAAATTATGTGATATGATTCAGTACACACAATCAACTATAAAAAAATTGTCCTCAAACCATTACCAATTAAAACATTAATTTCAAATTTCAATTACTCTCATTTCACTTCCTGCTAATTTTATAGTGCAGTGACACGTACAAGAATCAGATATACATGACTGCCCTTTTACAATGTAAAACTTCAGTTGAAAGATCCCTGATGGATCCCTTCGGCTGATCTGCTGTAATTTTGTATTTTTAAATTGGGTTTCCCTGTTTATGAATGTTTTCTTTCCAAAATAGACGGAAGTTGCAGAAGGGTTTGATTGTTTTTGTGTTTTGATGATTTTGCAGCAAGTAAATAATGAAGTACAAGAACCTAAATAGCTTCTGAAATTAAATACCAAATTCAGCCAAAACAAATTGCTTATGGGCAGATTTTTGGATATTAAATCAAATAGGGAACCAGATACAGATTTTCAATAATTTAGGGAGATTACAATTACAAATAGACCCAACCTGAAACACTGAAGGGGAATTGCACACCAGAAGAAGGTCGCGGCAAGATTCCAACCCTTTTAATGTGCTGCCATGGAAAGGAAGCTGGCTGCCAGGTACAGCGGTACAGCTGCAAGGGCTGCCAAGTACAACCGTACTATTGCAAAACCCTCTCAATCTAAAATAAACCCTCGAATGCCTGTTGCACCCTGTCACAATCCCTGCGCCTACCAAAAGGAATACTGAGTAATCTCCAGCTACTACTGAACAATCAACAACCATTGAATTGGGGGCTACGTCCCAAACAGGGAAGCACTGGGGTTTGGCATCCCAAATGTTGGAAGCTCTTCCAGAGCCAGAGCGCAAATTCCAAGATAAAAATTGTTAAGAATGAATTATCATTTTGTTTTAACCCCCTTATAACCCCTTCACAATAAGCTCCAACCCTAAAAGCAAACCCATGTGGCGCTAAGTTATAACATGTTATATTTCTCTTTTTAAGTGGTCAAGTACATAGAAATTGACCCTTTTTCAAATAAAGAGAGATCTGTCCACCGAAAGGATCTGAGTCAAGAGAGAAATATTTAAAAAAGTCCAAGACCTTTCCAACGAGCTATTACACCATGGGATACGCATCCAGATGAGGCCAAAAACCCCTTATTACTCCAAAATGGCTATAAACTTGGTCTTATTTAATTAAAAGATGAAAACTTAGGAAATATTAAAAATATAACCCAAATAGCGTCAAAATGTACCAATGACACCAGAAACCAGAAAGTCACCCTGCCACCTATCTGTGACTGAAGTCGGAAATCAAGGATTCACTGGCAGTCTCATCCCTAAAATCTAGGGATGCTCCTAGAAACTAGGAAACAAACCTTAATCCTCTGAAACTGTTCTCAAGGAATAATCTCATGGAGACCCACCCTTGGGTATGATCATATCCTCCTAAAAAGTAGGGGTAACCCCCATAAATTTAAGAACTGCCTCCTAAAAAATAGGAATGTCTCCAAACTGATCAGCGACAGCCAGAACACCAAGTCCCCAACACTGTATAGCCATACTGGGTCTCTATCCAACAATGTCAACCTACAAGACCCCATAATAAGCTGACTCACATGTCTCTACTAAACCGAGCTAAAGAGGGGACATGACATCAGTGGAGAGACCTTTAGGTGCTGATATTCCCCAATATGCTAGGGGCATATGCAATCTACTTACCAGGCTTGCTCTGCTCCTCAATTGCATTTAATTTCAGATTGTTTCATTGATGTTGCTCCAGCTGCTAGCTTTGATGAGGATCTTGTTAATGATGAAGACTTTGTTACTGTTCAAGATTCTACCTATGTCAAATATGTCTAATTTTTTATTTTGCTTGTGTTAGCTCCATGATAGCTCTTTAAATCTTCCATAATTAGGTTGCTTATGCAGGTCTCTTCTATAGATGTTAAGGATGTTGTCTTATACATTCACAGAAAATCAGCCCAAATTATCTATTGTTTTTGAATATTAATGCAAATTTAAATGTTTTAGCCGTGTTTATAGTTGAATTTTAATGATTTTATAAACAGAAATGATATATATACCAAAATCTGTTTCTTATGCGCAACCTCTCCCGATCATTTCTCGTCATGTTTTTGTTTCTGTCACTTTTCTCATTTCTTGCAACATAGGTGCAAAGTGGACCTCAGCATGTTGGGTCCCACAAGTATTACAAGACAAAATTGGGACATTGAGAAGGAACTCACCTCAATTGATTGATCAGGGAATATCTTTGACACCTGGGGGCCAAATGAAAAATCATTACTTGAGCCAAGAATGGGTTTTGGAGACTGAATCGATAGGAACACAAAAGGTTCATGGAGCTGAACCAAACTGTAATTGATATGATGATTTACAATTGTATTACACTCAATATTCATTGAGACATCCCCATAGGCATAATAAGCACACCCTATTATCACTTTATCAGCTACATTTGGAGCATTCCTCCAACCCTATTGTCAATTAGTCAGTTCATACTTATGTATTCACAACCTCACACCACAGTTTCTCTCTGAACTAGGCTGATGAGGATACCCAACATTGCATCTCATTTTATAGCTTTGTAACAAATGTATTATATCCTGTTCAAGATCAATAGAAGAGCTATTATTTGTTGTCTCTTCTTTCCATTGAATGCATGGAAGTGCTTCTACCTTTGTCCACATTTCCATTGCATGTTGAGTTATAACTGGCTAGTTAATTAGATAGATAAATCTACTAGTTATTTTGTGAGTTGTCCCCCATGTTACCCCTCGCCCTCCTTGATTTTTAACATTGAATGCCTACCCATTCCCAATATGATAAAGACATCATACAACCTTGTTTTGTCTCTAACTTCCTATAATAACAATGATCAAAGGCCAAGATGTCCAAGGATGCCAAGTAAACTAATCCAGTAGATGCCACAAAGTGTTGGGAGGAACACAGGAAAGTATGTTTTTCACACCTCTAAGACCTAATGCTCCAACTAGGTTCCTCAGCACCCTCAACCACGACTAGTTCCTCATTCCAGCTCCAAAATACATTCAAGATGCTAATAAATCTTGACATCCAACATCTCATTGTTCCAAGGAAAAAATTGATGTCGAGGCACTAGATGATTGGATGCAACAACTTGGGTCGTACTCTACCATCAACCAATACACATGTAGAAAATATCACCTTCGCAACACTTAACATGTCCAAGCCAACACTCCATAGGTGGGAGTCATATACTATGAGGAGATGGAAAAATTGTACTCTTGTTGATAGTGGGTCTAAGTTTGTCACCATCATATATGATGAATACTATCCTCTCAAGCACTATAACGATGTGTACAATAAGTTTATGTTGTTAAAGCAAACGACAGATCAATCAATGTAAAATTATGAAAATGAGTTAATGAACTCTATGTATGCTTGAACATTAACAAAATAGAGCTTCAACGTCTTGAAGTACATCAAATGTCTTCATTACTACATAGAGGCTACAATAGAATTATTGCCTTGTGAAACCTTGGGGCAAGCCTACCAACATACCACTAGGATTGAGGAGAACTACAAGATGAAGTAGAACGACCCAACCCCTTCTATTTCCTCGTACATGAACAAGCCCTTAGGCAATGGGCAAAAACATATTGTGCAACAACCCCGTAATGGGAACCCTTTGCCTAACCCATAGGTGACTACGCAACCAAAATCTCTCACCCAAAAGTCTGATAAAGGGAAGGGAAAGAAATGGTGTAGTCGTCGCAAGGTTGACACCCATGATGATCGTGAATGTTTTGTGCAAGATAATTTGAACATACAGGGCAGGCAACACGCAATTGAGAACACACAGAACACCAACCCTGATGTTCCAACTTGCTTGAATATCAATGCCAAAACAACACCCATCGATGTTGGAGAAAGGGGGCATTTTTTCCACACCAGATGTATGGTCATAGGGCAGCCTCTCCATGTCATCATTAACAGTAGAACCCAACAAAATATCATTACGAATGGTATTTTGAAGAGCCAAGGCTTGGCCATAGAAGCACATCTTCAACATTACTCTCTTGGGTGGTTTAAGCATGGAAGAGAACTTAGAATGACATACAAATGTACATTCGAGCGTGGTATCATGCCCATGTGTTACTCTATCACTTGCAGTGCGGCACCACTTGAAATCAGCGATGTTCTTGGAAAGTCATACTTGTATGATCAAGATTTTACCTATAGAGTTAAGCCAAAGCATTGGTCCATCAAGGTGAACAACAATCTCTATAACATTCCAAAGTCTCCTCCAATGACCAACATCACATTGTTATTTGTGAAGCAATGCAAAAAATTTGTTTCTCGTGCCCAGAAGTTTGTGTTACTCAATGTTTGCCTAGTGATTGTGCAAATCACTATGAGGAAGCATTCACTTGCAACTAAATCCATTGAGTTTGAAAAGTAGAAGCAATTGCTTGAAAACCTTCTACAACAATAAGGAGATGTATTGAAGAGTCAAAATCTATTCCATCACACTACTCCATCAAGCATCAAATTGATCTCATTCTAGGATCTCCATTGTCAAGAAATCCTCTTTGTAGTAGTTCAGTGTGGAAGAATGATGAGATTCATAGAGAAATCCAAGAACTCATTGACCAAGTGAATATTTGGCCAAGTTCTTCACTTTATGGTAGTCTAATAGTCCTAGCCCTAAAGAAGGATGGTTCATGGTTTCTCTGCATTGACTACCATACCTTCAACAAGATCAATGTAAAAAAAAGATATCCTCAACCTCACATTGATAATCTTTTAGACCAGCTTTGAGGTGAACAATAATTCACTAAGAGCAACCTCAACTTAGGCTATCACCAAGTCCTAGCCAACCCAAAGGACATATAGAATATTGCATTCGAGACAAAGGAAGGCATGTGTGAGTGGTCAGTAATTCGTTTCGGTTTGACCAATGCACCAACAAACTTCATGGATCTTATGAATGATTTATTACAAACCTTCATCAACACCTTTGTCATTGTCTACTTAGATGACATCTTAATCTGCAGTGAAAATTGGGAAGAACACATTGCACATGTCCCAAAGGTACTTGACACACTTTACAATCAGAAGTTACTAACCAATTTAGGCAATTCTATCTTTCGTGTTACTCAGTTTCAATACTTGGGCCACATCATTAACCATGAAGGCATCTGGGCAGATTTAGAGAAGATCAAAATCATTTGGGATTAACATGTACCTCACAATCACACAAAATGACAAAGTCTCCTCAGTCTTGCATATTTCTATTGTTGTTTCAAACTGGGATTCGCTCACGTCTCATGGCCGATGAATCAAATCATGTGGGACAACTATGCAACACAACTCATTCAAAGAAATCAAAACCAGACTCTACTTTACACCTGTCCTCACAATGGCTGACATCAACCAACCCTTTGAAATTGAGACCGATACATTTGATTACACACTTGGTGCAGTCCTCACGAATCAAGGATTATCCTATTGCATACAACTTTGAAACATTTAGCAATAAAATACAGATGTATTTCATTTACAAGAAGGAGCTCTATGCCATTGTTCCAGTTTTGAAGCAATGGTGATAATATCTATTAGATAAGGACACCGTCATTCACTCTAATCATAAGCCTCTTCAGTTCTTGTATACACAATGTAAGCTACAGGATGTGAGACACATGAAGTGGATGATGTACTTGCAGCAGTTTCATCTGGTTATTAGACACAAGGAGAAAGACAACAAAGTAGTTGAATGAGTGACCAAACCCACAGTCACTACACTTTTGACAATACATAATACTCAAGGCCAAAACACTATCGAATAGGTTTAAAAAAATATGCAGATCTGGAATTCACAAACACCTACGATGTCCTTATTTAAGGACAAAAAGTTGAAGACCTCTATCTGCAAGACAAGCTTCTTTTCGAGCTTGGACATGTGTGTTCCTTCTGGCACACCTCACTAAAGGCATTTATGGGAGGCACACTACTCCAAATCAGCTGGTCCTTTTGAAGCCACCCAGACACAGGCAGCACTGCAACAACATTTTTACTAGCCGCACATGCACGAATAAATTGAGGCTCACATCAAGTCTTGTGTTCCTTGCAGCATTGTGAAACTAGTCAATTGAAAATTGGGAATGTACACACCTCTTCCAATTCCATCTAGACCATGGGAAACTATAAAAATGGATTTGTTTTCTAGTCTACCTATGAAAAGACATTAGCATGACTTGGTGTTCGTAGTGGTCCTTAGATTCTCAAAAATGGAAATCATGTTTGCATGCAAGAAGCCAAACAATGTATTTGAAACAACCAAACTCTTCTTCGTGCGTAGGGTTATGAAAATTTTCAACAAAGATCCAAACTTACACAAAGTTTTCAAGGCCTAGAAATTAAAGAATGGCAGCTCCATTTATTGAAAAACAGATGCAAGGAAGTTTTATTAGTCTGTCAGCAATAAGCTTCACAGAACCACCTCAGCAATTTAGCAGAATGGAAAACTGAAGCATGCAGATAGCCATAAAATTGGGCTGTCATGCATAAGAGATATGGCACCAGATTGCTTGAATTGTTCAAATGGACTTCAAACCACTCCTGACAAAACTAGATGAAACAAGAAATATAAATAACAATTGGAATTTCAAAATTTCTTTACTGTACAGAGGCCAATGGGCATCAATTTCTTCAAGGAATGAGGATTTCCTACTTTATTTCTCCAAAAGCATGCCAAGTACAGGGACATTGGAAAAAGTGTTAATATAGAAAAGTTAATGATAAATTTTTTTTGAATGTATGGGGAAAGTTGAACCCCACAAGTTCTTAGAAAATTAAAGCTCAAAAAATAAATTTCTGTGATTTTTAGAAGACAAACATTCATAAAGAGATCATTTTTTTTTCCAAATAGCTTACTTGTCATCAAGCATTGAAGCATGCAATCGATATGAGGTTAGTCTAAAAGCTCTTTACCACACTGTGGGCAACAACATATAAATATTTTTTCACACAAAAACCCAGAGTTAAACTTTACCTGGAAGCTAGGAGCTAATCCAGGACTGAGCAAGAAGCGACCTTTTGAAACACTTTGAATGCCAGCCACTGCCTCCAATTCTCTTATAATATATTCAACCTCAGGCCACTGTACAGCCATAAATGCTGCAGGTCTTAGAATGGATATTTCTATACAATAGGGTGAAATTTTCCTTATTGTATGAGCTTTGAGGAGATATAATGAAAAAGGAATTAAAAAGGACAGAAATATCATAAGAACTACGCAGGTGAGCAAAAGTCCAATTGGTAGCAATCCAAACCCAACAGAAAAATTCTTCTGAAACTTATAGTAATGGAAAATTAGGAAACTAATATATAATTTGTAAGCTATATCTATTATAGAAGACAAAAAGAAGCTTCCAAGGTGGAAGAAAGTGTCTAAAGACCAGTTGAAACAGCATCACTTCTTTAAATTTATATTACCTGTAACTAAAAAATGACTACAGTTTTGGAAATGGAGGTGGTGTCCACAATACAACCCCCCAAATATTAGGAAATAGAGAAACAGAGAAATTTAAAAAATAAAAACTATAAGAAAATAAAAAAAGTAGATAATAATAGCAACACAAATTACTAGGACATTTTGTTGGCACATCTCTTCAGTTCAGAGACCTTTTGTAGTATATAGGAAATAGAGCAAAGAACAAATGCAGAAATATATAAATACAAAACCCACAAAGAACGCAAACAAATATATATATAGCACTTGGCCGTTGATATACTAATAAAAAAAAGCAAGTTACTTGGAATTTGTTTTGGCATATCTTTTCAGTCCAATGACCTTTTGTAGCATATAAAATAAAATAAAAAATAATAAATGCAGAAATACAAAAATATACAAATACAAGAACTCACAGAATTGGCCTGTATTCATATAAAGAATTGCAACATACAAATATTCTCCAGACAGCAATATCAATGACACGAGGAAGAATATCCAAAAGAGGGCCCCCCAACTATATCATAGACTCCCATACATAGGTGAAGCTCGCCAAGCGAATTCTCTGACGGGCAGCCAAAAGTACGAACCACGGCTAACAAAAAATTATAACATGGTCATATGCCATTTACACAATCCATACATTACAAATCTAATGGTAGTTGACCAGCATAAATGATTTATTAAGCCAAGCCAAACTAATACAAGGATAATCCTACTATTTTAATGCCTATACCTTTGTTATTAAGTTTGCTACTTCATTAATCATTGTTGTTTCATGATCTAATGAAACATATATTTAATTGCATATTTCAAATTTGGTATGTACAATCTTTATAAGTCGGTAATTTAAGATTGTACATATTTTAGTTTAAGGGTGAGTAGCCTTCTAGTGTCCACACTAATTTTACATTGCATTGTTTTGCACAAACTGTATTTTCTCTCTGAAATGCTGTCATTTTTAAGGATGAGTGGCCTTCTAGCATCCACACTAATTTTACATTGCATTGTTCTGCACAGACTGTATTTTTTCTCTATAATGCTGTCATTTTTTCTCATATGGATGTTCTCATGAAAAGAAATGGAAAAAAAAAAAAAAAAACTTTTTACATTCTCTATTGTTGAAGAAACATAGTAACTAGTCTGAGTATACTCACAGTGATATTATTATTATAAATGGTAAAGGTCATTTTTACAAATGGCATATACAAACACCCAAAAGAAGAGGAATTTTTTCACTTTATATATTGCTAAAAAATTGTACTCCATAGGTTTCAACCTCATGACCAGGCTTCAGAATAAATTGGACCCTTCCAATCCCCTTATACAGAGTTTTTTATATGACATTTTCATCTTAGATTAAGAAACAAACCAACTAGTAGCAAATAGTCATTATCTATAAAAAAAAAAAAAAATCCGCCTCCAAAGGAAAAATATATTGAATTATATATTTACAACATGCTCTTGAATCTCTAATCCTTTTGATCTATTGTGTGGTTTCTATATAAGACCACTTCGATGATTGTAAATCCATATTGTGTTGGTCTTTTAGATAGCATTAAATCATGACCCACAAACCAGATGAAAATGGTCGTTCTCAAGTCAAAAATGCTTCAATGACTCGTCCATTGGAGGAATTGGTATGATTTAATTTAAGCCCAAATTTTGATTAGAGAGGGCAACCCAGTTTATCAAGAAAATTTGTAGTTGTATCCCTAACAATTGTTATTTTTAATGTAACTTCAAGGGGCAAGACCTATTTGGAGAGACTCGAAATGAAAATGTGGGAAGACCTTCTATTACCATGAGAATAAGGATCTTTATGAAATCGTAAGGTACAAGGACAATCTTTCTCCAGAGTTGAACAAAAGGTTGAGGGTAATGGGACCCTAAAGTGCGCTAATGCATCACCAAGGATTAGTGGTCAAGTCAGTACTTCGAGAAGTTGATCTTATAGATTTTGCATACAAACTACGTGGTAGCGATGAAACAATTGATAATATCTTTTAGAAATGTCAATTTGTTATAACTGGTTTGGGCTTGGCTCCAATCTGAATTTTATTATTTATTTACCACTCCTTTTTCTTGGAGAGGACCTCTCCTTGGGTAGACTTGGATGATTAGAGACAACTGCAAACTATTATGGCATACAATTAAGTTGAAAGTTGTTGAATTCCTATGGAAATTCAGGATTAAGGCTTCCTTCTATGAAGAGCCTTCACTCTCGGGGAAATGAGTCTTTTTTGGTAGCAGCTGGCCTTGATGATTAAAGTTAAATTAAAGTGTTTAAACAAAGAGATTACATCCTTTCCTCTTGGGGAACAAGAGCAAATGTTAGCTTCTCTAGCTTTCTTAGGAAGAGACTTTCCTGGTACCACATTTGCTAGATTGATGTAATTATTTGTTGCCTAAAGTATCATAAGATGCATTTCTCAAAAGAAAGAAAATTGCCTCAAATATAGCTGAACCATGGAAATTTTTCCTTGGCTTCTTTATGGAGTTTCAATACCCAAAACGTTTCTAACTATCAAAAGAGAAGCCCCCTTGGAGTTTCAATGTAAGATGGCCTTAAATACAAATTAGATTCAAAACGCAATCTAGGTGATGCAAGTAATTTGGATCCCAAGATAAATTGGAATAGAACGAATTTCTGAACTATGTAGGTTTATATTACATGTACAGACAGGAGAGAGGTTCTACTTCTATGTTCAGTAATTATTTATACAGATATAGGAGGGAGGGAATTCTAGACAATGTAGTTTTCAATTACTTTTCCAGGTATATGAGACAGGAACAATTCTATACTATGTAGTTTTCAATTACCTTTCCACATATAGGAGAGGGGGACAATTCCATACTCTCTAGTTTTCAAGTACTTTTCCAGATCTTATATGATAGGAGGACAATTCTATACCCTGTAGTTTTTATTTTCTTCCAAGCTTCGAAGAGAATGCATAATTTTATAACCTATAACTGATTATGTTGCCACGGGAGAGAGGGAATGAATCTATGACTGGATATTGTGAGCAGTCTTGATGTTGGGAAATTTCAATTGAAAATATTCTTCATAAATAGGAAGAGTGGTGGAAAGGGGGAACAAGAACATTCAGAGGACAAATAAGCAGATGACGTGGCAAGAAATGAATGAGGCAAATATGGCAGATGATCATCAGGGAAACTCTCACAAATCACCATGAACCAGCCCAACCCATTCCTGGTGTGCTCTTTAGGACGTACAATCAAGGAGATACAACTGCCAACGAGTCCTGCAAGAGAAATTGTCAGTAAGTGAAAAATAAGTTGTATACACAAGGTATTTTCTTCTTTTAGTTGATGATTTCTCACGGAAAATGTGGTTCTACTATTTGAAGAAGAAATCTGAATGCTTTAGTTCCTTTGACAAATTCAAAGCATTGGTAGCAAACAAACTAGTAGATGTATAAAAACTCTCAGGTCATACAATGTGAGAGAGTTTACTTCCAAGCAGTTCAAGGATTATTGCAAGAAGGAATTCAGGTGCAATTGTCAGCTCTGCATACCTCTCAGCATAGCGGGGTTGTTGAAAGGAGGAATAAGACTATTATGGAGATGGTATGGTGCATGACGCACAACCAAGGTTTGCCGTATATATATTGGGGTGAAGCAGTTCATACGGCAGCATACCTCCTGAACAAAATTTTATTCAAAACTTGCAAGATAAAGCTCCTCAATAATCATGATCAGGACAAACACAAAAGGTAAATCATCTCCGCATTTTATGTTCAGCTGCTTATGTTTTGTCCCCTGATGACGAGAAGCAAGTTATATTCCAAAAGTAGCAGATATTTCTTTGCTAGCTATAGTGATCAGTCTAAGACTTAAATAATAATTGTTTTATGATAAAAATCACTATTTCGACAATTAATAGATAAATAATAAAATATAATTTCCCAGAAAGGGTTCTTTTAGTCTATGGGGAAAAAGACTAAAGGTCTTCAATACCTGCTCAATCATGATGTGGAAATGGAGACATTACAATCCTCTTCACCCAAAATTGCTTGTCCTCACGCAATTGCAAAATCCAAGTGGGTGTCCCAACACTCATCAAGCAATGCCCACATTTATCTGGTTCCCACTGAAGGAAATCCTCAAATGGCTTCTTCATACTATTGTTCCTGTACTTTGGGGGCTGCCTTCAAGTGCTAGACATGTCCTTATAACCTTCCAAAGGCTCCACGTGTTGTAATCACTAGTAGAGATGTTGATGTAAAAGAAAAGAAAAATCTTGTAGTTCTAACTAGCAGGCAGTCACTGATATGACTGGAACTAGTGTTTTCTTTCCCATTTTTTAGCAGCTTGAGTACCTCCATTGAGAAGACCAGCTTCCATCCAGCTTGGTGAAGGATCCCTTGCCCGTGGATACTGTGGAAGGATTGTATTTGCTTGAGATTGAACTCCAATGGCAGCACTGTCACTTGCCTGTCGTTTGGGAGCTTGTTGGTAGTATTCACGTTGAATTCTTTCTTCTTCCATATGTTGGAAAGCCAGGGCATCAAGGAGCAGCTACTCAATGGTATCTATCCTTTTGTGTTGCTGCTGGAAGACATTTCCCAAATAGAGAATTCAGTTATCCATGTTAGCTATTGTTTTGTCCAACTGAGGGCTTTGGACTCCATGTATGCCAATGTCATCACTCAAGAATTTAAGGCTATTGTCAATGGTAAGCAGTGCCTTAACAGTCAAGTATCTGTTTATGGTTATCATGCTGTCCTGGAGAAATGTAAGCGGCAGAATCAATCCTCTAATGTGGGTTAACAAACTAAGGAACATATGGATTTTTCTAAGGACGAGTTTTGAGTTTTCTCATGGACTTGATTGAACTCAATGGCACTAACAGTTCTGTCTAGGGTGACCAAAGGCTGATTATGCATTGAGATTAAAGGGAAAAGGGTTTCAAAACTATCTACTTCCTAATGTTTTGTTGATAAAGTGCGGGGGACGGGGGGATTTACTGAGTATCCATGGAAAGAACTGTTAGAAACGTTCTGAGTCGTTTTATTCATACTGGGAAAAGCTTTGACTTGATGAATATCTGCAATCAAACCATGCTTGTCGTTTGTGTCCACATCCTCATCACCAACAACAATAATGGGTTGTTTTCCTTTCATCTTTTCTGCCCTAGATTTCTGTTGAGCAATATCCTTTTCCATTTTCGATTTTGCCTTTTTCTTTTTCTTCTGAAGGAAAGAATTTGAAAAGGCAAAACCAGTACCATGTTTGCATGCTAGCTGCTTATTTTTAGCCTTTACAACAAGTTCTTGAGAAATATTCTTTTAAATTTTCGATTTTCCCTTTTTCTTTTTCTTTTTCTTTTGAAGGAAAGAATTTGGAAGGGCAAAACCAGCACCGTGTTTGCATGTTAACTGCTTATTTACAGCCTTTACAGCAAGTTGTTGAGAAATATCCTTTTGCATTCTCAATTTTGCCTTTTTCTTTTTCTTTTGAAGGAAATAATTTAAAGAGCAAAACCAGTACCATGCTTGCATGCTAACTGCTTATTTGTAACCTTTACTCCAAGTCTCAAGCTTCTACGTAGAATATTAATTACATTATAAAGTGATTCACAATGCCTCAAGAGACTAAAAGACTTCACTCAATCAATGCCTCAAGAGACTTGAGGACTTCACTAACTCAATACCGGGGTTGAAGGACTTCACCAAAATCAGTAGTTCAAGGCCTTCAAGGACTTCACTAGATCAGGCCACATGTACTGTACATACTTTGCAATTACAAATGCCCCAAACCAAAAAGTATTACCCTAGAGACTTATTGCAACAATAAATACAAAAGTACAACCCCATGAAAGTATAGCAAAAGAATATTCACAGCAAATTCTTAAGCATTTATGATAGTCAATATCCAAATTCTTTTGTGAACAGGATTCAATTCCAGACAAAACAATTACAATGGTTATTATTGCAAATATCAGTCCAAACAGCCAAATGTACTGTTTTATTGATGATGAAAACAGCCAAACGGGTCAGGCAGCAGTCAGAATAGGTTAGGAAACACCTTACTGAGGATTGTGTCATTACTGATTTCGACGGCACAAATACCAATGCAATTCTCTCACTTTAACAAAATTCGCACATCAATCCCCAAGTGCAATGAATGCTTATAAATGATGTCACTGATGAGGGCAAAGACAGGTATTTATAGCTATTAGGTGCATTGAATGATGTTTACATGGCAGCTGGTCATCCCAATTAGAAATCAATAATTATCTAATGCTTTAATCAATGTTAAGGTGATAATGAGAAGGAGTGTCTGATGTGTTGAAACCATGTCGGGAAACCCCAAGCAAACAATCCAATTAAATAGCTCTTCAATAGGAAAGGAATGTGAATCCTGAAATTTCTTTACTTTTCTTTACCCTAAAGGAATGGCAATTGATTTCCATAGGCATAACTCGATGGTATAGGTGTTTTTCATCCTTTTGTGTGTTTCTATGACAAAAAAGTGTCTTTTGAGGTTTGGGGATGCTCTTTGTTCATATGATCAGATTGTTTAGGCCATCCCTTTGAAATTTGAACCATTGCACATGCTAAAATATGATTTTAATTTAATAGCATATGGCATCCTCAGTCTAATTAGTGTCAAATGGATTTCTGTTCATAATGTTGATAAATGATGTATGATATTTTCCTACCCTTGCGTATGCTCAATTATGTTAAATTATGATGGATTATATTGTTATTATACTAAGTTACCAGTTCATTTTGGGTTTGGGTTCGGGATTGAAGAACCGGGTTTGCCAATACGGTGATTTTTTTTTTGCCTTGGGTACGTCTTGGATTCATCCGTACAAATAATATATAAAAAATTAAAAAATATAGAAATTAATGTGTATTGAGTAAAATCACTAGCAACCATCACAGTCTCACACACCTTTTTTCAAATTCCAAATTGACAAGTGCTTTAGGCACAAATTGTAAACAAGTTTCAAATGATGATAGACTAGCTTAGATATCTTCTTACATACACATCTCTAAAAAACGCGGACAGAAGTCAATCTCAAGGCACCTATGTTGCGTTTGTCACATACCACCCAAACATAGAAAATAGGCACTTTGAGATTGATATTTCTCGCCATGCCTTAGATATGTGTATTTAAGATATCTAAGCTAGTTATATAGCTATGTTATTACCCATCCTCACCAAAAATTGCTAGTTATTCTAAACTCAAAAAAAAAAAACATCCTGAAATAACCATAATTCAAGCTCCAATTATAACCCAAGTCCAAATTAAATACTATCTTACACTAGTTGATTTATATTAATTCATCAATCTTTATGATTAAAGATAACCCCATTCTATTTCATCTCAATTTTATCTATTATTTCAACCCTCCTTTAAATATTCCTTTTGACTAAATCATTTATAGCTTTACTTCATTCACCACTAACTTAATCGTTTATGCCTTAAATTAATCAAATCAAAATTTACAGCCCAAGGCCACAGTCTTATATTACAGACCTGTGCCCTAATTTCGTGCGAGAATATATGTATGCTCTTTATTAACATTGCCCCCATCCAAGCAGAAAAAGAGAGGAGGACATTTTTCAGATAGATAATTTCAAGGTATTTAAAATAACGGAACAGAAAATATATATAGAAACGGCTGCCAAACAACAAAGAGGTGGGCGTTCAACAGGAGCAGCAATGAAGGGTTGTGTGCTGGGCAAAAGCGAGGAGACATAAGGCGATGTTAGGCAGCGGAGACCACTATATCAGTTTTTTTGTTTTGAACTTTTTTATTATTTTAAATCATTGCTTTTTGGGATAAAATGATAAAAAATTTAAAAAAAATCATTTTTGACTGTTTTTCTTTGCGTAATCTGCCCAGGTTCACCTAGGGTTCGTCCTAGGGCACCCGAGTTCACCCAGGTTCTTATGGCAGAAGAACTCAAGCGAACCCGAGTGCCCAAAGATCGAACCCTAGGCGAATTTGGACATGCACCGGACCAGGCCACCATCCAGTGCGAGCCCAACCCTTGTTCTTCAACAAAAATGGCCAAACCAGTATCTTAGTTATTATATGACATGGATGCATGATAGATCAATTGCATATAAGCCCTAGAGCCTTAATTTAGGGCAACCACCATGGAATTTATGGATGTGGACAAGATGAGGATGTAGCTATGGATGGGATAAGGGTTTTCTAAGTACTCATAAGGGTAACAAAAGCCCCTTTAAATGGTGGATAGGCCCTAGGAACCCCATATGCCCATGATGGTGTCAGACTATTGAGTTATTAGGTGGGCGCTTTTTGATTGATTATTGTCATAATATGATATTTGTGTATGTGCACATATTAGCTCCCTATAAACAAATCCCTATAATTTTCTCCACTCATCATAATTTCTTATTGTTATAACTCTACAACCTATAACTACAAGAGATAGTACCCAAAAAAATGGGGGGCGGTAGGTGGGGGGGGAGGGGCGGGGTGGCCGGTGGGGCAAAAAAGAATATCCAATCTTAGTACCTTAATCCAAATGCAATGCATCTAGGAGTAATGCAATAGCCAACTCCTTTATGGAAGTAGTCCTCTCGTGTGCCACCAAAGAAGAGTAGGACAAAATGTCTCTAAATTTCCAACGATGGAAAACATGGCCAACTACTCATTAAATTCTTTGAAGATCCATAAATTTAACAATCATTGGAAATTTGAACAAAGTTCCTTGCTTTATACCTAGCCAAACCTTTCATTCCTATTAGGAATGTGCACCTTCACCTTGCACCCCAAGGCTTCTTGAACAAGGGTATAAATATTCTCCTTACCAAATAGTTCTAAGTTCTAACCTTCCCCTGTTAACCCTTGACTTTGAAATTTCATTATTGTCCATCCTCATTATAACACCCTAACACATACAACCTACTTTCAACTTAATGGGCTATCTAGTGAAGCTAGTACATACAAAATGGCTATCAAAATATAGGGGTGGCCAAAAAACATAACAAATTGGGGACCGCCACACAATACAACTATAAGGAGAAAACAAGCAACTCTCTCTCTCTCTCTCTCTCTCTCACACACACACACACACACACACACACACACACACACAAAAGTTCCCTTTCTGCCATAAGGCGTAAGGGGTTCCATATACCAAGTAGGGATGTTGGCTAAGCCAAGGCCTAAAAGTCGACTTTTCCTTTACCTTTATATAACAATACAATGGTTTTTAAGGGGGCTAGGCACCTAAAGAAAGTACCCCAAGCCAACTAGTTAAATGGACTTTCAATAAAAAAAACCTAATGTTGAGACATTCATTTGAACCATTCTATAGTTTTATATTGTATAATGGCTCATGCATCACAACACATCATTATTCATGTCATCCTCACCTCGTCACTGCAATCGCAAGTTTCTCAATTATTGCTCGAAGACTAGGCATATATGGCTTTATTATGTCTCATGTCGTCATGTCTTATCCAAAGATGATACATCATACATTCAATACAATTTATATTGATTGTCATAAACATATCATTCCATAATCAATTACTAAAGACTTACAAAATTATCACATAAGCATCATATCAGATACATCTTTATCATCATAATCATTAATAAGAATCGCATCACTATATTATACTATTTCAAAAAGAAGGATAAGTCATCACCACATAGCAAATAACAACATTTCAAATATATAAGAAAATATATGAGGGTGAGAATATCAAACCAATAGAATACAGTGTAGATCACCCTTCAGTTTGGTTTACAAAATCCTTAAAAGGCATGAATAAATATGGCCACAAGACCTGATTTATGTACATATTTGTCCTAGCCACATATCTAATCTGTAACTTACTCTAAGCAACTTAAATTTGAGCCCAAAATATGTAAAAAAATCCCCATCGCCATATTTTTTGTTACTTTTGTGATTGTTTCTTTCAAATGGCCATAGTTTTTGTAAAAAGTTAAATTTGTAGACTTTGTAAACTTCAAGTGGTAGAGACTAAAGAACACTTCATTTTCAAATGCATGATTAATCACGATATCTAGGAAATGTATTGTTGTTATTTAAAGTATCCTGGGGGAGCGGGGTGGGCGAGCATTCTATTGTTTTCCCTACTTTAGCTACATGTGCTTGGGTTTGTTTCCCAGTGAGATCATAACATTCAAGTATTAAGAATTGTGGGAATATCCCTAGCTGACTGGATTTATTACATCATTCTTCCACTCCATCTCAACTAGTGATAGAGACAAGGGTCCTACAAGTTTTTCCAAACATTGTTAGACCTCATCAAGTGATGTGTCATGCTATTACAGGACCAGACGACACTGTTAGACCTCATAATTGGCACAGGGTGGCAGCTAACCCTCCTTTCACTCAATGCAGATTTCATGACATGTATGACTAGCATTGCCGCTTATTATAGATCAGCAACCTTGGATGTTTTAAGAATGGAGAGTATGAGTTACCTCTAAGAATAGCTCCATTGCTTGCCTTTAAGCCTGTCCAATCTTCAGACGACATTATTATATTATGCATAGGTGGTTATATGGTATTTGATAACTCTACAGGCCCTCTTACTGATAACAAAGACTAAGAGATTTTGCATTGTTGTATTGCATGGGAACTGTACACTCAAAGGAATTGCCACACACACTAGTCATTTTTATAAACCCACATTTTTCTTTTGTATTATATAGTTTCAATAGTGATTCTATTCTTGAAGGTGCCTTAGGCAATCCCTTCTATTGTTATCATAGTTGGTTGTACTTTTGAGGTCCCTTGAACTATTTTGGTCATTTGTGGACATTAATGTAATTCCTTTCTTTCTTTCTTCAGATGGATGATAATTGATACGGTTGTGGACTGCCTTTGCTATACCTACGAACAGATAGTGGAGACAAGAAGCACAAGCATAAATATGTTATCTTGGAGTGGCGATAGCATAGGGTCTCCTACCAGATCCAAGAAGAATCTTTTGACCATTCTCCTCTTAGGATGCATACTCATTAGTTATATACTCCAACCAACTCATGACATCTGACTACCCCCCTGAATAAAAATATCTTAGCTTTATAGTTAATTACCTCAGCACAGACAATACCACTTGATCTAGGTTTTTCCAAGCAAAATCACCTGGTCAAGATACAATATATAGACATTCCCTAGAGCCTCAGCCCAAAGGACATTCCCTAGGTCTTATGTCGAGACACTACCCAGTCAGAATATAATTTAATGTCAGCCTGGAAGATGCTTCTTGGATCCAGGTAATCTGCAAGGGAAACCCCTAGGTTGGGGCATTAATCTTCCCCGGCCCAGACAATAGTCCTTGAATCTGGATTTATTCCCTGGAAACACCCTGGTCAGAATAAAGTTTTCCTCAGCCTGACTAATACTCCATGAGCGAGCTCTTCTTCTGGGAGTAACCACGTGCCCAGAATATAAGCTTAATTCAGTCCCACAGATGTTCCCTGGGTCTGCTTCTTCCAAGATCAACCTCCAGACAAGGTATATATTAGTGACAGCCATTTTAACTGATGTTTTGCTACAACAGATTCTATAAGAGCATCGAATGAACAATTTTTTGATTGTATCACAGAAATTACAAACCGAAATTGTTGTCCAAACAGGTTAGATTATGAATAGATCAGGGATCATAACTGCAATGCTAATCGTACAGATTTTAATGCCCAGCTTTTAATTTCACATATATGGCCTTAATAGCCCCCTAGATCCATTAACAGGCCTTCTAGACACCTTTAATAACCTCCTAGATCCATTTGCAAGCCTTCTAGATACCTCTGCTGGAGATCTGACCTAAAATTATCAAAGGATCCTGCAATTTATCCTTTATCATAGTGTAAATCCCAATGTGTTCATTTCATACAAAATATTGAAACTTTACAGCTTATAATCACATAAGCACACCTCTGGAGGTATGAGGAGGACTTCCAGAATTGGAGCTATAAAGTATAAACATTCAAAATTAACAATCTAAAACCGCTACACTAGAAGCAACAAGTAAATTGCGAACTATATCAATACCAAAGAGACACAATGACAATAATGTGAATGACCAAGAAAATTGAGGTTTGGGGGGCGGGGGGCGGCGGGGGGCGCCGCGGGGGGTGACGTTTGCATGAAATGAAAGGATGCAAGGGTTTGTGATATGGAAAGGACCACGTGAAAGAAAATATTATGGAAAGGACCTCGTGAAAGAAAATATTATAGGGATCCCACAATGACTAAAACAGTCAATAGAATTGGTAGTGCATGCATCTCCGGACCATTGAAAAGCTACGACCAAACTCATTTATAAAGGCGCCTACATTATGTATAGAAAAGAAACAAACTTGTAGGTTTATCTTGAGACTTGCATCAAAAGTACTAATTTTCATTCACTTCTACGAGTATCAATTTGATGATACTGCTCGTACCAGCCATATTTGGCATAACCATAACAAACAAAATTTAAATCAGGCAAAATATATATATCATAGAAAATCATCAATAGAACTATGCTCCTTCAACATATTTTATTGTAAATGTTACTTCTACATATAGCAGTTGGCTTATGTTTAAGAGGAAATAATGATGCTTATAAAATGTTGAATATTAATCTTTATTTGGATATTTTAATATCCTATAGTTGTGTTTTATTTATTCTCATGTGAATTTCTAATTCACATAATTTATATAATATGAGATGGCATATGGTCTCCACCTTTTTTGTCTTATTAGAAATATTATTTATATTAAGAAATATTGGAATTATATTTCAAATGTAACTTCTTTGCCACTTTGCTCTCACTTCTCCTCACTACATAGGAAATAGGGGCACTAGGCATACACTTAGAAGGTTTGCTAAAATAATGATTGGAGTTATTTTGTAACTCCTCTTTTTCTCCTTACTCTATTTAAAGAGGCATTTGTCTTTTTTTTATACACTTTTCTTAGTGTTTTTCTTATATTCTTTTTTAGTGTTTTTACGAATTTCATTCTCTATCTCTTGTTCTCTCCTAGAAGAAGTTTTACACGCATTGTATTGTTTTGTAATAATTTTGGGCCAACTTTCAATAACACATGGGGTTTTCTTCTGGGGTACCAATTTCTCCACTTGACAAATCTCATGTTCCAACACTTTTATGGCATGTATTTATAGTGACTATTAATTTCATTGCATACTCTTTACTTATGATTCATTGTTTTTTGTAGTTGATCTTGGAATTATTTCTTTCATGGTAATGAAGTTGTACCATTAAAACTTGTATCTAAGTGTGCAAATGCTTAAGTGGAAAAGCCGGAGAAATATTGCCTTCAATGCCACAATTTTTTTCACTTTTTTTGGCAAGATCTTATGCCCTTGCAAAATTTGTTGTTTTTACATATTTTTGTATTTAATTGTAGTGTTAGTTGGATATTTTATTTTGATTGCAATATTTGTTTTGTAGGTGATAGTAGTTGGTTTTGCACATAAAAATAAATAAATTAATTAGCATGTATCTTCTCTTGTTTGTGTTCACAGAGATTTTTTATTTTTTGGCTCAACAATTTATGGGTCTAATACCCTTAAGGAATGATAATTTTTTCCTTCGTTACTTCTACTCTTCCTTTCCTACTGCTTCTCTATTGATTTAGTTTTTGCTTCTACCTGTGTTGTTGTTTCTGCTACTACTAATATTTTGTTGTTGCTTATGGTTTTTAAGGAATGATAATTTTTCCTTCATTACTTCTACTCTTCCTTTCCTACTGCTTCTCTATTGATTTAGTTTTTACTTCTACCTGTGTTGTTGTTTCTGCTACTACTAATATTTTGTTGTTGCTTATGGTTTTTAAGGAATGATAATTTTTCCTTCATTACTTCTACTCTTCCTTTCCTACTGCTTCTCTATTGATTTAGTTTTTGCTTCTACCTGTGTTGTTGTTTCTGCTACTACTAATATTTTGTTGTTGCTTATGGTTTTTGCTTCTACCTTTGTTGTTGTCATTGCCACCTTTTTGCCAATACTATTTATGTTGCTGCTTCACTATTGCTGCAATTGTTGCTGCCTTCCCTTTTTTGATATTGTTGCCGTACATTCTTTTTTTGGGTAACGGCTTCTTTTTTCAATCACACAACAAAAAAGAATCTTGGTTTTAATTTGTTATTTAGTTAAATTAAAATTCAATTTAAAAAAAAAAAAAAAACAAATCACTTCAAAAAACTTTTTATATTTTCAAATTAATATGTTTTCTATCTTATATGCATTTTTTAAAAATTTGATATTCACTTTTATTAAAATATTTATATATATTTGGAGAGTGTTTTTTGGAATATTTTAACCAAAATCATGTTTAGCTTTGGTTGCTTTTAGATTAATTTGTTTTATTAATTAATCTTTTTGTCATTATTTTTAAACATAACATTTAAATTATTAATTTAGTATATAATTTCTTTTTCTTTCTGCACATTAATTTTAAAAATTTGTATTTTTTTTTTCAAAGGGATTTGGTAAGCATTTTTGTTAACATCTGTTGTTTTTTATAGGTCATTATTTTTTCAAATAAAATAATAATCCTTTGTTGTTTAGCTGTTGTCTTTTATGGCTTTTAAATTAGCATGGTTTTTTTGCTTTTAAAAAAGTTAAACAACAAATTTCTTCCAAAGATAATGAAATTTGTGCTCGAGTGTGAATTTGAATGCCAAAAATATGACTATTAATGTATTGCAAAACTCACATGATAAGAAATTAGTGAATATGCATAATTTAGTTAACACTCTTAATTAAAAGATTGCATATTTTCATCATTTTCAAGCCTCTAATATTAATATTCCATATGATTTAGCTTCTCATTCTAGTAAAGAATATATTCCTTTACAACATTATTTTTCTAATACTAGTTTAAAAATTATGAAATCAATGGGTTACAATGAAGGTGGTCTTTGTAAAGATGAAAACAATATTGTTGAATTCATTTCAATTGAAACTACTTTAGATTTTGATGGGCTTGGTTTAATGACTAAAGTTATTATGAATTCATATTGTCCTCTTCATTAAAAGACATTGCACCATAGTGCTTTTAGATCTAAGAATCAATAAAAGGCTTCTTTTGCTAATACTTTGGTTTAAAATGTTAAACATTGTGGTAAAGATGGGCATAATATTGTTAAATGTTGGAAATTGCATCCTTGTTATTCTTATGGTAAAACAAATAATAATTTTTTTCACTATTGGAAAACAACACAATCCATTCAATCTAAAGTTAAACAAATTTGGATCTCTAAAGCTTTGGTGCCCTCAATGAAAAACCGTGTGCCTTCTATAGATAAATATTCTTTTGGGAAAGGTAAAACAATGTTTGTGAAAAGCCAAACTTTTTTCTTTCTAATTTCCGTTGCTAGAATTTGGTCATTTAGCACTCTGTTGTTTTTTGCTCTTTAATTGTTTTTTTTTTTTTTTTTTTGAAATTTTGATATGGTAAAATCTATGATTTTTTTCTTTACTTTTGTGGTTACTTTTTTTATTGCAAGATGTCTAAGAAGAATGTTGTTTTGAAGCTAATTCATTAAGAAAGAACTTTTTTTATATGAACATATAGTGCCTTCTATCCATAATGGTGATTCTTAAATATTTTAAAGGTAAGATATGCATTTAGTATTTCTTTGTTTTGATCAACTTATTTTTGACCATGCACTATCCAAAATGGAATTAATACTTTGTCATGGAAGTTGTCGTTTTGCCCTCGTGTCTTTTTTAATATCTTCTTTTATTACATTGAAATGTATGTAAATCATATTTTATAGCATGTTTTTTCTTCACCCAAGATTGGTATAAGATTTTATGTTTTGTAGGTTAGAATGGATCTTTTTTATCATCTTCTTTTTGTTGGGCATTGTTCCAAAGAGGATTGACTTTCTTTTCTGAAGATGATTCTTAAGAGATTACCAATAATTTCACCTCCAACTTTGCGATATTAATGAAGACATATATGGTTTTTCATCTCTATTCTCAAATAATTTTAATTTTTTAATTATACCTGATGAAAGAAGTTGTCATCAAAGGGAAGAATTGAGTAATGTCACCTCCCTTCTATGTATTAAGGCTTTTATAACCCCAAAATAAAGCTTATGGGGGAATGTTGGAAATTAATTTTTATTTGAATATTTTGATATCATATAGTTGTGTTTTATTTATTTTCATATGAATTTAGAATTCACATAATCCAAACAATATGAGGTGGCATATAACTTTCACATCTTTTGTCTCATTAAATATATTACTTATAATAAGGAATATTGAAGTTACATTTCCAATGTAGTTCTTTTGTCACTTTGCACCCACTTCCCCACATTACATGGGAAATAGAGACAATAGGCACACATTTATAAGGTTGGCTAAGTAATGATTGGAGTTCTTTTGTAACTCTTTTTTTTTCTTCTCGCTTTATTTAAAGAGTCCATTTGTCTCTTCTTCTACACATTTTTCTTAGTGTTTTTATTGTATTTTTTTAAGTTTCTATGGATTTTACTCTAGATCTTTTAATCTCTCTTGGAAGAAGTATAATGCACATTGTGATATATTGTAATAGCTTTGGGTCAACTTTTATATAACATGTGGGGTTTTCTTCTCAGTACAAGTTTCTCCACTTAAATAAATTTCATGTTTCAAGACTTTTTGGTATGGATTTATGGTGAAAATTAGTTTCATGGCATACTCTTTACTTTTGATTCATTGTTTTTAGTAGTTTATCTTTGAACTATTTCTTTCATAAAACCATAAGTCAATAAAGTAGGTGATCAAAAATTTGATCATGTATATCATCCAATTTAGTCAGCAAGAGAATCGACTACCAAACATAAGTAATTTACAACATGCTGAGTCTTGGAAAATTGCTAGTTTCTGTTGTACGGGCTAAAACAGCATATAGTTGGCATCAAAAGTAGCTTTTGAGTACATATTAGAGTTCCTCTCGAAAAATTAGGCAAGATATAAAAAAAAACAGCATGTCATTTCAAGTTTTGTTCAAAAGTTATGGCCTTTAGAGGTTAATGGACTTTTTACAACTTATACTCAGGAGCCAGTTGTAAGACTCCTATGCCAGACTCGAGAGCCAGCAGTAGAACTATGGAGCTAGTAGTAGATCTCTAGAGCCAAGCAAAGTTGAACGGTTGCAAACATTGCTCCTCTTTGGCAGTTCATTTGAGCTTCTTGGCAGGTCCTGAGGTTGGGAGAGTATAAATACAAGTCTTGGCAAGGCAATACTCAGAGAAAATCATCGAAAAAATCTGAAAACATCAGCAAGCATAGTGAGATGAAGTTGGATTCATATTGCTTATTTGTGAGTTTGAGTCTATTTTTGTTTTCTCATTATTGCTTAGTTGTAGGTAACAGGTTGTAGACTACACAACTAAGATAGCTAAGTTCAGTAGTTTTTCTTGCTTGAGAAGCAAATCTTCCATCGAACATTACAAGATCATTACAAGTATGGGAGCCATAACGTTGGTTCCCTTGTAAGACCAAGAAGACAAAAAAATTATAAACTGCAGAACATAGTGAAGATGAGGAAGCATGGCTTCACTCTTGCTGGAGTTTTCTCAGATTGAATTTCTCCAAGGTATGTCTTGTGTTATCTCTCTTCGTTGTTGGTGTGTATGCCTTGTGTTCTCTTTCTTTGTTGTTGGTGTGTTTATTTTTTTTACTTGCATGTTTACATTCCTTGCAACTAGGCTATTATACCATACACTAAAGAGAGCTCAACACTCATCGTTAACAAACACATTACTTGTTTTCTAAAGGTTAAATAATTTCACCTTGGTATTGCACCTCCATGCAAGCATTTTAATTGCAATCGTATATGGAGTAGCAACATGTTTAGAGTGTGAAGGAATATATGCAATGGATGTAATGTGTCAAGATTGCATGTGAAGGGTTGCATATTCTTTTGTAAACTGTAGCTATCAGTCATAAGAGTTGGAATACATCTTAAAACAACATTTTAGGTGTTTTTCTATGGCATGAAACTTGAGAGACACCTTGACTTGAAAGGGTCCATGTCAGTGAAATTTAAAGTGGAATTTACACCTAGTTTACGAATCAAATTGGTATCAAATCAAGTTATCCTTTTTGCCGTAAAAGTTTTGCTAATACATTTCCACAATTGTGTTAGATTTATTAATGTTCTATTATGGTGGTTTTTGTGATGTGGCCATTATGCACATGTTTCCATTGCCCAGATAACAAGTGCTAGTGTAGAGATTGTATTGATTCATTAGCAACAAAGTGGATTTAAATTCCACTATTGTTGTTGCTAGAATGATGCAAGACATTGTGAGTTTTGTGATGTGATGGTATTTACCCAAAGTTTTTGATGGCCCAGCGATTCAAAGGATGTGAAAAGGTGAACACAAGAGTTCACAAACACTGAGAATTCAACTTGTCAAAATAACTCTTCCAAAAGAAAGAAAGGTTAAGAGAGTTGCAAAAAAATACAAAACAAAACATGTTCAACATGAATTTGAGCATAGTTTCCTTGTGACAACAAGTTATGGTTGTACTTGAGCTAAGAAATACTTCAAAAGTTATGAAGCTTAAGGAAGAATGTTTTTAATTGAATATGCCTCCTTTTTATTTGAAAATTGATGTTCCTTTGAGCCTTCATGTGGAACAAAGGTCTTTTTTACTTTCCATTGTAGATCCTTGCTCCTATTGGCCAAGAGGAGTGGGACAAAGATGTTGCAAATGAAGGAAAAAGCATCAAGAAGGGGAGAGCAAGCGAATTGACAAATTGGGTTGAAAGTACAATTTTCAAACAAATACAAAAGACATTCGAAGAAGTGGGATAAGGATTTTCCTCACCACTTGTATTTCTGAAAATTGTGCAACTGAAAGCCTTCAAATTGGAGAGTTGATCATAATAGAACCTGAACAAGGAACTGTCCAAGAGTTGATCAGATTGAACCCTGAACAAGGTATTGTCCAAGAGTTAATCTATTGGAACTTGAATAAGGTATTGTCCAATAGTTGACCAAATTGGAACCTGAACAAGGTACTATCCAAGAGTTGATCAGATTGGACCCTAAACAAGGTACTGTCCAAGAGGACGATAATATTGGTTTCTCATTTGGGAAGATAGGAGGTAAATCTTCATCTTCTTTTTATTATTTTTTTGGGACCCAAAAGCCTTTAAATTTTTAGCATGTGATCAGAAATTGTATCAAGTATATCGTCCAATTCAGTCAGCAAGACAATCAACTGTCAAAAATGAGTAATTTGCAACATGCCGCATCTTGGAAAAGTGCTAATTTTTGTTGTACTGGCTAGAACAACATACGGTTGGCATCAAAAGTATTTGTTAAGCACATATTTGAGTTCCTCTAGAAAAATTAGGCAAGTTCAACAAAAAAAGGCATGTAATTTCGAGTTCGTATGCAAAAGTTATGCCTTCGGAAGTAAGTAAACTTTTTACAACCTATACTCGAGACCAGTTGTAAGACTTTGGCACCGGACTCAGGAGCCACCTTTAGAACTCAGGGGCTGTTGTAGATCTCAGGATCCATGTGAAGTTAAATGGTTGCAAACATTTCTCTATCTCTTTGGTGGTTCATTTGAGCTTTTTGACAGGTTTTGATGCTGGAAGAATATAAATATACTCAGGAGAAATCATCATAAAACATCAACAAGCACATTGGATTCACATTGCTTATTTTTGAGTTTGAGTCTTTGTAGTTTTCTCATTGTTGCTTAGTTGTAGGTGATAGAGTGAAGACAATGGAGTTCAGTAATTTTTTTTGCTTGAGAGACATATTCCACTAAACATTGCAAAGATCATTACAAGTATGGGAGCCATGAGGTTGGTTTCCTTGTAAGCCCAAGAAGACAAAAAAATTGTAAACTGCAAAACATAGTGGAGATAAGGAAACATGCCTTCACTCTTGCTGGAGTTTTCTCATATTGAGTTTCTCCAAGGTATGTCTTGTGTTCTCTCTTTGTTGTTGATATGTTTGTTTCCTTTACTTGCATGTTTACATTAATTGCAACTAGGCTAATACACCAAACACTTAAGAGAGTTCAAGACTCATCTTTAACAAGCATAGTACTTGTTTCAATAGAGGTTAAATAACTTCACCTTGGTATTGCATCTTTATGCAAGCATTTTAATTGCATTCATGTATGAAGTAGTAGCATGTTTAGAGTGTGAAGGAATATATGCAATGGATGTAGCGTGTGGAGATTGCATGTGAAGAGTTGTATATTATTTTGTATGCTGTAGATGTCAGTCATAAGAGCTGGAATAGATCTTAAAACAGCATTTTGGGTGCTTTTCTATGGCATGGAACTTGAGAGAAACACCTTGACTTAAAAGAGTCTGTGTCGGTGAAACTTAAAGTGGAATATCCACCTAGTTTATGGATCAGCAAGTATTAAAAATTAAAATGCAACCCTGAAATTTAAGGCCTTTTTAGACAGATACCAAACAAAGAATATTATACATCCAAACTATGAAACATGTAAGAGCAACCCTACAAACGATGGCATAGATTTAATTTCAATGCACATAAGGCTTTAACTACATTGTTAAATAGGATAAGTATTATATCAATAATAATTCAATAAATGAAGAGCATTTCGAATGTGTGGTCAAACATTTAACAAAGACCTACAGAGAATTAATTATTTAAAAATAAGGCTGGGGATGGGGGGCGAAAAAATGACTATATTTTACTATTATGGTGCTGCCTAACTGACTAATGCCAAGTAGATAAATACAAATCAACTCTACATTGTAAGCAGAAGAATATGCAAACAACTGTTTCTAAGCCTATAAATTTTGCTGATTTTGAAAATTACCTCTGTATTTAGTTCAGCATGCTCAAGGTTGCCAGTCGTATGATCATCTTCTTTAACAACTGATTCCAGAGTCTCAAGCAATGGATCAGGCTGTCAAAATGTACACCAAATTTAGCATTACTTGTAGCAGAAATTTTCTGTTTAGAGAAATGTAATAGCGAATTTGAATGACATATGCCTCTATTAACATTTTTTTCTAAAATAATCAGAAGATGTGAAGGAATAAAACCAATCCTATTATTCTCAAATGACTCCAGCAAAGCTATGTCATGTTGGCTAAGCCGACATCACCACAGCCAAGAGTACAGGACATCGTAATGCAAATCATTACTGGAAAATGAAATAATCATATTTAAAGCACAATGAAGACAAAACTAAGATGTCACTGTGATTAAAATTTAAGCCTAAACTTCTAAATGCTCCGTTGAAAAAATTAGCATCTATTTGAATATTTTTCTGAATGTGCAGTGATAAAATATAAATAGCAGAATATAAGGTGTCATCTTCAATTGTTTCATATTCAAAGTTGCATGCTGCATACCTTTAGTTGTTTCAGGGATAGGTTGATGCGTTGAAGAGAGCAATCGAGCCCACAAACTTTGGCATTTAGTACCTACAAAATCAACCATTTTTTAGTACATGCAAATAATTATATATATAATTTGAACAGCTCATTAATTCATTTTAAAGATGACGTTCAAGAACTGGAAGATAATATTTCCATACAATCCATTCTCCAGGAAGGAATGGCTAACATCATTTATACACTGACTGACAGAATATACTGTACAGTATTTGCAGAGCTGTGTGCGTAGAAAACAAAATGCAAGATAATCAGTCCACTAAATCTCGACCTTTCTCTGTCAAAATATCAGTCTTGATAGCTCGAGTACATGATCAACTGTTCTTCTACAAAATCATTTATGAGCATTTGCTGGAAATGAAAGAATCCCCAATGCAACTTAGTGTTGAACATCTGGAATTGCCAGACTGTAAATGAATGCTAATGCACCCACAATTCAGGTGTCACAATAGAGAGCTTGGGCATTTTTAAACTAATACAATCTTCCGATCAGGCCGGTTCCCCCATCCTTATGCTACCTAGCTACTTTGAATTCAAAACGGTGAGAGAAAATACTATAAATGCATAACAAAAGAGGCAATGCACCAAGTTAGTATGATCTTAAACCTTACTTTGTAATATTCCAAATCGGAATATTTTACATTAATTTGGTTTTCTCGGAATTCCTTTTTAAAATACTATTTCAAAACATAATAATTTAAATAATAATAAAGTCAAATTGGATTAGTCGTTTATGTCTGAATATGGATTTTGAATATCACAAAATTACACTACAAGGGGTTTCGTCCTTGGGTTCAATAACAAAGGTTTTCGTCCTTGAGATCACATTTGCAATTAAGGGGTTACATTGTTAAGAGCCTTGTTGATGCTTGTACAAAATTACATGTTTGAATGAATATGATTGGATCTTTTCCTTCTCACCAAATGCTAAATATAAATACCTTCAT
Organism: Torreya grandis; assembly: GCA_037957365.1. NCBI lineage: Eukaryota > Viridiplantae > Streptophyta > Pinopsida > Cupressales > Taxaceae > Torreya > Torreya grandis. Next base: position 1,541,058 of record JARHVA010003692.1, on the reverse strand, counting down.
AGTGTTCCACCAAACGACATGTCTTCTCCAAGGATTGTAACCTTTCGTCAAATGAGATGTCTTCTCCCAAAAGTGGCAACCCTCCCAAATGTGGCGACTTTTTCAATCGTTGTTAGTAATTAATGAATATTATAACGAACTAAAAACTTAATGATGACAATTAATAATTAATGTTGTTTTAATGACAGCATGTCCTTAATTCCAGCGACAACATTTCCTTAATTCCAGTGCTCTCTTCATTTAAGGCCAGCGATCTCTTTATCTTTATTGGGAATATGACAAACCTCCATTCCTCAAATTGCTTGTCCTCAAGCAATTGTAAAATGAGATGTTCAAGAATTAATGCTCCTTTTTCAGCATCAATTGTAATATTTCCATCTAGGGAACTTTTATTAATTGTCCCATCTTCAACATCAGTTGTAACATTTCCATCTAGGGCAGTTTTATTAATTGCTCCATCTTCAACGTCAGTCGTAACTCTATCCCCACATACTGTATTATTATTCCCATCTACAACACTCACCTTCCGTCTAGATGTTCTACTCTTCTTGCAAATCCACTTAACCGGAACTGGAGTAAGCAAAGAGTTAATACAACCATGGTTTGTTGGTTCGACCAGTCTCTTAAGATCCTAGTGCAGGGGAATGCCTAGTGAGATAGCATGGTCAAGAACAACTGATCCATTTGGTGGAACCTGCAATAGGCTAAGCAAACCCTGATGATACGTCTGCAAAGCCATTGATGGTCTAGCCATCTCACAATTGCAACAAACCATATTAGCCTTAATAACATGTTTACAAAGATTGCCTGACATAGACCAAGAACACTCACAAAGAGCAAACTCTGAACCAGGATTCCAAACAATGTACATCCTTGTACGATCACTTTGGCTAACAACCTTTGTAAAGTGATCTTTCTCATTGAAAATAACATCACTGTTTGCAATAAAGAGTGCCTTGCGCCATGATATGGAAGCACAATTTTCATCTCTGATATATCCACATAAATCATTTTATAGTGAAAATTGGTCAAACCAAAAGTAAGCATGCACCTCAGTAGTCAATTTGTGTACCAACCAATCAGCTCGTTGATTTTTGCCCATGTCCAGTGCATTTAACAACTTGGATTTAAGTCTAGAATGGTATGCTTCAATAGCTCCACATGCCTCCTAAATTGCAAGAGGTAGAATCCTCATTGCAGTCACCCACATCTCTATTCTCTGCATCCATCTTGCCTTAAAGTATTCCAAGAAGGCACTGTGACCTATAAAATCTTCCATAAAACCTTCCGTGGCGTCGACAACATTTGACTCACTCCATGTATTATACATGATGTGCCCAAGGCGCTTCAACATCTCATGCTGCATCTCAACATTGGCACACTTGGCACACTTCTTTATAATATTTCTATGCCATACACGACGTACACGCCCAAGGCGTAACATAATTGTGCACTAAAACATATTCCTGATTGTAGCAATTTCTGTTGATACGTCATCCACAATGAAGCCATTCAATTTCCATGTAGAATCCTTTGCACGAACTCTATCATGAAGTGCCCCCATTCATTTGCAAACATCATAACTTTGTAGACTTGCAACAATTATCCATTGCAATTTGGTTTGAATCAAAAGCAACAAGTGTGTAAACCGGATACTTGAACTTTTTAGTTCCAAAACTAGAATTAACTACTATAAGACTGTTGTTTCCGAAATGAGTCATTTGCTACTGTTGCCACTCTGTTTGAATTCCCAAAATGAAAGCATCAGTATCAGAGGATTCCTGGTGATAAAAAACCTGATTTGGATGACTTTCAATCCATGATTTAATGCTCAATGCATCATCTGAGTCCAATTCATGCGTAGATCATCTAATATTCCTCTCCAATGTGCGGACATAATGGGGAGAGAGAAAAGTGTCACAATTGCATGGGCCACCTTGCCTCTCCACAGTTTTTGAATGATTTTGTATTATCCTCTCAACAGAAAATCCAGCATATAGCAGTGATGTTATCTGTTGTCAAAGTTCTTCTGAGATGTAAGAAGCATACATTGTCAGTGTTCAAATGGCTTTGGTATCAAGTGGTTCATGGCAAGGGGAACCCTTCTTATCAACATGCTTGCATTGGTCGTATATAATAAGAGCAAAAGATGGTTGGGCATACAAACGTTTCACAATAAAATGACACATGCAACCTCTCTTCGTATGTGGTCAACCTTCTTTGATGGTTTAATACACCTTCTACTAGGCCGTGAGGTTCCTCCTTTCCTGTGATCATCGGGGCCATAGCAACACCAATATAGAATATACTCCAGATATCCATCTACCCTTGGCTTATATGAACTACAATCTAGTTTTTTCCTTCTTGCCTCAACACAGAACTTTGTGGGATATTCAATACTGGAGGATTCTCCCTTCACAAAGTCATCAACTTAGAGAAAGGAAAGTGAGCAACATCATCAACATTCTGACACCAACCCTCCACCTTGACCCAAACAAGGTCAAAAGAGGAAAACTCAATGGTCGATGGCTCTTGCACAAGGAGTGTCAGAATATCATCCCATCTGGCCATCTTTTTGAAGGGATGTTGAGTAAGCAAGTGACATTTAATACGTGATAAAGCCTCATAAGGATTGTCATATGTTTGTTCAAAAAGACATAACTCTTCTTTCTGTCGCTGATTTAATCGTACTGCAATGCTGTAAGACTCCTTCAACCGCTCAAGTGCCAATATCGATAGCTTAGTATCATGCTTATATGACAAAGGTGGAAAAGGAATGGGGGGAAACTTTCTTAATTCTAGCCATTGCCTTGAAGTGGTATAGATAGCCACAACTTCCTCTGGTGTCACATATGGACCATCTTTCACGTAATTATGTTGTCATTCCTTTCTATTTTCAAATGGGTCTTCCTTTTTCTCTCTCACAAAGTTTAAGGAGCTACCCTGAGTAGTATAGATAGTGTTCAAGTGGCACAGGCCTTTGCATTGTTTCTGTGACATATTTTTTTCTTTTGAGTTCGTCCAATCCAGTCTACAAACTCTAATGTGTTTGGTACCGTTGCAAGGAAAAGTATGATATTGATATATCTTGAAAGCATTATAATAACCTCCTTCCAAACAATTCCTCGCTCAACATCATTTACATAATGCACTTTATCAAATATAACCCATTCAATGTTACGGATAATGTTTGCTCCTTTGAAGAGCATAGACATTAAAAGTTATGTTGTCATAATAAGGTAAGAGACTTTTGGTCTCAAGCTCATATCACCAGCCAGAAGACCAACATCAAACTTCTTATTTCCAGACATATGGATATCTAAATCTGAACAAAATGGCATGGGTACTTGTATTCCTAGTAAGCCTTTTAATTCGTTTATTTCATCTACAATTATTGGTGCCATGTCACATGCATCAAGGTTTTTGTTTCTCGAGGTTGTCCTGACATTATCAGTCTCTAGAGTTAATATAACTAGCATCATATGGTTTTGTTAGAAGTAACTCCTTGTCAGCATCATTGTCAAGAAACTTGTCACAAGTTTCCCTTGATTTCTTTCCAAGAGAAAGGGTCTTCTCTTCATCTTTTGAGTGTGAAGCACTTGGAGTCTCCAAGGATTTTTCACTTTGCTTCATCGTACTGGTTGCCTATAATTCTAGTTTTTGTCCATAATTTGAATGATATTCATCATAGTTTATTTCTTCTAAGACCTCTTGAAAATTGAATTTTTCTTCCTATTCTGAGCTGCCATAACTATGATTCATGAACTCGTCTTCCTCGTAGTCTCTATTTCCATTCCATGACTCTTTCAACTCCAAAAAGTCTGAAAAGGAGATTTCTTTTCGAATCTTTGCTGAAAGGACGTTGTATGACTCGAAACTGTCCATAATTTCCTTATGTAGTGACCCCATGGTTCACAGGTTGGCAAGAAAAACAGCTCTGATACCATTGTAATATCGGAATATTTTACATTAATTTGGTTTTCTCAGAATTCTTTTTTAAAATAATATTTTATAACATAATAATTTAAATAATAATAAAGTCAAATTGAATTAATTGTTTATCTCTGAATATGGATTTTGAATATTACAAAATTACACCACAAGGGGTTTCATCCTTGGGTTCAATAACAAGGGTTTTCGTCTTTGAGATCACATTTGCAATTAAGGGGTTACGTCCTTAAGAGCCTTGTTGATGCTTGTATAAAATTACATGTTTGAATGAATATGATTGGATCCTTTCCTTCTCACCAAATGTTGAATATAAATACTTTCTTAGTGTTCTACCAAACAACATGTCTTCTCCAAGGATTGTGACCTTTCGTCAAATGACATGCCTTCTCCCAAAAGTGGTGACTCTCCCAAATGTGGTGACTTTTCCAATCACTATTATTGATTAATGAATATTATAACAAACTAAATACTTAATGATGGTAATTATTAATTAATGTTGTTTTAATGACAGCGTGTCCTTAATTCCCGTGATAGTGTTTTCTTAATTCCAACGCTCTCTTCATTTAAGGCCAGCGATCTCTTTATCTTTATTGGGAATATGACATACTTGAATGAATAAACAACACAAAACCACACAGCATGAGTTCAATATCTATCAATGCAATTAAAAACATGCAAGGGGTAAGAAATCTAACGCTACAATTAACATTGACAGATTAAATCATTCACATAACTTTAGGGTGAATGGTAGTAAGATAACCACGACACCTTGACTTAATGTTTCAAGAAACACACAATTCCATATTAATCAAAAACTTGGTAATATATGAATTCAGATTACAATGACTAAGGCTACAAAACTCATTGAAATCTTTGTAAGAGATGAATACCAAAATTTTAAGGAAAAAAGATCCTTACAACAGAACATCATTGTTCTATATATACAAAAGAAAACTAAGGCATTGGAAAATCAGGGTAACCCATGCACCTATCCAAACCACACAAAGCTTCTAATCATGAAAACACATGGCGTCAACCCAATGAGACATGCTTAAACATGTTGGATCATCTACAAATATCTTTACCAATGTCTCATATCCTCTCCTATAGAGAAGGGCTTGTCATTATGCCATATTCCATCTTATCTCTATATGAGTAGGCGCTATCTAAAATCATACGCGCATCTAAAAGTATCTCCACCATTTCTCACTAGACATTGGCTTGTTACTATATGGGTTTTTCAGCCAATAGCGGGTGCTGCTTCTTGCTTCCAGCAAGGAGCTCTTGCTTGTTAGATCAGATTACATCGAGGGATCAACAAGGGGTCACTTTACCCCTAACAAGCTCTACTTTCCTCCTCGAATTCCAATCACCATCCACATGAACAACCATGATCTCTTCTTATTACACCAAGTGTCGCGGCCAACCAAATATTCGCAGTAAGGTTGTTACCTTATTTTATTATAATGTATTTTCACCATCTTTTCCATGCCATATATTTATTAGGATCGATGGTAAGGGGAACATTGGAGAAGGAGCAGACCCTTATCAGACTCCAAACATCCTATCTCCATCCATTTTTCCGGGTGGATTTTGATAGAAGGTTGCAGAAAGCAACATGCCCTCAACGTCTTTAATTCTTTTATATTGCTTTGAGGAACACAACCCCACCATAAGCTTCACTTAAGGTTGTCATCTTATTTTATCCTCCCTAAAGCCACAAAAGACATCACATTAAAATAGTGCTGCTCAATCAAAACACATCAACAATGAAGGGAATATTTAGGAGTTTTCATATTCATGTCAATCTAAAATCTCCCAATCATCATTCATTTGTCCTAGTCACTTGATCGAAAGGTTCAAATTGCAGTGCCCTGTTCCTCTTATGCATACTGAATAAATGGACTGCGGGGACTTAAAATTATTGAGAGAATATCAAACCAAGGTGAGGATCACCATAAATCCAAGCAAGGCTTCATCTAATCATATAAGACAATGCATTAAAATAAAAAAAACAATAAAGCCAAGATTTTACAAGGGAGTGCTTTAGAGCACTACATTTCTGGGAAATCTTGGGGAATTCTTTCTTGAAAGGATTATAGAACCCGCGTCTTATCCATTTGGCAATAGAGTCAAGTTGGAATATATTATGATGAACGTAATGAAAGAGGAAGGAAGGAAGGAGGGAACCTCATGGAGACTCAAAAAAAGAAGCCGGTGCTTTCTTCAGGTTATCCCATTCAATCTCAGTTGAGTGTTGAATTTAAGAATTATCTGATAACTTCTCCCCAACTCAATTATCTCTTGATACGAGAAGTCTTTCACCTTCTCCATTGCATTATAAATTTGTACCTTGAACCCCACTAATGACTTTATTAACTTGAAAATATCCTCTTAAGTTGGGGTGTCAAGCCAATCTTTGAATACGGATTCATCCTTCTTTTTATCTTCTATCTGCTAAAGGCAATCCCATTCTAGTAGCAATCTATTGTCAACTCCCAAAGGGAAAGGGAGTCCCTCTTGAATCAAGAACTTTATGTGGCTTTGCATGCCACTTATGGTTTTGGCAAATGTGCCTAATTTGCTTTGACACCTTTGTGTTGCCTCTTGTTTATCTAGCATATCGAAGGCCTTTTGAGCGGCTTTAAATCTAGCTGGGATGACTGTTGCGATTAACTTCTTGTGGTATAGGGTAGACAATTGGTTTATGCAGATTAAAGCCTCTAGACTCTTTGAACCAATATTTTTGAATGATTTGTCAATTTCGGCCTGAACGTTTTGCTTTGAGCTACAACATCATCAATGTACCTAAGAGCTCATGACAAGCCATATATAGCTTGAGTCTATCATCTTATCATTTTCCCCATGAAGTCTATCATCAAATTCAAGTTACTTAATTAAGCTGACGTTAGTAGCTTTTTCCCAATCATATAGACCCTGTGGTATAGAATCCACCAATTGCTTGTTTAAAGAGGTGCCCTATAATTCCAAGGATTTGGCTCTTAGCTCCTATTTCTTCACTGTCTCCTTAGTGTCTTCCAACAACTTTTTATTCTTCCTATCCAATTTGAGATGGTTGTGTTTAACTAATTTTGCTCCTTCCTCCATGAATTGAGCTTTATCTCTTCCCTAGAATTGTTTGAAATAAATGGAGACAGCAAATGTATGGTAGTCCACTGATGTCATTTAGCTCTCTTGTTTCATTATAGTAGGAATCATCTTCCCTATATAAATCCATTGGGACTTGGAATCAAATTGACTCCATATTTCGTGGTCAGCAAGTTGTGAAGCCGTTTTCACATCTTTCTCTTGATAATATTGTTGGTCTTGAACATCAATCTTCTCGAAATATCACATAAGGTTCACATTATTGCCCATGAACTACCCAAAGGGGCATATAGCTGAACCAATTTGAGTGAATGTTGGAGGAATGGAGTGATAAACGGGGAAATGTTATCTAATTGTGAGGGGAAAGAGGAAAGGGGAGTGGGAGTGAACAAGCTAAATTGGGAAATGATTGTGATGGTCTAGAATAAGTCATGGCCATGGTATAAGTAGAAAATGATGATTGTCCTGAAATGGGAGTAGGAAGAAATGGAGGTGAAAGTATGGGAAATTGGGAATGGATCGCTCCAGGAATAGTGTAAGGGTTGGAACCCCTGGGTCCCATAGTAAGAGTACTCATGTTGTGGGGAAACAATACCAAAATGTACAACATTCTGCATTGCAGTGGAAATGGAAATGGAAATGGAACTAGATAAAATGTGGTGAAAGTGGTATTTACCAAAGATCCAAAGGATGTAGCTGCAAGAGGGGTACAAGTAGGTGGTGTCTTGTCATCATGCTCTTTTTCTTGTTTCTTATTTTTCTTGGACACTCGTGTAGAAGTATCCCCATGGTCCTAAACAATCCTCTTTTTCTTGTTCTCATCATCATCATCATCTTGGCCTTTTCCTGCCATTGATGATTTCTTTGTTTCAACGGCCCCTTGTGAAGCTCCAAGTCCTTGTTGCGTTTGTTGTAGTGGGGGTTTCCCACTCGCACTTGTTTGCTTCTGACTTGTTAAGGCTTATTTCCTTCCCTCTGTTGTATCAAATGGCCCTTCAACTTGGATTCTTCAACAAAAGAAGTACAAGTCTCTTAGATTCCCACTCTTGATGATTGTGGGCTATGAGTGAGGGGAGGTGTCTAATTTGTTGATGTTTGCCCTTGGGAGGCACCAAAGAATTTCTCCTTTGAGTATGGTTATAAGAAAGGGGGCTCATGTTCCCCAATTCCAATGCAACCTTTATTCCAAGGTTTGGTAGGGCATTGGCTATCATAGGCTCTTTTATGCCTTATTCATTTTCTCCCAACCCACCACCTATGAATTCTTGTTTCTTCAATATCTCTTCACCGTTGCCATATTAGGATGTATAAGTTTGTATCTAAAATATGCTCTTGGTGTGGAGCTGGCCTAAGTAGGGTCATAGACCATTACATCTTCTTCAAACTCTTCCGAGCTACAAATCTTTCCCATCCCACATTTTTCAAATGTATCATCCTCTAGGAGGATATCATATGCCTCAATCCTATGCCCAAATTGAACCTTGAATTTCCATTAGGCATCAATCATTGCATCACTCCACCCAACATATTTTGACATTTGTTCCTTTTGTCACTACTTAACTTGTGATCTTTAAGGGAAGGATCATAATTACAGTGCATTTGATAAATAAATCCCGTGGGGAATCTTATATATTTTCTTCCTTGCTTCTTCTAATTGTCCCTGCAATTGTTGTTTTTGCCCCTATTCTATTTCATCTTCTGAGGAGTTTTTAAAATCTTCAATCTGAGATCTTTTTTCATGAGCAATAGATTGGGTACTCCCAATTCCTCTCCGCCTTGTTGTAAGTCATACCAAAGGATCATAAGACCTTTTGTCTCCATCTATTTCTAGTAGTTCTTGCAACTTCTTGCATAAAAGTTGTGTTGCTTTTCTCTTTACTATGTTGACTGATTGGCATGAAAATGGTAATGGATAAAAAGCCCTTTTACTATTTCCAACACATAATGCTTTATCAATCGAGTCCACCTATCTCAAGAACTCTAGGGAAAATACCATCTCCGATACATGCTTGGGCAAAGTATACACTGGTTGGCACAAGCCATGTAACCTAAAAGAAGTGCTATGAGGGAGGAAATACCAATCTCCCTTGACATTTTGGCTTTGTAAGCCCTGCCTATAGGATATAGGCACTCTACATAATTTTTCTCCTATGAGGGCCACCATGGGAGCCATGAACCCTTCGACAAAGTCATTATAAGTGCCCTTCAAAAGGAGAGAGGTCCAACCTACCAAGGGTAAAGCATTCTTGTCACCATCCACCATTTTCAAATTTAGATGATTGAATTTCTCAGGATTTTGGTGGAGTGTAAGGATGACCAGTAGACGAAGTATCTAAATTTCTTGAGGGACTTGAAATCATGGCATTAACGATTAAATTTCTGAAATCAAAAATCTTGGGGTTGTGAGGAATTGAGTGCCTCATACCATAAGATAAGACCTGTTGATGAGCATAGACATTTGTATCATTGTCTTATCCAAAAAGATAAACAATCATTCTTATTACACCCTACAAACTATCTTGACAGCAATGATTGAAAGAGGTAGTTGTGGTTCTCCCTTTTGTTCTAATTTCATCTCGTCTCAAAAATACTGCCATATCGTTTGTGTTTTAATAGAAATTGCTTTGGTTGTCAATTGTAACATGTAGGTTCACTACCTAGACAATGAACATTTTCTTGATAACTTCTACCAAGACTAGCAACTACAACTTAGCTCTTGATATAAATCTATCATGCATTGGCGTCGCAATTTTGGGCACATGCATTGACGAGTTCACTACATGGGTTGACAAAGGGGAATCATTGGCCCTAGGCTACAAGTGCAGTGTCTACCATCATAGGCTTCATTGCATCGACATTTCCATTGACATTTCCATCGACCGTCGACAATTTTGTTGGTATTTCCATTGGCAATTCTGTTGACATCAATTACAATGTCTTTGACATCAATTATAATATTCCAACAATCTCCCCCTTTGTCATTGATGGCAAATCTGTAGAGAAACTCCCCCTTGTTGAAGTTCTCCTTTCCTCCCCCTTTCGTTAATTCTCCCCCTTTGACATCAATGGCAAAGGGATGTTCATTATACTTACATTCACAAATAAATCATGGGAAACATCCATGTCATCTTCTTCAACATCACCACAATTGAATGATTGTCTTTATGCTCTTCCTTATCCTTTTGCATAAGCACTTCTTTTCTCATTCGCTCTCCTTGAATTTGATCAAATCTGGGCTTTTTGACATCATCTACATCCATCTGGATTATCTCTAGCTGCTAAAGTAGTAACTCCTCTTTTCCACTTCTCTTTCTATCAATAAATCATGCTCTATATGCTCATTAACATTCTCAGCTTGATCATTTGCTGGATCTAAGCTACCTTCTGCAATCTGTACTTGAATTTGGCCCATGTTGTTGTAAGATGTTCTACACACTCATTGATTTCATTTTGCTCTGTTCCTACTTCTCTGACTTGATTCTAATAACAGTACCATCACTTGCATCATCACTCTCACAAAGAATATTCATTAGTTGATCTTGCTCTTTGTCTTCTAAATGCATATCACCAAAGAATCTACAGAGCTGAAAGATAATCCAATGATTAGCTCCCCCTGAATTGGTGCATTTTCTTATGAGCTTACTGATACTTCTTGTGCATGAAATGCAGTTTGCACAAACATAGTTCTCTCCTTTTCTTGCTTTGTTCCTACTTCGCTAACTTGATTCTAATAATAATACCATCACTTGCATCATCACTCTCACAAAGAATATTCATTAGTTGACCTTTCTCTTTGTCTTCTAAATGCATATCACCAAAGAATATATGGAGCTGAAGATAATCCAGCGATTAGCTCCCACTCAATTGGTGCATTTTCTTATGAGATTAGTGATACTTCTTGTGCATGAAATGCAGTTTGCACAAAACATAGTTCTCTCCTTTTCTTGCCCCTGCTTCCTCTTCCAAACTTTTATAAGTCTTTCCTTTTGCTGGCCAAGGGTATCCACATTTTTGTTTTGTCTAGGAGGTTCCACAAAACCACTTCTAAAAGAGGCGTATTGTATGTCCAAAGTCGTTGCACTTATAGCATCTAACATTGTAATCTACTAAAGGAGCAAATGGATTGTAGTTTCTATTGGAAGATCCATAAGAACTTCTATTATTGTTCCATACAAAATCATTTCTTGCACGTGCCATAAAATCTCTAACTTTATGACCAAAATGATTACAAAAATAGCAATAACCATAAAAGGAACTTCGGAACCTGGTCATATGTGCCTGCTTTGGAGGAAATGACCTTCTGAATGTATTTTTATCATTGTTATCTTCGTAAAGAATTTTGGTTTTCTAAGGAATGTCATTTTCTTTCTTGTTGATAGGACTTTTGATAGGGCTTTTTAGGGCTTCAGCATAACTCTTTGGTTTTTCTTCATTTGACTTCTTTGGTGCCTCATTGGAGTCTTCTTTATTTTCCTTATATCCAAGACTAGTCTTTATAAATGGTGAACTCTGTCCATTTATGATATCATCCAAAATCTCGGTACTCTTCTCAAACTTGACTCCTGTTTAACTTAGCTGTCATTTTCTCTAGTTCCTTCCTCAAGGAAACAATTTTGGACTCTAGCCTCTCACAATTTTCTTCTTTTTTCTTCAATTAAATTCTCACCTCTTCTTCTTTTCTTTTCACCTCCTCTAGTAGAATTTTAAGGCTGATGATAGTATTTTCTAATTCCTCAACACTTTTAGACATTCTTGTTTTAAAAACACAATCCTCTTCATATTTTTGAAGCTGTAAATTGTGTTTGTGATTCTTTTTCTTAAACTTCTTGATCACGCTTAAGACACAAATGAGTTCTCCTTCAAGATCCACTTCTCCTTCATTTGCATTATATTCTTTTTCTTCTAAATCCATCTCTTCTTTTCCTTCACTCACAAAGTTGTCTTCATTTGCCATGACCTCACTCTTTGTTTCTATTGTCATGAGCAGAGTTTCTTCTTTGTCACTGTCGAATATACTCTCATTGCTCTCCTTAGCTGAGCTACTATCCTTTTTGGAATAGAGGCTTTTCTTGTGCTTACCAAACTTTTTCTTATATTCATTTTGTTCCAAGCTTTTATTGTATTGAGGTTTGTTTTCCTTCTTATTTCTTTAATTATTATGATTTTCCTCATCACCGCTATCATCCTTATGTGGACATTTAGCAGCAAAGTTCTCTATTTTACCACAATTGATACACTTGAAAGGTAGCTTACCTTTGTATTTTTCGGATCCCTTTTTAATCTTTCTGACAAACAGGGCCTCATCTTCTTCATCGTTGGTGCTATCGCTTGATTTAGGGTCTTTATATTTCCCTTTCTTAGAAGCTTTGAAGGTTTCTTCCTTCTTAGATGGTTTCTCCTTTTCGTTCCTCATTTCATATGCCGTGAGGATCTCATCCAATTCATCCATTGTTAGCGTATCTAGATCTCTCATTTCGACAGCGGAGACTTTGGCATCAAATCTTAAGGGGAGAGACCTTAATACTTTATGCACAATCATTGTATGTTCAATCTTTTTTCCAAGACCTCTAATAGTGTTGACAATTTCATCTACACGAAGCAAATAGGCTGCAATGTTTTCTTCATCCTTCATTTTCAAACTTTCGAACTGTCTTCTATGTGTTTGAAGCTTGGCCTTCTTCACCTTATTATCACCTTCATAGATGTTTCGTAGTTTGTCCCATATTTCCTTCGCTGATTTACAATGCATCACCTTGACAAACTCCGATTATGATAAACCACACAAGATTGCATTCATAGCTTTTGCATTGTTCTCACTAGCCTTCTTTCTAGCTTGTTTTGTTGGTGGAGATGATGGAGCAGTATCACCATTTACTACTGCTTGCCAGATATCAAACCTTAAAGCCATTAAATAGGTTCTCATTCTTATATTCCAAAAAGCATAATTTGTTCTGTCAAACAAAGAAGCCTTGTTTGTGGAGAAACCTTCTTGTCAGGCCATGTGTGCTCTTAAGATCTACCTTCTTGCGGTTAGACTATTTTCGAAAGAACCTGCTCTGATACCAATTGTTAAGCATATGCTTATACTGGGGAGGTGTATCAGTATAATCTTATCTTTTACTTAATGAAACTTAATATCCACAATCAAAGCATTTACATAAAAATGACATATTGACACCAGATTTATGTGGAAACCCTTTTGGGGAAAAACCACAAATGAATAGTTGCTTGGAACTACCGTCCAAATCTAGCCACAGATAAAATTATTCTTACAAAATTTGTAGGCACCAACCTACTGGAGACACCAATCCCCACTGCTAAGCACCAACTTAGCAAGAGACACCCATCTCTTTGATATGAGGCACCGACCTCCACTAAAACAATCTTCCACCTTACTATTGTTGCTTCATCAACGAATGATGGCAAATTCAATCTCCTCTTCTTCTTCTCCACAAAAATCTGCTTATGCTCGAATGATAAAAAGAATTAATTTCATTCTTCAAATCTACATGTGTTTATATGATATATCTTTTTATTCTCCACACACTTGCTTCCTTCTCTTCTTCACATATCTCACACTTCCACTTTTTTTCATATCTTTTTCAACCTTCATCCGCCTTATATAGCCTTCAAAGGCTCTTCACAAATGAGGCGTCCCAATCAAAAGGCACCTCTTCAGCAAAAGATGTGACCGTTGGCATTTCCGTCGACATTCCCGTTGACAATTTTGTCGTCCGTCAACAATTCCATTAATATTTCCGTTGACATCAATTACAATTCCTTTGACATCAATGACAATATTCCAACAACCTTTTGGGTAATTCTTCAAATATGATCTAAGGCACCACTTTGCTCATAGTTGATAATCTAATATGGTCCACTCCAAAGGGAGTAGAACTTTGAATGTTTGTTGATCGAACTCAGCTAAGAAATTAGATGATCAAATGGCCTCATGCCATATCATTTTATTGATTTGAAGAGATTATTTACATCATTGTAGTGCACACTTCTATCTATTTACCCGTAAGTTAAATAACACTAACTCTACAGGACCTAATTGCCCTACAAGCACAACTATCCAAAACTACTAACCACCTAGCTTATTAACCCAACTAACATTGAATGACACTAGCTTAAAACATTTAATTGAGTGAATTAACTTGAAGGGGTGTCTCACAAGGAGTAGCATACCCCATACAAGATAACCAATAACATTTTGGATCAAATTTAACAAACCCCTCTTGACCCAAGGAGGACAATATGTATCTTGGAGCACACGTTGTTGCCTCAAATGAAGTCATTGCATCCTACCAACTGTATCATGTACTCTAATCACCATTTATCGACACATCTATTGCTTCCCTCACAACCTAATCTCTTGTACCATGTGCCTATTGCAATCCTGCAGCCCCCTAACACTACCTGAACAAACATGATGAGTGTGAAACACACACCATCGTCCTTTGATCTCGGGTACCCATATCCATAGTATGGAACATTTAGGAAATGCTCCAACCACAACAATCAATATTGTCTCCTTTAAACTTTTAGATTTAGTATGAAGCATCTATGACATGCTTGAACTATCTTGACCACTGCCAACCCTATACAAAAAGTACCTGATTAATCCCCCTGCCTAAAGGATTATCGGTACACCCATCTTAAAGACTGGTCTCAACACTCTCCCCTCTGTTGGTCCCCAGTTGTACACCTCTTGCACTCAACCTTGCACACTTTGAGAAAATGGCAAACAAAGATGAAAAACCCGCACATATGTCGTTATAGATGGGGAAGGGTTTAGCATCAGGATGGACTCAACCCAGACAATGACTAGAAGACACCGACAGAGGGTATACTTAACTCCTTGCTACTTTTGACTTTGCCTGAACCAAGGTGAGAGGACTTGAAGGGTAGCTTGCTCACATGGAGGAATACTGCAATTCAATCTCCATGGGGATTATTGGTACACAAGAAACACAAATCTAACCAAAACATAACCAAACTTGCTCACTCCACTCGGTAAGAGTTGTCACACAGAATGAACAAATGCTCTAGGCCAAACACAAGCTCCTAAAGACAGATGTAAAAATTATTGCAACCTTCATTTTAAAGAAATTCTCAACAACAGAGAGACAAATGGAAGACTGCAATGCTGAGATTTAAAGCACAAAACACAGATACATTTCAGATATGCAATGTTTAAGCATCTGTAGGCAAATAACACTCAGAATATGCAACAGAGTATATTATTTCTAGGTAGGACAGGGTAAGATGAGTTAGGTAAATATAAAGAGGGGTGTGGTGGTGTGGTTTTTCAAACAACAAGATCTCCTTCAATAGGAAATGACATCATTCATTTGCAAAGATGATGAAAGACTGAAATACAAACTAAGGAAACTAACAGGAATGAGTTGCATTTATTGGTGCCAACATAATGCAAATATTCAAATGATTCTTGAAACTCTAAAGCATACACTACAAGTAGAATTTCAAATCCTTTCTCCTATCAAATCCATAAACCCAGGGTACCCTTAAAAGGTTATCAACAACATATCCCCAAATCACAATGCATAAAGGAATTTACAACTTAGATCTATGCCCAAAACAATTGCCACCATTGATAAGCATAAAACTAAATACCCAATAAGCAGAGCATGAAGAATATTTCATTGCATTTCATTGATAAAATACTGCAAAAAATCACAGCTATTTTCTATTAACTTGCAAACAAATCTTACATCATTGTTTTAGAATGCTACCTGGGGAAAAGTATGGTGAGTTTGCTCTTTTAACAGGGGAGACATATACAATGCTTTCGAAGCTTGTTAATGGTTGTACAGTTGCAACCACCTTAGCAAGAGAGATAAAATACACACATAGCAAGGATCTCGAAATTCAAAAGAGCATAAGACCTAAAAAAACAACCAACAACAACCTTAGAAAAGAGGATAAGCCCTCTTTTTATACAATTCTTTTACTCAGAATATTTCAGGAATATGCTTCAGTTGGAAGATGCCCTTGATCATGCCTGGAAGCTCATGCCTTGCAAGAAAATCATTCTGGTAACTACCTATCCTTGCAATGATGAAGATTTCAAGCAAACCCTTGATCTTCTTGGCTGGAAATGCACTGCACTTGGGCTTGAGGGAGAATATTCCCTTGGGAGCAAAACAAACTCCTTGTCTTCATGTGTAACTGCTTGGCCATGCTTTCCCATTAATTATTTGCAAATCTGGAATCTTTTGAACAGCTGCCCTTCTCCTTGTGCAGGGCAAAGAACACCCCTTGCTTTGTCATGATTGCATTGGAAAACTTCAACTATGATCGAAGCAAAGAAGGATTCATGGTCGTTTGGAAAATATGCTTGGAATGGTCCACCTTGGCCTCACAAACCCTGCAAGATATTTTCCCTCCAAGTAGGTCTTTGACACAAGCAAAATATTAAAAATGGCAACACTTAACTTTGTTTTACCCTTTTGCCTTAATGCCAAACTTTCATGTGCCTTCCACATTTCTATTTATCCTTTGACCTTTTTAAGGTTGCCACCAAACTTTATAATGTTTACGTGCATTATTTTACCCCTTTTAAAAGCTTGGCTTCACCATTTGACCCTCCACGTGGATTGTATTAATAGCGTGAATTTCTTCTACTTAAAAGCTCGAGCTTTGAAATTTTTTACAAATTTAACCTCCACTTGGACAGGTCATACATTTTGGAATGAGCAGAAATACTGATGTGGCCTCTTGAATGCTTATGTGGCCTTGCTTGTTTTTCCACGTCGAGTTCTGATTTCCTTGAAACTTTGTTGCTTCCCTTTTGGACCATCTCTTTTTTGACTGCATGTTGACTGGCAGGTGGCAGACATTGGCTTGAATCAAAGGCTCCGAGCACAAAATGTCAGACCAAAGATTCCGAACAAAAAGTCTAACTTGCACAAAGTCTGACTTGCAAAAGTTCCGAACAAAAAGTCTGACTTGCACAAAATCCAACTTGCACAAAGTCCCTTGCAAAAGTTCCAAACAAAAAGTCCGACTTGCAAAGTTTCCAAAAAATCAAACTTGAGAATTTTCGAAAAAACTTAAGAATTTGAAAAGTTGAACTTGCATTTTTTGCAACTTGTTTTTTTGCCATATATTCTCGTGGACATGTTGATATACTATAGTTTGATTTAGGATTATATATGGGTTGTTGAGACTTGAGAGCTTGTAACAATACCCACATATAATTAGAAGAGGTTGAGAGAAGAGGAGGATGAGATAAGAACATATCATAAATTATAGGACATTATCTATTGTATAAGTACCCCTTCAATATTGAAAAATATATATTTGTGTATTCCTATGTGTTGCAATTATTTGATCTCTGACTAAATACAACATTGGCTATTAGAGTGGGTGAGATCAAGAGAGTTGACAGAAGGTGAGAACACTGAGAAAGCCTATGATGGAAGGTTGTATGGATTATTGAATATGATCACGAAACAACTAGTAAGATCCACACATAATAGTAGAACTATGCATAATATGATGTAGATCAACACAACACAAGATTTGTGGGCCAAGATGCACAAATACGCAATATATTCGGAAATGGAATAGTCACCCTTAAGGTAGGGCAACACCATACAATACTCCTTAAGGAAGGAATAACTCCACAAGATCTCTCACTATGGGAATGCCACTTCGAGGGGGCAGCCTCCAAAATCTTTCTACCAATAGAAGACTTTTCACTTCCATAATATCCTTCAAAATGATATTCATCTCCTTTATATAGACCTCTATTACTAATAATGGATGCGTATGCCCCTAATCCCAATGTAGGCCAACTCTTTACCCAATGTAGCTAATTCCACAAGTTACTCATGTAACTCCATATGTTTGACCCATACAACTAAGGGGGATGTGGGCCACATGTCGACATCTCCATCAACTCATACATTATAATATCATACCCCTAGGTACATAACATGTCATCCCTCCTTGACATGTTTCGTCTCTGAAACATGAGAAGAAACCAAATAATGAGTGTTCTTAAAATTATTGCACACTTGTCTCCAAGTTCGATCATCCAACCACCTATATGTGATCTTGGTAGGTATAGCTCACCAACCTAGATTCTAAATTCTATTGTGCTACTATGATTACATTCATGATCATAGTTGTACCTCCTTCATGTCCATGTATGATGATTTCTCCTTTGAATCCATGTTCCATATTTTGTTGCACTATTCTAATTCCATGCATGACCATAGTAGTTCGTCTTTGGCTTCCATGCATAGCCATAGTGATTGCTCCATTGATCCTTTGTTCCATATTCCAGCACACTACCATGATTCCATGTATATCCATAGTTTTTTCTCCTTTGATTTTGTGTAGCCATGGTGATTGTTCCTCTAATTCCTTGTATAGATAAAGTGATTGATGTTATGGCACTCCCTGACATGTCTCCATGATTGTTGCCTCTCATGATGGTGTGAGTTTCTATATGCCTCAACCTTAGTATCTTTTTCTGATACTTTGAATTTATCGACCTTTTCTTCTACCTCTTCCACCTTTTCGTTTGCTACTACCTTTGTCTCTTGAGTAGATGAAGTGTTCTCTGCTTGTATTGTTTCTTTATATTCTTCTTGTTTATATTTTGAATCTCCCTTATACTTTATGTCACCATCTTTAGGTTCATGTTCATGCTCATGCTCTACCTTGACCTTTGTTTTTTCCTCACTAAGTGTGATATCCTACAAAGTGACCGCCTTTCTCTTGTACCAAAACTTCATGAACTACTTTTGCACATTATTATTGATTGTTCCCAAAGTCTCTAACCAAGGATATCCAAGAATAATATCCAAACCATCGATATCCAAGCATAAACATATGAATGCAAAACATATTTTTTCATAGTGACCTTCAAATCTTCAAAAACTTGAATCTTCTTACTATCTACTTGAGTTTCCTTGACATTCCTTGCTTGAAATTGTAGACGTTGAGCCACATCCATGTTGATGAAGTTATAATTGCTACTAGTGTTTATGGACAAAATGACCTTCCTTTGAATGCATCCCTGAAAAATAAATAGTGAAGTTTCTTTCTTTGGAGCTAAATTGTTTGAACACTTATCCTCCATCTCTCCTCCTTCCTCATCATGATCCTTTACCTCTCCTATATCAGCTATAGCCTACTCAACATCATTATGTTCTTCTTTTTCTTCTTCATCATCTACATTCTCTTCTTTATTACCACCATCATCATTATTTTCTTCCTATTCTTTCACATCATCCTCATTTTTTGCCTCCTCATACTTACCCAAACTATTTTGTATTTTCAAGACTATCTTATGTAGATTTTGCACACCCTCTTACATAACTCTCACCAAGTTTATGTAATCTTCTTGATTCACAAGTCAAATAAAAATTAGGGTTTCATGAACATTAGTATCCTTGGGATCTCATTTTCTACCACAAATCTAAGAATTAAAACATGTAGACAAGTAGATATGAATATCTCTTTTGACTAAAGTTTGACCAAACAGTTTTAGACTTGGATGGGCCTCAAAACAAAAACTTCAAAGAATAGACCCCCACTTGATTGTTGTAAGCTTTCTGAAAATGTAAAGGAATCAAAAAATATCCTTAAATCGCAATTTGTATGGCAAGTTTATAAAAAACCAGAAAATCACAATAACTCGCTAAAAATTGATCACAAAACCCTATATTGGTTATTTTAGCTTCCTTGAATTATTATAAAACTTCAATTAAAAAACTGCGGAAAAAATCCTGAAATTGTGATAGATAAAGCGAATTTAGGAAAAACCCTAAAATCGCACCCGCTCAAATATGATCACAAAACCCCAATTTTTTTTATTGTAGCTTCCTTGACTAATTCTTCAACTCCAACAAAAAAAAAAATAGAAAAGCTTACAACAGTTCGCAAGATATAGTCAATTCTTCAAAATTAGGATTTCGACTACACTTTTTCCCAAATCAAAGCCTTGATACCATTTGTTAAGAAACACACATATAGTAATAGAACTAAGCATAATATAACGTGAATCAAAATGAGTATTGTATGGTGTTGCCCTCTATGATATCAGAGTTTACTAAGATCTCCCATACAATACTCATTTTGACTTCCATGATATCATTCAAAATGATATTCATCTCCTTTCTATAGACCTCTATTACTAATAATAAATGGGTACACCCCTAATCCCAATGGAGACCAACTCCTTACCCAACTTAACTTATTCCACAGTTACTCATGTGACCCAATATATTTGATCCATATAGCTAACTAAGAGGGATGTGTGCCACATGTTAGAATCTCCATCAACCC
Source organism: Torreya grandis (assembly GCA_037957365.1). Lineage (NCBI taxonomy): Eukaryota > Viridiplantae > Streptophyta > Pinopsida > Cupressales > Taxaceae > Torreya > Torreya grandis. The sequence continues at coordinate 1,520,670 of JARHVA010003692.1, read as the reverse complement.
ACACGATATCCCTTGGAACATAACAACTCTATTGTGATGTTGGTTGTCCCGATTAATGACAATCTTCTTTGTTAATTTGATATGTATTTATAAAGAGCTTCCTTTAATTTCTTTTTTTGTGCTTTGTTAGTAGGATTGTTTTAGGTAGTTTTATAGCGTGTGTTTTTTGTGTGAATAGAGTTTAAGAGAGAGAACCTAGAAGAGTGAGGTTGAATCTATGAATGTGGTCTGAAAAAATCCCATGATAAATTCGCCACTCAGCAGATACTTTTCAGTTAAATGTGTGTAGTTTTTTTCATTCAATATCGGATTGAGGACATTTATTTTTGTTGGAAAGAGAAAAAAATATCTACAACATTGTTGTGTACATCTCCAAATTCGCCTAGCAAGTTTGATGTAAATCGTTGTAAACAGCCAGCAATATTTCTAACCACGTTTTCTAATTTAAATTAGTTTTTTGTGTGAAAGGTGTCTAAGGTGAAGCACCTATAAAGGGGAGAGAAAGTCCATATTCAGAAAACAGCCCATGTTTTAGCCTTAAGAGATCAAAGGAGCACAAAAATAAGCATTTATTTGCCTCTGCAGAACTGAAGCTTGTGAGAGGAGGGTGCCTTAGCAAACACAACCAGTAAGTCCATACATCAAAGGATTGCAAAAAGGTGTGTTTAAGTGAAGTATATGGGCATATGAATGAGTGGTCTTATGGTCTGAAGTGTGAGTAGCGTGAAAGCTTATGCGATAGAGCAAAAGAACAAACAAGCAACAACATAAAAGAGGTGTTGTCCAACAAGAATATAAGTGCCCATAGAAGAAGCTCCCAAAATGGCAATCAAAGGTTCAATATAAAGTCTTTAATAATGTTCAGTGTTATAAAAATTTAGGGCTCAATATATATTTTTTAAAGTTATAAAAAAAAAATTAATCTTTAGGATTTTAAATAAATATTTCCTCTATACCTTGAAATCAAACTAATTCCGTATTTTTTTATCACAAGGGATTTGTTTGCTGAAACATTATCAGTGTCCAGCATCATTCTGAATTGTATTGTAAAAGGATTTCACTCCAGCTCTTATAGGCTTTTATATTTAATTGTTTTTGTACTCTTGTAGTGTAGTTTAGGCTTTATAGCCCGCCCAAAGGGCCTGTATTAAATTCATAACTTTTTTATCTAGGGTGCGAATTTTGACAAAAGAATTATAGTTTGTGTAAAATTGTATTCTAAAGCTTCTTACAAAAAGGTCTTGCTTTGACCCTTATATTTTGTAGGATAAAAGTGTTTTTCTGAAAAAATCATATTAAATTCCGACTGTCTAAACCCTTAAGTTGAATTTTCTTGTATATGGGTGAATTTTTTGTAGTCCCTGACATCCTTGTGAATTGTTTGATTGTGGGGTGGAAGTCTTCCTATGGAGGTGACAAATTGTGGGAAAATCGTTCCCAGAACTATCATAGAGCTTTCTGGAGTGTTGTGTGCTCCACATGATCATTACGATTGACCTAGTAGGATGGAGAACTATAGGAGGATGGAGGGTAACTACCAATCTTCAACTCGTTGCTAGCTCGGATATGGATGATTGCTTTGGTGGCAAACTCGTGTGAAAAAGATTATGAATTCAAAGATGGTGATCACCAGTGAAGATGATAATGAAGATCATACTTTTGTTGCACACAAGATGAAAACATCCTTGTTTAGGTGAGACCCAATCCACCCTGTAGAGCAATTAACTTAAGGTTGAATCCCACCTAAGGATGTAGTGTGGCCAATTCCCACTGCTGATGTTGTTGTTGTCCAGTGAGGCCAAATCCCACTGAGAAAACATGGTGAAGACTGGTCTCACTACTATTTGTAGGCGAATAGTTGAATGTGTCCCTATTCGCATATTGTGTTGTTATTGACAGTCAAGTGGGTCCATGTTCATATAAGTGTTGAGAGGCCAATTCCCACAATTGTACGTAGTTAATGGTAGAGTATGTCCCCATTTATTTATATTGAGTAGTGAGGTTGTATCCTACTAAGGAGGTGCAATGAGGCCATTCCCACTACTAAATGTAAGTATGTCAAACTACGTGTATGGCTCAGTTCACATACAAAGTTGATTCTCTTCTAGACTTTGAACTATGATGTAATAAGGGGGAAAGTTTGGAATTATCACATTATAGTACATAAGTAATAATACACTGTAGTTTGGTTTAGGATTAAACATAGGTTGTTGGGTTGTTGAGAGGTTGTAACAACACCCACATAGAATTAGAAGAGGTTGAGAGAAGAGAATGATGAGATAAGAACATGCCCTGAATTATAATATATAATTTACTGCATAAGAACCCTTTCAATATTGAATAAAAGATAGTCATGTATTCCCATGTGTTGCAATTATTTGATCTTTGAGTAACTACAACACAACTTGGAGATGTATATGTATTCTAAAATATCCTCATCATCATTGCACTTAGTGTTACGTAGTTGTGTTAAAGGATCAATCGTATTATATGCAGATTGTTTATCATATAAGCCTTTAAGCGTTTTGTTGGCAATTTGAGTATCATGGTGTATAAGGAGATTGTAAGATTGTCATTGATGTCAAATAGGCAAACATTAATGGCAAAGGCATAGTGATTCGGGTTTGTCAAGTCCATGTACTTTATTCGCTTTTACTTATAAAGTTTCATAAGTAAAGCTGTGTCAAAAACCCGACTGAGTCAGGAGAATGTTGATCAGGTTTGTGTACTTCAACTGCTTCGACTCATAAAGTTTCACAAGTAAAGCAATCTCGAGAACCCGAATGGGTCTGGGTGAGTAAATCGGGTTTCCAAAACAACTTTACTTCGTTCAAACTCATAAGCTAAGCAGTCTCAAGAACCCGAATGGGTCTAGCGGAGTTGATCATGTTTCCGGAATGACTTAACTGCTCTCATCTTTATAAGTCAAGCAATGTGAAGAACCCGAATGGGTCTAGGTGAGTCAATCGGGTTTCTGGAATGACTTTACTTCCTTCATGTTTATAAGTTGAGCAACGTCAAGAACTCGAATGGGTCTAATGAAGTTAATCGGGGTTATGGAATGACTTAACTTCTTTCAAACTTATAAGTCAAGCAATATGGAGAACCCGAAATGGTCCTGAAAGAATTCTTTCGAAAAAATGGTTTGAGTCATTTTTCGAAAAATGGACCTAAACAAAGTTTCTGAAGGGTAAGTGGACCGTTCCGAAAATGCCGAAGGGATCTTTTCAAGAAGTCCGAAGGGTAAGTGGACCGTTGCAAAAGTTTCGAAGGGATCTTTTCAAAAAGTCTGAAGGGTAAGTGGACCGTTGCAAAAGTTCTAAAGGGCAAGTGGACCATTGCAGAAAGTCTGAAGAGATCTTTTCAAAAGGCCAAAGGGGAAGTGGACCATTGCAGAAAGTCCGAAGGAATCTTTTCAAAAGGCCGAAGGGTATGTGGACCTTTATAGAAAAGCCGAAGGGTACATTCACAAATCCCCAAAGGGTATGTGTCCTAAACAAAAGTCCTGAAAGGGGACCCGGACAAAAAGTCCACGGAAATTGTCCCGAAGGGGGCCCGAACAAAAAGTCATCGGAAATTGTCCCGAAGGGGACATGTTAAAATTCGAGCAAGTTTGAAGAGATCGATGAAGGGGAAGCATCTCAAAGACGTAGAAAGAAGCGAGATGAAGTCAACATGTCAAAGGTTAATGATCTAGTCAACATAAAGAGCAAGCATCTTTGATGATCCAACGACACACAAGTCAGGATTAAGAAGATCCAATGGAGCGAGTGAATCCAAAGCCTTAAAAGTGCTCGAAGGTTAAAGCACAGTGGCGAAGTTAAAGACCGAGAAAGTCTGGTAAGATCTATCGGAGCAAAAGCTCTCATGAATGCCGTGACAAGCGAGATATAGTCAAATCTACTGGAGATTAACGTCTGACTAAAGTTATGGATCTAGTATATTCGAATAAATCGAAAGGAGCGAAAGCGATCCTGATATATAGGAAATAGCAAGATGCAAAAAGGAGCTCGATGGTTAGACTTGGCGCGAAGAAAGAAAGCAAAGGCCCGCATTTAATATGTTCTCAACGAACAAATAAAAGAACAGACAAAATTTGTAAATGATTGCACAGAGCTCAAAATTGATTGATCCAACCGATCAATCATCGATTAAGGAGGTTGTGCATTTATGAGAAAAATCCAACAGTTTCCAAACATAGTAAAGAGACCAGAACATTACGGTGTGATGCATGAACCAAGACACAAAAAAGAAACGGCACAGTTATGACCAGAATCCAGCAGTCGTCAACGATAGAAAAGAGATTTGAGCATTGAAGTGTAATGTATGAATCGAGACACAGGAATTCGCATATGTCAAAGTAGAATTGAATGTGAACAGATAGCAGGAGTCAATCAAGAGAAGCTGAAGTGTGAACACGTTGCATAGATGAAACCCTAAAACTCAATGTATATACACGACATCTTATTCATTGTGTAGTTGTTGTTGCATTTGAGAGAGAGCTGTAGAGCAACTCGAAGAGTATCACTTTGAAATGCATGCAGACACAGAGTGAAAGACAGAGCAACAGAGAGTGAGGCAAAGAGGAAGAAAGAGCACATAGAGAATGTGCAGAGATTGAACAGAGAGTGAGCAATTACAGACTAGACTTGTAACAAAGAAATTGATTTGGTTTCATTTGTGAATCCATCTTATATTCTGAAGTTGTCGCTTCATAGTTCTAATTGGTTGGTGCCATCAAAAAACTAAGTTGGTGCTCAATTAGGGGATTGGTGTCTCCTTAGGGTGTGGGTGCTTGCTTAGAGTGGGTGCTCTTGAATGTAACCAATGAGGTTAGCCAGTGAGGTTGGCTTAGAACAGTAGATTCTAGCAACCATTTTCACCGTGGTTTTTTCCTTTGGGTTTTCCATGTAAAAATCCTAAGTAATGTGTTTTTATGTGTATGTGTAATCTTTGTATTTGTTCTTTGACTTGCATATGAATTTGTATTTCTTCTAAAATTGCTAAAAGAACTAGTTTTAGTTGATCTACTAATTCACCCCCCTCTCAATAGATAGTTGTGTTCAACACGTTTTCCACACTTTCCAAGCATGTAATATAATGGCCTCTATGTGAACAATCACTTGTGGAGAGCAATAAGACCTTAATAGTGCTAGAGCTTTCTTTCCTCATTTGTGGAACTTGGGCAACTTAGCAACTTCAATGGGTGGCATAGGTTGTTTCTCAACCAAGCCCCAAAGCTCACTGAAAACAAAGGTGTTTTTTATGTTCATACTCGAATAATTGAAGTTTTTAAGTGTTAATTTACCTATTTTTGAGATAATACTAACCACTTTAGCAATGGTGACACGAGAAAAATAAAATACACAAATAAGAGGTGTGCTACTAGGGTTTTGCCTTTACCCTCAAGCAGATCCTTGATTTTGCAATGTTTATCCCTCCAAAATAACCTTATTACTCAAAAAAAAAATACAATTTTTTTTTTTTTTTTCAAAAATTGCACTTTTTATCATAAAAGAGAGTTGGGATTGGAACCTAAGACCTCTAGGTTTGAAGTGCTTTTACTAAAATACCACTATCACTTCAGCTATGCATTCACTTGACATCCAATCTCTAAAACTTTCATGACTCACATTTGCATGATGGTCTATCATAACGTGCACTTATGAAAATGAAGGACTAAGAGTTGAACTTGTGACCTTTCTACATATAAGTTATAAAGCCTTCAAACAATCTTAAAACCAACTCGTCTATGCATCCTATTGAAATATAAAATTCAAAATCTCTACATAACTAAATCTAATTTTCAAAATTAGATAAAAATCATGCATAACTGACAATATATTGGTGAATAGCAGTAGTTACATATAAGTGGGCTCCACACTATCACTTTTGACCAAAAAAAAATTATGAAAAAATGATTGTTTTGTAAATGTCACACCAAACAAATGAAGCATCATGGAGTGTTTGTACACTTTGTACGGAATCCATATGGCAATCAAACAGTCTTCTTCACACTCTTGCCGGCTCCTTTTGATTCACACCTCTACCATGTCAGATTTTCAAAAAACAAACATGAAATTCATGACCCCAAAATTCACTACATTTTTGTAAAAAATGCCATGTCTGTATGACGGTAAGGATCACACCTTTTTCATGAAAATGCCTCTGCAAAGTTCTAAAACTCATGCCTCCCATTTTGTTTTTCATGCCTCTGCAAAAACAAGCTTTCCTTTAACACAAATCAGACATGGCTTCCTCACTAGTCGTTTAGTTCACAGGGAAGGTAGAAATCTTCCACTGTAATACCATATGATTTAATTCACAGGGAAGAAATCAAATGATCAAATGGCCCGATGCCATATCATTTTATCGATTTACCAATTCACCTGTAGGTTAAATAACACTATAACTCTACAAGTCCCAACTGCCCTATAGGCCCAACTACCTAAAACTAACCACCTAACTTATTGACTGGACTAACATTAGATGACAATAACCTTAAAACATTTAATAAAGTGAACTAACTAGAAGGAGGTGTCTTGCAAGGAGAAGCATGCCCTACACAATCTAACCACTAACATTTTGGATCAAACCTAACATTTTTCAGGTTTAGATGTCTTCATCCCGTTTCAAGACCAAGGCGCCATCTACAAATTGTTGTGGCGTTATGTTTGATCAAACCATCTCTTTACTATTTGCTCATGTTCTTGAAACCGTTCATAAGCCTTTTCCATTTTTTCTTCAAGTTTCAAAATTTTTGTCATCCTCAAAGTTATTGCATCACTATGTCATGTTCCAATTGATCCATCAATTCCAGAGTTAGAAGTTCCACATAAAAGGGAGTTTTTGCTTCCTTTCCATAAACCAGGGAATATGGAGAGGTTTACAAAGGCTTGTTTGGATGTAATCCTATCAACCCAAAGGGTCTTTCTTATTTTATTGTGCCATTGCCTTTGATTTTCCTCCATAGTCCTTTTGATGATTCTTACCAAATTCTTGTTAGTGCTCTGAGCAAGGCTATGACATCGGGTGTAGCAACTGGATGATGTTTTCATATAGATCCCATTAGTTCTTGAAAAGTTTGTCACCTTCATTGCAAGGAAAGCCTTGACATTGTCTGAGATAACCGCAGAAGGAATTCCAAATATTGTAATAATACACTGCAAAAATTCAGTAATCACTCCTTCAATTGCTTCCTTTAATGCCACAACCTTGGATCACCCCATGAAGTAGTCAATGGTTTGAGTATGCATTTGTGTCCAACATTTGAAGGGGGGATTAATTATTCCTATGAAGTCCATACCCCATTAGGTCAAGAGTGTATCGGCACTAATAGGTTGTAAAGGTAGAGAAGCATTTTTTTCCTACCTATGAACTATTTAGATAATTCACATGCCCTCACCCATTTGAAAACATCATTAAACATCGAGGGCCAATATTCTCCTGCCCTCATTATTTTTGCTATTGTAGTTTGAGCAAAACAATGGCCTCCTCAAAAGCCCTGATGGAACTCCATCAACAAATTTTCAATTTGGGATAGCTCAACACAACTCAACAAGACTTTATCAAAAAAATCCAAAATAAAACTCCATTGATGAGTTTATAGGGAGTAATGTTCAATCTAAATCTTCTTCTCTTAGAAGCATTTAATTCGTCTGGATACCTACCAATCTCTATTTATTTTGTGATCTCTTGAATCCAATCACTAGCATCATTTAGATTAGGATTTACTTGTTCACTTTATCTTTCTTGCAAATGTTCTTGATCTTTCTCAAATTTATCAATCTCCCTGATTGCAGCATCCCTCTTTTCGAGCAATGTCCTCGGCCAAATGTTGGCAAAGAGCTCTTCCTCTTGTGAGCTTAATTGGCCTTATTTCAATATCATATTCCATAATCTCGGTTATCCAACTAGCTCTTTTCCCACTAATTTATCCTTGTGTGATGTATTCTCTAACACTTGAATGTACCACATAGGCTTTGCTATTGGAGAGGAGATGCCTAAACTTTATAAGAGCCTTCATCAAGGAATATGTCTGCTTCTCAATGAAATTGTACTTTATATCATAATCCTTGAGAGTTTGGCTCATAAATGCAATAGGATGTTCCTCTCCTTTATCATTCTTTTCGTCAGCACAATTGCAATATTATGTTCATCTCCAAAAGCCTTTAGGATGAAGCCTTTATCAAAGTTTGGGTTCATCAAAACAAGGGATTTAGTAATGGATTGCTTGATTAGATCAAAGACATTTCCCTTCTTGAGTCTCTTTGAAAGCCATGTATTTCTTCAACATTAATGTGATTGGCATTACTAGGCTAGCAAAGTCAGCAATGAATATTCTTACAAAATTAATCTTTCTGAGAAAAGATTGCAAGGCTTTCTCATAATTGGGTAGGGACAACTGCAAAATTGCCTCCACCCTCTCAGAATCGATGGCTAAGACATTCCTTGAAACTACAAGTCCAAGGAGTTTCCCTTCATGCACTGCAAATACATATTTCTTGAGATTCAATGAAATGCCAAAACCTTTGCACTTTTCAAAGACTTTCTCTAAGTGCATCAAATTATCTTCTTGTCTCTTGGTAAACACAGTAATACCATCTAGGTAGACAAGAATCATGTCATTAATCCGACCATAAAATCCAAATTCATTGCCCTCTAAAAGATAGCTCCAACATTGTATAGGCCTAAAGGCGTCCTCTGGTAGGCAAATGTATCACCTTTAGTAGTGAAAATTGTCTTACGTTGATCTACGTTATTGAGCCAAACCAAATTATAACCTGAAAATTCGTCTAACAAAGAGAACATATCAGAACCAACCACCATCTATAAAATCTAATTCATAGAAGGTGATGGGTAGTGGTCTTTAAGGGAGACTTTGTTCAAGTCCCTAAAATCAACGCAAAGGCAAATGTCTCCATTTTCTTTCAAGCCGGCACTAGATTTTCTACCCAAATAGAATGTTTAATAGGAAATATGATCTTAGCCTCTATGAATTTCTACAACTCTTTCTTCATCAAGGGTTCGATCTTTGGATTGATCGATTGTTTTGGCCTAACAAGCTTTGTGTTGGGAAACAAGTCAATAGTATGCTCGATGACACCTTTCTCATATACCTTCAACTCGTCGTAGCTCTAGGCTATAATTTCATCATATTTTTTGCATAACTTGATAGATTGCTCCTCCTAGGTAAGAGTACAAACTCTTCCCAGATTCAACATCTTCTTTGGAGATATTACTACTTTAAGATGGTCCTCAATTTTGACCTCGTCTCCCTTGCTTTGATCATCGAGACTAAACATGCCTTTGAGGGTAATTAATTTTTTAGGGATTTTGTTTTTCTTTAGTTAGATGATTTGATCACCATATGTCCAGTCCAACATTGGTTTTAATTCAGCGGAGACTTCATCTTCTTGTTGGATAGCCTCACAATTTGCTCATCACCGTCAAAGACCTACCAATGGGTGGCATTGTTTGGGATTGCACATGGAATTATAAGTTTCACATGGTTATTTCCTTTTAGCAAACCTTTGCGAGGATCAATATGTGACCCTGCCACTGCCAAGTGGCTTGTTTCTGTGAAATGCTTGTAGGTTCGCAACATCAACAATATTTTGTGTTTATGAAATCTAAGTAGATTGTTCCTAGTGAAGCAAAAATATTACCAATTCGATATCACCAAATATTTGCAAAAGTGTAATCCTTTTCTTTTCAACCAGTTGCAGGCCAAGAGGGGGGGCTTCATAGTTAACAACATTGTTTATGTAATTGAGCTATAAGCTATATAAGTAAAGGGTTTTACATCCTTTGGGAGAAAATAAAGCAATACCAGCTCCAGCTCCATTCTTACATTTGGCTCCATCGAAGTATAACTTTCATATTCCAATTACCTCATCATATTTTAGAAACTTCGGGGCTTCCGACTCTTCATCATGAATACAATATGTACCCATTCCAATCTCTTCAATTTATTTAAAGGGATCAAACTCCCATTTGGATGTTGTCATTGATCTAGCTAGGCATCAGTCCAGTCTTTTGCTTTTTCACACACCTCTTGGTTAGAATTTTACAAGTCTTCCTCTGTTAGAAGAGCACGACTGGTATTCCATTCTAATGATTTGGGAGGTTGAACATGATAAGCTACTATTGGTTCTATATCAATCTTAACTCTAGCACCATGCCTCATTCTCACTATCATATGAGACTAGTCCAAGGACAAATACCCACCTATATTGGCTGTGAAGTCCCTTGATAGACATATCACAAACATGGGAGGTAAATCTATTACAACAATCTCTTGGGGGACACTAATACTTGGAAAAACATGTAGGCTCAAAGGAAAATATTTGATTAGTCCAACCTATCTAACTGGGGTCCGATCAAGTTAGGTAACACCTCTTTCAAATGGAATATAACTAATTTTAAATCATCAACAACTTTCTTTAGCATTACAGTGATACTTGCACCAGATTTAGTAATACAATTACGAAACAAGAAATCCCCAACTATCAAGGAAACATAAAAGGGGGAGACTTTTTCTTACATACCTCTATCTTGTTTACTTGGCACATGCTTTCTTGGATGGTGTCTATTCTTTAAGTTGAACTTTCTTTCCTTTGGAATATCCTCTCCCAATGTGTTGCTTCAGTGTTTCTTGTAACAAATCCACTTGTCCGAGGATTTGTACGGCATCCCATAAAGTGATCGTTGTGGTAGCTTTCTTCATTTGTTCAAACACATTAAGTGGCCCAAATGATTGTGGCTTTTCTTGTGGGGCATACCCAGTCCACTCTCTCCTTCGATTTTCAATGGATAGATCTTTGCAAGCCAAGATTTATTAGAAGTTTGTTTGGGCCATTTTGGCTCTATCATGGAAGCTTTAGCTTTGTGTCTCTCTAGGGGGGACCCCTTGTTTGACAACTGCAAGTGGCACCTGAGCAATATATGGTACCTGATTTGAAGATGTTCGTGCCTCGAGGGTCCTTTTCTTAGCTCTTTTTAAATAGTCTGATTGGACCTAAAGTCTTGTATAAACTTGTGGGCCTTCATTTAGAGCACAAAAGTTGTTTTCCTCCCAACAAAATATGGCACCTTCATTTGAAATAGTAGTGGCCTCATGTTAAGCACGGGATGTACTGAGAGGGCAAGAGGGGGAACGGGGGCCAGGGGTTAATCAGTATATCATATATCTTATATACTTTCACTTAACCATACATTCAAGATATGCAATAAAACTAAAACAATAATAAACACCACACAAGACGGAGAGACACCAGATTTTTACGTGGAAACCCAATGTGGAAAAAACCACAAAGAACAATCTCAAGTATATGAATGAGCACCAACTCAAATTACAAATTCATGAGAAAATGTGCCCTTTCTCTTTTGCCTTCACTTGGTGACTCTTTGACTTCCTCAAGATGACACTTCATGGGAAAATGCGTCCTTTCCCTCTTTTGTCTTTACCTCGTGACTCTTTGACTTCTTCATGGGCCCTCTTTTGAATTTATGCAACCAAAAATATATTCGTTAATATTAAATAAATATCAACACACTTTAGCCAAAATATGAACATTAAAAACACCTTTAGACATTAAATGTTATGGGACATTTGTCACCAATAATATTAGACCTTTGACATCAATGACAATATTTCCAACACCCCAATCATTTCCGGAGGTTGTTGGCCCATTGCAATTTGTGCCAAGAGTGCTTTCTCTTGATGGCCAATGAGGTAATTATTTAAATCATGTCCCTTGATGCAAGGGAAGAACCAAAAACTTTGTTCCTTTATCAAATTGTTCTACATTGGAATAATTGCTCTAGTGGTATAAGGATTATCCTAGCAAGGGGGAATCCCTTGAGCTCTTGCAATGGGTTGTGCATGGGTAATCTATTAATTTAGAGGAGGTTGAAGCATGTTGGATTAATAGCCTGGGTTGTTTCCATGGTAAGGCCTAAGAGGATTTTGTGAATAGTGCTTTTTTATGGCTACTAGCTCATTAGAGAATCCTCTCAATAGGTTTTTCATTTCATCCATATCCATTGAGCTTTGGGATGTAGTACTCTGAGCTCCTATGGGAATGGAAGGCTTGGGAATTGGGTTCATTATTGGGATCTGGGTTTATACTAGAATTTGAGGGGGGTTGTGGATCTCTAGGAACATAGGCATTGCATGCCTAGGGGCTAGTTTTCCACCATGAATGAGGCTATTCGCAGCTAGCATTGTAATATCATAGGCCGCAAGAAGGGCGTTCCCTGCCATAGACTAAACCATCATTGAAATATCAGGATCAAAGGCTTTAAAATAATACAAGAAGGCCATTCCTGTTAGAAGGCGAACCTCTATGGGTATCCTTTTCCATGTTTTCATGAAATTGTTGTTGAAATCTGAAATAGACTCTATAGGAGCTCTTTTGATAGTGGTTAGTTATTCCATTAAAGACAAGTTATCTCCCTTTTCTTTAACTTATTGCACAACTAGATTCCCAATTCATCCCAAACATGGATAGATCTAGGTGTCAAACTTCTGAACCAATCTAAGGCCTTACCCTTAAAGGAAGTTGCACGAAGCCTGAGGGCCACATTTTGAATATTTTCTATAGGGGTAATGGAATTCTCTCCAGTAAAGTATGTGAGCGCCTTCAAGGTGGAAACCAGGCTATTATTCCATTGTTGGGGGTTTAATGGGCTACCTGTGTTTCAAGTTGCACATGTTCTACTCCCGGTAAGGCCAGGACTGCTATGGTATGGAATCCTTGTCCAAAGGGCAAGGGAAGAGTCCTAAGTGATCGGTGTGTAGTTATAATTGCATATAGGTATCTTCTCCATGGAAATAGTTGCAAGAATTTGGCAGGACTATCTCCTTGATAATTTCTAGTTAAAGACCTTGTTGGATTCTTCTCATAGGCTATTGCATAGTTTGCATATTCGTACTCGAAGAGTACTCACCCAACCAAAAGAATATTTACTTGGCAAATACTCGGCAACTTAAAAAAATACTTAAATTTCTTTTTTTTTTTTTTTTTAAATTATACAAATTACAGTTACAAAATGTATTGAATGAGTCTATAAAATGTTGGGGAAGTGTTTTCTATCATATTTGAATACAAAGATTGCATAATCATACAAATACAATAGTAAATTGATACTTATAAATTTAATATGAATGTCACTAAAAATCATCATCATAAATTTGATATGGATGCAAGATACAAATTACACGAATCTACAATTTTCTCTTCCCCATTCTAGTGAAAAATATGGGAGACAGAGAGTACAATCCTCGCACTTTGTTGCCTCTCCTCACTCTGCCTAGAACGTTGCACCTGTGGTTTCACCTTGGTACTAGATGAAAGTGACTCATCTGCCTCATGTTCGACAATATCTACGAAGATGCCATCCAATCCAATCTCTCATGTACCACTGCCTACACCTCCATAGCTTGTCTCTCGAAATCAACAATCTTGTCCTTTGTGAACAAGAGGGTCTCCTCGTCCTATATAGTCCTGTCACTGTAGGGCTCAATCTCATCCAAATTGATTGGCCCCTGTGATGTGTCTACAATTTTTGTGCAACTCTGAAGGTTGTATTGCACAAAAACTAGGTCATTGAGGCATCATTGAGTCAACTTATTGCACTTCTTTGTGTGAATGGCATCAAACAAACTCTAGCTGCGCTCGCATCTAGAAGCGCTACAAGGTTGGGACAAAATTTGAGGGGGCTAACTTTTGAAGATTTGGTGTATTTCCAACCCAATCTTCCCACCACAACCCTGCAAACAAGATATTCAAAATTTTGTAAGTAATTAATAATTGCAAATTGATAACTTATAAGGTATAAGTAAAGACACCAGTTTTATTACCTAGTGACTAAGTGGATCTTCCTCGAATAGCTAGTACCGAAGAAAAGAGCCTCCCTCTAACCTACTTGTAGTTCTGCAACTCTAAAAAAATGAGCTCCCTCACCTCAACCTCGGGTGTCATACTCTCAATGCATGTCGAGAGGCCCTCCATAACCTCCCCATTAGCATTTATGAAGCCATCGAAGTAGAAAAACTTGGCATTAAGATAGTATCCCACTGCATGGATGGGTTGGTGGAGTTGATCGTTCCACCTCTGATCAATTAACTCTCAAATGGGATTAAATTTGTACTATCCCCCTATAAAAGTTTTGGATGGCCTCTTTGGCCCTATCCATAACCTCATAAATGTATCTCATTTGGTTTTGCTTCCCATCCACCAAAAGCAAAACCCTCACCAAAGGCTCTAACACCTATAAAGTTACAAACTTACAAATAAAGTAAATACTTTAACATTTTGAAAATAAAGGAATCGACTTGAAATTCAAATTGAAATTTGAAGTCATCTTGATGATATCTATAGCTCTCTTCGCAAAGGCATCATCAAAAATTGTCTTTGTGGTCTTCTCCCCATCAACTTTATTTGAATATGTTGAGTCTAGCCATGCTTAACTCACAAACATTTGCTTCAACATTGTCAACAGACTACAAATACTTTGCAACGTAGGGAAGTTAGTTGCAAACCTTGTGACACCTACTCGCACAAGCTCTTTCCCCTTCGTGTGATCTCTCATCACGTTGAAAACCCAAGGGTGATTATAAATGTATTTGGTGATGTTTCTGACCTCTTATACAACCGATCTCACCCAATCAATTTTGCCTATGTCCTCCAAAAAAAAATCAAGGCAATGGGTCACGCAAAGGGTCCAAAAAAGTGATGATGTCTCTCTTTCAGCAGTCTCCCAGCTGCCACAAATGTTGTTATATTGTCAGCGATAACTGTTGACAATTTTTCCACAAGTCAGATTGTCTCTTGCCATTTAGAAAGTTCACGTCTCTAGCCAAGGAAGAAAGGATACATTGTTTTCCTTGGTAAGGGGCCTTTGCTACAACAGGAGAATTCTGAAGGAATGGTTCATCAAAAAGTCTTTTGCTAAGGACAGATCTTCGGAGAAGTGCTAAAGGATTTAACAAAGGAAAGGCAAAAGACAAGGGAAGTAATTCCTTTGAACTTTTTGTCCGAAGGAATACTTCGGAGAATCCAAAAGTCCACCCACGTCAACAAAGGAAAAGCCAAGACCCTTCGGAAGGGTCATTTTCAACAATCCCGAAGGGCACCTACCCTTCGAGAAGGTGCGGGAACAGATTCGGACCTTTGCAAAAACCCAGGTGACCATTGCAATTTTTCTGAAGGGCACAGAGGGAGAGCCACGAGCCCTTGCGAAGGGCACTTGGTCGGTGCCCGTACATCTGTGCATTTTGTATATGGTATTTTTTCGGAAGGCAATCAAAGGCAAAAGCGAAGAACAAAGTATTCCTTCGGGCTTTTTGTCCGAAGAAATTCAGAGAAATGGCCGCGCAAAAGTCCGAGAAAATAAACCCGAAGAAGAATTTCGAAGGCCAAAGGAAGAGACCTAGATAATTCTTGCAGACATTTTTTCCGTGAGAAAATGACTTAGTGGTCCAAACAAAAAAGCTAACAGAGCAAAGAGCAAAGGCAAAGAATAAAGTATTCCTTCGGGCTTTTTGTCTGAAGGAATTCCTTCAGACAAAAAGTCCGAAGAAATTCGGAGAGAAGTCGCCAAAAGAGAAGGACCCGACTATGAAAAGGAGCCCGAGCAAAGGAAAAGTAAAGGAAAGTATCCCTTCGGAAAAAAGTCCGAAGGAATACTTCGAAAGATAAGGCCAAAGGAAAGAAAGCTGCAAGATATCCAAGGAAATAAAAGAAGTCTGAAGGAAATTGCAAAAAACAAAGAATCCCGAAGGAAATAAAATGCCAAAGGGGGACATCTCGCGAGGCGTCAAATTCTAACCATGGGAAGTAACCGTTGAAACATGGGTAAAACCAAAATTCCGAAAGAAAGGCCAAATGGAGAAATATAGACCGGATATAAATAAAAATACATCCAAATATAGAATCCCGCCAGAAATAGACACAAACAGGCAGAACAGAACACGGTTAAAATACATGCAAGCAGGGGCTATTTTCGAACACCGGTCAAAGCTTCAGTTGACTAGTTATTGAAGTCCAGCTCATCTCTGGATCAACTCAACTCATCCGAGGGTCCAACTCAGCTTCAACCGGAGTTCTAAATTCGAATGTCGAGTTGACTGTTCGAGATTTAGAGTTGACTAATTGTTAAACGCCACATCTACCAGGAGTTTCCCATGCAAAGAAGAATGATCTCTTCGTCCGACTCAGCGTACCAAACAGTCAACTCAACCGATCTCTTCGTCCAACTCAGCTTATCAGACAGTTAACTCAGCTTTCAAACGTTCCAACTCGGCATTAAGCAGCAGCTCACGTAGAGTTCTAAAATTGACATTGGCATGGATTTCCATGCAAAGAGAGGTGGGCGGTTCAGAACAAAGACAAGTTCACTTCCTCGAGCGCAAGAAATTTCATGCAAAGACAAAAAAGAAAACATATTTTATTGAAAGGCCAAGTCAGCCTTGAGTTAACCGAAGTAAATCAGTCTCTTCAATTTTTCAACGCCAATCTTTGGCTCTTGTAATTTTCTATAAAATGGCTTTCAGCCTTGATTAAAAAAATATCCAATCTCTCTCTTGGCTAGACTAGACTCTATCATTGGTGAGTTGTGTAACCTCTTCGATCAATAGAAGGACTGTACTTTCAGATTTCAAGTGTTGGCATAGTGTATATTTCTTCAGCAATTTGCATATGTGGTAGATTTCTCTCCCTTCCCAAATTCTGATTTTTACCTAGTTGCTAGATTATCCTTATGCAGGTCATGTTCAGTGTTCTTTACGTCTTTTGCTGAAGCTGTAAGTGGATGTTAGGTGGCTGCAAAGTGTCTTGTATCAGACCTCTCTCCATCGTTTTCCCTCATATTTTGGTCATTGGATCGAACCTCTTCATGAAATATTTATGCATAAGTGATTGATTGAAATCTAAGGTCTTCCTTTTCCCTTGTTCAGTGTTCAAAGTTCCAAGTTGAGTGGATCAATCTTCTGGTGTATCACCCTTTTTAGGTAGGATTTCCCCTTAAAGTTTCCTTCTCCCTTTTCCATGGTAGTCCGCAGCATAGAGTAGAGATCCTCATTCATACATCATACAGGAACCAGCCTTCTCTGGAGGTTCTTCTCACTATTGAGGCACCCACCCTCGTGAGAAGATCCCATTGTTTCAGCGAGATAGAGGACTGGCCATTTCATGCACGTCTTCGATTCAGGGCGCAGCTCCAGGTTGACAACAATAACTTGCACAATATTCTCAATGCCCACCTCTAAGACAACCCCCTTGAGCATCAAACTCAAAGTTTCTGCATTTTTTACTTTGTTAGAGGCATCAATTGACTTCAAAAAAACCATATCACCATTTGAAGCCACTAAAAAAATGATGTGTGGAGTCTTTCCATCCATCCATCCATCTGAAAGCATGGTGCATCTGAACTTTCGCCGCTACTACTTTTGATCTTCCATAATTGACTTTGCATTTTCAACATCCTAAAGCAAATTCTCACTTAAGTCTTTTAGATAGGGTGCCTTGTACCCTTTCCCTGCAATTGTCAATGTTGTCACCAAATACTCCCAATACAAATTCTTAGCCATGTTAAAGGAAAGGTTATTGAAGTACCACAAATTTATACATACCTTATATGCTTCCCCATGCACCTCCTTGTTCCACCCTGTACCTTGCAGCGAAGGTTGTGCCTCAGATATGTTTCTAAATACAAAAAAGCTATGTGACTGGCTTTTGCTCGAACAAGATGAAGTAGATGTGACTCACGTACGAGGACCACAACTAAAGCCCACAATATTTGTCATAGCTACCTCAGTTTCCGTTGCCAATGCGAAAGCACTCACTACTGTTAAGGATGCTTGTACCTTTGCTCTCTCTACTTTCTTCTCATCCAACAAAGCAAGCTCTGCAATCATCTCTCATTTTGCCTTTTTCGTTGTATTGGGACATAGCGTGACATCGCAACAGGGAATGCGTGCAATATGTTACTTGAGACGATTCATGCCTCCAAAAATATTCAAGCAAAACATACAAATTACGCTCCCCTAGGACGATCTAACTAGTACAACATATTTCCAAGCAGCAGGATGGCTACACTGATTAATGCTGACCCTGATGAGGTGTTGGGTGGCATTGTATGCTAACAGTTAACCTGTAACATGTTCAAATGCAAAAAAAATTAAAAAAATATATTTAAAAAAAATATAAACAGTAAAAAAAAATTAACAAATTTATTCAAAAATTATGAAAAATAGCAAAAATCGTGAATAACAATTATGAAATTGAATGGAATGCTTGTATATTTGTCAAACATATTTAAAAACCTAATGACTTACAAAAAAATTTCATGCTTGAAAAAAAAGAAAAAAAGAAAAAGAAAAACTAACCTAGAAATTGAATTTCATCAAATTTGCTCCATCCAATTCGCTCCAAATGTTGTGTGATGAGAGTATGGGGCGATGTCTGTTAAAAATGATAAATTTCTATGTTTTTCTGCATTTTTGGAGTGTTTTATCTATGTTTTCAACTGTTCCAGCCACATTTTGGACTTTTTCAACGGCGTAGACTGTGTGCAAACACGCAAGTGAGTATTTTTGTAGTACTCACATGTATTCACAAGTATTGGCCATGAGTACTGCAAAAGTGCTCTTTGACTATTTTAAAAAAATACCTGCATGTGTTAATGGAGTTTACTCGCCTTGCTATTTTCTCGGTAGAGTACTCATCAAGTATGCATACTATGGGCTATTGGACCTATCAATTGATAGAAACGTCAGATGAATAAATTTAATGCTCTTCTTAGAGTATAGTTTCCAAGACGTTCACCAAAACTTGGTAATGGACTTCTTGATAATGGGATTGTTGAATTTAGACCGTTATCTTTTATATGAAGATCCCAGTATTTGAAATACTAGTGACCAACGATTTGAGTCTTTTATTTTTAAACTTCATTAGATTTCCCATCAGTGGTCTCGAGAACTGTTAAACACCAAGAATTGATTGACAGTAAATGGACACTAACACACCCAGAATTTAGGTGTCACAATAAAGAGTGAAGTGTTTTTGAACTAATAGAATCTCCAAATCAAGATGGCTCCCCTATCCTAACACTACCTAGCTACTTTGAAGGGAAAATGGCGATAAAAAATATTATAGATGCATAATAAAATAGGAGATGCACCAAGATAGTATGATCTTCAACCTTACTCAAAAAATAAGCAACACAAAGCCACACAAAATGAGTGCATTATCTATCAACGCAATTAATAACATGCAAAGAGTAAGAAATCTAACGCTGCAATAAACATAGACAAGTTAAATCATTCACATAAGTTTAGGGTGAAGGGTCAAAAGATAATCATAACATATTGACTTAATGTTTCAAGAAATACACTATTGCATATTAATCAAAAATCTTGGCAATACATGAATTCATATTACAAACATATTTTAAAAACCTAATATTAATGACTTACAAAGAATTTTCATGCTTGAAAAAAAAGAAAAAATAAAAACTATCCTAGAAATTGAATTTCCTCAAATTTGCTCCCTCCAATTCACTCCAAATGCTATGTGATAAGAGTATGGGGCGATGTATGCATAAAAAGGATGAATTTTTATGTTTTTCTACATTTTTGGAGTGTTTTATCCACGTTTTCGATTGTTCCAGGCCCAGCCACGTTTTTTACTTTTTCAGCTGCGTAGACTGCGTGCAAACACGTGGGCGAGTATTTCTGTAGCACTCACGAGTATTCACAAGTACTGGCTGCGAGTACTATACAAATACTCTTTGATTTTTTTTAAAAATACCTACAAGTGTTAATGGAGTTTACTCGCCCTGCTATTTTCTCAGTAGTGTACTCGTCGAGTATGCATACTATGGGCTATTTGACCTATCAATTGATAGAAATGTCATATGAATAAATTTAATGCTCTTCTTAGAGTAGAGTTTCCAAGACGTTCACCAAAACTTGGTAATGGACTTCTTGATAATGGGATTGTTGAATTTAGACCGTCATCTTTTATATGAAGATCCTAGTATTTGAAATGCTAGTAACCAACGATTTGAGTCTTTTATTTTTATACTTCATTAGATTTCCCATCAGTGGTCTCAAGAACTGTTAAACACCAAGAATTGCTTGACAGTAATTGGACGCTAACACACCCACAATTTAGGTGTCACAATAAAGAGTGTAAGTGTTTTTGAACTAATAGAGTCTCTAGATCAAGATGGCTCCCCTATCCTAACACTACCTAGCTACTTTGAAGGGAAAATGGTGATAAAAAATATTATAGATGCATAATAAAAGAGAAGATGCACCAAGATAGTATGATCTTCAACCTTACTCAAACAATAAGCAACACACAGCCACACAATAAGAGTTCATTATCTATCAACACAATTAATAACATGCAAACGGTAAGAAATCTAACGCTGCAATTAACATTGACAGATTAAATCATTCACATAAGTTTAGGATAAAGGGTCAAAAGATAATCACAACATCTTGACTTATGTTTCAAGACATACAATATTGCATATTAATCAAAAATCTTGGGAATACATGAATTCAGATTACAATGGCTAAAGCTCAATTCGAATTGGAACCCTCATAAGAAATGAAAACAAAAAGTCTACGGAAAAAAATCCTTACAACAAAACATTGTTGTTCTATAAATATAAAAGAAAACTAAGGTGATGGAGAATTAGGGTGCCAAAAAAAATTTAGTTGCCAAAACACATGGCATCAGCTGAGTGAAACCTGCTAAAACATGTTGGAACATCTGCAAATATCTTCACTAATGCCTCGAATCCTTTCCTAGAGAGAAGGGCTTATCATTACACCCATATTCCATCATTTCTCAATATGAGTAGGTGCCATATGGAATCATACATGTGTCTAAAATTATCTCCACCATTTCCCACTAGACACTTGCTGCCATGGGGGATTTTCAGCCAATAGCAGATGTTGCTTCTTGTTTCCAGCAAGGGACCCTTGGCCATTAGGACAAATTACGTGGAGGGATCCAAAACAAGGCGAAACTTTACCCCTGACAAACTCTACTTTCCTCATATTGCAATAGTTGTTCACGTGGATGACCAAGATCTCTTCTCATTACACCAAAAGTCAAGGCCTACCAAATATTCGCATCAAAGTTGTTGCCTTATTTTATTATAATAGATTTTCATCTTCTCTTCCGCACCATATATGCATTAGGATTGATGGTAAGGGGAACATTTAAGAAAGGCCACACCCTTGTTAGTATTCCAACATCCGATCTCTATTCGTTTTACCACGTGGATTTTGATCGGAGCGTGGAGAAAGCAACATGATGTCAACCTCCCCTAGTAATTATTTTATATTGCTTTAAGGAACACAGCCCCACCAAAATCTTCATTAAGTATTTTATCCTCACTAAAGCCACGAAGGAGACTGGATTAAAACAACATAGCTCAATTGAAACACATCAATGACAAGGAGAATATTTAGGAGTTGTCAAATTCATGTCAGTCTCAAATCTCCCAATCGCCGTTTATTTGTTCCTAGTTACTTGATCAAACATTGCGGAGGGCAGCAGCTTGTTCCTCTTATGCGTACAACAAATAAACAGCCTGGGGACACTTAAATTTATTGAAAGAATATCAAACGAAGGCAAGGATCGCCATAAAGCCTGCAAGGCTTCATCTGATCATTCAAGGCAATGCCTTAAAAGAAAAACAAAATAAATCCAAGCTTTTACAAGGGAGTACTTTAGAGCACTACACTTAGATACTAATAACATCTCTATTGCAAGGTGATAAATTTATACCCTGTACGTAATGAGATGTATAAGTAGGAATTTCTACCTTCATACCTATCAATCAAAGAAGGTTAAGGCTGAATGAGATGTATAAGTAGAAACATGCTTGGAGTAAAACAAATTACAACTTTATCTTATTTGAATGTTAGGAATGTTAAAAGAGTCGAAGGAAAAGATACATCTACAACAAATTTCAATAGCAGAAAGACGTGACCAACTAACATAAGGACCTGATACTAAATAGAAAGCATCACTCATAACAATATATGTCTCAGAAATATTTGTAGACCATGCAGAAAGCTCATCATACCTTGGAAAAGAAATATGAGTCCACCATATCAAGAAAATAGGACTGGTGCATCACCAAAATATCTTTGGAAAGGTTACGATGAAGCTAATGGGATCATGGTTAAATAGTAAAATCATACCCCAACTTGATGTACAATCCTATTCTGTAGTTCTTAATGTTGATTATAATATTTCAACACAAAGAAAATAAAATTAAATATCAACTAATGACAAGTTGAAGAGGCATGATTAGCAAGGATGAGTTGATTGAAAATATGAAAATCAAGAATGTTGGGGCTCAAGGACCTGTTGAAAAGAACATAATCTAACTCGCTCCTCCACTATAAGGAAAGTGTGTGTACAGGAATTGCAGTAATAAGATAGTCCCTTGAGAATGTAAAGGTCATGTGACTTGGAAACTATAGAAGATACCTCTCGTATGTCATGATGGGGTTGTTCCTATCAGTCAAGGTCCTCTGCAAACCAAAATCCTCTAAATCTAAATCCTAGAGACAAAGCGCATCTTCTGCAACATTGTGGATAGATCCCACTACGGACATTAAAATCACCTAAAGAAGAGTAATGGGAACTATCCAAATATCAAACAAGATAAGCTTCTCTGTTATGCTGACCAACAAAGGGCGATAAGGTAGGTGGAAATAGAAAACTGCAAGGAAGATATCCCAAAGGAAAGGTGGGCCCCTTTGAAATCGAATTCATAAGTACCTAAAGAGATCATTGTAGGCTATCAGGGACACCCTATATTGGAGGCAATCGTGAATGGCGTAATCCACCGCACCATAACCACGAGCACTACCTGATCTACAAGCCTCATGTCTGAAAGTCGAAACCCAATGGTAGCCAATAGCGGAAGAGAACACCCTTTCAAGGCTCTCTTGAGTCTCAATAAAAAAACAAGATCTGCTGAAAACATAACATCCTAAAAAATACTTGGATAAGACCACATAAAACAATCCTGTGAATGCCATCATTTGATCAGCTAAGAACAATCCAAAATACCAAAATTTACCCGATGCAAAAACATCCACACAAGGGACAACTAAGAGGAACAATCTCATTTTCATTTATGATTCAAGGTTTATGATAAACATTATTTAGATTATTTTTTTTTAATTTGTAGTGTGTGTGTATGAGACATACCCTACACACACGTACCCCTATACCCTAGTTCCGAAATGGCATTCCTATCTCCAAATCTGTACTTACATCTACCAATGACTATGCCTATGGGAAAAGAGAGAATATTCTACTAGCAAATTTACTAGAATCCCAGAGGATAAAATATAATATCTTACCAACAAATTTACCACAAAATTGTGGAAGAAGCAATATACAATGATAATTATATACAGTGAAATAATAAATGGCAGCACTATTCAATACTCGATATCTAAAATATAACAATAAACACATAGCAATCACAATATAAAGAACATATAATGCATACTTGTAGAAGTTATAGCTCTGAAAGACCCTGTAAATACTAGCTATCTGATAGTACCCGAAAAAAAGCATCATTGAATATCCACATTGGAGGAGATGGGCCTTACATGATACGGTAAAATCCCTTCATCTATCTCCTTGACTAAGTGACCTCAAAATCCTCTAAATAGGTTGAATAAATGTCCTCAACTAGAGAATAGATCTCAAGAACAGAAGTCATAAAATAAAGCTCCTTTAGTTATAGATAGTCCCCTTGAGGCCTGGGGAACCTTCTAGAAGAAAAAGAAATGATCGTTCAAACAATCCTCAGAACATTCTCAAAGACTGAAAAGATCCTTCATTTGTTATGGAATATTTTTATGTTTTTTTTCCCACAAAATGATGATCAAAAAATGGCAAGGAGTTGGCATATATAAATAGTAATTAATGCTCAAATGTATCACACATATTGGCTACATATAGTAGTTCAAGATATGAACTAATAAAAGATGTTATTTGTTCAACAATTTATCAAAGAAAAGTATGTCATATATTGTCAAACAGCTTTCAAAGCATTCAATCTAATGGTGCAGCATCTTCTCTATGACTTCCCCCTGAATTCCATATTAACCTAAGTATTTCTTATTTTCTAAAGACCATTAAATTCAACTTGGGGCTGCAGAGTAGCTTAGCAATTTTTCATAAAGAATTGTATAAGATCAATGATTGTGTCTTATGTCTTACAGTATGAATGATTCACAGTGACAATAACAAGTCTTCAGTTTCTAAATGAGGCCATTCTCAATTGCCAAAATAACATGCGCGAACCCTCTTAGGATTTTAGCATTACTCTCCTTCATTCTCTTCTCATAATCTTGTTTATGCTTAATAATACCTCCAAAAGCTTCCCTATTCCATTCATTAGCATATTTAAGCTTTTCACCCAAAATATGCAGTTTTAATTTTGTTTTGCCCTCATTATGCCATTTATCCATGCGGTGTAGTAAGTTGTCAATTTTTTTTGAACTTCAACAAAGCATTGGAGCATTTTGGTTTATCTCATGTCAAGATCATTAATGGACAGGGATCTTGGGGTTCTCCATAAGAATAAAAGACTCGACTCCAATATTATCTCTGGCACCTAATTTTTTTTGCTAAAAATACCAAAGGTTAGGGACCCTAGACATGCAAAAAAGATAAGTGAAAATACCAGCCACCAACAAAGATTTTACTCATCATGTCTGGGCCCCAAGAATACATATGAAAAATTAGGAGGCCGGAGCACTCCATAACGCTTTGACCAATGGTCATACATTTCGAAACCGGCCTCCGTAAGCTTCATCTGGATTTACCTCCATACTTCAGCAGGCCAAATCACTCACTCCATCAAATGATCATTTTTATAAAAAAACCTTTCCAAACAGATTGGCAGGCCAGTAGACATGACGAAGGCAACTAGAAAAGAAGGGCCTTCACCACATCTTAAACTACTACTCAGACCATTTTCACTCTCAAAACAGTCTTGCCTCTCTCATCCGTTCTTGATGATTATTCTCCCAAACCCTGATATATATTCCTGCCATTTCAAGACTTGACAAGAAGCCATCAACTCCCTTGCACGCATACCACAAACATGCAAGCTGAAAAGGAAATGCAATCAAATACACTCCCTCGCTTTACTCGACTGTTTTAAGTAAAATATCAAGGAAAGCCCCATAAGCTAAATCACCAATACTCATTTTATAATAAGAATGTCATACTCTCTCTTCCCTTTGAATCTTACTCTCATTATTCTATGACTTTCTGAAGCAAGCCATAATGATGTGAGGTCTCATTCCTATCTAAAGCAAAGACAAAATTTTGTCTAAAAAAGCAGATAACTCCAACACGCAAATCTGGAAAATATAGTAGTCTAGGGAAAATTTCTATTTCAGATGACAAGAGGACAATATGTAACACGCTCTCTCTCTCTCTCTCTCTCTCTCTCTCTTTACTTTTTTATTAATATGTAACTATGTATTTCTTGCAGGCGGTGAGCGGCATCATTCATCATCCGAACTATATCCAGTGTCATTGGTCTCACGGATTGAGGTTTCCCCTCAGCTAATTGCAGGTTGAGACTAATCATCATAATCTATGTGGGGAATGTGTCATCTTTGCTCCCTCTAAGAGGTGGAGACTGAGGAGCACTTCAATTTCAGATGCCCCATTTATTATGAGATCTAGGGGAGGTACCATTGTCTTTACAAAGACTTGGGAAACTCTCTGTCCACTTTCTTTGGATACCTAGACCAACAATGCATGGCCTTTTTCCTTCGGGAAGCTATCACCCTTTGACGCAGGTCCTTGCAGGGAGCCCCTAGAGCCCCCAGGCTGATCACCTCTTTCTTTCAGCCCATCATAGACGTTGGCAGCAATTAAGCACCCTTTGGATATTGCTGCTTCATACACTGAGGGGGGTTGGTCAGCGAGGTGACACTCTCATCTTTGCACAACACTACTACTAAGGTGCCCCAACACATTATCTGTCGGCGAAGTGGATCTACTCCTTCTCAAGGTCATGAATCTGCTCATCCTCAGGGTCATGGATCTACACCTCAGTGTCATGGATCTACTTTTTCTTGACTACTTCCCGAGCTAGACAAGCACAAATCATAAGTTTCTTCTCTACCACGGGAATTTCTTCAGCCTTGGATGTTATGAGGAATTCTAGAAGTGCTTTGCTTCCTCCTAGGATTATCGAGATTAGCACCCTCAAACCTAGACACTCCCCTGTGACCATTATCAAATCCTACATTGGCCCTTTCACAATGATAGATGATGACACAAATCATTCCTCGATCTCGAGCTGATCAAAGATGTTGGATGGGACTATCATCTAGCCTTTCTGACTTTCATCAGCCGTGCTATGGGAATGGCTATTTGTATCAGTATCTTAACCACATGGGTTGGGGCTTTACTTATTTGGGTTTACCCCTTGTTTCTTTTAAGTGCTTTAAATCTTTTTTGTTTTTTTAGTTAGTCTTGGATCCTAGGTTCCTTTCACTCAAATCTCCTTTGATCCATCAAATATCAAAATAGTAAGAGGAATTATGAATGAAAGAACTATTTTCGTGTTTTCTCATACCACTTATCATTCTTGCAATTTAAAAAGCTGTAAAAGGAGGGGGAAATCATACCATGACTGCAAATTGAAGAAGGGAAGAGGGATGAATATGATGCCGCCAAGCCAAGCTAGAATAATTACCTTGCAATTGAGAAGGACGGTAAAAAGAGATTGTCTTTTTTTTTTTTTTTTAACCTTTCCCAATGTCCTTAAGGCTCACACATTCCATTATTACAGCGATCATCCCACATGAAAGGATAGATCTTGATGTGGAGAACTAGTCACATCTTAGCATGACAAAATTAAGTTGGGAGGGCATTAGTCTAAATGATGTGAGGTGAAAAAAGATAAATCATTGATTTAGGTGGGAAAATCTTTTAAGTTGATGGAATATCATTGACAAAAAGCATTTGAAATTCTCTAGATCGGGTAGTCAAAATTAACCATAGACCATCGTTGATATATTATGTATCTAAGCTTATATGAAGAGAAAGTGGGGTCAAATCAAATTCAGTCAAAAGGGGATTTTATATATGGCAAACTCAAAGAATAAACAAGACAGGATAAGAGGAGTATAATGAGACAAAGGGAAAAGGATCATTCAAAAGATACTATTCCAGACTTCCAACCTCCATTGGAGAAAACTACTAAGTAGAGAATTATCGGTGCCTTTGCAAGCCAAGGGCTCTAACAATCCATCTTTGAGCAAATATTCCCTCATTTACAACAGAAATTGGGGATGACTATGTCATGTCCCCTTCTCGGGATTAGAGAGGAATGACGAACCTTAACCTATTCTTTTGGTTTCCCATAGGCTAAGGGAAGGAAGGAAAAGGGGGAACATGGTGTTTTGTTCAAGTTGTCAAAAAGGTGACTTTAAGTCAGCAACTTATTTCTAATTTGACTTTTAAAAGAAAAGGGGGCTTTCTAATTTCAGCAATTCAGCGCTTAATTAGAAATCATAAGGAGATTCATGTTTTGAATATTTGAATTTTCCTCCTCACTTGGAGTGCCCCACTTGGAAGTTGGTTTGGAGGGGAAAAGGTTTAAAGAAAGGTGGAGAGGTCCATTTTCGGGATCCATGATCATCTATCAATCAATGATTTTGAGTTAAGCATGTTGGCTTGCACGTTCGGCCATTGAAGACAAAAACCCTCATTAGTTTTTAGATTTGCGAATGAAAACCCTCAAATTCTTCTTGGTGACTTCATTTAGGGGTCACATTTGGACAGAATATCATCATTTTTGACATCTACGGCACATTTGGAGGGTGGCACAACAGTTTGGGACCCTTTGGAGGCTGGCGCAAAAATTAGGGCTGCCATTTGAGGTGAAATGAAGCTCAAGGAGGCCTTTTGGAGTGTAGAGAGCTCCCTAGAGGGGTCAAAATTCTGCTGGAGAACCATTCGGTTAGTGAATTATTATGTTTCATCATTCATACACTCAGCCGTAATTTATTATAATTTTCAGGCCTACAAATTATTCAAAAAAAAAAGCAGATTTGATGTGTTAAATAAATTGATTGAATTTCCATATTTTTGTAAGGGTTTCTATGAGGTCTGAATTTTATTTTCACGTCGAAGTAGATCTTTTCAGAATTCTACATTTTTCATTAGGGTTTCTAAAAATTCCATAATTGTTTAATTTGACCCTAAAGGGATATTTCGGTGGTATCAAAGCCATCTCCTTGCCAGGTGTGGGGAATTGAGTTGTTGGCAAAGTTGCCTACATGCCAAACAGTGACAGAGAGGTTAGGTATTACAAAAAATAAAAGAAAAAGGGTCCATAGCAGCAAATAGAAGGTTTTGAGCAGCCAGGGCACAAAGATATGGATGATCAAAATCATGTTCGGTTTGAGAAATTTGCTCAAAACAAAGAGCGTATGACTGATATGATGACTGAGTTTTTTCACACCATGAAGGGCATGAGTGCAAACCTTCCTCCCAATGGTAAGGGGAGTGCTTCAGGAACCAACAATAACCCTCCTCCTACATAGAGGGCAACCATTGGAGCTACATCTAGGCCTTTCCAGCCTAACTTCGTCTGTAGAGAGGGAGTCATTCCTAAGGTGGAGTTTCAACATTTAGTGATGGATGATATCACTGCGAATTATGAAGAATGCAGGACTCTTTCGCCTGAAATCAAAGGGAATGTCCCTCGCTAACTTCATGCAGCTAAAGAGAAACAAAGAGGGACCTAGGGTTGATCCTAAACCTCAGTATAATCAGACGAATCTTTAGCATGTATTGGGAAAGCTCAGTGTCTACATTTAATGGATCCAAGAGTACCACTCGAGCTTGGATCCAAAAGGTGGATGTATACCTTTCTGTCCAACCTATGATGGAATATGAAGCCATCAAATTTGCTACCTTACATCTTGAGGGCATGGCACATGAGTGGCGGTACCATGGTTTCGACATACAAGGGCACAACCTCATCCACTCTTATGATGAGTTCCACAGGAGGTTGATTGAGAGGTTCAATAGGGCTGATCTGAAAGTCCATTTTAAGGAGTTAGAGCAACTGAAACAAAAAACTTCCATGGATGATTATGTGACTGATTTTTAGAGAGTTTTAGTGATGGTACCAAATGTTTCCGAAAGGAGGCTTGTGGTTTTGTTTGTGCAAGGGTTGGCTGACCCACTCAAGGGTTTGGTAAAGGCTTTCAACCCTTATTCCCTCCAAGAATCCATCAAAAAGGTTTTTGATCTTGAAACAGCAGCACCTAAGGGCAAATTTCTGCCTTTTGGACAGCCTAGGACTGCACTTTCCGAGCAGCCAAGGACAGCCCCATATGGACAGCAAAGAAGGCCATATCAACTAGGTAATGGACAGTAAAGGGAGCTGCCAAAGAGAAACAAAGAAGTGGAATCAAGGAATGAGTTGAGGAGGAGAAATTTATGCTTCACTTGTAAAGATCCTTGGACACCGGGTCATCGTTGCCTTGGCAAAGGGCAAGTTCATTACATTGAAGAAGTATCGGATGGAGAAGAAGGGGTAGCCCCTAATGAAGAGAAGCAAGAAAGAAAAGTAGAGGGTGACCACATGGATGGAACCCTTGCCACATTGTCCAATGCTCCTAGATATCACCATTTTAGAGTGTGTAATATCCCTTTTCGGATAGA
Source organism: Torreya grandis (assembly GCA_037957365.1). Taxonomy (NCBI): domain Eukaryota; kingdom Viridiplantae; phylum Streptophyta; class Pinopsida; order Cupressales; family Taxaceae; genus Torreya; species Torreya grandis. The sequence continues at coordinate 1,490,899 of JARHVA010003692.1, read as the reverse complement.
ATAAGAAATAAATTCCCTTAAAATAAATTGGATTTCCCTTGGAAGAAAGAAATTCAAAACCCTCTGAATTTGTTCGTTAATCTCACAGAATATTAACTGAGACACAAGATATGTCTTTCACCAAGATAATAAATAATCACAAAATATTAGTTGGGGCACAAGATATGTCTTTCACCAAGATAATAAATAATTGAATACATGCAATAGGATTTTTAACCACATACAAGTGCCCTTCTTTATTTCAATTAAGTGAATACACGAAAACCCATCTAAAAATACTTAAGAAAAGTACAAATTGTATTAAACCAAAGTACCAATTTATTGTTTGAAAAATCTTCCAATTCTACCCTTTTATTGGTACAGTAGGCTATAGAGGCCAAACCCTACTGAAAGAAGATCAATAATAATTATTTGTAAATATCAATACCGTTGATTGTACTTGTTGGCTACATTGAAGTGCTGGTAATGGTATGGCAGCCCACTGAATGTTTGGGCCTCCAAACCTGTTAAATCCTGAAACTGGAAGCACAGTTGTAATCCCTGGATGGGATTACCAAATAATGACGGGTTTCATCTTCGTACTTGTAAATTCAAGGGTTTTTGTCCTCTGAATATTTGCAGAAGTTGCAAGCTTCTCCTCTGTAAAAAGGGTTGTGTTTTTGTTTGAATGATTTCAATAATAATTTCTTCATTGCCCTGCTTGTCCTTTTATAAATTCATTTTTCATTCCAACCCTAACCCTAAAGTAATTAGAATTGCTTTTTAATTTAATATTCACATTTTTTCAATTAATAAATATTAATTACTTTTTGGCCATGTCTCCAATAATTATTTTTGGCCTCATTCAATAATAATTAATTGTCATTTTCCAAAGTTATAACTTAAAAGTAAATTTTTGGACAACTTAATAAATTATTCCCCTTTATTAATTTCTCCTTAGCCAACATGAAATAAAAATAAATTGGGTCCTCGATTTAATTAATTCGAAAAGGGGACATTACAGTCCGTCCTTCCCAAAATTGCTTGCCCTCAAGCAATACCTAAGCCATCCCAGCAAATATCAGGATCCCATATCATTCTTTCTAATTCCCATCCAAATGTGAGCATCCGAAGTTGTTTTGCTTGTTGATCCTCAATTCCCTGTAAAGCTTTCTCAGTTGTGCCCATATCTATATATGCGACTTCTAGCTTTTCTGAAAGCTTTTTTTCATGGAGAATGATATCTTCATTCCGCTTCTGCTGCACTACTCTGATTTGATCTTCATATAAATCGTTGTTTGACTTAAGAGTTAATGCTTCTGAAGCCTTGGCTATTTCTTCAATTGCCTCTATGCACGTCATTTCAGCGCCATGACATTCACTGATTGTGATCATATTTGTGTGACCTAAATCTATCGCATAAAGATTGGTGAGGCCAAATTCCACCTTCTTCACAATTTTATGTTCCTCTGTACTGTTGCCTTGTAGATTAATTTCAGCTTCTATTTGTGTCCCAGATTCCCGTTGCTCTTCATTAATCTCTACAATTTCTTATGACTTTGGTTTTTTACTTTCTCATGCTCTTACATCACAATTGAAGAATTTTTTCCCTTGATTTTTTGTTAGGTGTTGTTTTGTTTGAGTGGCTATCAACTTAGATTTCTTAGCTCTTCTTAGCCATTCATCACACCTTTTATGGGTCTTCATTACATCCTCTGCGCTTGTCTGCAATGTGGTTAGTTTCTTTTCAACTACAATATATGTTTTCTTTTCAGATAAGATCTTCTTAACTATGACTTGCATGTTAAATTCCTTTTGCTCCTCTATAGATTTTTTAGGCTCAAATTTTGACTTTTCCACCTTCCTTATTTTTATCCATGTCTTTTGATCCTTCTGATATTCTTGCATAGTTTGCAACATCTATAACATGGATTCTTGCATTGTCCTCATGATTCACAGGCTGGCAAGATCACAGTGCTGATACCACCTTAATATTATTTTTCGGATGGAATAAAAAAAATAGAATAAATCAGATTTCCCTTAAAAGAAATAAATTCAAAACCTTTTGAATCTGTTCGTTGATCTCATATAATATTAGCTGGGGCACAAAATATGTCTTTCACCCAAATAATAAATAATCATAAAATATTAGCTAGGGCACAAGATATGTATTTCACCAAGATAAAAAATAATCATAGAAAATTAGCTAGGGCACAAGAGATCTGTCTTTCACCAAGATAATAAATAATTGAATATAGGCAATAAGATTTTTAACCACATACAAGTGCCCTTCTTTATTTCAATTAAGTGAATACACAAAAACCCATCTGAAAATACTTATGGAAAGTATAAATTGCATTAAATCAAAATACTAATTTATTGTTTGAAAAATCCTCCAATTCTACCCTTTTATTTGTACGGTAGGCTGTAGAGGCCAAACCCTACTAAAAGAAGACCAATAATAATTATTTCTAAAAATAAATGTTGTTGATTATACTTGTTCGTTGAACTGGAATGTTGGTAATGGTACGGCAACTCACTGAATGTTTGGGCCTCCAAACCTATTACAACCTAAAACTGGAAGCACAATTCTAATCCTTGGATGAGATTACCAAATGGGTATTAAGGGTTTCGTCTTCATACCTGTAAATTCAAGGGTTTTCGTCCTCTAATTATTTACAAACGCTGCAAGTTTTTCCTTTATAAAAAAGGTTGTGTTTTTTTTCGAATCATTTCAATAATAATTTCTTCATTGCCCCGCTTGTCCTTTTATAAATTAATTTTCCGTTTCAACCCTAAACCTAAAGTAATTAGAATTATTTTTTAATTTAATATTCACCTTTTTCCAATTAATTAATATTAAATTTTTAAAGCCATAACTCCAATAATTACTTTGGACCCAATCAATAATAATTAATTAAATGTCATTTTCCAAAGTTATAACTTAAAGTACCTTTTTGAACAACTTAATAAATTATTAATAGATTATTCCCCTTTATTAATTTTCCCTTCGCCTACAAGAAATAAAAAAAAGTTTTGGGTCCTCGATTTAATTTTCGAAAAATGAGGCATTATAGAGTGAGAGAAGTGTTGCAAGATAAGAAAGTAACAGTGTTAATTGATAGTGGGGCAATCCACAACTTCATTGATAAAGACTTAGCATCTAGATGTGGGCTACAAGCTATAGATTTCAAAGGCTTCAATGCAACCATGACGGATGGCTATACCATTCCATGCAAAAAGAAAATTCAGAATCTGAATATTACTGTAGGAAGGCATAAGATTGGGGATGAAGTCATTGAGGACGAAAACCCTCATTAGCTTTCAGATTTGGGGACGAAAGCCCTCAAATTCTTCTTGGTGACTTCATTCGGGGGCCATAGTTGGGCAGAATATCATCATTTCCGGCATCTAGGGCACAATTGGAGAGTGGCGCAGCAATTTGGGAGCCTTTGGAGGATGGCGCAACAGTTAGGTCTGCCATTTGAGGTGAAATGCAGCTCAAGGAGGCCTTTTGGAGTGTTGCAACCTCCCTAGAGGGGTCAAAATTCAACTGGAGAACTGTTCGGTTGGCAAATTATTAAGTTTCGTCATTCATACACTCAACTGTAATTTATTCTAATTTTCAGGCCTACCAATTATTCAAAAAAAAAATCAGACTTGATGTGTTAAATAAATTGATTGAATTTCCATATTTTTGTGCGGGTTTCTATGAGGTCTGAATTTTATTTTCATGCCTAAGTAGAACTTTTCAGAATTCTGCAATTTTGGTTAGGGTTTTTACAAATTCCAGAATTGTTTAATTTGGCCTAAAAGGGATATTTCAGACTATATCTTACATTGGGTGGAAATGATGATCACTTTACTATTAGCATTTTTGTGTTCTCAATGTTTTCCATATTACATGCATTCTTGATGTTGGTATATTCTTTCAGAACTTCATGTTAGTTTGTACTCTAGTAAGTGTGTGCCATACTTTTTTTGTCACTTTTTGAAAAGTAACTCCTTTGAAGATTACCTTCAGTTATGCAAGATGGCTATTGTTTGAGATAGAATCATCTCTATAAAGGGATTGTTCCTATTCATGTACAAACATTCAGATTTGTCATTGTAGCTCTTAGTATTCTTGAACATGTTCAGTAACTTATAGTGTCTACTATAGAAGTCAACTTGATTCTTCTCACCTTGCTCCACATCTGCTCATATTTGGCGAAGGGTGAGAGTCATGCAAGTAATTGTCATGTCTATTTGGGCAATCAATGTTATGATAGCAAGATGTTGACCATTTGGGAAGGAAAAGAATGAGAGGTTTGAGCTAGCCATATAGCATGTCCTTAAAGGCACAAGTCTCATTGGACAATGCTGAATCAAGTCTGAATGCTCTTGCATTCCTTGGTAATCAAGTAGGCATTCATCTCCAAATAACAGAACAATTTTTTCTATCAATGTTATAAGTTGCTAGGTGTGAGAAATCCAGTTTACACAAGTGCAATAGTATGTTACTCGAAATGCCATTTCAGAATAATTTATTGTAAAGAAACATTTAAAAAACAAAATACATCTTGGAAATGGCCTAGAAATGCCAAAAGACATTTTGTGGGGTGTTTCCTTTTGAGAACGCTATGAGTCTTTTCAGAAATGTCTTTAAGGCACATGTTAGTGTTTCGAATCACAAAAATGATAATCATAATATAGGTAGACAAATATATGGAGAATGTTCTTATTTCAACTCAATATTAGATTGTTCACTTCCTTGTCTAAATAAGAGACATTGTCACTCTTTCAAGATCATAACATCCTTCAGCTAATAAGCAAGCTCATACATCGTTAAGAACAAACCTCCCCAACATTTAAGTGCAAATTCACATCCCAGACTGGATCCCATGAAAGCTCTGACTGATGAATCAAAGCACATACACCGTCCAGCTATTCAAAACAACATTAAGAAACATGAGAGTTTAAACCATACAATAAATGTGCAATTAAGAACATTAATTCAAGCTATAGACCCTAGATTCTTAAGAGTATTACCCTAACAATTTTTAAATATGTCATATATTTAAGCAACTCACCTCAACAAAGACACCAAAGGAGGTGATTCTCGTAACTTGACAAGTAACAATGTCTCCAATATTCAGTTTACCCTGTGGATATAATGTTGAATTTAAGATTTATTTAGCATGAATGTGTTTGTCATGGTCAAGGAAGAAATAAGCATGTCAATTTATTGAATTCATCCTTATTAAATAAATAAATTTGATTTAGCCTTTAGGTACAAAAGGCAACCTTCGTAGAAAGAAAGCATCTTACAAACTATTAACACTAACATTAGCTTGGACGTTAACATTGATTTCGACATTAACATTGCTCTTTAAAAACTATACAGGTTTTTTCCTATAATCATATTGGCATTAATAAAACACAGAGAGTCACGGGGAAAACCCTTATGATCCTAATGCCACAATGCTTATGCTTAAGGCAATTATTTTCTTCTCTTCACTTCTAATTGTTTATTCTTAGAAATGGCATTCAAACAAGAAATGTTGAAAGAAGGTTTGAAAAAAAAAAAGTTAGATCATTGGCAACGAAGAGATTTAGCTTTGTCAGTAAACATGCATATTTAAACTAGTGGATTAAGGATTTTTGTTATTGAAAGCTCCTTTTTTTTGTTATTCAATATATTTGTTTCAGGAGCTGCATGAGCAATAAGCCCTAGGTTAGATGACATTATGCAAGTTGATTAGCAATTTGGCACAGAAAATACGGCAAAACAAGCCACATATTTATTGAAAATTCAGGGAGTTACATTGTAAGACGCACTGTAAGAAATATCTAGAGTATCAATTTCTGATTAAACATAATCTTTTTTTAATTAAGTAGTTCAATTAGGTTCCAGAAGTTGTACACTGACCCTGCCTAACTTTTGCATTGTATAAATACAATTGAGAAGTAACGCAAATCATCACATTGGAGTTTGTAATATATCTTTTTTTTTTGTGTGATTCTTTATGGTGTCAGAGCATAATATTTAATCCTGTGAAATACAATATGTAGAGATGAGTGAAGGATATAGGTGCCCAAGAAATCCTTATTTCAGTTTGTACAGTCCAACGGATCTGAATGAAGGGAGATGTCTTAGCAGACTAAATGGAGCATTCACTGATAAAACGGATTCCCACATTGGATGTGGCAGCATAAAAGTATCAAATGAGCCAGATCTATGCGGCCCAGGCAGCCAAGATGCTGGTAATGTTAATTATTTTTGTATTGGGCATTAGACATCACAGAAGACTCACATGAGGTGAAAGGAACAGACGATGGTGACCAGCCAAAGCTCATGATAAAGTTTGAGGATGAGTTCGGTCAAGTTGACTATAAAGGGAGGTATCCAAATATAACAGCAAGTCACAGAGTCACATTCCATCTCTGAATCCAGTAATTAAAAAAGGTGCACTCTTCTTTTCATTTTTGGGCTGCCCTTGGCACTCAAGTCTCCTCTCAACCTTCCCAAAACATAGATGACAAAAATCAGAATTTATTATGCTCATCAATTGCCTTGTAGAGTGTTCTAATTTGGGAATAAGGGACTGCATTTGATGTCTTGTGGCAGCCTTCTTTTCAATCTTCCTCATGCTCATGAAACATCTTTCTAACATGCTATTTGAAGAAGAAGAAGCGGCCTCTCTATCACTCAAACCTGAAATGATCTAACAGGGGGTTGAAAGCTCCACAGGATCAATCTGGAACACAGGATCACGCTGTAACAAAGATTTCACAGACAAATATTCTCAGACCAGAGCACAAACCTTGGAAAATAATCATAAAATATTGATAAAATACAAAAGTATTTTACATATTCCCGTAATAATCTCATAAAACCTATTTCCTCTCTGTGATAATACACTACGGAGGAATGATAAATATATGTGAATAGTTTGTTTGGAACAAACAAACTAAAATAGAATACACACCAAATTAAAGATTGTAAATCCCGTATCGTATGGTCAATCCTACGGGAAAAGCTAATAGAAGTTGTGTAAATCACAACTATAAACAACCAAATAAAAATAACCTATACGGCTAACAAACAAACCTAAGGAGCTTATTAACCATGTATGGTAACTTGACGTGAGTAAAAGAAGAAACTCAACGTAAGTTTACACATACTACTCCGACAAAACCATGCAAAACAACCTCATTACTTGTCACTTTGAATTTTAACTCCATGGTTTGATAGTTTTGAGTGTGCTTACCAAGTAAGTGCAACCACTGAACACCAAGGACCATATTGGTCTCCTCTATGCCAACCACATAAAAATCATCCTCCACAACCTGCCCTTGTTTGGAAATTACCATATCCACTGTATTGCTTTTAGTCTTGGTAAGTGTTCTCATTAATGAACCCTCACATGAAGCAAACATGTTAGAAAAAACATTAGTGTTTAACAACACTTTTACAATTATGTCATCATGTTTTATCTTAACCTGGTGGTAGTGTGTCCTTTCTCTCTCCCAATATCTCCTCCTTGTGGTGAGAAAACCACTACTATATATTTGGACCATCTCCATAGTGTTGGAAAGTGACAAGCTCACCTTCTTGGTGTCCATGCGTACCAAGGTGACTAATAACTTCAAGGAATACAAACTGAAAATATCAAAAACAACAACTACCTTGATCCATGTTTCATGATATTCCTTGTCTACTCCCTTCCTCATGTTGACCCTATACATGATGGCAATATTATGTTGATAGAGCTCATCTGGGTCCCATAGCCATGAGGGGCATTTGTCATGTCCTTTCTTTGAACTTACTTGGAAGACGACTTCTTCTCCTTGAATGTCCCTTACCTCCACCTCAATGATAGCACAAGCTTTGCAACCAAGATAATAAGAGAACCAATCATGAAGAGAAAACATTGAATGTTTACCAAGTTGACAACTCAATTGTTTGCCCATCAAGAAATCTAATTCTCCTTCCTTTATGTGCAAGGTGCATCCTTCTTTCCTTCTTGGCATCACTCCTTCAATGGACCTCTTTGCTATGTCCCCTTTTGTTGGGACATGTGCTTCCTTAGCAAGACATAACAACAAGTGTTTCCTCCAAGCTTCTTCTTGCAATCTGAAATTAGACAAGGAAAATGATGCATAAAAAGGGACAATACAAAAACTTCCTTTCTTGGCATAACTTTCTATTATGAGGTCCTTGTTCATGCTTCCTTTTTGACCTTTTGTAGGCTCATGAAGTTGTTGAACAGTTTCTCTTTGCTTCAACCTCGGAAGTTCTGATTTTTCTGTAACTTCCCCATTAATGTCAACCGTTTGCAACCCCATTGGTTGCTCCCTAGTTTGTTAGAATTCGTTATTTGGTTGCCCTTCAATTTCTGGTTACTGTGGTTCACAAATTTCAATCATTGGTTGCCCTTTACATGTCTGAAAATTAGTTCTTGGCTGCTCCACAACTTCTGATTTTTGCTCGAAATTTTTTGATTGTCCTTCCCTTGGTGGCTGCCCTTCAACTCTAGTTTTACATGCCCTTAATTTCCCTAAATTTTCTGATTTTAATTCCAACTGATTGTCCATCATAATAGGCCCACAATTGACTGAATTTTGGCATCCAAACTTCAAATGTCCTTCCCTTGGTGGCTGTCCTTCAACTTCAGTTTTACATACCTTCACTTATTCTGAATTTTCTGATTTAAATCCCAACTCATTGTCCATCCTAATAGGCCCACAATTGACTGAATTTTGGTGCCCAAACTTCAAATGCCCTTCACTTGGTGGCTGTCCTTCGAATTCAGCCTTGTCTGCCTTCAATTTTCCTAAATTTTTTAATTAAATTCCCAGCTGATTGCCCATCACAAGAGGCCTGTGATTGACTGAATTTTGGTGTTTAACAATCTTGTGGAGTGGCTGCCCCTTGTACAATTGGAAATTAGGCTCGGTTAATTATTTTAAGGGCTGCCTTCCATCCAATTGGAAACCCTTGCTTGGTGCTCTTAGGGATCTTGGTTTTAATGGCTCCACCTTACCAAACTCATCAACGATTCTCTCAAAGAATTCCTCGTGTCCCAATGATGTTGTGTCCTTGTGTTTCCCATCCATGATGCCACCATTCATGGGCAACCCCATCCAAATGTTGGATGACAAAAATTAGGGCTTCCCTTCTACCCCTAGGCCTCAAATCAAGATACTCACCTTGTCCACCCAAGCTCTCACCGGAATCCCTGGATTACCATCAAAAGTTGGAAGAACTATCTTCCCCAAGTCGTCATGCATAGCTATGTGCCCATGGTGCCCTTTGCCATATCTCAATCCTATCCAATACTTAAAGCTCATATTTCTATATTGTGGTGCAAGTGTCAAGTACTCATCATAATCTTCCATTAAATCTCGACGAACCAAAGGCTAGTCCTTCACCTTGAGGGACTAATTCCCACAATCATGGGTCTGAGTAAGACTTTCAATCCTTCCCTTGTCCATGTTACTGTTTGATATAAAACTTGAATCCCACATATAGCCAAGATATGGCTATGATATCACTGTAATGTCCCCAATTGGGACAATTAGACCTAGTTGAGGTTTTCCTACAAACTCTTGAGTAAAATTGTCAATTAACTGAAAATCTAATCCACAAAACCAGCAAACCCTAGCTAGAAAACATATAGAATTTCGAGGCAAACACATGTTAAAATAGCTCCACAAACAGCTGAAAATAAATTGAAAGCAAGGTGCCTTTTTTGACCAAGATATATTGGCGAAGTGGTTGAAAATACCCCTACAAATGTTCTGATTTTTATGTGAAAGAACAGCTGCGTTTTCCACTCACGAAACCCCTTAAAAATCTCCACAAGTGAGTTGCCACACTCATGAAAATTTAAAAAAATAAATCTGATATTTATTTCTTGGAATTTGTCCTTCTAACCACCTTTTGAACCTCTCCAATCAAATCACCCAGGTTGCCAAATAATATATTAAATTTCTAAATAATACTAGGGCATGGAATGACCCTCCAAACCTACAATTTGATCCACAATAACTCGCCAATTGCTGGAATAAATTATTAAAATTACCTTTGACCCTAGAAGAGGGTTCTAGAGACAATTTGCCCTCTTGAGGGGTTGCCACCATCCCAAAGCAAGTCGCCACCCTTAAGATGGCCTCCAAAATCAACAAAGCTCCTCAAACCGAGTTCGTCCAGCTCTTTGACCTACAAATCATGAATTTCGAGCTCTTTGAAGGGTTTGTAATAATCTTTGATGAGGTTATGTCCAAAAACACCTTTGTAGATCCACTTGCATACAACTATGCAAAATTGAAGAACAACTACATACCTTGAGTAAAACTGCCCTGAAAGCAGGTATGAAGGTTTTCATTCCCAAACCCCTAACACACTTGAAGGTTTTCATCTTCAAGATGTGGTGAACAAGCTTGACATACTTGCACAATAATTTCAATATCCAAAATGCATAACCTTTTTAAATGAGCATTTCCTTTCCTTTTATATCTCTTCTCCAAGTGTGGTGCCCAAAATAAGGAGGAGAGTTTATCTTTTTCTTTTAAAAAAATATTATAAAAAAGCTTCCTTATAAAAGCACTTTAGGCCTTAAGTGACCATGACCCTAAAAAAGGCTCCAACTTAAGTAGAAATTCGATCATAAAGTGTTTTTCTATTAAATGCTTTTGAAGTCCTCAAATGTCCCATTTTCCTTTTCTTCCCTTAGCCTTTTTAGGAACAATTCAAGGCTGAGGACTTATGCAAGTTTATACCAAAAAGGGGGACATTTCAATAAATCAATTTGAGATCAAAACTCGAGCTCAAAGGGACCCTCATTTCATCTAGATTTTTGTCACTATTGAGGATCTCATTGTTTTCAAATTCGTTCAAGGAGGGAAAGTCTTTGTCTTTTGTCAAAAGAATCTTTTGAAAATTATTAGTCATTTTAAAATTGTAGAAGTCCCCAAATTTTTAAAAAAACAATTATACAAGTCATCCAATAAGTGTATCAGTTTCAATCCTCTAAATGTGTGTAATAGTCATGCTTTTGTAGTCAAAATTCTAGAATTGATAGCTAAACCCCAAATTCATTGTGATTAAGTGTCAAATTGAGTTGCATTTGCTATCCCCATTTACTCCAATCAGTCAAAACTCCTAATTGGTCTTTAGGAGAAACCAAGGAATAAAGTTGTCCAATTTGAGTTCTCTTTGGGAACATGGGGAAAGCAAAGCGAGACGCACAAAAAAAGGAAGTTAAGGATAAAGGAATAGAGAACAAGGAGTCAAAACAAGTTGTTGAAATCAAAGATAATGATTGCAATGACAACATAGAAGAGAGATTACTTGATATTATATCTCAATCTTCAAGAACTTGTGAAGGTCATAGAGCAATGTGGCAAACACAAATTTTTATTTGAGGCATCGAATGTCGTTGCCTTGTTAATGCACTAAGTTGTACAAGCTTGAGACATAAATTTGAGATTGAAGGACCAAAATGAGTGTCTCTTCAAACCTTTAAACAAAATGAGGATACCACATGCTCAAATGAGTAACTGTATTTGTGGCATTCAAGACCTATGTCAAAATCTCAATGTTTCTTGTGATATTGGTAAAATGATGGATTTTATTTTGCAAAAAGATCCTGATCTTGACTTTGTATAAATGTGTTAATAATAATGTTGTGCCTATTTATTATGATGCCGACTCTCATGAAAGTATTGAAAAGGATATTGCATCTGAAACATATATCCATATTTAAGTCCAAGAAACACTTGAAGTCTCGCTTTTTGGTGATGTTGACACTAGCAGCCTTGCTGTTAATGATCATATAGATTTTATGCAAAAGTTGTCGAAGGTTATCAATATGAAAACTTAGGATTTAATGGTTATGGGTTAACCACTCAAAATCCTTATATTATTGCACACAGATAATGATGATGATGCATTACGAATGTGATGGTTAATTAAATATCTAGACTCTTATGAATTGGGTATTTTATCAACTATAAGACCTATAGCGGCAAGCGACATCCATGTGTGTGTTTACGGGGAGGTCTACTGACCTTTCTCAAATATGTTAAATAGCCTCATCTAAACAGGGGAGAGTTTTGAGGATGATTTTCAAGAAGTCAAGCATACCAATTCAGATTTCATGAAACATGTTTTGCAAAGGAAATATCCATCAAGGAGACATACATTCTTTCTTAAAGCTTCACTATTCAATCAAGGTTAGAGAACCAAAAAGAAGGCCAAGTAATAGCTCCTAGTATGCCAGAGCCAAAAGCTATCTAGGGGCAAGGCCCAGATGCTAGAGCCAACAACTGGAGCCAAAGCAAGTTCTTGAGCCAGAGATATTTAGGAAGCAAGCTAGACCAAACAAATCAAAATTAGAAGCTACAGAGCCAAGCAAACATTTAACTTGGAGGGGGTTGTTGGAAGAGAACGAACCACACTCCAACAAAATTATGTACACTATATACAAATTAGCTATTCAAGGGGTTTGTTAGATTTGTGATATAGTTATGCAAGTCTCTGAGATGAGGGGGACGCAGTTTCTATAATCGAAAAAAACTTCACAAATTTTGGAGACGGCAAGGGGATGGATATTAAAATAATAAATAAAAATCTAAGTTGTCATTTCATGTTCGCTGGTATGGCAAAAAAAATTGGCATTGGGTACAGCTGTACAAAAAATATATAAAATATATAAAATATAAAAAATTTAACCTACTAAATAGAAATTAAGTGACATCAACCACATAGTATATAAAAAACAAAATAACCAAAAAATACTAACCGAATGTCAAACGTCATGATAATAGTAATCATAAATATCAATTATAATTACATCACAATTAATGTTCATAGTCATCTTCCTCTTCGAGAGCTTCAACATCATCATCATTAATGAACCACAAGGACTAGCATTCCCAAAATTCCAACTAGCTAAGCTATGTGCCGCCAAAGAAGTGTAAATGTCAACTAATGAATGGTGGGAAAAAGAAGCACTCATGTCAATCTCCTATGGATCCATATCCCAATGCTTTGTCGCCTTTTCCTTGTACTTTGGCTTCTTGTGCAATATAAGGCACAAGTTGGAATGTATATAGACCAACTCCTCAGCCTTTTTTGCTACCAACTTGTTGCGCTTCTGTGAGTGGATAAAGTTGTATATGCTCAAATTCCACTTAAAAGAAGATGAACTTGCAACCTATATTAATATTTATAAGAGTAAAAATTTTAAACTGAAGTCTTAAACTTAATTCTTAAAATAAGAGTTTAAAACTTAAAAAATAAAAAACTTACGTATAACAAGACCTTGATTGCAAGAGATGTAGGGGCGTTGATCCTTGGCTATGGAGGTACCACCACATATGAGCATCCTCCTTGTATTTTTCCTGAAGAGCGCCAAGACCATTACCTTGGGAGGTAATCAAACTTCCAAACTCACTCATAGCCATGTCTTCTACCTCAAGATCGATGAAATGCCAAATTATACCCTTCAGCCAATTCAACATCCATGTATGGTGGCACCCTCATCAACAAAGAAAGGATCTCTTTGCTATAGAATTAAGTCAATACAAAGGCAATGAATGCAGCGGGGTGGTCATTTTGTTCCAGCAATCAACATGGATTGAATGCACTTGTTTGATAAATGTCTCCTTGGGATCTTTCTCTCTTGTAATTATGACGGCCTTCATCTTCTCATCATTGAGTCGATGGCATCATATATTTCTTCTGAACATGATTGATCCATGTCATTGAAACGGGTCATACCCATAATGGATCTATGAAAACAAATAATCTACACAAGCCCACCAATTGCCATCTAAGATCATCATTTTCACTCTTTGGGCCCACTCTTTGCTCAACTCTCTCCATACATTCTACATGTGGTTGATAACCATGCTATTAAGTGTCTTTCGTACCTTCATAAATCGTCTCAAGATAATTGTGTGAGAGGCGAATCTACTCTTAGCAACCTATTAAAAAATTAAAACAAAAGAAAATTAAAAACTTATGAAAATCTACGAGTATTGGATTAAAAAGGTCAAAATTTAAAAACTAAAATAAAAAAAATGTTTCACTTTCCCATGGCGGCTCTGGATTCGAGAAGGATTTGAAGATGGATTGGGAGAGCTGATGGTTCATGACAAACATCTAAATATCCTCAGCTCCCACATATACCTGCTTGATCCACTCAATTTTTCTATCCAATTCTTATAGAGGTTGAGCGAGTGGACAACACAAGGCGTCCAAAAAATGTGCCCATACCTCACCTCCACCAAAATCCCTGTGACCTTGCAATTTTTGGCATTATCCGTTATGACTTGGATAACATTTTGAGATCCCACCGCCTCAATGGTTTCAAATAGGATGTTGGTAATGAACTCAGCATCTTTCACAGACCCCTCGCAATCAACAGCGTTCAAAAACATTGCCCCTTTTGGGCATACTGCAACCACATTGACTAAAGGCCTATTTTTTACAAATTTCCATCCATTAAAAATGATAGAGTTTGTTTCTGCTCACGAATACCTAATTGGGTGCAAAGAATTGTCAACATGTTTTTTTCCCTTTGCCAGTAGGGCGGTGTGGAGCTTCTCATACCCTGGCCCTTTGTAACCTTCTGGAGCCTCGTTGATTGATCTCACCATTCCCTATCCATATGGTGACTTGACCACATTGAAGTAAAATTCATTTGCAAAGACACATCATATGATATGATCATCGACGATAGCCTTAAACCTCGTTTTGAAAAGACCTTTCCATTTGTTCCATTTGTTCTCTTGTTCTCTTGGTGGTTCTTTTCTTGCATGTTAACATTGCTAAATATTTATCCTAATTTTGCAAGTGGAGTGAACCACCTTGGAAGCTTGGATCTAGAGTTTGAAGGCCTCTTTTGGTTTATTTTATGCAAATTAAATATTCTGATTTTATTTGTTGCGTGTTGGTGTGAAGAATTGAAGGAGTTCGTGAAGGGTTTGAAGTAGAAAATTAAATAATAATTTTCAAAATTATTATTTGATTATTTTGACAGGAAACTAGGGTTTTCAAAATTTTGGAGTAATTTTTTATGACCTTCCAATGGAAGGAAAATTCCGAAATTATTTTTATTTAATAGTCATTATTTTTATGATCAGTTTGAGCTCTTGTTTGCATCATAATTCCAAATATTGAGGGAGTTATGAATTTTTTAAGTTTTCAACTATTCGTAGGAAATAATATTTGTGGAGAGCAGATTTTTTGAGAGTTTGAAGTGGAAAAATATTCAGAACAGCAACTGTGTTTTTGGAATTAAATTAGATTTTTCAGCCATCATAAAGTGGTATTTGAGTTTCAGAAATTAGGCAAAAAGGTACTTGTTTTGTGCAATATAATTTCTGGTTATTTTCTATTAATTTTCAGTTATTTTGGAGCAAGTTATTGGCTTGGATTCATCCATAAAACCCTACTATTTTGGCGTCTAATGTTTCTAGAGCCTAACAAGGGTTTTGAGAGCTTAGTTTGCAAACTAGGGTTTGTTGATTGCATTTTCAGAATTGTAGATTTAAGAAAAAATCCTTTTTATGTGAAATCGTCTTATTTGAGGACATTACAGTGGTATCAGAGCACCGATCTTATCCACTTGTGAAGTTTGGTTGCAAGTAGATAAAAGATTTGGTGTTATCATGGAAGAAATGGAGAAAAAGACTAGGAGACCAAAAGCCTCAAATGTTCTCTTCAGAACAATTTAAGCTTATGCAAAATTTTATCAAAGAAAGCCACAAAGAAATTCAACAAATATTGAGTATACAAATTGCAACCATGTTGAAAAATGCTACTATTCCAAGGAAAGATCACCCCTTTAATGGAGAAGGAAGTTTGAATGGCAATGAGAGGGTTTCTATTAACCCTCATAAATTCTTCAAAGCTATATTTTTGCAAAGAGAACCAATAGTGGAGATTGAGACATCAATGTGTGATTCACTTAATACACATCAACAAGAATATGCAGCTCTAAAATTTGACACACAAGCACTCTTGTCATTTCGTGATTATTGTGAGATGAAGGATGGAGTACCAAATAGGTAGCCCCGTAGACACTTGCATCAAAGAGAAAAGCAAGAAGAAGTCATCAAGGAAGAAAGGACTGAACTACATGGAGAGTTGGAGGAAAAAACTGAAAGGACAACCCTTCATGAGAGTTTTTATGAAAAGGCCAATGAAATAGAAAAATCAGATTTGAAGGAGGAAGGTGAGCTACAAAGGAAATGACACTTTGGGGCAGCCCATAGGGATGCAAGTAGATGATAAAAGAGAAGAGGAAACCAAGGAACATGAAATCAAAAAAAGTGCAAGGTAAGGATCTTTTATTGATTAGAGATGTCTATTTATTTTCTAATGATTGTATATATGACAATGAAGTCACCAAAAGTGATAAAATGAAATATATGGTTTGCAAAATGAAGCATGAGGTTCCTTGATTCAAGTTCACAATTATTGGTACCAAGAGGTATGGGATCCTGGTAATTTTTTGAGTTTTACAAAGGTTCTTAATCATGGTTTTAAATTCTTTATGACTAATTTCATGGGAATAAAGAAAGAATCAGAACCGTTTGGGGCATGGAGAAATATAGGCATGCACAAGTCAACATTGGAACTAGAGTTTAAGGTGGGAGATTATGATGATATTTTGCATGGTTTGAATGACATGAAGGCTCATTTATCTTCATTAATCAACATAATAGGAGGATATTTTATGAGTATGAGGAAGAAGGGTGAAAGGAACAATGATAGCGTTGTTATGAGACATCATGGACAGCCATATGCTTGAAAAAGAGGGGATGCTACAACACAATTGGTAAGTTTACCTAGTTCTGATTTTTATCATGCATATGTTGAAAGAGACGGATTGAAGTCTGAATTTTATGACTCAGAAAACTCTGAGACATCTAGTCAATTTCATCTCCTACATACAAGCATAATATTGCTCTCTCGGAATATGTTTCTATTTACAAGGAGGAGAGTTTATGCATGGACAAATTCTGAAATCAATTGCTCCCAAAAATCTGAATTAACATGGCAAGTACAGCAGTTTATAAAAAAGAATAAATTCCAGTATTGGTGGGGTTTGTTTGATGATGCATACATGTGTGAGGAAGCTAACAAAGGGCAGCCAGCTAAGAGGTCAAATTTTGTTGTTGAAAGGTATGGAAACTTTACTCCCAAAATTCTGAGTTGAGCAACCTATGGCAGCCACCTATCATGCATAAAAAATCTGATTTTGGAAGCATTCTAACACTTGTGACAAGGGAAAATGTTGCTAAGTGTAATTCTGATTTAATACAATCAGAAAACTCAGTTTCTATGTCACTATTACAGCGCTTTCACACAGGCAATAGGTCTAATTTTGTTATATACTTTCAGCGGTCCATAAATTCTGAAAATATCAATAACCGGGGTCATGGTTTGTATAGAAAAAAGAGAAGTGTAAGGACATGGAACAGTATTACTTTCGGAATTCAGTTTAAGCATCCCTCTGATATCTATTTGATCACACATGGTAGCCATGATGAAAGAAAGAAATCTAATCCTTGTGGCACTTTCTAGCACTTGGTAGGAAGAGTAAAGATCTTGGAACATGAGAGATATATGTACAATCAATTCTACATTTGCCCACATGAAAAATCAAAAAAAAAATTGCATATACAGCCATGTCAACATGAAGGGAAAACAGATTTATTTCATACAAAACAGTTTGCACAAGATTCTGGAAATGTAATATTGTGACATCATGTGAAAATGACATAAGGAACCTCCTCACCGGGAAGGTACAGCCTTTTTATCAGAATGTTGGAGAGCTTTTGGGAAGTATGAAGAGAATCATATGCATGTTGGAGGTAAGTAATATGGGGCAAATTCTTGTTGGGTGCAAATTTCACACTTCGATGTCCATACATGGCGGCAAGTGTCTTGGAGGCCTTTTCTCATAGATGTTACAATTCTTATTTCTCTTTGCATATTTTGTGGGACATGGACCAGCACATGAGGAAATTTTGCATATAGGGCAGTAAAGTGGTTTGGTTCACTTGTGATTTGCATAACCACTTTGGGTCATATTTCACCCATTTGGGAGGTATAAGGAAAATGAGTTTTCTCATCCACCACTTGGTATTGAAAGGGGTGTTTGATTGGGAACATGTGGAGCCTTTGGAAGGCTATGAGGACACATCTAGCACTTAGGGGCAGCCCCCAAAGTATAGGTACAACAAATTCATGGCTTCATTGAGGGCTACCACTTTTTGGAAAGCAAAGACAAATTTTGTTTGCATTATGGGACGTGTTGGCAAGGTGGAATGGCATTTAGTACCCATTTAGGGTAGGTCACACTATGTTTTTTGGCAAAAGTTATTCCACTTAATAGGTACAGGAGCAAGGCTTTTTGAGCACTCCAACGGGTTTTACCATTTGGACATGGTAACTGGACATATGAGCTTACATTTGCTTGAGGGCAAGCAACTTTGGGAAGGGGGGACTGTGATGTCCCTTCTTCATAGAAATTTAATAATTAATAAAATTGTCCGAATAAGTGATTTTAATCATTCAAAAATATAAAGCAATTAATTAATTATTAAAATAGCACTATCTTGGATAAGTATTCGAATTACCGAAAAAGTGGTTTAAACTATTTGGAAAATTAAGATAATTTTAATGATTATTCTAAGAGGCCTTATAATTAATAAATTGCTTGAAAAGTGATTTTTATCACTTTAATTATTAGAGCAATTTAATTAATTATTTAAGTGAGGACCTAATTATTTAATTTGCCAAAAAGTAATTTTAATTACTAATTTATTAAGGCAATTTATGTAATTAATTCAAAAAAGCCTAAAGTGAAATTAAAAAGAATGTCGGCATGAGAGCTACAGCAAAAGACAAGAAAGGTGTTTTATCTTATCAAAGTGGTTCACCCTTTTTGGAAGTTATAAATACATGGCGAAAGCTACAATAGAAGATATGCTGAATTTTTATAAATTATTCTTCATGCTTGAAGAAAATTATTAGGATGCATGCCCAATAGAGGTTCGCTACTATTGTGATTGATCAATCTAAAAGGTGTCTTTTGACACCACCTTTGCTAAAGAGATCTTGTTTGTGCCCTAAAAGTGGGGCGATTTGCTTTGAGAAGTTCGTGTGGAGTTTTGTGAGGGTTTCATGGTTCTTTTATTGCATGTTCACATTGTTAAATATTTATCATACTTTTGCAAGTGGAGCGAACCACCTTGGAAGCTTGGATCTAGGGTTTGGAGGCCTCTTTTGGTCTATTTTATGCAAATTAAATACTCTGATTTTATTTGCTAATTTTCTACGTGTTGGTGTGAGGAATTGGAGTTCGTGAAGGGTTTGAAGTATAAAATTAAATAATAATTTTCAAAATTATTATTTAATTATTTTGACATGAAACTAGGGTTTTCAGAATTTTGGAGCAATTTTTTATGACCTTCCCATGGAAGGAAAATTTCGAAATTATTTTCAATTGATAGTCATTATTTTTATGATCAGTTTGAGCTCTTGTTTGCATCATAATTCCAAATATTGAGGGAGTTATAAATTTTTGAAGTTTTCAGTTGTTCGTAGAAAATAATATTTGTGGAAGGCAGATTTTTGGCAAGAGTTTGAAGTGGAAAAATATTCAGAACAGCAGCTGTGTTTTTCGAATTAAATTAGATTTTTCAACCATCATAAAGTAGCATTTGAGCTTCAAAAATTAGGCAAAAAGTTACTTGTTTTGTGCAATATAATTTTTGGTTATTTTCTATCAATTTTCAATTACTTTGAAGCAAGTCATTGGCTGGGATTCATCCATAAAACCCTATTATTTTGGCATCTAGGGCTTCTAAAGTCTAACAAGAGTTTTGCGAGCTTATTTTGCAAACTAGGGTTTGTTGATTGCATTTTCAGAATTGTGGATTTAAGGGAAAACCCCTTTTATGTGAAATCGTCCCATTTGGAGACATTATAGAAAGAGAAGAATCTTCTTCATGTGTGGAGAGTGTTGCCAAAAATTGGCGTGTCACAGCCACAACTAGGGAACCACTTTGAGAAGTTGGGGAAACTAGTGTCTTCCTTGATCCTTGGGCTTTCTTTGACAAAGGGTGACCAAATTTCATGGCATGGGCTACATCTGCTCCTTGATGTATTCGAGGATTTTTTATTTTGGAATCAGAATACCCTGCTTCCCCTTGCAACCTTTGATGCCCTGGTTAAGTATGTGACATGAATGGGCTTTCCCCTGATTATATGACTATGAACTAATGTATCTAATATCACAACCATGGCATTGCCAAATATACCCCCCACCACCACCTAAAATTTGCTCTATCATTTTCATATACTTCCAAAGCAGAAGCAATAACTATGGATTGATTTTGAAATGGGGTTTGCTCACAAAAGTAGAGTTTGTTGAAATTGTAGTATCTCTAGTTGCAAGTTCAAAAACTAGTACAATATTATATAAAAAACAAACCCTAGGGCATAACCCTCATTTTCTTGACAACTTGTAAACTAAATGACAAAAAAAACAATAAAATGAAAACAAGAATGAAGAAAGGGTGTGAAAATTTAAAACAAAATAAATAAATAAAAAGATAATATAAGTTAAAAGTTTAAAATGTTACCTTCAATCCAAGAATACTCCTCGATCATCTTGGCAGATAATGGTCACCTATACTAGCATAGGAAAATTATTACAATGTTGGTTGATGAAGCTTCAACCCTAGATGAGCAATAAGATGTATGTAATGAGATAATGAGGGGTAAGTGCTTTTGTTTTTGTATTTTGCTTATATGTTTTGTGTTCTTTTATCTTATGCTTTTGTGTTTAACTTCATTTTTAAGGTTTGCAATGTGTTTTTTTCTGATCATTACTCTTTGTCAAATGTTTATTTTTTTTAAAAAGCATTTTTTAATGTGGATTCACCGCGGATTTGGCCTAGGTTCAACCTGGATCACCCAGGTTCGTCTAGGTTCTTCAGCAAAAGAACCCAGGCGAGCCAGGGTCTTCCAAGATGAACCCAAGTTGAATCCGCAAAGGGACTTGAACAGTACCCAACCCAAATCCAAATCTAGCAGGGGGAACATCGACATCTTAGATTAAAAAATAATATTTAAATATTTTAACTTTATTCAATGAAATTTAGGGCTTTAAACTTTATTTAATGTTTTTCAAGGTACTTTCAGTCTTAGAGTTCAATTTATTTGGTTAAAATAACAGATTTTTTAGGAGGTTCTATTTTAAAATAAGTGTCATAAAAAAAAATTTAAATGGGCAAGTCCCCCCATCCCGAAACATCTAGGATGGTACCAAAATCTAGGGGGGTCATCCTCGCATTACACTAGTCAGATATCTAGATTATCCATTTGTACTTAAACATCTACTTTTATTATTAGGTGGTTCTAGTATGTTTTGGTAGTTGCACACCGACCCTACCTTACTTGCACATTGTATAAATACTATTAAGAAGTAATGCAAATCATCAAATGGAATTTTGTGATATTTCTATTTTGTGTGTGTGGCTCTTTTACATCAGTCCATTCTGTTGATAAAGTACAATCAATTATTACATTACCAAAACACAATTACTTGCATTTCACCCAAAATATTATTTTTGTCTTAAAAAATATTATCATTCACCACAACTATCTTGTTTCTATCCACCACAATAGACCTCTCTTTTTCCCAAATAGCATTTTTTTTGCCAAAGTATTAGCATGCCATTCATTGAAGAGTTACTCATCTATCGTTCATGAATAATTTCAAAACTTCTCACACTCTCTCTACAAGATGGTTTTCTAGTTTCTCACGGGGCATTTGCAATCAACAAATGAACTATCATGTCATCTGCCAACAGCCTATCACTAGTCGCTCCATAACTCATTTCAATACCATTGTCACTTGGGAATCGTTAGACCATATGAAAAAATATAAACATTTAAGAAAATTATAGGAATAGAAAGGACAGTTTGTATCATTGTAAATTATATTCCAGGAGCTTTCTAAAAGAAAGTAACAATTCCATATTCAAGTAGACTAACCATTTGCATAAAGCCACAATGTGGGAGCAAGAGCCACAACGTTTAATAGGAATCAATATGTAAAGACAACAGTGTTAGGAATTTAGTTATTACACCATAGTATTTTAATACTTGGTGAGAAATAAATAATTAGATAGATTGGATTGTTAGGTTGATGAGTGGTTATAACACTCACGAAGAAATTATAATAGGTTGAGAGCATAGTGCTGAGGTGACAAGTGTGTTTTCATAAATAAGAGGATCACTACAAAGCTTGATATTGTATAAATATGTGTTGAAGTTATGAATAAGATATTCTGATACAGTTTAATTGAAAACCTTTATTTGGTATCAGAGCAGGAATATTAACAAAGTCAGGTGAGAGTCAGATTGTCTGTGAGATCTTGATTGCAATTGCAGAGAACACGTTTAGAACCTGGAGCATTAGTTTTGCTTTTTTTGGGTTTTGAGCTGTGAATTTTAATTGTCTGTGTAATGAGTCGCCTGAAAATTCTTCTGATTTCAGAGACTCTCATCTTATCAGCTGCTTGTGGTAACTAGGAACCTTGGGATAGTGTGGTAATTAATATACCCATTCTACAGACCAAAATTTATAGAGCATACTCAACGTCAAGCTTGAGGTAGGAGGCATATCAAGGAGCCCAATCAACAGAAATTTAAGAAAGAAGTGCGTTATAGAGATTTGCAGCTTTACATGTGGAGCAAGAGAAAAGACCATACCTTGGAGCAATTAATGGCTTGAGCTCTAAGCGCCTATTATGATGGTCTGATATTTACCAACAGCAAGCAAACAAATAGAGGTGCCCAGCTAGTTAAATTCTTTTTTATAGCGTGCCACTTCAGCCAAGAGAAATATCCACGTGATATTTTTTGAAATGGCTTGGAGAATGGCGTTCCTGGCATTGGAGCAGTAGAAGTGTAAGGAGGAGGTGTTGACAGCAATAAAGAGCCTGAGGGACATTTTGTGTGGCCTAAGAGAGGTGTGGCAGTTTGGAAGCAGGAATGGCCAGCAGAAATAAAATGACAGTAAACTTTGCTTTAATTTAAGGTTTGAAGTCTATATTTTTGCCACTGTTGTAGTGCGTGGAAGTATCCAAAGCAAGTGTAGGCATGGAATTGTAGCAATGGAGCGGCTATGATAGATGCGGGCTTCATGGCGCATTGGGAGTAAATGCAAAGCAATTTTTAATTTTCAATTTAAATTTTTTATATAGTTGTATTTTATGAAAATTCAGGGCTTACAATTCATTTATAAAGTTAATAGTTTTAAAAAAGAAATATATATATATAAAGAAAAAATATATAGTTAAACATTACTGAAAAAATAAATATTTTCCTTAAATGGCTGCAGACATTAATTAATTGCATATGTCATCATCCATAGGAATATTTTTGACGAAATTTTGTCAAGTTGTGTCCAGTATCATTCTGAAGGACCCTATGAAATTTTACCAAGTGCATTGCTAGTTTTTCTATCTTAATTGTTTTGTATTAATAATTCATTAAATGTCAGTCTTTCTAAACCCCTAAGGTTTGTTAATGTAAAAGGATGCATTTCCAGAGTACCTGACATCCTTATAAGCTGTTTTAATTGGGGTGGGTAACCCATTCCGATGAAGACAAATTCTAAGAAAAACACTGCCAAAACCATCGGAGCACTTCATGGAGCAGTCTATGGCCCACAGTTCCATCAGGATCGACCTGGCTAAGTGAGCCAAGTTCCAAAGGAGGATGGAGGATAACTACCAATCTTGAGTTCATTATTAGCTCAAAGACTTGATTACTTTAGTGGTAAAACTAGTGTTAAAAGGATCATAAAGTTGAAGATGGAGATCACCAATGAAGGTAATGATGAAGACCGTACTCCTGCTACACAAAATATTATTGACTGGTGAAGATCATTTCCCACTGAGAAGGCATAGTGAAGACCCAATCCCACTACTATTGTTTTATTTTAAATGTTCAGTGAGGCTCAATCCAACCAGAGGACCGTTTGAGGTGAGGCCCAGTCCCACCTGAGGATGTAGTGTGGTCAGTTCCCACTAATGATGTTGTTATTGTCCAGTGAGGCCAAATCCCACTAAGAAAATGTAGTGAAGTCCAGTCTCACTATTGCTTCTAGGCAAATAGTTGAGTGTATCCATATTCACATATTGTGTTGTTATGAACAGTTGGGTGTGCCCTTGTTCATATAAGCGTTGTAAGGCCAATTCTTACAACTGTGTTGACAAATAGTAGAGAATGTCCCTATTCATATATATTATTCAGTGTAGTCGTTTCCCACTAAGGAGGTGTAGTGAGGCCATTCCCACTATTGTTTGTTAGTATGTTGGATTGTGGGTGTCTCAGCTCACATCCAAGGTATATTCTCTCCCAAACTTTGAACTATGTTGTAATAGGGGAGGAATGTTAGTAAATTGGTTATTAAACCATCGTATTTTAATAATTTGTGAGAAATAAATAATTAGATAGATTAGGCTGTCCAGTGGTTATATAGTGGTTAAAACACTCACGTAGAAATTATAATAGGTTGAAAGAATAGTGCCAAGGTGATAAGTACTATTTCCTAAATAGTAGGATCACAACAAATCTTGACACTGTATAAATATGTGTTGAACTTATGAATAAGATATTCTGGTACAGTTTAATTGGAAACCTTTAGACAGCCTACTTGCACTGAATAATACTTCCAAACACGTGAATAGATATATATGTGCATAAAAATTTGACATTGGCATATACAAATTCATGAAAGAAAAGGGCAGAAACTTTCTATTTCTTGAAATTTAGATTGATTTTGCGTGCCAACTTTGAACCATAATAACTGCCACAATTGTACTTTACAGGATAGACTATTACCACTCAAAACAGCTGGTTCAATTTGTAATACCTGGCAGAAGTAACACTCTATTTTGAGTCAAATGAAAATTTATGACCTTCCAAATGAAGCAGAACCAAATTAAATAAAAAGCACTGTGAGAAAGAATTCCTTGTATTGGAGAGTCTGCAGGATAAGTGTTTTACATGATCTTGCCATACGTGTCAATCATAAATGTTTGTGTTTTATCAATTACTAGGGCAGTTATCATGCCTAAGGTTGGGTTTACACTTGACAGATAAAAAAATTAGCAGCCATACTGAATCAGCCCTTAGGTTCACGGTTAAAGTATACTACCACTTTCTCCATTTTATTCTTGGTAAATTATTCCCTTATTTTTGTTTTAGCAGGAATTTATACATAAATGTACTTATTGAATAGATGTTATGGTAAAGTTTGCTGGAGAGAAAATTAATAAACCCAACTCCTGACAGGAAATTGGCAAAGAGCATGGAGTAACATTAACCATGGCGCTTAATCCTATCTGACCTTTGTTAATGGCCACAGTCTATCATCCCGTTCAAGGGGGTCAATGTTTGATTTAATTATCACATACCCATAGTGTTTGAGTAGAACTGCAATGTATGCTAACATTGTTTTAAAATGATTTCTCATTTACATGTGTAGGCAGGCACAAAGAAGACAGTCCTAAAAGAAAACCAGTCTGTCCCTTTCTCATTGTCATGGACATGAATTTCTCTGGAGTGAAAACTGGCACCTTACATTTTTAAACCAACTAGTTATGTAGCTAGTATTAGGTTTACACATTTCTACCTTGATCTTTTCTCTTACAATGACCCTATAGCAAATTATGCCTTAAAAACAACTGATGTGATGCAATCTCAACATTTCTTTTTGTTGAACAAATGGTATCAACTTAAAATTGGAAAATGGAAAATAGATATAACATACTACTTAGTTACACTTCTTTTGGAACACATTGAAATGAGATGCTTGTTCAGGTAACAATGGCCGAAAACCCAAAAGAGTGCTTTTGACAACCTTGGCATTGTTAGATTTTAGTGAGGGAAAAATACTTAAGATTGTCACCGTAGATGGTAGATGGAAGAATAATGTCTAATCATGCTCGTCCTAGGAAATTTGAACCCTAATCTGAATAGCCGAAACACAAGAATATATTATTGCCACATCCTTAACAAAATTTGATTACTGACCATCAGACTCGCTTTCTTCTCTGCAGACTCTTGATTTTCTTTCAGCTTATCAGAGAATAGAAGCCTCCCAGATTTTCTGTCCACTAATGTTACACCTAGCCTCATTCTCTGCAAGAAAAATAAGACACCTTGAAGTAAAAAGCAGACTTACAAATATTCCAAAAGTACTATATGAGCATAGTCAATTCTTCATACCTGACCTACAAATGAAGACAAGAACCTGGTTCTATCATCATTGTACCAATTAAGAAGATTTTGGTATTCATTAGTCATCGCTGCAGCAGATTTTCCCTCCTCAGAATGTATAGTATCGTCTTTATATGGAAAAGTCAATCCCAGTGTTGACTTGCTATTATAAAAATCCGTGCTGCTTTCTGACCATGTATCTTTCGGACATTTTAAGGGATCTAAAGCCTTCTTTCGTAGCCATGCTTCAAAAGTAAAGGGACTCCTTTTCAAACTGAGGTCACGGTATGGCAGCAACCCTAAAAGTGAGCCAAATGATACCTGACAACTAAAAAAATATTATCTGGAAACCCTCACTAGATAAACAAATGGGAAAAGAGAAGCAAATACATGTCTAAATGAATTCATGTGCTTTTAAGTACCTAAATATCTATCAATCCAAGTTGCTACTTCAATTGTAGGCTTAAATTATCACTCAAATAAGATGTCCATGCACTATCTTGACTGAATTTTTCTTTGACAGAGAGGCAATTAGTTCTGAAAACTTCTCAACATTAAACTTACAACAAATCCCATATTATTGCAGCTGAGTAGCTCGACTTCTTCGAATCCTCCTAAATTGTACAACATTTCAGCACGTGCCCAATCACAATCCTCACCTTCCTACAGAGACCTTTCAACTTCTCAGAGGCCAATACCAACAACATATAATACATTTAAATGTTCCAAACAATCAAGTTACTTCAAGTCTTCAACACAGGAAAAGGTATGCACAGAGAATTAAGGGATATGCTATCATTCTCTGCTCTATAGAAAAATACTTATGTCCCTTGTGCCAAAAGATTATTTTTTCACAAGAGAAATAATAGAATGGTAAAGAGCAAAGACTTC
Organism: Torreya grandis; assembly: GCA_037957365.1. Taxonomy (NCBI): domain Eukaryota; kingdom Viridiplantae; phylum Streptophyta; class Pinopsida; order Cupressales; family Taxaceae; genus Torreya; species Torreya grandis. Next base: position 1,463,718 of record JARHVA010003692.1, on the reverse strand, counting down.
TTCAAATTTGGACTATTTATACCTTTACTGCCTGTGAGGTGCTCTCATTTGTCTGATCTGAAGTCTGCACATTCCTTTCAAATTTCTTGGCATGTCTACTGTTAGCAAGGGGGCCCATTTCATAGAAAGGCTTCCGAAGCACGGAATCAACTGAAGTGGACCGATGCACTGTTTTATCTAAAATATCTTCAATTCCATCTGAATGAATAGATGGAATGACATTTGTCAAGGGAGAGAAACCCTTCCTGCATATGACGATCAAATGTCTAATCATGTTATAACTATTAACAGAAGCAGATTTCCTTACACAGTACTCTGTAAACACCGGACAAGTAATTGGAATAATTTTATTTATAAAATAGCATGTCAATTATAAGATGCAATGATATATTTCAGACAATGAAGTGATAGCAAAGTGAGTCAGCAATCATAGTCTTCACTTTCTGCAGACAAATTATAAGATTAATATGTATTGTATATTGTAGCCTGAAATTGGTATTTCATTCCTAGTACCTCCTACTTTGTGCACTTGCTCGGCCAAAAGGGCTATACAGGTAAATTTATAATTAACAGTTCAAAAACTACAGCCTTCTACCTAGAAAGTTAAAAGTATATGAATAAATTTAAAACCTTGGGAGGAAGGAATAATGACATAGTCATGCATGAAAGTGAAACACACATTAAAAATGAGCATAATTCAGAAAAGTAGATGAAACTAAATACATATTAAGAACCATACTCGGTATTGTCTTCAGGTCCATCACTAATGCATGTACCCTCTTCAAAGTCTTTCCCACAAGATGGCAAGTCTAACCCTGTATCAGTTTTAGTATGCATGCCATTACCATGTTGCCCTCGGATTTCATTGACCAAAGGATGTCTAGGTGAATCCAGACACTCTCTAGATTTCATTTTGACAGTGTTTGCTTCAGAAAGATAGTCTTTTGGAGAATCCATAGGCCTAGGAGCCTCGAGCTTTACAGATTCAGAATGAATGCCGGCTGTCTGTTGTATGGGGTGCGCTTCTGCTTTGATTTCTGCACTCTCTTTATGATCCTGAATGCATTCTTTTTCTTGCTGCCTTTTCATCTTTACTGGAGGAATCGCAACCAGGACTGATATATTTACATCTGCTTTTGACATCTTGTCAGATTTAGCTGATGCTGAAGCAGAGTCATCCATCTCTCGAGATTCTCTAGAAGAGAAGCTGCTCACATCTTCCCTGCCCTCTATTTCACGGTAGTGGTCATGCTCCACATTTCCATTTGGTCTCTCGAAATCCAGTTCTTGAACTGTTGATACAAATGAATCCCTGGGCATAGTTGGCCTGATCACTGATATTTTTTCCTCTCTTTTCATGTCTCCTCTATCACTGATCTGTTTCTGTGCAGCGGCATAAGCATTGGCACTATCAGTTTTTGATCCTAATGAATCCTCAATTATGGCCTCCTGTGCTTGCAAATCCATGGAGATCTTGCTCAAATTATTGTCAATCTTTATCGCCTCCGGCCTTCGCAATAAGCCAATATCTTCCAAGCGTCTTTTAGATTTTGCTTCTTTTTTATTTGACAAAATGTTTGGTGTTGTAGGCTGGGGTGCAAATCCAAGTGTTTCAAATGCTTTGTTTCGTGCAGATGGCTTTCGTAGTAAAACTTCATGAATAATATTCTTAGAATTAGAATCTGTAGAAAGTGCTTTAGTATGGCTACCAAGCTTATTTGGATCAGTAGGAGGGACAACCCCTTTCCCTTCCCTTCTCATGACTGGACGAACAAGATCGAGAGATTTTCTCTTTCCTGTATTGTTTCTTGAAGCAGATTGGCTATTTGATAAGTTAGTTAGCTGCCGTACTTCTGCATTTGTCAATGAATTCGGCAATGGCCGTTTTAAATGGAGCCCATCTCTTCTCTTGATAGACTTCTCAATGTCAAGATATGTCATGCCCGGATTTGATTTCTTTGCTATGACCTGCAACATGCTTACTTTCATTCAATTCAAACTATGCAATCACCATGAGAATGATAAAAGTTGCTCAGACTAGGAATTAACTAAGAGTTACATTGAAAAAACAAAGCAATGGTGTGGCATTCATTTTAGCAGAAGCTCATTCCCTGGTTCTACATGCTCTTGTTTTTTTATGCTTGGTTCCGAGATAAGAATTGAATAATATAAGTGCATGCAGTGGGAAAATTTGAACAATATCTTGTTGGGGAGACATTCCTTAAGACGGTCACTGTCCAGGATTAGACAATCAAAGTACAGACCCCAAAACTTCTACCCCTTTGGACTCACCTCATGCCTGATGAATCAAACAGTGAAGGTTGCCTATAAATAAAGAGGGAGGTAACAGGCATCGGTGAAGAAGAGAGTGGATTGCTTGAACATGTAAAGGTATGTAAAGAAGACCCACTATTTAATGTGAAGGAAGAATATCCTGAACAGCAATTAGACCCAAATTTTACAATCATAAAATACTATGGCCCTAAACCCTTGGCATCAGATAATGTAAGACAAAAAGTTAAAAACATTAAAACTAATGGAATGCCTTGTCAAAATCAAGTAAGCTAACTTGTAGCATTGCCTAGTTGACATCAAGGATCTTTAAAGCAAGCTTCAGTAAAAATGAAATTCAAGGCAGCATTAGGGAGTGATATTCGTACCAATAAGAATATGCTTTAAAGTTTGAAGTATGCTTATAATTGATAAAATAATGAGGAAACTTCATTTACAAGTTTAAATTCTGAAATACTAATTCTGGACAACCTTTACCATACGCTTGAAAATAAATTACTATGTAAACATGTCAATTATTTGGCATTTATCATCATCATTCTGAAAACCAGACCTCCAAAATATCTACAGAGCTACAAGAGGATTTTCAAGCAGTTGTTGATGATCTGAGGGGATCACTTCAGCAAGCACTCCAAAATCATTCCACATGGCCTCCCTGTACCTCCAAAGAACATGCTACACTATTGTAAGCCTGAATACATCAATTTTAGTGCAATTAACTCACCTAAGGATCTATGCTGCAGCTTGAGGATATGTATCTAGTAGCCATCAAGGATCTTTTTAATCTTCAGCTGGAACACTAGTGAAGATATCTTCAGAGACCTATGAGTGGGTCTAGAATGCTGGTAAGCCCATATTCCTGACTGTTAAGTTGTACAGACAGCATTAGAGGTATGCTCGGTGATCTGACTACAGTCTGAACTGTTTGCATATCAATTTCAGTTGGTATTTACTATTATAATATCTGAATCCAAATATAAACAAATAATTGTTAAAATGAAGCCGCTATAGGCAAGGTCAAGTACTGCGGCTATTGCTTCTAGCTAGGGACAACATCCCTTGTTGGGTAAGGTCAAGGATCGAAGCTGTCACTTGCTTCCAGCTTGGGTTGACACCCTATCTAGGTAACGTTACAGTCACCTAACCTTGAAAACAGTAAATACAGTCAATGAGCATTCAATTCAGTCAAAGCATCATAAAATTGATCCGAAGTTTACCGGGTGGTGTCAGCAGACAAACAGCACACATATTAACACTTATACTTTTGCTGAAGTCATGCTGATGTCACAGTCCCACCCACTGGCATCACTAGTACATAGACCAATGAGATTATTTTCAACTATTTATATAAGTTTTATTGCACTTATTAAGGCTTCCAAAGCTGACAGATCAGCTTAGTTGGCACAAATAACTAAATAAGAAGACTGTAGTTCTCTTTTTCCTTGAAATTTTATGTATGTGAGGCATGCCTGTACTGTCTATCTATAGTAACCCACCATGTTTCAGTGTGCGATGCTCGATAAACCTCCTAGTCTTTACACCTAATATCGCTTGATTAACCTTATTAGCTTAAGAGGGTGTAGCTGATATCTACAATAGAAACAAAATGCAAAGTTAACTAAAACATGCAAGGAAAATAAAGCTTTATCTAAGCAAATTACACAGCACCTATCTATTTTTATTTTAATCATAAATGCAAGGAAATAACAAATAAATGCATGTGTCCCCTCTTTCCTGGAGAGATGGTGGTGGTGGCCCTCAGATAGCTTTGCAATGCTCTTGCAAATTTCATGAGCGCACATGTCACAGATGTCAACTTAGGCTTTAGACTTGGCAAAGATAGCTACTTTCTAGGGAAAGGGGATGGTCTCATTGAGCTTTATGAGATCCCAAAGAGGAGGTTGCATGCTTAGCCTTCCAAGGACCAAGAGCTTCACTAACCTGTACACTAGAGCTGCTTAGGCTCAAAACCAACTTGAGACGCTTCTCTAGTCACAACCTGAGCAAGGTAGACCTTGCTACAAGAGGCTTAGTCGAGTACCCATGTGTGCTTCAACACAAACTCGTGTGTGTGATAATAAATGCCTCGCTTCCTTTCCTAGTTGAAGGTGGGTGTAGAAATCAAGGCAAACAAGGAATCAACTAAGAGCTTGCCACTGAATCAAAGGTGCAGAATAGTCATCATGAGTTCACTTGACCAATCTCAGATTCAATGGTGTGGAAAAATTGTAGGAGTCAGTTAAACTAGTTGAGCACTACCTATTTGCCTTCTCCCTTGGAAACATTGCATCTTGGCCAAGCTTTAGTTGTGTTCAGGCCTCCTATGTATAGTACAATGCACATCTCCCAAAATATGTAGTTTAATTGAGAGCTTTTGCTCCAAATTCAAGATCAAAATACGTTTTTTGAATAGTGATAGAGTACATGAATGCACATCCCTCTAGGCAAAGGGAAGGGTTTTTAAGTGCACCCAACTACATCGCTTTGACTTTTCTAAATTTTGGAGCATAATCAAGCTCTAATTTGGGTCAATGGGGAGCTCTGGGCTAAACGGTCATATGAATGTCTGAAGGGATTTGACAAGCTACAAAAGGCATATCTGAGGGAAACTGTACTTCTTAAACATTGTCAATTGTTACCTAGACCTCCTAGACTCAGCTTAGAGTAATCTTGGATGTTTTGAGCTAGCATTAGTTATATCGGAACTTGAGTGCAATACCGGAGTAGGATGTGCTTCATCACTGGACCTATGTACGGTTCAAGTAATGTCTGCCTCTTGGGCATCCTCACCACGATCAGATGTGGCTAAGCCCGTATTTAGACCAGCATTACCTCAAGGGCATGCATCTAGCTATGCATCATTGTTGCAATCTCTTGTTTTGGATAGCCATTAGAGAGGGTATAAATGTGCAGTGTTACATTTGCCTCCATGTCATTTTTGTTGAAAAATACATTGCATGTGACTAGTGATCATGTAAAGATAACACCCAGCATAAGTGTTCAAATTTTAGCTAATCCAATAGATACAAATCTGTCTATGGATGCCAAGAAGTCAAGTATCCTCAATCATACCCATCACATAAAACATGCACCAATCAAGGGCAAACAATTAAATAAAGTGATTCAAATCCAAGTTTACCATACAAACAGATTCTTCATTAAGTGCAACTGCAATGTAAGTGATACTAGAAACATGAGAACATGAGAGCAACCTCTAAATTGTACTCACGTATCAAAGCAGATGTGAACTATGACCAGAAAAGATTAAGAAAATACTGTTATAAAAGAAAAGGATAATAACAAAGCATCCGTCACACCTCCTATTACTGCAGTGTATTCTGGTTCATTATAGGTCACACAAGGTAAATGCAATCCATAGCTAGAGACGTATTTCCCTATCAAAAATAAATCAGACAGTGCCTGCTGCTAGTCCAGGATGACCCCGACTTCCTCCATCAGCAATGACTATTAGATTGGCAATGGCAAAAACACATTAAACTACATCAAAAACCAAGCTTTCACCATAATTGTAGACCTTTTGTCTAAAGACCATTTCTTCCGAATGGCTAAGGAATAAATCAGCTAAGCTTATATTGGGAGGCTTCAATAGGTGCTTTCTGGAAATTTCCAAAGATCAATTCAGATTTTAGTCTTCCTAGAAGGGGGCGTAGGAGAAATGCACATCGACTAAACCTATAATGTATCCTTTCCCATTAGACCTAAACACACATAACTAGTAAAATGCAAGGAATCTCCACCATAGATTAGGTGAGGCAATCAAAAAAATATGTTTTTTTCCTTACTCTATAGCCCTGGCCCCACGTAACTCATTAAATACAATGGATCTTCCCCTTAGACCAGTATAGGCAAGTGAAATACTTAAATTTAAATTGGGTTGGCCGGTAGTGCTAAGCATTCCTGTAAAGTTCCTTTTCCCTATCTTTTTAATTGCAATGCTTGAACTTTTACCCTATTTCCGAATCTTTTCTTTGAATGATGACCCTAGGCTAGGAAATTTCTGAACAAGGTTACGCAAGGTGAGTCCGGGTTTGATATACTCCTAATACAACTTCTTTGTATGACTATTGACAAAGGAAGACTTAGCAATCTTATACACTTGACAATCTTAAGTTTATAATATATATTATTTTATTATATAATAATAAAATTTGAAATGTAAAATTTATATTTTAAAATTTCTTAAATATTTTAATAAATTATTTTTAAATTTTATGTTTTTAGTTTTTATTATTTTAATACATATAAAATATGTGTGTGTGCGTGTGTGTGTGTATATATATATATATAAAGATGGGTATGGAGAGACGACAATATATATATATATATATATATATATTCTCCATACCCCTCTTTTTTTTCGAAAAATGGTTTACTGGTACCCGTACCCATCTTCTAGCAACTATGCTCGTTTCCAATGTAGAAAAAAGGGTCGTGCAAAACCTCGTTCTTCGCGCTAATTGTAGGAAGACTAACCGTTGTATGGCTAGGAAAGAATCCACCACTAAGAGACCAAGCTCTCTAGAAAAGGGGGGAGCGAAGGATCCCCTCTTCAAGAAAACATGGGAGGAAGGAAAGGAAGACAAAGTCACATTCCAAGAGGAAGATAATGAAATGCTTTCTATGAACATGTGCAAGTCTAACAATTTTTATAGCCATTGCAAAATGAGTGAGCATTTGGATGCAAAGTGTTGGAAACTTCATCCATGTCTTCACCCCAAGAATGACAAAGATGAGCAAGGGCATCCACAAAAAAAAGGGGTAGAAGAAGAGCTTACCATAGGGACCAAAAGAAGCCAACCTCGCCAAGGTATAAAAATAGCATGGAAGAACATTCTTCGCATGTATCCCCATCACCATTGCAAGCAAGTAGAGATAATAAATTGTCCTTTGATTCTTGGATTAAGCATTTGCATAATTTTCAAGGAAGATGCTTGTAAAGATGTCGACTTGCATCCAAAGTATGAGCAGCACTCTAGGTGAGTGTGATGCAGTCAAGGATAGGGGATCCAATGAATGACAGCCTTGTCCTTGTAGCCTACCACTTCAAACACACAACACACATTGGCATCCACGCACTCAACAATGAGACTAGAAATAAAACACTATATTTACTCAACTTGCTTAAGGAATTACACAGATATACATGAGGAATTACAAAGATATACACACACCACACACACTCTCCTCTCTCTGATTAAACTAAGAGGAAGAATGCACACAACAGTCCCTAATTGATTGTGCAGTGTGCACTGATCTCTACTCCTTTGTGCTATCTCAGCAAGCACCCACACTCTTCCCCACAAGTTCTACCACTCAAATATGTCTTCCTTATATCCTTCTCCTTTTGTGCTTCGTTAAGTGACTCTTAAGATCCCCGTGAATCTTGAAAACACTCAAAATGGGCACTTGAATGTTTTTGGGCCACTATTGGGCATGTGCAACTATTGCAGGTAAAATTGTCAGTTAAAGCAGACCTGTGTTTCGTGAAGTGACTCTTGGGATCCCCATGAATCTTGAAACCACGCAAAATGAACAATTGAATGTTTTTGGGCCGTTATTGGGCATATGCAACTATTGCGGGCCAAACTGCCGCTTCCTACAAAGCGGCGGTTTCCTCATGAGATAGAAAACACTGTCTTATGGCCGGAAACCGCTCCTTCCTTCAAAGAACCTGTTGAAGTGTAACAAAGCGACAATTTCCTCATGAGATAGAAAACAGTGTGTCTTATGGCTGGAAACCACTCCTTCCTTCAAAGAACCTGTTGAAGTGTAATTGAGTCCATCTAGGTGGTCTTTGACTATCGAAAGCCCACAAACACAGAAGATAACTTTTAAATGATGCACAATTGCTTGGCTACCCAGATGCTCCTGCATCAGAGTGGCAAACCAAAAGCACTTTCAAATTGCATCCATGATTGAATTTTGTAATGTCCCCATTTCTACATCATGATAAAAAAGGTATTGAAGACCTTTAGTCTATTTTCCCATTGACTGAAGGAGCCCTTTTGGGGGATTATATTTTATTAGTTATTTATTAATTGTCGAAATAGTAATTTTTATCATAAGGCAATTATTGTTTAATTAATAGAATATTTAAAAAATAGTTTTTACCACTAAAGTGCTTAAATGAATTAATTATGAATTTATTTACCTTAAAGTAATTTTAATTACTATTTTAAAATTAAGGCAACGAATTAATATATTATTCAAAAATGAGATGTTAGCATGGGAGCTAAAGTAAGGGAAAAGAAAGGTGTTTTATCTTCCCAAAGTGGTTCACCCTCTTTGGAAGTTATAAATACATGGTGAAGGCTACAATGGAGGATATGTTGAATTTGATATTTTTGTTCTTCATACTTGAAGAAGACTATTGGGATGCATACCCAATAGAGGTTCACTACTATTGATGATTGATCAATCTAAAAGGTGTCTTTTGACACCACCTTTGCAAAAGGAGATCTTGTTTATGCCCTAAGGAGTGAGACAAATTGCTTTGGAGGGTTTGTGTGCATGTTTTTTAGGGTTTCATGGTGTTTTCCTTGCATCTTGAATTTATTAAGTTATTGTGCTAATTTTGCCAGTGAAGCGAACAACTTGGAGAGTTTGGAGCGAGGGTTTGAAGGTTTCAATTGGACAAAAATTCACAAATTAATTAATCTAATTTTATTTGATATTTTTTTGATTATCCTTGTGAAGTTTTGGATGATTTTGGAAGGGTTTGGAAGGAGAAAAATTAAATAATAATTTGCAGAATTATTATTTAATTATCTAACAGGGTTTTGAAAGATTTTTCACTTGCGAAAGGCAAGAATATTTTTTATATTTTTCTACTATTTTTTCAGGGACTTTGGAAGTGGGACAATTGACCTAGAAGGGCAAATTTGGCATTTTTCATGTTCAAACAAGCCACTGGAATTTTCCTGGTATTTTTCAGAGAATCGCAGCTATTTTTTGCAAGGGTTTGATGAGGAATTTCACTCCACACAACAGCTATAATTTTGATATTAAATCAAAAAAAATTGCCATCTTTTTGTGGCATTTGAGCTTCAGAAAAAGGGTAAAAAAGGTACTTATTTGTGCAAATTTAATTCTGAAATTTTTCTGCACATTTTCAGTTATTTCGGAACAAGTTGTTCGCTGAATTTTATCTACAAAACTCTGTCTTTTTGGTGCCTAAGGTTTTCTGGGTTAATTAAGGGTTTTGAGAATTTATTTTGCAATCTAGAGTTTGTTGATTGCATTTCCAGATTTAAAGATTTTGGAGAAAACCCCTTGAGAGTTTTGAGAATTTATTTTGCAATCTAAAGTTCATTGATTGCATTTTCAGATTTAAAGATTTTGGGGAAAACCTCTTTTGCCCTAATTCATCCCATTTGGAGACATTACAGTGGTATCAGAGCACCGATCTTGTCTAACATGTGAGGGTTTGTGTTTGCAAATTTGAATGCATGGTCTATGAATCATGGAGTTAATGAGTGAGGATGAATTTAAAACAAAGCTTCACAAATTGAAAAACAAGCTAGAGCATCCACATCATTTAAAAGATATTTTGCTCACTATTTTGGAGGAAGCAGCAAAATGTTTGTCCATGATAGAACAATCAGATTCTATGTTTTGGGCAATGAATCATTTGGTAGTTTATTTGGCTAGACCCAAGATTTTGAGACATTCAGATCCGGATGTGAAACCTGTAGCTATCACTTGTATTAGTGAAATTACAAGGATAATAGCTCTGGAACAGCTATACAATGACAACATCATGAAGAAAATATTTCAGTTGATGGTGGAAAGTTTTGAAGGTCTTGGTGACATCATAAGTTCTTTTACTAAGAGGATCATTATTCTGTAAAATATGGCAAACATCAGATCTTATGTGCTAATGTTAGATTTAGATTGGCATACACTTATTCTTGAAATGTTCCAACATTTCCTTACAACTGCAAGTAAAAATCCTACATAAGATATGATAACTTCCATACAAAAGGTGATGACCCTAACACTCAATGAAAGTGATGTTCTTTCTGAGCCATTGTTGTCTATCTTATTGGCAGGTTTAAGGTTAGAAAAGAATAAATTTTCAGTTGCCCAAATGTTGTTTGAAAAAGTTGCAAATATTTGTGAGGAAAAAGTAAGGCCTTTTTTTATAATGGAGCACATAGAAGAAAAGAATATTGAACATGGAGAGTTGGAGGAAAAGAATGAAGGGACAGCCTTTCATAAAGAGGCCAATTAAATAGAAAAATCAAATTTGAAGAAGGAAGGTGAGCTACAAAAAGATGACACTTTGGGGCAGCCCATAGCGCTGCAAGTGGATGATAAAAGAGAAGAGGAAACCAAGGAGCATGAAATAAAAGAAGTGCAAGGTAAGGATCTTTTATTGATAAGAGATGTCTATTTATCTTCTAATGATTGTATACATGACATTGAAGTCACTAAAAACGATAAAATGAAGGATATGGTTTGCAAATTGAGGCATAAAGATTCCTTGATTCAAGTTCACAATTATTTGCACCAAGAGGTATGGGATCCTAGTAATTTTCTGAGTTTTACAAAGGTTCTCAATTATGATTTTCAATTATTTATGACTAATTCCATGGGAATAAAGAAAGAATCAAAATTGTGTGAGTCATGGAGGAATATAGGCATGCACAAATTAACATTGGAACTAGAATTTAAGGTAAGAGATAATGAGGATATTTTGCATGGTTTGAATGACAAGAAGGCTCCATCTTCATCAATCAACATGATAGGAGGATATTTTATGAGTATGAGAAAGGAGGATGAAAGAAACAATGATAGGGATGTTATGAGACATCATGGACAGCCATGTGCTTGCAAAAAAGGGGATGTTACAACACAATTGGTAAGTTTATCTAGTTTTGATTTTTATCATGCATATGTTAGATTGAAGTCTGAATTTTATGACTCAAAAAATTTTAAGACATCTAGTCAATTCCAACCCCTACATACAGGGATAATATTGCTCTCTTGAAATATGTTTCAGTTCACAAGAAGAGTTCATCCACGGACAAAATATGAAATCATTTGCTCCCAAAATTCTAAATTAACATGGCAAGTAGAACACTATATAAAAAGGGAGAAAACCCAGTATTGGTGGGGTTTGTTTGATAATGCATACATGTGTGAGGAAGCTAACAAAGGGCAGCCAAGGAAAAGACATACATCCTACATAATGGGATCCCTACCAATGGGTTTAGATGGTTATAATATGCACTTGTAAGGTATGTTTTCCAATTTGGTTAAGCTTGTTTTCTTTCTACAAATGGAAGGACTATATTTTCAAAATGAAGAAGAATTAATATGGTATAAAGAAGGTCCTAGCACACCTCGGAATGCACACTATGGGAGCACACATCCTCTAATGCTTTTCCATGAGATGAATTTAATTATGGGCAACCTTGCTAAGCATACTAATTTGGTTCAATTTTGCAATCCTAATCTTTTTCATATAGGGCATAAGTCCATGATGGTTTGTTGGGGAAGCATGGAGTTAGAGAACCCATTAAGGATCAGCTTGGTAATGAACAAATTAAAAATTTTGAGTAGAGGCATGGTTGTGTTTTACTATGACAGCCAACATATTTGCATACACAATCTATGGGGAGAGGTTTCAACTCATAAGGAGACGTTATGGATAAGTTCGAAGCATGATAAGAGGTATGATAGCTACTATTTTGAGTTGCATAACACGTTGAATTTTCTTGAGTAGCATACTAGGTACAGGTATGGCAAGGTAAAAAGCCCTAATGGCATCCCACATATCTTGGAAAGAGGAGAAAACACAAGTATTAATTCTGAATTTTGTCATCATGAAAAATCAGAATTAGGCATGTACTTACAGCAGTATCATGAAAGAGGAAAAACATATTTTTGGGGTACATTCCATCTTTTGCAAGGTTTTGAAAACATGCATGTTTGGGTTCCATTCGCAAGTAAAGGAAGTAGCGCAAACATGAAAAGGATACAACTCTCATTGATAAGCATTTGGGGACTCTTGATAAAGTTATGGAGTGTTATATGCATACATGGGAATGTTGATAAGGGGCAGCCTTTAGTAGGGCCCATGGCATGCACAAGAAAACCCATATATGTTGAATTGTACTACCTTGAGACCTCACAGCATGGTAAGTTTACAAGATGGTACCTCGCTGATTTTTTTTTTGCATGATTGGAGAGTTATAACATGGCATTTGGGAGTCATTACCCTCAGGGTAGCAAGGTAATCAAATTCTATTATGTTTTTTATTCTAACTTTTGGCCACATATCACTTCTTTGGAGGGTATAAAGGAAAGGAGCTTCCTCATCCACCACTTGGTATTGAAAGGGGTGTTTGGTTGGGAACATGTGAAGTCTTGGGAAGGCCATGAGGATGCATCTAGCACTTGGGGGCAGCCCCTAAAGTACAGTAACAGCAGTATGAAGAAGACGTGAGGATTTTTTTCATTGTTAACAAGTAAATGTGGGCATTGTTTGATAAGGAGTGTTGAGACACCCACTTGGATTTTGCAATTGCTTGAGAACAAGCGATTTTGGGTGGGGAAGACTGTAATGTCCCCATTTCCACATCATGATTAAAAAGGTATTGAAGACCTTTACTCTATTTCCCCATAGACTAAAGGAGCCCTTTTGAAAGACTATATTTTATTAGTTATTTATTAATTGTCGAAATAGTGATTTTTATCATAAAACAATTATTATTTAATTAATAGAATATTTAAAAAATAGTTTTTACCACTAAAGTGCTTAAATAAATTAATTATTAATTTATTTGCCTTAAAGCAATTTTAATTACTATTTTAAAATTAAAGCAACGAATTAATATATTATTCAAAAAGGAAATGTTGGCATGGGATCTAAAGTAAGAGAAAAGAAAAGTGTCTTATCTTCCCAAAGTGGTTCACTCTCTTTGAAAGTTATAAATACATGGCAAAAGCTACAATGGAGGATATGCTGAAATTTGATATTTTTGTTCTTCATACTTAAAAAAGACTATTGGGATGCATGCCCAATAGAGGTTCACTACTATTGATGATTGATCAATCTAAAAGTTGTCTTTTGACACCACCTTTGCGAAAAGAGATCTTGTTTATGCCCAAAGGAGGGGTGAATTGCTTTGAAGGGTTTGTGTGCATGTTTTTAAGGGTTTTGTAGTATTTTCCTTGCATCTTGAGTTTATTAAGTTATTGTGCTAATTTTGCAAGTGGTGCGAACCACTTGGAGAGTTTGAAGCTAGGGTTTGAAGGCTTCAATTGGACAAAAATTCACAAATTAATTAATCTGATTTTATTTGATATTTTTTTTTACTATTCTTGTGAAGTTTTGGACAATTTTGGAAGGGTTTGGAAGAAGAAAAATTAAATAATAATTTGCAAAATTATTATTAATTATCTAATAGGTTTTCGAAAAAAATTCCACCTGCGGAAGGCAAGAATATTTTTTATATTTTTCTACTATTTTTTCAGGCACTTTGGAAGTGGGGCGATTGACCTAGAAGGGCAAATTTGGTATTTTCGTGCTCAAACAAGTCGCTGGAATTTTCCTAGTGATTTTAGAGGATCACAACTATTTTTTGCAAGGGTTTGAAGAGAAATTTCACTCCGAACAGCAGCTGTAATTTTAATATTAAATCAGAATTTTCTATCATCTTTTTGTGGCATTTGAGCTTCAGAAAAAGAGTAAAAAAGGTCCTTATTTGTGCAAATTTAATTCGGAAATTTTTCTACACATTTTCAGTTATTTTGGAGCAAGTTGTTGGTTGAACTTTATCAACAAAACCTTCTCTTTTTGGCGCCTAGGGTTTCCTGGGTTAACTAAAGGTTTTGAGAATTTATTTTGCAATCTAGGATTTGGTGATTGCATTTTCAGATTTAAAGATTTTGAGGAAAACCCCTTTTGCCCTAATTTGTCCCATTTGGGGACATTACACATTTTCTGCCATACACAAGTAGGGAATTAACTCCACTTGTTCTAGTAATTAGGAAGGCATTCCACTCATCAAAAATGACTATGGAACAGCATGTTCACTTGGGAGGCAAAAAGGGACGGCCATATGCAAGAGGTTGTGTTATTTCAGCTATTTGCACTCTCATGTTTTATGTTCATGTAGATATGTAAAGCACATATAGCATTCTCGCCACTTGTTGTAGCAAGTGAATAGCAAGGAAGGTGAAAGCAAAGCACTCCGAGAGACAACTACAAACAAGAAGTTGGGAAAGCACTTCTAGCATGTTCAAAATCAATCGAACATTGAAAGCCAAGCATCACAATAGTGGCAGCAAGTTGGTTTGCATTTTTCCATTATTGTAGTATGCATATTCTTCACATGACAATATGTTGTAGCATGCAAATATAGAGCAGATTTGAAATTGTATCCACCGTAGAATGTAAATTTCTCAGATGGAAACTGTTGTAGCATGTAAATGACAATGTATTCTATCATATATGGTCCACTATGGCAATGGGTTGATGTAGGAAGAAACAAAACATACTTTTTCCCAAGTTGGTTTAAGCATAACAGCCATTCTAGTATGTTGTTTTCTATTAAAAAGGGTTTCAATGTGTATATAAGATAATATTGGTATGAGTGTTGCAATGTATGTTTCAGCATGACAATTGAAGTTGTGGTAGTTAATGTTATATCCTATCTTCTTGTACATGTTGATATTTTAAATAAATGATAATAAAGAAATTGTTATTTATTTCTCCAATAATCATTGTGGTATGAGTAAATGATTTGACTTAAATACAACTAATAGTTAGTTAATTGTCATTTACGGATTATGACATTTAGACTAGCATGTTATTAATTCTTGAATTATCATGATTTTTGGACTTAATACATTGTTGCTTCATGCGTGGCAATAGAAATCCCCCTCTCGAAGGTCATGCTCTGAGGGAGAATAACATCAAGTAGAATATGTCAGATTTGGAGAGGTGATAGAAGAAAGACTACCTTGCACACATGCACCAGTGTCACTTTTTGATTGCATACTTGTCTTATATCATTGTGTGCTTGGTTGTGATCTTATTTGTTGAGTCACATTATTCGTTGGTCTTGATTGTTGTATTTGCTTCATGATTGTACTACTACATCACATTGTTGACTTGTCAATGTCGTCATGCGCATGCGTGAGCAATTATGATTGTTTTGAACATGAGTTATTTGTTTGCAATTGACAACCTAAATTGCATCACATGTACGTGTATAAGTGTTGTATATTGTAATATATTTGTTTCAACATTACATCATGTTTGAGTTTTGAAACCTTTTGCCGCAAGCATGATTATGTCATGTATCTCATTGGTATTTTTAATGACTTTGAGAAATGTTTTTTAAAAAGGCCCTAGGGGCAATAGCATAAATTATGTCTTATGGCCTTTTAGACCTTATGAGAATTACTCTACTCTTGATGTGGTAATGACGACTTTATGGCCACTTGGGCACGATATAAACCTTTTGGCAGTGGCAATAGTTAAAAGGGTACTTTGAGTACCTTGTTAGAAGATGAAGATAATATTTAGATCTTCAGCTTTGTGGTGTGGCATATGGCAATCCCATGTCTAGTAGTTTTTCATATGCGTCGGGCATGGCCGAGGGGGGCGGGAGGCGGGGTTGCCTAAGCACCCCCTTGCTCGGGGGTTTGGGGGTGGAGCCCCTGACCCAATTTTTTACCATCCATACAACCGTACAACATGGTACGATACCGTACAACGCTATACAATGCTTCTAGATTGTACGATGCAGTACAATAGCGTATGACATGATACGATGCTTCTAGATTGTATGATGTACAACTCTTCTAGAAGTCATACGACACGATTTTTGGATCCTTCTTTGGCCTCTATAAAATAACCAAGTCCCTTTGATGTTAGATAGATTATTGTAATTCTGATTTTGTTGTTAATAAAGTACGACAGAGAGATCTTTTGCCTCGTGGTCTTTCCCTGGTATATTTCTGGGGTTTCCACGTAAAGCCGGTGCGTATTTTTTGTTTTTTCTTGTCTCGTTTCATTGTTGTATTATTGTGCCCTGTAATTTTTCTTTCATACCTTGGGTTATTTGACCTAGCTTAGTAGTAGTGAATATCGATTCACATGGTGCGTTAGTTGTTTTATAACATATGTTGCATAAGCTTGTTGCAATCATAGTAATATTCGAGAAACAGGGTTTTGAACCCATGAGAAGGTAAACATTCTTATGAATGCTTATCATTATCTTGGAAAGCCCAAATCTTGGAAAAGTGACTAGGTGCAGTCTCTTCTTTTGGATTCTTTTGCAACCATTATAATGGTTATGCATAGAGCTTGAGGGTTTTTGGAAGAGGGATTGTTTGCATTCTATCTACCGATTCTTTCTCTTGGATTCTTTCCTATCTTGAAGGCATGCATGAAGGGAAGTGATTGATTCACTGTCAATGGTGTTGTGAGCTCTCTTCTTTCATGACTGAGGCCTCAATCAATGGCCCTTAGCCCGGGAATACTTGGATATTTAGGTGGGGATTGTATGTGAGTGGGGGAATCGTTTCACAAATTTTGGTGAAGGATTTGAGAAGATCAAAGGTCAAAGATTTGAGCCTTAAAGCAAGAACTAGGCTAGGGAATCACCACTTTTCCTTTATATTTCCATGCCAAGAATGTACTTATAATTCTTTTGTTTGAGAAAATTGTTCATAGAAGTAGAGTAATGCATTCTCATCTAGCTGTAAACTTCATATTATTACTTGGGGAAAATGTTGGATTTCCATTTAGTTATTATATGATTGAGATTATGCTCGATGCCTGATTTGACCTGGTTAGATTGAAGTTTGAACATTGTATTAATAATGATTAGACTTGTCCTTGGTTGTGTGCTTTCAAAAGAAAACAAGGGACTTGATCCCTATAAAGGAGTGATCTCTGTTTTGGATAGCTTTCCCATTCAAGCTTGGGAGGTTCAAATTGTTGCAATTTATTTTTTAGGGCATACCCTGGATTCCATAACATGTTGAATTGGTTTGTGGCATAAACCATCACATTACGGTTGTCCATACTAATCTTAATCACTTATATCTCCATTGTTGTTTATCTAATTACAGTTTAAGATTGTACTAGGCAATGGAGGAGAGTCAGCCCAGTTTCACAATATATATCTATATATACATTCAATGGAAAGCCCTGAGATTGATTAGTCTATAGTGGTTGTATTTATTCTTTGCTCTTGGTCAGGTAATTAAGGGTATAACTATAGACCCTTGGTTTCCTTGAGAGGCATTGCCTCTATGATGGTGCTTATAACTGGTAATATTATTCTGACAGCCATGAGATTTCAATCTATTATGCAATTGATTCTAGAATAGGTTTCCTTGGAAGGGTAGTGTTAAGAACCTCACAACTTAAGTTATAAATAGAATAACACAATATATTAGATCATACCCTTGAGATAGGGCACCATACAATGTCAAACAGTTCTCAAAAAGCTCTTTCCAGCCACACCAAAAGAACCTCAACCGGCGCTGTGTGAAACCGACCATCTGAAAGAAATTTCGGCCCTTGGAAAAAAAACAGCGACAAATTTCCTCCCACTTTTCCAAAAAAAATGTAGATTGGGGAAAAAAGCTTGGTGCCACCACTTCTATTACCACTTTCTGATCACCAAGATTCCAATCGGGCAAGGTAAGAGCATACGGTGAATAGTCACAAAAATCCCTAAACTATTGAATTTGTTGCAGAACACAGCCCTGGAAAGTGCTTTTAGAAAGAGAATAACTCAATATATTAGATCAAACAAACCCTCTGGGTAGGGCAACACCATACAATGCTCCTTATTGGAAGGAAGCCACTCCACATAATAGATCTCTATTGAAATACCAAGACATACATTACTCCCTCACTTCTTCGCATGACTCTCTTGCCTATAATATATAATACTTAACTACCTACCACTACCACTTCCCTATGCATGTGAGATAAATACTTTTATTCAAATTAGCTAATGGGATGATTTACAAAACATATGCACCCCCAAGCCTTTATTTATTAACCTAATACACCATAATATCATATTCCTAGGTACATGACAGGTAGAAACCATAGTCAATTCATGTGTTCTTAAAACAGCCAATTGGAACTTAGCCCTCATAGCATGATTAAGTGTGGATTATGTGAACTCTTGGGTATGATCTTGATTGGATGTTGTTATCAATTGTAAGGGATTGCATCTCTGTTATGCATATCTACCTCTTTGTTGTACCATGAACATGGACCCACTTTCTTAACCAGGCACTTGGGAGCTTTTGATGAAAGTGATTTGATTATATCAGTTCCTTGTGTTTGATGGATGTTTTCATAGCTGTGGCACCTAGCTAGCTATCTTATGAGGTATTTGTCAAACTGTGCCTTTAGATGCTTTGAGAAAGATATTTTGATGGCTTATTTAACCTGTTATAGTGGTGTTTTTTTATGTAGAAACTTCTGTACCTTTTCTCTTATGATGAAATTTCCAAATCAGTTACAAGCAGTACTTTGAAAGGGCGGCAAGTATAGTTGGCCAATTGTAAAGAGCCATTAGGCTTCATGTTGGAACATCAGTTTTGAAAAGAGTTTCATTAGACAAGTGTCTTGTAACAATTGTGACTTGAATTGGAACCTGCTGTTTTGATTACTGTTATCTTGGAGGTTAGCAATGGGAATAAACCCAAGTTAAGTATTTAGATAGAGACCACAGGCCTGTTGACAAAGCATTTCTACCTTAACATATGTGAACTAAGTATAAATGGATGGGGATATCGTACTATTCTGATTTCTTGTAAACTTGAGATTTATTTTTGTGCAAAACCTAGGGTCTTTATGTGACAAAGTTGAGAGTGTGAGTGGGAGTAAAGGGTCTCTCTCTGCAGCCAAGCAGAGAGCCACACCAGAGAGGGGACTCTCTGCAGTCCAAGTTGCAGAGCCAACCCCCTCCTTTTTCTCTGTCTCTCTCTCCTACTTGTTACTCATACGTGGATTGTTGGTTATTCATCGATCATACTTGATGTGAATGATTTGTATCTCTTTGGTTGTACCGCTCTTATGCGATTTCTTATAAGATGACTGATTCTACTTGTGAAATATCATTGTGTTTATTATCTTAGAACTGCCATCACAGGCATGATCTGAATTGAAGTACTTGAAACATGACATTGAATGATATAGCTCTCTTCATATTGATGTTTGCAAACTATCAATGATTGGCCTTATTCCTTGAGACTCAAGCATTTGTTGCTTCCTTTAGTTATAGTAGTGAATTTTCTGAACATTGATGGGGAAAATGGATTTGATGGGGTGTCCCAACAATCCAGTAAGATCACTTAAGAGATAGAATCATATAGGGGTTACGCGTGGTTGTGTTTTTCCATTTTGTCTCTGGCCAAGGCATATTTTGATTGTTTGATCATTTGTTCCCATTAGTATGCATGTTGTTTGTGGTCTGCGTAAATTTTGCATGAGGTGACAACATTTTTTCAATTGATTCTCTCTCTCACATCTGCCTCCTAAATCAACGACCCTCATTGAAAGGTAGGGTCACTTCCAAGAATAGGTGTGCAAAGGATACCATGGCTCTGTGGTTGGCAGTGAAGTGCCCCAATGATATTTTCCCTCTCCTCTCTCATTCTTGTTAGGAAGTGATGTCACTATTCACATGATGAGGTGGCAAACATTATTCATGTGATGAGGTGGCAGACACTATTCATGCTGAGGTGGCATGTGGGGTGTATTATTCCACTAAGGCACATGGGTGCATTTGGTGATTGATATGGATGGGTGTGGGGCGCATTGCTATGTGGACTCCATGTTTAAAGTGTTTGGTTAAAGTCATAAAGGTGACTGAGCACCTTTTGATTTTTGTGCACTAGTGGAAGACAATTACTATTGTTCTTGAGCACCTTTTGATTTTTGTGCACTAGTGGATCACCATATCTTGTTGGCACATGGAGGTGGTTGATCTTTTCTAAAGTAGATGCTCTACTTTGTTGACCTTTGCACATGTAGACAAACACTACACTACTGAGTACTATGCATCACAAGTGGGAGCATGGCACAATTGTGGCCTTCCTTGGATTCTTTCTCTCATGTATTTCTATTTAAGGAGGTTGATCCTTGTCTTTGTAATGAAGAGAGGCTTTGCTCGTTTCAGGATGTTGTTGTTTGGCTTTGGGATGCTATGCCAAGATGCATTAAGGAAAGCTTTGTTGGTAGCCATTCTTAGAAATCAAAGCTATGAGCTTTGGAGACTTTGAGCTTTGGGAGTAAGCCATGGGTAAGAAGGACAAACTGAAGAAAGCTTTGTAAGACAGAGATTGGTTGAGATAATAGAAGTGTGTAGCTGCTATTGCCCGTGGCTTTTTCCCTTGCTGCAGTTTGCAGGGGTTCCTACGTATATCTCTGTGTTGTGGTTATCTCATTGCTCATTGTTGAATGCTTGTTTTTATTTTGCATTAAATTCTTGCACAATTTAGGATATTTTTTCCTAATATCTGGTATTAAAGCCAAGGTTGTTTTGTGCAAATGGGAGCTACAACAATGACAAGAAGAGATAAGATAAGTAAGATAAAAATATTAATGTCCAACAAATGACCACAAAAGTAGGTCAAAGGGACAGCAAATTACAAAAGTGTCAAGGACAAACGGGAAACCCCAAAGGTTTTCAAAAATGAAAGGAATAAAGCGGAAAGAAACCAATACAAAGTAGGGCAAAAAGCAAGAACGCTCAGAGCCAAAGAGAAACAAAAATGAGCAACCCATGAAAACCCCTAAGCAACGGGGAAGTGGGGATGAACAATGAGAAGGAAGAACCAGGAGGGGGTCCATCAAGAGTTGGACCCAACTCTCCTAACATCCAAGGCCGATGAGAAGAAGCTCCTGAAAGAAAGATGACCCGAGGAAGAGTAGGTGAGATGTCTGGTCTGCCCTCTACGTTGTTGCCTAGACGAAAAAGTCCTCTACAAAGATCTAGTGGATCTAGTCTATCTCCTGGTGCTGGACCTTAAATGGTTATGTTGGTGAAATCTCAGGGAGCTATAGATGGTCTCTCTGGACCGCACTGATCTAGAATGTAACGCTGTAATAGTGTCAATCTGACGCTTAGTACCTCTCCTCAAAGGTAGCGCCACAAAAAAGGAAGTGATCTGTTGGGTAGAGTCTGGTCTAGTAGGTCCCTAAATAGAATGATCGCGAAGCCTAAGGGCTTCCTGCATATATAAAGCTAAACATCTCTGGTCCTCATATTTGAAGAAATCAGAAAGAGTCTGAGTCTTCCTAAAAAGGCAAGTTAGAGAAGTTTGATGGCAGAATTTTCCATGTAATCCTCTTGTTTGCCATGGTGTGCACATGACAAGATATTTCCCAAGCAGTGGGAATTGTTGGCTGGTTCATGGTGAATCATGATGATGGCAGTTTTGGGCAATAGACAGTGGTTGGAAGCATACATGATGGAGGTGTATAGATTCTTGTATATCGACTTGAAGTGGGAGGATGTTGGGAGTGAAGTCACTATTCACAATCACTATTCACTGTAGTGAGTTGGCAATGACTATGCACGCTGAGGTGGCATTTAGGTGATGTGGCATGGCCCATGAAGGATGGTTTGGCCCGTGGAGGATCTTTCTGTTGTAAAATTGATGTGAAATTACATGGGGCACATTTTTGTGGTGCTACCTACATGTGAGTGTTTGGTTAAAGTCATAAAGGTGATTGAGCACATTTATGACTTTTATGCACAAGTGGAAGACAATGACTATTGTTCCTGATTGTCCACTCATGTGGAGTGGGGAACCATATTTTGATGGCACATGGAGATGGTTGATCTTGTCTAAAGTAGATGATCTACTTTGTTGACCTTTGCACAAGTAGACAACCACTACACTAATCATACTATTCATACATGGAGTATGGCACCATTTTTTGGATTCTCTCCTTAGTTTCTCTTCTTCTCTCTTCTCTCTTCTTCTCTCTTGTAATTCTATAAAGGATGTTAATCCTTTGTGTTGTAAAAGGCTTTGTATGAAGCTCTAAACCAAAGCAAGTCTTTGTAAGCTTTAAGGCAGGTAAGGAAGCTTTGTGTGTAAGCATTCCTTGGTAAGTTGTTCTTGGAGACTTCTTGGAAAACTTCTTTGTAGGTAAGAAGCAAGGAGCAAGAAAACTAAGAGCCTTAAAACAAAGCTACTTCTTTGAAGAAAGCCATTCTTGGGAGCAAAGCTAAGAGCTTTGCATGTAAGCTTACATGGTGGTTGTCAGCTAGGAGCAAGAAGGCCAAATCAAGTTAGGGGAAAGTTTTGTAAGAAGAGGAAGAAGTTTTTGTACAGTGAATAGAAGTTTGACGTTGTCATTGCCCCATGGTTTTTCCCATGCTGCAATTTACAAGGGTTTCCACGCAAAGTTCACACTCGCAGTCGACGAGTACTAGCCCAGCCAAAAAAAAGTTTGCTCGGCAAATACTCACCAAAAAAAAATTGAAAAAAAAATTTTTAAAAATTGTTAAGTACTCGCTGAGTACTCCCCAGTTCAATTTTTTTTTTTTTTTACTGTGCAAGCGAGTTCGAGCAGCGATTACTCGCCGGGTGGAATTTCTGGCGAGTAACCGACCAACTAGCGGTTACTCACCGGTTATTCCATCTATGTTTCCACGTATATCTCTGTATTGTGGTTATCTCATTGTTCATTGTTGAATGCTTGTTTTTATTCCGCACTAATTTGTTGCACAGTTTAGGATATTTTTTCCTAACAATTCTCTTCTCCTAGCAACAATTGGACATACTTCTTATTCGAGCTCAAGAGTGCTTGTCATACATTCTTGGTTAGCAACATACGTATATCAGATGTACTTGCTGTTTTGTGATGTTAATATCATGTTGTGATATTGCAGTACTTAGCATTTATGGCAATTATATGTGCCATTACGTTTACTTTCAGATTTGTTGAATTTATGGGAAATGATGTCATTTTATATGAGTCTTTGATGGCATATGTATATGATCTATATAAGACCAGTTGGATATGAACCTGATCTATCATTGTACCTTTCTTGTTCTAGTCAGATGGATTATGTGGCATTTTATAGGACTGTTGTTAGCATCCCATTGTTGTACTATTCATGAAATGAATGGAATGTTTTAAGATGTTAAGCAAAATATCATATTGTTGTACTTGATTATATAATGATTAGTTAAATAATGCATAAAAGTACTTGAACGGAAGGAATGGTTCAAATTCAAACTGCCTCTTAGCTTACTAATTTATTTATTAGTTATTTAAGTGTTTTAAATTGTGTGTGTGTTTAGTAAGGCTCAGGGGATCAACGTATAGTTGATCCCTGACTCTGTCAGTGGACTGTGGAGACAACCGGGAAAAAAAATATCGGGCACATTTTCCAGTACCCAGCAGAGGGGTTCTTACGGCTTACTCTCCATGGGGAGGAGGAAAAGCAAAAGGAGAAACAGCAGTTCACCACTCTTTCCATTGGAAAGAAGGAAGGTGCAAATATGCAGCTTCAACATCATGAAGCAACCTGAAACAAAGAGGTCAGCACAAAAAGACAGAAGAAGACACCCATAAGAAGACATCAAAGTCCTCATGAGACAGCCACGACATCAAAATGAGTTCAAGTGCTTCCATGTTGACAAGCAAGATATAGATGTCACTTGAGATATTTCAAGGACATGATGGGAGGATAATCATTCTGGTTTGTAGGAGCGACTGGTTGGAACAATCATCCACTTATTTTTTAGTAGGAAGGATGAAGATCACTTGAGGAGTAAGGTAAAAAAAAAAAAAATCATCTTCTACCTAAGTAGCTAGCTTTTGTGACCGAAAGCTCTCTCACTAGGGATGTATGATCAGAAAATATTCTGGGTGGTTTGGATCTACCAGGTCAATAAAAGAAAAGAATAAAATCAAAAAAAAAAGAGGACAAAAATTAAAAAAAACAAATCAGCCTCACTACATTCCAAAAGGGGGGCTGATTGACTATCAAAAAGGAAGAGCAAGAGGTGTCTATTCATTTCCAATGCCCAGCCATCAAGCTGAAGGCATAAAGGCAAGGATTGTGACGGTTGAGAGAGAGCATTATATAGGAGTATTATCCAAGGAAAGAGCTGCAATCCATAGTAGGCAAGACAACAGTTAATTCCACATAGGAGTCGCACTTGTATATTGCTCCATTGGAGCCATGTTCACTTTGAGATTGCCATATCCATGCTAGAGTTTTCCCTCATCGGGTTTCTCCAAGGTAAATTCTTTTGTTGCAAGTATTGTTATGTTTGTGTGCATTTGAGCTCCTTTCATTTCATGTTGTTCATAGTAATTTTCATGGAATGAGTGATCGCTTGGAATCAAACAACGCTTTAAGCATTTGTACTTGAAGTAATGGCTATAGTTGTAACTTGTAATTCATATGAATGTGTAGAAGATGTTTTCACGTTCACGCATTCTAATTCTACGTATTGGATGTGTGGGGCAGCTATTTGTTGTATGCCTTGTAAGTTGGATTTAAGTAGCAATTCATCAAATCAGCATCATGGCCCATGTTGTACATTTTTAGCAAGCATAATCTTCACAACTTTACAGATCAGTGCTATGTCGCAAAGGTGTCCTCTTCCATAGCGGATACATCTTCTAAAGAAGGTATATCCTCTATGGGGAGCATATCCTCCTCCTTGTCATGGAAAAAATAGCTAGTCATCTTGAGGGAAGTTAGACACAATTCCTCGGAACAAGATTCTTCCTCCATACACGAAGGGAATAATTCCTTATCACAAATGAGCATCCCTGGAAAGTCACAGTTGTCTGAATTATAAGAAGAATATGGTTCGCCTTGGCCACCATTTTTAGTGCAGGGTACAGGATTGAAACCAACTTTGGGTGTCCCATCTAGGAAGTGAACCATCCAGACAACATGTTGGTGGTTGGGCACATCCTGAAATAGAAGTGTCGAGGAACCCTCAACAACTAGTAAATGCCCTAAGAGAGTTTTCTCTCTTTGTTTGTACGTCCCTAGTCCTAGGGAAACTACTTCAACGAGCTTTCTCAAAGGATTTATATTATATACCGTCAGAATTAACTCGTCCTTCTTTGAAGACAATGGTTGGTGCTTGAGTAATACCCCATGTAGATGGGGGATGACTCTTTTTTAATAGAGTGGATCTTTCCAGCATGGAAGAACCAAATCTCTCCGAAGAATCAAGAAGTGAATGCACGTATATATTTTGACAACAACCTTATAAAAAGGAGGTTATAGCTCAAGGGCTATTAGAGTTCTACAACGTTCAATAGAACAACTTTCCCATGAAACACTATGGGAATTTCCATTTCACTAGCAAGGTTGCTTATGGACTTGTCAGTTGCCTCACAAAACCAAGGGGTAGGTTGCAATGGAGGTAAGCCCAATTGGTCATAAACAGTCTTGGACATGATGCAAACAAAGGAATCGTCACCCACTTTGCATCTCTGCAAGTCATAATCTTCGATCATGACCTCTATCAACAACATCGTACTTGGGCTCTCTTCAACCAAATTTTTTATGGGGTATGGCCTCTTCTTGTCAAAAGAGTCCTTGCTACGGTTTGTATCAGACTAACCGGATTGATTGGCCATGTGGATTGTTTTGGTCTTCTAGTCAAGCTTCCTGGATGGCTTTCAAGTCCTTCAAGGCAGCCGTTTTAATGACCCCATCAACAATGGAATTTGTGTTCCAAAATTTTTCTTAGATTTGGATGGCGTGCATATACACATTATTTTCACTTTGTTGACACTTTTCTTGTCTAGGGCTTGTCAGTGAATCAATCTCCTTGAGTATATGTTTAGACATATACAGGGATCAAGGTGGGCCGACTTGTAGCCCTTTGCGAGAGACATGTCATGTACTATCCTTCCTACTACCACCTTCACATCACCATCACATCAACAGAGTTGTCCTCGATTTCCATACTCTTCATCTAACCTCTTTTACCCCTTTTCCTTCATATAGCCAACGTCATCGGCCCCCCAATGATGTCCTATACCACCCCCTATTTTGGCCAGGATAATGGCATTGGCTCAAACTGAGTTTTGATTTTTAGGGATTTGATATGTATCTATAAGGTTCCCTTTTGTCAATTTCCCAACATAAACACGAACAATCTGCTCTATTTGCACACACAAATCAACCTTAGGGAGAATAAGAGGATTTAGGGTTAAGAGAAGCTTACATCAAGAAAAACAAGTTAGCATGAAGGCCTTGAAGATTTCAAGAATAGGAGCTACACCTACGAGGTTTACCTTGTCTTTGGAGTCCCCAACTTTGGTCTACTTAGGGTTTCACCTATCCATCTTGACTTTGCCTATAACCATCTCTCAAATAGTGCTACAAGCCAAGAGGGAGATTAATGCACTGACAAGTCAACCACAGGTAAGTACCTCCAACCCTAATCTCTGTTTATTTTGTACTTTGGTAGATATTGTGGATGTTGTATGTCTCATGTATTTGATAGTATAGTTAAGCGCATGCTTGTTACCTTATTGTTATCTTTTACATTATTGTTATTCATAGCTCTTGCTTTTCGCCTAGTGGCATTTTACATTTTCATATCTCTTGCTTACCACCTAATCACATTCTAGTCTTCATAGCTCTTGCTTTACCACCCTTAGTTTACATAGTTCTTGATTTACCACCTAGTGACATTTTACCTTCTCATTGCTCTTGCTTACCACCTAATGGCATTTTAGTCCTTATAGCTCTTGCTTAATTGCCCTTAGTTTACACAACTCTTTGTTAAGCGTCTAGTGACACCCTGGATCTAGTAAGGCCCTTCACCCTTTATCTCCCATAGAGATTGTATCTGTAGGTTCCCCTTATAGATTCATTTCAAACTTCTTTGCAAACAGCCCTTGTTTATAACCCCAGACCGCTTTGTGGATGGGCATCTTGGATGCGTTGGATTTAGAATGGTCTTCTACCTTTTCCCATTAGAGAATTATTATATTGTAGAAGCCCCATTTTAGGCCCAATAACAGCACCAGCTACAGCTTGGCTTGAACTATTAAAGCCTCCTTGCAAGGCAGCACTTTATTGCTTCTACTTAGTGAAGAGAATTCTGCCCTAAGACTTCTAGTCTCACAACAGGCCTCAAAGCATTGATAAAGAGATCATACAACTACACATCTAGAAGCTATAAATTCAACTATGTACCATAAAATTTCTTGGAAAAATCAAAGTTGTCTCCATTTTCTACCAAGTTATGATTGTATAATGCAGCCAAGCCAATGTTGTATGCTGTGCTAAGTAAAAGTTGCCAATAAATTGGTCACCTATCTATTGGAAGTAGAATATAGACTATTTTGGGAGGATGGTAAACCAAATATGAGCATCTCTAACCAAGGACCTCAAAAACAGTTTTTGATTTACTTCATCATATGGAATATCTTTTGAGCAAGCAATAGTGAAAGCATTCACATGAGTCTGAGGATCCTCATCCCTAGCCCCAGAAAACTTAGGGAACTCAAAAGGTGGGTTTAGTAGCCAAGCGTGGTAAGCAATGAGCTGGAGTGCAGTTTTAAGGTATCCACTATAAGAAGCCCCTTTGACAGTGGTCGGCCTATAAAGAGGATAACGTTGGGGGATAGGCTCTAGGGGGACCCACTGTTGCTACAGCCATTGTTGGTAGTGGCTTAGAGGAGTACCATACTCTAGAGAGTGCTCTAGGATTTGCTGCTAGACATGGGAGAAAGCATTTCCATGGATACAAATGGGTAACTATGTAGATAATCTACACACAAATTCTAGTAGATTTTGTTGCAAGTGGGACAAGTTCTTTTTTTGAAATGAAACTTTCTGTTGTTTTATTCATTGCACTATTTGTGATGCATGGAGTTCATTTTTGTTTGATTATCGTATTGATCAGTTAGTATCTATTGCCTTTTGTAGGTTTAGTGGTTGTTTTGTGTTTTCTATTTTGATAGGTCAAGCTTTAGCTAAAGTGTTTGGCTTAATCATGGCTACTTGTTCAGGTAAGTGTGGTTTCAATTTGTTTATGAAATTGAACATATGTATTCTACAGCTAAATTGGATAGTTTAGTGAGTACATTTTCAGTTTGTATGCTATAGTCTTTTATGACACTTGTTTTCCCAAGTGTTTTCATTGTTCTAAGGCTTTTATCATTGTTTTAAGGTGTGTATCTATCATTAGTTTATTTATCTTCGAAATTATATAGTCTCTGACTCTCTTTGGAATTTTACATCGATGATCTTATAAGATATCTTAACACTACACAGACCCAAATGATTGCTGCCCACTCTTTGGAGTCACAATTCCCGTCTTTTGAAGATAAAGTTGTTTTATTGCCATTGTCCCTCGAGATTTTTAAATTGTAGTTGGATTCATTGGCACATTTTTTTGATGATAAAGGTGTGGAGATTAACCGTAAGAAGACTATGTCATGTCCCATTTTTCAAAAAAAGTAAAAAATAATAAAGTTAATATTTTAACTTTTAAGTTGTCGAAGTGACTTACTTTTTATTTTATTAAAAAGTGACAACTTAATATTACTTTATTATTATTGAAAATAAAAGAAAAGTGTGAGTAAAGGGAAAAGGCGAAAATAAAAGAAAATGGATAAAACCTAAAAGTGTAAACCTGACCCTAAAAGTGACAATTAATTATTTATATTGAGAATTCTCTCTCATTTGAATTATTCAATTTTTATATCAATATTTATCAATTGATTGAGCCTTCCAATTCATCAGTTTTTCAGCATAAAGACGAAAACCCTTATAGTTGGAACGAATTGTGAGGACGAAAAACTTCTAAACCTTTAAGGTAATTTCATCCAGAAATTATAAGTGTGTTGTATTGAAGATTTCTTGAATTTTGTAGCTGCTGCAATACTCCGTACGGCTGCTACATTGATCTGTACCATTGCTACAGTGATCAGATCATCAATATTCAAAATTTGTGAGGGTTACAGAGTCATATCTTCACTGGAGGGGTTGATTGTTGATTAGAACCTGTTGTACCACCATCTACCTCCGTTGCCAGTTTCTTTGTTAATTGTTAGTGTTGATTGATAGCTTCCGTACCAATCATGGTTCCAAATCTGAGTTATTGGACAGTTGTGCATTGATTTTGGGAATAGATCACCTTCGGGACAGTGTTGGTATACATTGTAAGCTGTCGTCTTTTGTTGGTCTGTTGTTTGTCCTTTATGGCTGTCGTGGATATTAATATGCCTGCAGTTCCAGCTCAACAATTTTAGCGTGGGCCTTGGGGTCTCTTACTTCCTTATTTTGGCTGCCATAGACTTCAAACACAGTTGTTGTGTCACATATTCATTTATAGACTTTTGTGTCATTGTTAGTGGTGGTAATAATTGCTTTGAAGTTGTGATATATTACTACAGTATTGTATGTGCTGCCAAATATTAATAATAAAAAGGGATATTATAATGTTATCAAAGTTGGTAATCTTGCTAGTTTGTTGGGAAAAATTAATATTTTGCAAATACTATGTGATGCATAGCCTATGAATCATGGAGTTGATGAGTAAAGATGATTTGAAAATAAAGCTTTACAAAGTAGGAAAGAAACTTAAGCAGCCGCCCCGTTCAAAAAATGTTCTACTCAGCATTTTGGAGGAAGTGGAAATTTGTCTATCCATGGTAGAACAGTCAAATTTTGAAATTATGCAATGGGCAGTAAATCCATCGATGACTCATTTGGCTAAGCCCAAGCTTTTGAGAAACCCAAATAAAATGATATGAGACTTGTAGTTCTTGTATTAGTGATATTACAAGAATAACAGCTCCTGAAAAGCCATACAGCAACAACACATGAGAGAAATATTCCAATTGATTATGGAAAGCTTCCGAGGTATGGATAAAATCAAAGATCCCTATTTTGCTAAGAGGGTTACGATTTTAAAAATTGTTGCAAAAGTTAGATCATGTGTTGTAATGCTAGATCTCGAATGTGATGATCTTATTCTTAGAATGTTTCAACATTTCTTTGCTATTGTTAGTAAGAATCATGTAAAAAATGTTGTTACCTCAATGCAAACAATTATGTCTTTGATTCTGAATAAGAGTTATGATTTTCCAGCAACTCCTATCAATTTATTAACTAATATGAGAAAGGATGTGTGGGAAGTTTCACCAATAGCATGTACATTGGCTAGAAGTGCGGTTGATCAATGTATGAAGAAAAGTTGAAACCATATTTAACAACAAAAATGATAGCTGAACTGAACAAGAACTCTCAGAAAGATGGCAGCAAAAATGATCTTAGAAGACAGGAACGTTGCTTCTCATGCAAAGAACTTTGGAAGACAAGCCACAAATGCCTAGGCAAAGAACAAGTGCGAGAAATTGTGATGGTGGAGCATGAGAAAGAAAAATATCAGAATTGCAAGAAATTGAAAGAAAGCAAACCTTGGAGGAATCAAGCATGCAGGTAGAAGGTATGAAATTTAATGCAGAAAAAGACATTTTATTGACTTTTGATATCGCCAATCAGCAAAAAAATTGTCTTAAAAAAGTCAAGGAGAAAGGATCACTTGGTGAATGCACAAGTGAGGAAGTTGTTCATTTTCAATACATACCCATCAATCCACCAATGATTAAGTCCATGCTACATAGGGATGATTTGCAGGGTAATTGTAAGAATGAAAGTGAGAAGGATCTTTTTGAGGGTATTGTTTTCTCAGAGGCATCAGCAATAGAAGAAAGACGCTAAGCATTCCTGTGATTCCAGATTGGGAAATGAAAAGGATGTGTCAAGTCAAGAAGCATATGAGGTGGAGATTCGGGATGACTTTGTCAAAGACCATGCACAGGAGAAAAATGTCTCAACAGATATTAGTAGTGGTTTTGAGTTTGCAGAAATTTTCACATCGGCGACGAATGATAAGCAGTTTAACAATACCCAAAGTCATTGTTCAAGGTATGACAACAATAATAGTAGCAGAAAAAACCTAGAAAGGTTTTAGGAAGCAAAAATTGATGAGAAATCAGCAACATCCAAGTTCGCTGAATTACAAAAATTCAGCCAAGAGCAAACAAAAGAAGTAAAACAAAAGATTGAAGAGCTACAACTATTGATAACAGAAGAGAAAGAGAAGCAAGTCTTAACATAATTGGATAGTATAAAAGACTCATTGAAGATCTAACTCTAAGCTTGCAGAGTGCTCAAATTATGACAAAGAACAACACCATGAGTGAGGTAAATGTTGCTAGCACTAAGCATACAGTTACTCTTGCAGATTTGCAAATAATAAGTACATTGGATACAATGAAATCAGAATATCTGCACATGATTAAAGACATATGGTCATTGGAATTGCAGAAGAGGCCTTAACTGCATTTGAGGAAATGTAGGAAAAAGTTGATGACCTCACTATGAAGTTTAGCTCAGCCTCTTCTTCACTTCATAAAACTCCACAAATTGTTGCAGCAATTTTCAGTAAGCTGAATGGAGAAATCATTCTTCACAAAGAACAGTTTCCAAGGAAGATAGAAGTTGCAAGTACAGAGCTGGACATAATCGAGACAATTTTGCAGGGGATTGAAGATCAACAAGCAAAGCAACTTGAGAATGTCACAATTGGATGGGAATCAGAAATAATGGCTACAAAGGAAAATTGCATAATATTGGGACAACATGAAGAGTGGTCTAGTCAAGAAACTAATTTCCAAGTTGACGATGGGGATGGTTTTCAAACTCTTTCTATGTCCCAATTGATTCATGATTCAACTATCATGGGGAAAAACTCAGATGATTCATTTACTGAGACAATTGGAGAAGCATCCCCTGGTGCAAAGCTTCCAATTCCTAATTATATCAAAGTAGTGCAACATAAGCCAACTACATCACAAGGAGGAATGGAAAAAATAAAAAGATTGATTTGGGATCCTGGTATTTGCAAAACAGTTCAGGGATTGCTTGAAGACAAGCAACTATTGGGAAGGGCGGATTGTCATGTCCCCTTTTTCAAATAAAGTAAAAAACAATAAAGTTAATATTTTAAGGTGTCTAAGTGACTCACTTTTTATTTTATTAACTTAATATTACTTTATTATTATTGAAAATAAAATAAAAGAGTGAATAAAAGGAAAAGGTGAAAATAAAAGAAAAGGGGTAAGACCTAAAAGTGTAACCCTAACCCTAAAAGTGACAATTGAGTCTTTATATTGGATTTCTCTCTGATTTGGATTATTCACTTTTTAATATCAATATTTCTCAATTGATTGAGCCTTCCAGTTCATCAGTTTTTCAACATAACGACAAAAACCTTTATAGTTGGAACAAATTGTGAGGACGAAAATGCTCTAAACCTTTGAGGTAATTTCATCCATAAATTACAAGTGTGCTATATCGAAGATTCCCTGAATTTTGTAGCTGCTACAATACCATGTATGGCTGCTACAGTGATCCGTACTGTCACTACAATGATCTAATCATCAATATTCAGGATTTGTGAGGGTTACAGAGTTGTATCTTCATTGGAGGGGTTGATCGCTGATTAGAGCCTGTTGTGCCATCATTTATGGCTGTCATACATCTGCTGCAGGCTGTTGTGTTAATTCTTAGTGTTGATTGATAGCTGTCATACCAATCAGGGTTCCAAATCTGCGTTATTGGACAGTTGTGCATTGATTTTGGGAATAGATCACATTTGGGACAATGCTAGTATACATTGTAAGTTGTCGTTGTCTTTCGTTGGTCCGTTATTTGTCCTCTATGGCTGCCATGGATATTAATATGCCTGCAGTCCAGCTCAGCAATCCTAGTGTGGGCCTTGAGGTCTCTTACTTCCTTATTTAGGCTTCCGTAGACTTCAAACACAGCAGTTGTAAATGTCACATATTCATTTATAGACTGTTGCATCATTGTTATTGGTGGTAATAATTGCTTTGGAGCTGCTATAATATATTACTGCAGTATCGTATGTGCTGCCAAATATTAATAATAAAAAGAGACATTACAGACTAAGTTTATGATATTCAACATGATTAAAGCTACAGTTTCTAGGTATCGTTTACCTCCAAAGGTGAAGAAATTGACTATACCGCACCCTATACCTATCTAGGAATCTAGTGCATAACACTTTCCTTCAGCATGCATCGAACATTTCAACCTAGGCTCTAAGATATATGCTTCTATTGTTGCCTTATAGATATATTGTTTGCAGCATTTTATGTTACCATTAAAATAATAGTTCTTTATGGT
This sequence comes from Torreya grandis, assembly GCA_037957365.1. Lineage (NCBI taxonomy): Eukaryota > Viridiplantae > Streptophyta > Pinopsida > Cupressales > Taxaceae > Torreya > Torreya grandis. Next base: position 1,430,176 of record JARHVA010003692.1, on the reverse strand, counting down.
TCAAAAATTTGGGGTCCTAGTCTACAAAGTGAAATCAAATTGAGAAAGTGCAAAATATGATTCAAAAACTCGTACGGTGCAAATGCAGATAACATCCATTGTTTGCAGAGACTACATTTCATCTTACTTCCTACCTCAATAGGTTATGATATATAGCAAACATAGAGTCTAGGATGCATCAATATCCCCAATTGGCCCGTTGTTCTTATAAAAATTTGTCATACCATGGTAGTAGACAGAAAGAAAGAAGGCATAATAATGTCCATAAATGATCAAAAGTAGGTAAACGGGACTCAAGAATACATCCAATTACAATAGAAAGTGCTAGGGTAAAAGGTCCCTAGGATCAAAGATTAACTAAATAAAAAAGAACTAAAACGCTAAAAAGAAATGGGGGGGAGCAGAGGCAGGAGGGTAAACCCAACGCTGTAAAGCCCCAACCCATGTGGTTAAGGTACCAATACAACTAGCCATGTGGGGGGAGAAAGAACCCCCAAGGAGCATGGGTTGATTAAAGTCAAAAACACTAAATCATCTATGTCATTGTATGCCACAATGAAAGGGCCAATGCAAGATCTGATAATGCTCATCGGGGAGTGTCTAGAGTTGAAGGGGGCAGGGTAGGTAATCCTACGAGGAAGCAAAGCACTCCCCCTAGAATCCCTCCTAACATCCAAGGTCGAAGAAACACCCATGGTAGCCAAGAAACTCGTAATTTGTGCATGTCTTTGTGGCCCAAGAAGCAGTCAAGGAAGAGTAGATCCACAATGCGAAGAAGTAACATATCCATGACACTGAGAAGGAGCAAATCCACGTCATCAAGAGATAGTGTGTTGGGGAACCATAGTAGTAAGTGTTGTGCAAAGATAAGCGCCACCTCACTGACCTACCCCTCGATGTGTGAAGCGAAAGTATCCAAAGGGTGTTTAATGCCACCAACCTCCATGATCGGCTAAAAAAAAGAAGTGATCAGCCTGAGGGCTCTATGGGCTCCCTGTAGGGACCTGCATCAAAGGGTGACAACATCCTGAAGAAAAAGGGTCAGGGATCATTGATCAAGGTACCAAAAGAAAGTGGATAGAGAGTCCCCTGAGTCTCTATAAAGATAGTGGTATCTCCACCAGATATCGTAATAAATGGAGCATCTGAAAATGAAGTGTTCCTCAAGTCTCCACCTCTTGGAGGGAGCAAAGACAATAGTTATAGGCCCCACATGGAATATGACGATTAGTTTCAACCCACAACTAGTGGTAGCATACCCTCAACTAGCCGAGGGAAAACCTCTAGCCGTGACACCAATGACGCTAGAGATAGTCACGGCAATGAATGACACCATCCACCACCCGCAAAAAATGCTCAGCGTAAAAGGAAAGCTTGGGGTTGCACAGCCAAGGAGGAGAGGTCCACATGACCTGGGTATACTGCTTGTAGATATCCTCTCTAACAACTCTAATAATGAACTTCATCAAGGGAAGAAACTAAGGAAGGGCATCCAAGCAGTACCTCAAAGGAGGTAACCTATCAATAGAGATGCCGATAGACTAGAGTAGCAAACTAGTTTCATAATACTAGCAATGTTGGCATCTATTGGGGCCCAATGATGCAATCATCTCTAAAGAATAAAGGGCTAAGTATGGATACCTCTCATGGCCCGAAGCTAAATCCCACATAGTTATGAGTCTATGAATGTAGAAAGTAAGCCTAAAGATAGTCTCAAAGCGCAAACGCTTGGTGGCGAACTCAGCTTGGACGATGCACTAAGGAACAATCTATTTGCAATAGATCATATGTTGAATCATGGGATTCTAGACCCTCTCAATACAATCCCAATCAACGGACCCCAAACTAGGTCCCCAAACTTCAGTCCCATACAAAACCGTAGGCTTGATGACTATATTGAAGAGACGCACCTTCGAAGGAATATCTTGGAAGTGGATCTGAAAACATGGGCAGAAAAAGGGAGGCATATCCCTTGCAAAGGCATGACTAAAAGGTAAAGTTCATACTAAAAGACAGTCTGAAAAACTGGGCCCCCAAGTAAGTGCAGGCCAATGTGATCTCCAAAGGTTCCCATTTGTAGAGAAACTAGAACCAAGAAAGAGAACATTTGGAGGTGTTGAACATCATGACCTTAGTTTTACTAAGGTTGACCAGCAACTGACGAATTTCACAGAAACAAGCAAGGGCATCAAGTTGTCTCTGTAAACCATTAGCTAAGTGAGAGAGGAGAACAACATCATCAACAAAAAGAAGTGTGGCTATCACCACATCATGTAAAATGCAACCATCAACTACATGGGTATGGTTTCAAAGAAAATCTTGTAGCCCATCGATGTAAATGTTGAATAGGGTCGATGAGAGTAGGCATCCCTGCTTGACCCCAATGGTACTCTCATCAAAACTAGAAAGACTGTGAGAAGTACAAAATTGCTCGAAAAATATCTCATAGAGCCTCCAAGCGGCTGTAATGAGAGAATTTGGAATGCCGACATCGCACAACTTCTAAAGAAATAGATGTTTCGGAACAGATTCCGAGGCCTTCTAGAAGTCTACAAAACAACAAAAGACTTTGGAAGACTAACAATGATCCTCCTCAATAATAGTCCGAAGTGTAAATATGTGGTCAATAGTCTACTAATCTCTCATGAAGTCAGCATGCACCCTTGCTCTAAGACTTCCTCTCCCCAAGTGATCTGAAAGCTGCATGTCTAATATTGTGGCATAAAGTTTGGTAAACATATGCCCAATCATAATGCTCCTCTAGTTGCTAGGGTTGGAGCTATCCCTGGACTTATGAATGGGATGGATTGTGTGTTGGGACCAAGAACAAGGAAAACCCGAGCAAACAACCTCATTAAAGAGCTTTTCCAATGAGGAGGCAAGGGAATCCACGCAATATTTGAGGAACTCAGCCTGGATGCACTTGCAATCTGCTACTTTTCTGGTAGACAACTTCCAAATAGCGCTCATGATTGTATTTGTAGATAAAATAAGAGAATATGGTGGTGGAGTGGAAACAATGACAACAGGCTGGTTTGGAATGTCATAAAGAGAACCCTGGAGGTCGATGTCAGAAGCAGGAGTTTTCCTCGGGAGTAGTAAAACTACTCTTATAAACATTATTAGTACCTAGTGACTTTGAATCTATAGGCATCTCTATTAATAGCCATTCTCTCTTTAATATATCTTTGGATTCTCCATAAAAGCTTCTTCCTGCCTACAAGAGGATAAAAGAAGTCATTTGTGATGAATCATTATATTGATACGACTTACCCCAAAGGTTACATGGATTAGCACCAAACTTGCCTTTTATGTTGAGCACTCCCTCTAGCCTTCGGATTATGACGAATATTATTCTCACAAGATATAGTTCATGTGAGCTATAGTTCCTCCACTACAAATTACTGTTGGACTCCATCAAGCTTGGAATAGAAGTGAAACATCACGTTTCTAGGGAAAAGTGTCTTTGCAAACTATGTTCTCTAGAAGTTGAGATGAAGGAATACTTTATTTTCAAATGCCATGTTTAATATGAGATTAGGGGTTCTCATTTGTGCCTATTTTCAGGCTAAACTGCTCACCCTTCACTTTCGTTGAGTATGGAGATTATATTTATTTTTATATAATGGGGAAACAGTTCATCCCAAGAGGCACCTTCTATGAGAAAACTGCACAACACCCTACACTCACCTTATTAACTTTGTCTTCTAGACTAACATGGTGAAGCAGAAGCACTGTTTGGATGCTAGAGATGCTCCTAGATTTATAAGCAATTATGGTTTGTCTATGTCCACAAGACAGAATGGACAGTTGCCTACTCAGTCCTCCCAGCACACTCACAATCACTCCATTGGCCTTACCAAATATGTCCTACACTGGGTTGTTTTATCTACTATTTTTACTTAAATCCGTTTGAGTTCATTTGGTGGAGGAAGTATTGTTGCCTCTATCTCCTCCTGCCTGCCTATTTGTCTGGGATGTACTTGACATTGTTTTCATTTGCCTTTGGCAACCGCTAGTCTCTTCAAGACTGTCTTGCACTTACCTTGTGCTATAATCGTGCAGTTTACATTTTTTCTTCTCTACTAGCTAAAATGCAAGGATTAAAATACGGATGCCAATATGGGTACAATATCTACTACAAATATGACCAATTTATAAAAAACGCCAGATGCAATGCAGCATTTATGGCATCACATAAATATATATAGAGAGAGAGAGAGAGAAAGCCATAAAGACAGAAATTTAAAAAGAGAAATTTCTCCACCAAAAACCTTTCAAACATGAGCAAAAGATGTGTGGTATTGATCCAGATTCCAAGAAATATCTGGGGGGCAACACTCTAAATTGTTAGAATCTAGATGTATTATATGTGTATGCAAAAGCAATATTAAATAGTTATTTAGAAATAAACATTTAGATGGAGATGCATAGAAAAGATAACAGAACTATTACATAAAAGTTTATTGATTCATATTTTTTGTACACAGAATAATCTTGAGAAAGATGTATGCATGTCCATCTTCAACTAACTATGTCTATGCTCTAATACACTATCTAACAATTATTATATATCTAAACACAATGTATACATAGTGTTACAAAGGCGTGATGACTAAAGAACTATTACGGGGGATGGAATCGTTGCTCTTCCAGATGATTCTTCATTTTCTAATGGTTGGGCTGAATGGCGTCAAAAAGTAACGGTTGAATCTAGCCCATGGGGTGTTGCCCCACACTCCACAGGGGCAATGCCCCTTGACCCTGTGAAGCGAACCCCTTGAATAATATGGGGGGTTCCACGCTTTTATAAAATGAAGGCAGCAACATGTATGGCACTTGGCAGTAACAAGCACTGTGAGTGGACTTTAGCAGTTTGGTTTGTAGGTGTCTAGAACCTTGACAAAGCCAACAATGAAGACCACATAAGGTTTGGTGCACACTTGGATGGTGCCACATCTAATCTGCCCAGAATGTCCAACACCATTGGAAATGTGTATCCGACATCTAATGGGGATGGATTGATAATTTTGGAGATACCACAGACCTCTAGAGAGTGTTCAGAAATACAACAGACCATAAAGCATGTGTCAGCATTTGTGCAGGCCATGAGAATGGGCTTGGCCGTATCCCTGGAACTGTGTTTGGAGAATCCATCTAGACCAGGCATATGAGATCATGGAGATGTTTTGCATTTCATTGTAATGTAAGTGTTCTTTTCTCATTTCTATTTTTTTATTTCTTTTTTTTTCCTTTTTTTTTTTTCTTTTTTCTAAGATACAATTTGTTCATTTATATCCAATATGTCCATTGACCATAGTCACCAAGAAACCAAGTTCAAGGACGGGACATTGTACCCACATGCTCATGGCTATATTTAAATGTAACATAGGTGTGCCCTTACTCATATACTCTTGTAACCCAATTTACAATGGTTCCCCCTGCCCATACCCATATTCCATTTCTCCTAGTGACTATCCTCTTGACCATACTTGGCCATCTCTAGATACATATTTAGAGCATATCTAAGAAATAACATTAATTGATTAGATACAAGGATATGCATATCTAGAAAGGGATGAGCAAATCATGTAACATAGTCTAGTAGGTTCGCTAGAGATGCCTCACGCACTCCCTTGGATATTGTAGCACACTTTTACTTTTCCAATTTCATTGACTACTATTGGTAAACTTTAGACATTAACATAGATTCTTTATTTCAGTTTTCAATTTTTCGATATATCATGTGCTCCCTAATTTGGCTTCTATTGTTCTAATATTACTCCACCACTCTAGTTTTATTTCCTTTATATGTAGAACATACAACGCTATCTTATCTTGTTCATTTTCTTTATAAAACTGAAAATTAAAATTCTACTTCCGTTCCCATCAAAGTTCTACTTCTTTTATCTTGTTCCTCTCCATGGTATATGTGAGCAAGGAGATGGTTTGTCTCTCATATAAGGTACATATTGATAATGTTGACGACCCAACCTGTATCTTCACTACTAATCACTAGATGTGTGGGTATCGTGTTTTGAACTTCTTGGAAAAGTGCAGGCCCTTGATAATGAACTTCATATACTTTGAAATCAGAAATGGGATTTTATTCAACTTCTAGAATGATGTCTACTCTATAATAGGCCCTTTTAACAATCATCCTTACTTTAGTGTTCTTGAAGACAAATTATCTAACCTTTGGGGTTTTCGAGTTAATTTCAATAGTAATTAAAGCCAATAGGTTTGGGGTCCTCAAAGGAATTGGAAAAAGCCACTTCTTTCTACTACTACCTTTTCTTCTAAACTTTTGCATGATTTTCAGTAATTTATTGCATTCTTTCCACGTCATAAGTTATATGGAGATTGATATCATCAAGTGGTATTGTGGTCCTTTAGTTAGTTACATAGTGAAACATGGTTACAATAAGCTTACTTCTCATACATATTTAGGTCGTTACCAAGCAATATCATGTCTGATTGGATATGGAGAGTGTATCATGTAACATAGCCTAGTAGGTTACATAGAGATGCCTCGTGCACTCCTTGAATATTGTTGCAAATTTGTATTTTTCCAGATCCATAGACCACTTTCAGTCATTCATAGAGATTAATATAATTTCTTTCTTTCAGTGTTCAGTTTTTTAAATGTTTATGCTGTGTTACCAATACGGATATGGGTATGGATACGGGTACGAGAATCGGATACGGGGATTTTTTTTTGGGGGGGTTTTGGATACGTTTGGATACGGCCATACAAAATATATTTAAAAAATTAAAAATATAGCCATATAAGCAAAATTAACCACATAATATGCATAGAGGAAACAAAATAAGTTAAATAAAAGCTTCAATATGACGTCCATAGCTGTATTTTGAAGTCCAAGAGTGAACAAATGTGCAATGTGTTAGGAGGTGAAGTGAATATCCAGAACTTCAACAACTGTAATGGTATGAGGTGAAGTGAATATCCACGCTCCCAGGGCTGGGGGGCTGTATCCAGTAGCGTAGCATTTATGTGTTCCCTAATTTGGCTTCTACTGTTCTTCTACCATTATACTGCCCCACTAGTTCTAATCCCTTCAAACGTAGAACATGTAATGCTATTTTATCTTCATTTGATTTATAAAACTGAAAAGAATGTTCTACTTCCCTCCTCATCAAAGTCGGGGAGACAAGTTACCATGTGCCTTTTGGATGGTTTTGGGGGTGGTCAGTGCACAACAACGTAGTGTGTATGGCTTTCCAGTTTGAACACAAGTGTACAAGTAACTAAAAATGCTAGGTTGTGGAACTTTCAAAAACTTGTAAGGTGTGCCCCAATCATGCATTGCAAGCATTCACATATTCATTTTATATTCAAGCAAATTTTGCATTTGAATACTTGTCTAATATACCTAAAGGCCAGGCTGAGAAGGAGGTTTTTTTTGAAATTTATATGCTAAACTCAAACTGTCTTACCTTTATGGTCAATGCAAAGCAGCCATCATTAACATATACAATGTGCCAACTTCACACTATTGCCATTGGATGCTCGATGCTAAATCATCACTCACTTTATGATCATCATCATCCCTGGGTAACTTGCACAAGATCATCCCCTCCCCTTCCTTGTATCTCTAAGACACCTTGCAGCAAACAGTCCAATTGGATAGGGCAAACCCTCTTCCTTGGTATATGGACATACCACTGTCGAGCTTTTACCATTTGCAGCATTGGGTTATTCTTCCTATCGCTTAGGTGTGATTCCAAGATCATCCAGATTGTGTGGCCTCTGCCAACAATGCTGAAAATTTGTCCGCCCCCAAGCTTCAATCTCGGGCATCCTACCAAGTATGGGTTAGCATTTGAGCCTTAACCTCGCCAGCTCAAAATTAAACCATACATGTATCTAGTTTGATCCAGTAGATAGGCAGCTGATCTGATGAAAAAATAGCATTCAACAAGCTTGTAATTTCAATACACATTCTTCCTGACAACAAATTTCTACCGTCTTACATCTGTGTGAACTCAAATATTAATGTTCCACGAAAACAAGCCACGCCCCGGAACCAAAAAGGTGCTGATAGCTCAAGTGGTAAAGCACCCCAGCATGCTGAGCACAGTAATGGGAAGGTCTTAAGTTGAATCTAGCTGGTTCATAATAATTTAACAATTCAAATAATAAAAATTTTATCTCCACAATGCCAGGCAGGACCCGCCCTCCATTATCTTACAATATTTTGGGAAGTGTACAAAAAAAATGTTTGACAGAATACTCTTAAGAGAATATTTTCTTATTTGAAAAATTCGGGCAAGTTTGTGGAAAAGGCCGAAACAGTCCCTAAGGCATTAAAATTAAAGAACGAGGGAATGAAGAGGAGGAAAGGGAAGCGTATGGTAACCTTAGCCAAGGTTTCCTTTGGGTCTTCGCCGATAAGAATGCCGAATTGGAGGTCCATCATTTGTTGCTGGTCCAATTCAACATCTTCAGTTGTTCTTTCCTCACTGTTTCCATTTTCATGAGGTGCAGCAGCGAAAACAATACACTTTCCATTACGAGATGGCAAACGAAGAGGAGTCAGCTTTACATTCTGATGCTTCCATAAACAATCTGAATACGGTGAACATTGAAATGGATGGATGATACTGTGCATCCTGCTGTTTTCTACTTCTCCCTTCTCCTCTTCCAGCCCCGCTTCTTCCAAAACAAATGGACTGCATATTCATAAGATAAGGTATTATAAGAACATTTGGAAATATATCGAAATATTTAATATTCTCGCCTCTATCAGGAGAAGATTTGCGTAACCCGACTTCTTTTTGTTTTTTCTTCGGAGGGTGAGGTGGGACCCTAGGTGGGACCCTTCTCAGGGAAGCTAAGTTTCAAAAGAGGGGTGGGGCCGTATAATAGACATCACAAAGTATAATATTGCCCCGGTAGATTCGGGAAACCCAATGGAAGTTAGAGAGAGGCTCGAAATTTTAAATAGCTCAGTGCAGACAGAAATTCCAACCTTGTCGGGAGGCAACACAGGGAATGAGGAAACAATAATACAGATTTGGGGAAATAGAGACACCCAGAGCCCTGTGATGGAGAAGTTAAACGAAAGGGGGTGTATTATACCATTTAATCCCTCGTCGCACTTCCCCGTTGACCCCTCCGGAAACCTCTTCTATTCCAGCGTTTTTGCTCAGGTAGGCGCACCTAGGAATGCTTGGGCTTAAGTGGTAGGGCACCCACATGCCAACACTTCAAGAACAGGCGAGCAATGCATCTATGTAAATGCGAAGCAATACAACGGGATATTAAGGCGTAGAAAAAATAGAATCCGAAAACTTGCAAGAAAGAGAAATTTCACAACCATATATCCCAGAAGTGCAATCAGGACCTTGGGAAACACAATAGGAAATCAACAAACACGAGAAGTGCAAACGGAACAAGATAAAGGAAAAGGGAAGGAGAACCCAGTGTCCCAATTAGAAGAAGACACCAAGAAAACTGTAGACATAAATCAGCCAACAAGATCTGAAGTTAGAACTAAAGGTAGTCATAATCACAATGATACCTATAGTCCTAATACAACACCACTAACGTGGTCATCAAAATTGTATGTCAGCGAGCTAATGATCTTGAAAAAAAGACTCCAGTCCCTCGAGAAAAGAAGCCAAGTCGAGGATAACAAGTGGAATGAAGTAATAGAAGCTAAGAGGATACTAATCAGGGAAAATGAGATACTTAAAGAGTAGGTAAATAAGCTTCAACATTCCATGGCAAGAGGTGAGCTAGAGCTGAGAGAAATAAGGTAGCTACTAGAACAAAGGAAAACAGAAGATAAAGATAAGATACAAGGGGTGGAAGGAAGCAAGGACTGCGACTTAAAAGAGATCCAATCAATGATGGCCAACATGGAGATAAGAGAAAAACAGTTAAGAGAACAAATAGATGAGGCTAAATCCTGGGCTCAAGTGGTGAAAGGACCTTTAGACACACAAAGAGAACTCATAGAAAAATAGGTCAGAAACCAAATAAAGGAAGAGAAAGACAGAAACGATAGGGCTGTCAATATCATTATAAAAGGACTAAAAGACTATGGCGAGAAGGAAATCACAAAGGAGTTGGCAAGAGACTTTCTTAACGATCAAATTCAATGGACAGGAGTCATACAACAAGCAAATAGGATAGGAAGATGGATAGGAGGCAAAAACAGACATGTGAGAATCACCTTCAAGAACATAGAGGACAAAAATAGGGTACTAAGGGATAAAAGATTCCTTAAAGGCACGCAAATTTACATTGATGAGGACCTCACTATAATACAACATGAAGAAAGGAGGAAAGAGTGGGAGAAAGTAAAGGTGGCAAGGGATGTAGGAAGATGGGCTTGGCTACAAAACGACAAAGCTCAAATAGGTGACAAAATGTCACATAAGAAATAGGAAATCGGGGCCCCCTAGGAGTATCTAACAGTGATAAGTTGGAACTGCAAAGGATATCCATGGAGAAGAGGACCTGGATTGGGGCCCATAGCATAAGGAAAGGATGTCATCATCCTTATTGAGACCCATGAACACGATGGGTGTAGGATTCCAGATTTTGAAGGGTATAAAAAGATGTCAGTATGGAATGAAAGAACTGATAGTGGCAAGGGACATGGTGGAGTGGCAGTTTTAATTAAAGAGGAATGGGACAATATCGTAAAAGTGGAGAAAGAAGATCCAAATAAGCAGTTCATATGGCTTAAAATTACAGAAAACCAAGTCACAACAAGGATGGCAGCATGCTACTTTGCTCCAAAGGGATCAAAGTTTTATAAGAAAAGGAATCTAGATCGTGAAGATCCATTTGCAGCTCTAAAAAAAGACATTTCTATTTTTAGTAATATGGGAGAAATAGTAATAATTGGAGACTTTAATGCAAGAACTGCAAACAATCAAGCTCGCAATTTGAAAAACAACATAGAGAAAGATAACCCCCTATGGTTAGAGGAAGAAAACAACCAACTTTGGAACAGGGTCTCACAAGATAGCAAAAGTGTAGTGTCACACTTCGGGGCTGAACTCTTAGGGCTTTGTAGTTCTTACAACATGGTCATCTGCAACGGTATGAGAGCATGGCCCGAATCAAGAAAAATCACATGCAAAACGTACAATGGCCAAAGTGTAGTAGATTATGTCATTTGTTCGCAGAGCTACACATCGAGATTGATGGAGGTTAGGATTGGGGACAATATATTGGAGCTGAAATCAGACCATAATCCAATTCATATTAAAGTTCACATTCTCATAAAAAAACAACAGGAAGAACAAGCCCACTTTGGCCAAAAGAAGGACACTCCCTAAGGTAAAATCCTTCTAAATCATGAGAATCAAGAAATCTTTAGAGCCGCAATCAAATAATTGCTCAAAGATCACGAAGAAAAAACAACTAACATAAAGAACCAGCGTCTCCGAGAGAACATGCTGATTCCCCTAATACACAAGGCCTTAAATGGTTGTAAGAGAGCTAGACCCAAGAGAGGAATAAGAAATACTTTCCCGGCAAACCATGGTTCGACGAGGAATGCAAGATAGAAAAAAGAAATCTGCGAAAGAGAGGTATGGACAAAGAGCATAAGAAGGAGTACGTAAAGATGCTACAGAATAAAAAAGAGAAGTATGTAAACAGCAAAAGAATAGCGCTGATTTCCCTCAGAAAAAATAGCCCTAAAAGATTTTGGAAAGAGCTACGTCAAAAGAAGAAACAAACAAAAAATAATATCACCGGAAATCAATGGCTTGAGTATGTGAAGCTACTATATGAGAGGGACCAAGATAAATCTAGACCCCCAATAATCTATGCGAATACAAAACTCTTCAACACCGAAGACATCATTCAATGCATAAAACAATTAGCAAGTGGGAAAGCTCAAGATATTGATGCGCTGCAAGCGGAGTACTTAAAGTGGGGTGCTGACGTATTGACACCTCATATCAAACACATCTTCAATAGGGCCATCCAAGAGGGCTTCCCGAAAGAGTGGACGACTAGTGTGGTTATCCCTATCTTCAAAAGCGGGGATACCAATAACCCGTCAAATTATCGTACTATCATGGTTAATCCCCTCCTTGGTAAACTCTTTGGAAGCATGATAGAGCGCATAATCAGCATGTGGGCAAAAAAAGAAGGGAAAAGAGCTAAGGGCCAAGCTGGATTTAGACCGAAGCACTCTACTATTGATCATGGAGCTACACTTAGGTTCTTAATTAAAAAAATATGGAACACTCAGGGAGACGAGGCCTTTTGCTGCTTTGTCGACTTCAAAAAAGCCTTTGACACGGTCCCTCGTGACAAACTTTGGAACAGGATGAAGGAGCTAGGGGTTGCGGATGAGCTCAGAGTTGTTGTCCATAGATTATATGAGAAAGTAAAGGCTAAAATCAGAACTAGTGATGGAATGTCAGAGTGTTTTGACAGTGATATAGGGGTCAAACAGGGTTGCCCACTTTCACCAACTTTATTTGGACTGTACATTGATAAATTAGAAGAATGGTTAAATAAGGATAGTGGGGAGGGGATTCAACTAGCTAAGGATGCTATAAAATTGCTTCTTTATGTGGATGACCTCATTTTAATTGCCAGAACAGCCAGCAGCTTGAGGGAACATTTGAGAGCACTTGAAATTTTTTGCCAAGAGGTTGGAATGCAGGTGAACACAAGCAAGACCAAAGTAATGATCTTCTCTTTGAAAAGAAAAAAGAAACAATATACATTTACCTTTGAAGGTAGCCCATTAGAGATAGTCGAAGAGTACAAGTACCTCGGGCTTGATTTTCATCACAAGCTCAGTTGGGAAACGTGTAGAGCAAAAAGAATCCAAGGAGGATGGAAAGTGTTGTACTCTCTCCAAAATAGGTGCAGGACTGCGGAGCTATGGGATTTGAAGACTAGGAGAACACTCTTTGGTTTGTTGGTCATCCCGGTGATTCTTTACAGGCGTGAAATTTGGGGCAGCAGTATGTCAGATCAGAAATGGAAACAGATAGAGAGAATCCAAAAACACTTCATCATAAGCAATCTCAAAGTCAAGAATTTGGTACCGTATGAGATCCTACTTGCTGAAACGGGAACCTTCCCCCTAGAGGCATCGGCGATGATACGGTTACTAAGCTACCTCAAGAAAATTCAAAACATGAAGAAGCACAGGTGGCCTAGACTAATTATGGAGGAAGAGCTAACTAGAAGAAAGAACACTTGGAGGAAGCAAAATGACAAATCGGTAAAGAGGTGGGATATTAGCATGCAGGAATGCCCAAATACTAATGAAGAAATTAAAAAAATATGTGAGAAGAAAATTCAAGGGCATCATGTGGACAAAACAAATGGGCCGTAAAAAGGAATACTACCTCAAAGAATTCAACCCCATAGGGGATTTTGAAGAAAACCCCTATATAAGAGCAGACATTAAGTGGAAAGTGAAAATGTTGATTGCCCAACTTAGGATGAGCTCTCATCATCTTAGTTGTGAAACGGGTAGATGGCTAACTCCCAAAGAGGATTGGGAGGAGAGAATATGCCTCTTTTACAACAAAGGTGTGGTGGAGACGGAACGACACTTCCTCTTGGAGTGCGAGGCATACAAAGACATCCGATACAGTTATGGTGAAACTTTGAAAATCGCCAACCTGGACACCCTGTTTGAAGCAACAAGGTTGGGTAATATGGCAAACCTCGTGATCAAACTTCACAGCAGAAGAGAAGATCTCAAGAAGAAAGTTCAGGCAACTTAGGGAATGTTTTGTGGCCGAGGTCTCGTTTTGAAGAAGATGTGCACAACTGATGGGTCCCATAGACTGTTGTGGTCTCGTGGACATTATTAAAATCCTTCATTCATTCATTCATTTGGGGTGAGGGGAAGATGTAGAAGCCCATTACTTCCTTTTTCTTTTCTTCTCTCCTCTTTTTCTTTAATGAATGAATGATTGATTTTAATGACGTTCACGAGGTCAAGTAGTCTAAGAGATTCGTGAAGAAATCTTCAAAATATTTTCAACCTTTTTTTGAAATTAGATCTTATGTTATGAATCTTGACCAGTAAACTAGCTGTATTGAGGAACCAAGGCTCCACAAATAACTCACTAAAGCTATTCACATTCTAGCTGTTATCAAACTAACCATGAATATCCACATATGCAGCACACTCAGTGATGTAATGCCATTCTGTTTCAACCACCCCTTTGTCACAAAAAATGCATGATATTTCGGCCCACTCTTCTTTGGGAATCGTCCACCTACCCATCTCACATCTAAGACAATGGGCCCTAGTCCTCAGCTAAGCCACTAAAATCCTCACCTTTCTCCTAAGAGCAGCGCACATATATTCTTTTTCACCATGCTCCCTCGAAGGATTGAACTCTTTGATATAAAGCTCTTTTTTTTGCTAATCTGATTTGACCACATGGGAGTCCTAAATTTATCTAACACAAACTTTTAATGAATGAAAGAAAGAATGAAAGATTTTAATAATGTTTATGAGGTTGAGTAGTTTATGAAATCAAAGGTTATAATAAAATTGTTTCGTGTTAACAAAATTTTCTAATAAGATTGTTCTTTTAAATATGTAAAATTTTAGACCTTTTTTTATGCTAACTTTTCTATTATAGATTGTGATTAGAAAACTTGTAGTATCTAACCTTTCCTTTATAAACAAGTCAACAAAATTATCGACCCTTAGGTTGTCTTTATACTTAGTGTATATGTCTTTATAGATTGCACATTCTATAATAAAATGCCAAATTATATATATATCAACATTTCTATGTATTATTTATATTGCATATAATATATTACAATTGTTAAGTAAGTATGAGGTATCCAATCTATTAAAGTCACTCAATGAAAGATTCTAATACTATTGGTTTGACTCTCCATATTAGATTTTAAAGGGATTTGTATCATAATAGATGATCTAACAAGCCACAATTCTTACCAATTAAACTACAACTCTTTCACTAATTGAATTTAGTTTGAATCTTTGTTACTAAATTATTTTTATTGGAAATACCTCATCAAATCTATTAATCAAAAATATTGTAGTTGTACAATTTTTAAATATGCATCTTCTTATTATTAATTTTGATAAAAAATATTTCCCTTTTTTATGGTTTCTTGTTGAAAGAGGATTGGTAAAATGATCTTTGTATGTATGTTAAACATGGTCAATAGTATAAGGATACTCTATTATAAAAAATGAAGAAAACTATTCTAGATCTAACACACATACAATGTGTCACTCCACAAAGCAATATGGGGCTATAGAGAAGGGTTGTGTACAAAGGAGGTCATAAGGGATATAATAAGTGAATTTATACATGTATGTAAGGGGCATGCATTGGCTTAACTAGAACCAATGGATCATTAAATAGTAACCAAGAGGTGTAAACTAATATAATCAAAAGAAATACAATGTTGTTAGGCAATAACCATGAGGTATTTAATCTAAGGGTTGTAAGGATGTCATTAGTTAGTGACCATGAAGCATAAATGAAGAAACAAAGCATATAAAGATAACAATATGCTAACAAGTATAAGCTCAATCTAAGCATAAAAAATAGCAACATATCAATATAATATATCCACCAAAATATATAAATAAATAAATAAATAAAGGGTACAAGGTTAGGAATACTTACCTTGGGTTGACTTTTCAACACATCAATCTCCCTCTTAGTTCAAGTGGCACTTTGTTAAATATGTTATAGGTGAAGTTCAAGATGGAAAGAAGGAGACCTGAATATCCTTTATTGGGGACTCCAAAATCTAGGTGTACTTAGTTGGTTCAGTTTTTCTTCTTGATATCTTCAAAGACCTTGTGCAAACAAGTCATCCTCAAGTGTAAGCTCCTTAGCCCTAATTCTTCTTCATCTTATTAAGGTGGATTTACATGTGCAAGCAAGGTGGATTGGATGTCTTGATTTTGAGAAATGATAAGGGGAACCATATAAATATGGATCAAAACCTACAAATCCACAACTCAATTTTAGCCCATGTCATTAGCTCAAAATGAAGTAGAAAAATGTCTATCAAATACAGAACTGCATATACCTGACTAATGTCATCAACCAAGGGGGAACACTATAGAACATCATTGGTCAATGACATTTGAGATAACATGCAAATAGGAAGAAAAGTGGAAAGGGGAAATCATAATTCTTAGAGGACAAATAAGTTAATGACCTAGAATGAATAAAGGAGGCAAATATAGTGAATGATCATTGAGAAAACTCTCACAAAGCACCAAAAACTAGCCCTACCCCAATCCTAGTGTACTCTTTAGGACATACATTAAGGGAGATTGATGTGACAATGAGTCATGTAAGATAAATCATCAGTAAACAAAATAACGTGTATACAATCCCTTCCAGGATTTAGTGATCATTATCATTATTTACTTCATGCTTACCTTAAGTTTCAAACTCTTTTTTTAACTATGGGATTTAATATTTTCCTTTGTTAGTCACTATTCCCTTGGCTGACCCTTTGGCCTATAAAATGGAATCTCACTTATACAATGTAGTTGTTAAAACTATGATTATGGATGGTAAAGTTGTTAGACATGGCACCTCTAGTCAAAAAGCCTTCAAAGTTCATTCTAAATGTCTTCCATGAGGCAATGACATAGAATATTTGTCCAATATTATTTTGCTTATTCTCTAATTTGATAATGCTTGTAGATGGTTAGAATAATTTACTTTGATATGGTATTTGATGGGAGAATTCCATCTAAAATTATGTTAAAAAGTTGGGTGCAAATCACTCAGTTTCCTTGTGGTATTAAATTGGACATAGTCCCAAATATGATCAAGGCTTTCTTTTTATTTTAATATGTTGATATTAAACACATATTGTGATTCTACAAAAGGGTCTTTGGTATTTACATATTTATTTGCTCATTTCCCCCCCTTAGATGCATGATTGTGTTGTCTTTGAATAGGCAAGCCTTAAGGTTCTAGTTTGGGTGAAATTCCTTAGTCTCCCCTTGCCTTGTTGGCACTTTCTTGATTGTCTAGCAATGTCCAAAGGGTGTGTCATTTGCTATGAAATGACTAAAAATTATTTAGCCCAACATAAAAATGGGTCTATGTTGAGGTTGTGTAAACAGCTAATTGTGTTAATTATTTTTCTTTGTTTTATTGTTCGCTACACTTGTGTATAATTGCTTGTCTTTAACACTTCTACAACCTCACATTACTCTTTGTCTGGTCCTTAAGTCCACTAAATATATTTGACACTTCTCTCAATCTATCTATTCTCAATCATGATCCTAATTGCACAAATTTTTATGCTTATACTTGTACGTTGCACCTTTATCTTTCATGGGATGAAAATTGAGGTCCCACCATTTTTACCTTGGGTGGAAATAATGGGCTTGTTGTTTATTTCTTTTGTCATTCTATAGGTCCCTTTTCCTTTTTATGCATTCCATAATACTTTGATTTTCTCATGTTGTTATTTTATAGAGTTGACTTTAAGTGTGTGTTATGTCTTGAAGCATCTTATTTATACCAAGTCATCCTAAGCCATTATCAAATATCAATCATACGATGAATCATACTCCATAATTCAAGTTTGAACGAACCCTTGTTATATCCATTATTAAACTTATGACAGAGTAATCCATTGATACTTCAACCTTTATGCATCACCCTCTTTACATGTAGTTGCATCTTCACATCTAGGTAAAAAAAGGTACAAGCCCTTGCTCGAGATTCCATTCACACTGCACAAACTTATGTGAGGTTTGATTCTAGTGTGTGGGATACATACTGCAACTTCTATAGTTGATGCTTGACCCACAATTTTTGTTGTTGTGAGTCAATGGAAAACTAGGTCAATAAGAAAGAAGGAGAAAACATTTTTGTAAATGTGTTCATCAAAGTGTGAATACAAATAGATAAAACATTTAGCAATAAAGAGGCATAGGAAAATTTAGAATCTAAAAGTGAGTAGAGTAAGGAATCAATGTCAGAGGACATAAAAGTTAGTCAACATTGGTCATCATCATTCATGTCTTGGACATGAACATCACAAGTGTCATTTTTTGTCTTTATACAGTCAATACTTTAAATTTCACACACAATCAACTACATATATTCACAACTCAAATATAAATTCATAAATCTAGAATCTATCAAGAAGTGGTCGTTCCATTTTATTTTGTCTCTTTTCAAGTTTAATTTTCAATGTAGCATTTTCCCTTTGCATGTTTACTAATTTTAGCACACAACACTAGGTCTAAATTTTGTTTTTCACTGATTTATCATAGACTTAGCCATATGTCATTGTTTTAGTTAATTATCTAATGGAAAAGAACATAACCCACTTTTAACCAAAACATTTTGGTGAACCTGTGTGTCTTTCGAACGTGTAACATCCCCTCTGGGTTCTACTAGAGAAACGTAAATAAAATAAAATAACATAAAACATATATACAAAAGTAGATTATACCCTGAGAGTCTATCAAGATAAATAAAGTAAACATGTACAATTATGATAACAATTCATAATACAATAAAGGTACATGTGTCTAAATACATGAGTGTATAATATTTTTGTAAAGAAATTAATAATCACATTTTAATCTTACACAACAACCTCTGTCAATGTGCTTCTATGTAAATTACAATTCTTCAATTTAAAATAAAATATTTTTCAATGTACAAATAAGATACTCGCCTACCTCAAAGTTCAGTTCCCGAACTTCAAGTATCCATGGCAATCTCAAGTATAATCTCAATAAGTAGTATTGTTGTGGGGAGGGAGAGCATCATCTGAGTGATTTTGCATATCAATCATGGACCAACGATCCGCCACACTAATCCCATTAGGATATGGTCCTCCCTTCATGGATGGGTAGATAGTGATAGCTCAGGAATCTAGAGAGACTAGCTAGTACCTGTGTGTTGTATGATTTCTAATTAACTAAATATGCAGTGTATCGTATAAAACTTGATCAATTGTAAGATATCACACATACATGTAAATCATACTTATGAATGATAATGTCTCACTAAATATACTTTGGCCAAAGCTTTACGAATAACAATATAAAATGATCTATATATCTATCAATTTCATGCACATCAATTGATCAGATTACCTTCATCTAACATTGCAATGACAGTAGGCCAATGAAGTCCATCTCACTCCTTACTCCATATTAACAATGTAGATTGGTCAAACACAAATTCAACCATAAAATTCAACAACTTACATTCCACTTAACAAATACAACACATGTCATGCTATAAATAAGAATGATAATAGTGTATACTAGTTTCATCTAACATATGCCTGAATCTTTCATTATGTTCTATCCCATACTAGAAATAATGTTTATCAACATACCACATAGGTAAAGATGTAAATCTAATGAACATTTTGAGCAACAAAATGGTTTTCAGATCTCTACACCCTCTTATTATTTAGTATTTTCAGATCTCTACACCCTCTACAAAATGGTTTTCAGAATCTAGTTATTTAGTATTTTCCTCACACAAGTCTTGAATCTATCGACCATATACGTAAAAGTATTTTTCGATAAAAGACAATTAATTTTGTTATGTAAAACTAGTTTAGGAAATCATCCAAGTTCCTCTATGGAGTAACCGACTAAGAAAGCTTCTCTAAATATTTTTTCGATCTATAAAGAGGAGATATTTCATGTTCTTATTATTTATTTATTTATTTTATATTTTTCATTTTAAAAACTTTATAGTTAAATAATTTTAGAACTGTTTAAAATTATTACAATATTATAATCTACTTATTTTATAATCTTAGTCGATGAATATAAAACACTTATAATCATTTTTTTCCAAATTAAGGTTGGCCGTAATAAATTTTCAAAAGATACCTAAGGGGAAACATTATAAAACTTTTTAAACTTATTCCCTTTAGCTTTTCATTAAAATGCGAGTATAAAAGAAGATACACACACACACACACACACACACACACACACACACCAATACTCATGGCTGGAAAAAAAACTAACCTTATAAAGATCCAAGACCATTCTATATCACCAGTAGAATTAATCTATGGATATTCTAAGATAATAATATTGTATAGTATTGAGTTTTGCCCCTATGACATTCTAAAATATTAAATAATATTAATAAGATTTGTTATATAGACGTTTAGCTTTCCTTAATCACCATATCACTTTTAAACATAGGCATAAGTCAATTTTATAGTGCCTAGTGAAGAAAAAACAATTCAAATTGAGTTAGATGTGATACACATATTTTCAAGGAATTAATGAGTTTATAGATATTAACATGTTTGATGCCCTCAAAATTCAATAGATAAATTATATAATAAGTTCGACACCTAAATCAGAATGTATAAATTTTGATGAATTCAATGCCTCATTCTAATAATACACTAGTTATCTTGAGTTCCCCTTTTTATTAATTCTTGTTTTCTAGATTCTACCATGCATACTAGGTCTCATTAACTATTTTGGTTTGACTTAACTACCCAAAATTAAGATGCTAAGTACCCTTTCTGCTAAGTTTTTAAAAGAAATTTGATGCTAGAAAAGAACATAAATAGATTTCAATTAAAATCGACCCATCTATAATTATATGCAAGTTTTTAACTGTTTAAGCCATTAATAAGGAAAATATAGGTCGATCCCTGGTGTCTATGATGGATTTTAAAATTTTAAAATGTTCAAGCTCATTAAAAGGATACTTCACTGGATGTAGATCAACACTTAAATACTAAAACTCTTAATTGGTTTTAAATAAACATGATAGTTTCAATTGCAGAATTTATAACCCGATCTAAGGCACCTAAATAAAGATTTTGAACAAATTGCTCAAAAACAGATTTGGTTGAGTTTAAAGATTTTTAATGCTATGGGTAAAACAATTTTACAATTTTCATATAGGTTTGAAAACTCAATGCCTTATAACAATTCTAAATAAAGTTGGCACTTAAAATAAGTTCTAAAATAGCTAGTATAAGCATGACACATGTTTTACAATTTATTCTTATGTTTTGAATAAAACAATGCATTCACTATTATATCTATGACACCTTTCCTCTGGATTTTTGGCAGATACTTTGCTTCATAATAAAACCCATGTTAATTGCTAGGCTAGTCAGTTTATGTTATGTGGTTTAACATCCTGAGATCAAACCAAATTATGAAAATCTGAGACACCAAAAATTGATCTAGCATTAATTAGTTTCTATCATAGATTTATTACTTCATTCCCAAACTGGGGTTTACTATTATTTTTCAAATTACAACTATTAAACTCCAAATATACCCATTGAATACTTGTACAAAGTTTTCTAAAAGGATTGGGCATTGCTAATTTAGAGGGTATTACCTATAATTGTTTGACCAAACCCATTTTTAAACAATTTTTATGTTAATATCAATTTTTTAGTAACGTGATTCCATTCATATTAACAAACAGTGACTTTTAAGTACATCCCTTATTGTTGAATTTGCTAGTTGAACCTTTGTATTTCTTTCCATGCTTCGCTCCTCCTTCACTCTTCTCCAACCTAAGCTATGTCAAACCTCTTTCATGACATTTCTTAAATAGAGAAAAAGATACCAATTTTCTCTCCCATCCTTTTGTTTTTATTTTTATTTTTGTTTTATTGTTTTTTGTTAATTTTAGGCTATTTTAATTCTTTTTTTTGTTTTTCTCTGATTTTAATTTTTTGTAATGTTTTTAAAGTAAAAGAATTTCTTTTTAATTAATTATGAAATTCTATTTTCATATTTAGCTATTTAAAATCATATTTTGGCAATTTAAAGGGAAAATAATAAAATAATAATCTAAATTTAATTTTTACTTTAATTAAATTTTTACCTCTAGAATAATAATGACTTATTAGGCTAACCATACAAGGGATTCTTATTCCTATTGCATACATACTTAAGCAACCATAAAAATAAGTAATTTAAACAATCATTTTTAAATGCATTCTAACATGACTAATTATCATGGTGTGTGCAGGGTTTTGCTAGCACTCTGTCGACGAATGATGTCTCCATCTACACCACCCTCTACGATGATGCTCTCCCTTAAGCACATTCGAGGGAAGGATTTTGCTGCATCCACCTCACAACACACAAGTAGTTAGACTATATCACATGATAATCATAACCAACAATATGTAACTATAACAATTGATTGATATGCTTAAAAATGAAAGTGCATACATTAACCAATTCATACTAAGCAATCATGATTTATCACCTAATTAAGTAACATACTAATATCTTGAAATAACATAATCTAAAGATTAATAAAAAAATATAATCAATATCATGTGTATCTACCATAATCATTTATAAATAGTCAAATAGTTAGCTTAGCAAGGAATCAGGATGTAACATCCTTCCCCCCTAAAGTTAGTCATCATCCTAGATGATTATTATTCAAACATATGATCTGAAATAAAATATTGCTCAAATAAAATGAAATAACATAATAGTATCTAATCAAACAAATAAATATGAAAATCTCCTAAAAAACTCATCATAATCCTCCCATGTAACACTATCCTTAGAGTATTGGTCCCACTAGACCTTGCACTATGAAATCTCTCTATTATGCAAACAAAGTTTGCACGTGTCAATTACCCTGATTGGTTCTATCATAACCACCCCAAGATCCAGAACCTATAAAGCATTCCAATCCAACATGTGTGTAGGATCAACTATATATTTCTTAAGCTATGATACATGGAAGACATTATATAAAAGAGCCAAGGCTAGTAACAATGCAAGCCTATACACAACATGATTGACCACATCTAACACCTCAAAGGGTCCCACATATCTCAAAGACAATTTTGCAGACTTCTCAAATTTAATTGATCTCTTTTATGGTTTTACCTGCAAAAACACTTTCTTGCCAACAACAAAGTGTCTCTCTATTCTCTTCAAATCTGCATAACTCTTTTATCTATCATTGGCCTCAGATAATCTCTACCTAATATGACTAACTTTCTCTTCCATCTCTAAGAGCATCTCAAGTCTAAAAACTACCCTATCCTCTAACTTGTCCCAACTAATGGGTGTCCTACACTTTCTCTCATAAAATGCCTCAAATGGTGCCATCTTCAATGCTAACTGATATCAATTATTATATGCAAACTAAACCAATGGAAGATAATCTTCCCACTTCTATTGTTGATCCATACAATACATTTGTAGAAGATCTTCAAGCACCCGATTGACTCTCTTAGTCTGATTATCAATTTTTGGATTATAGGCTGTACTGAAGTTAAGTTGCATACCCAAAGTTAAATTTAGATTCATTCAAAACCTTGAAGTCATCTGCAGATCTTGATTTGAAATGATCTTCTCTGGAAAACCATACAACCTATACACTTCATGAATCTCTTCACAAAGGTAGGTGCAACATCTGTTAAATTACCTGGTATGAAGTGAGCTACCTTGGTTAGTTTGTCAATAACTACCAAGATCATATCATGTCTATTCCATGACATTGACAATACTTGGACAAAGGCCATACTAATCACCTACCATTTATAATTTAGGATATCATGTTGATATAACAGTCCAACAGGATGTACATGCTTATCTTTCACTCATTGGCACTCTAGACAACATGACACATAATATTCTACATCCTTCTTGATTCCTTCTAGAAATATAATGGTCTGAGCTCTACCATGAGCTTAATTACACCTAGATGCCCTGAATAAGGTGCATTATGCAACTCCTTAAGTATTGCGATCCACAGATTCTCTCAATCTAGCACATACATTCAGCCATTGTAACATAAAAGACCATCACTCTCCAAATTGAATCCTTTGTATTGAGGATTTTGAACATTTTGTAACAATGTTTTCTTGATTTGATCATAAAATTCATCTCTTGGAGAGAACTCAATCACCTAATCCTTGAAGGTACTCCTGATAGTAGCTATAGCTGCAATATACCATCTGCAACTAAGAGCATCATCTACTCTATTCTCTTTACCTTTGATGTAACTGATATCAAAGTCATAATCAAACAAAAACTCAAGCCAACATCTCTAACTTGCATTCAAATTAGGTTGGGTGAAAATATACTTAAGTCCTAAATTATTTGTCTTGAGTTCAAAAGGTTTTCCCAACAAATAATGCCACCACATTTGCAAAGCGTGAACAATCATTGTAAGCTCTAAATCATGAGGGGCATAATTCACCTCATATGACTTAAGCTTTCATGACTCATAAGACACTATCGCTCCATCCTGCATAAGGAATCCACTTAGGCCATCTCTTGATGTATCTATGACTACTGAAA
Organism: Torreya grandis; assembly: GCA_037957365.1. Classification (NCBI taxonomy): domain Eukaryota; kingdom Viridiplantae; phylum Streptophyta; class Pinopsida; order Cupressales; family Taxaceae; genus Torreya; species Torreya grandis. The sequence goes on along the minus strand of JARHVA010003692.1, from coordinate 1,405,865 downwards.
AATAACCATTGGGGTCAGGAACTCTCAAAATTGGTGCTAACGTAAGCCTTCTTTTCAACTCTTGGAAAGCCAACTCACACTTTTTTGACCAAACAAACTTGTTATTCTTTTATTTTAAGGAAGTAATTGGGTTAGCTATTTTTGAAAAGTTTGGTATGAACTTCCTGTAATAGCCCACCAACCCCATGAAGCTTCAAACTTCATGCACATTCTTTGGTGTTGACCATTCCATAATGGCTCCAATCTTCTTTGGATCTTCAAAAATCATGTTTACAGAGATGATGTGTCCTAAATACTGCACCCTTTTTTGGAAAAATGCACACTTATATAGCTTCCCATAAAGTCTGTGCTTTTGCAACTGCTATAAAACTAACTCTAAATGTTGAAGGTGCTCTTATTCATTATTTGAGTAGTTAAGAATGTCATCTAGGAAAACTAACACAAAGTGGTCAAGAAAATCTCTAAATACACTATTCATGAGATTCATAAATGCTGCAAGAGCATTAGTTAGACCAAACGATAACACTGTAAACTCATAGTGCACATATCATGTTCTAAACGTTGTTTTCAGAAAGTCCTCATCCCGAATCCTCAACTGATGGTATCCTACTTGAAGATAAATTTTGGAAAATACTATTGCTCCTCACATTTGATCAAAAAGGTCATCTATACGAGGTAGCAGATACCTATTTTTTATTTTTAATGTTTTTAAAGTAAAACAATTCCTTTTTAATTAATTATGAAATTCTATTTTCATATTTAGCCATTTAAAATCATTTTTTGGAAATTTAAAGGGAAAATAATAAAATAATAAATAATAATATGAATTTAATTTTTATTTTAATTAATTTTTGCCTCTAGAATAATAATGACTTCTTAGTCTAACCACACAACAGACTCTTATTTCTATTGCATACATACTTAAGCAACCATAAAAAAAAGCAATTTAAACAATCATTTTAAAATGCATTCTAACATGACTAATTATCATGGTGTGTGTAGGGTTTCACTAGTGCTCTATCGACCAACGATATCTCCATCTACACCACCCTCTTCGATGAGCTCTCCCTCCGACACCTTCGAGGGAAGGATTCCCCTGCGTCCACCTCACAACACATAGGTAGTTAAGCTATATCACATGATAATCATAATCAAAAATATGTAACTATAACAAATCATTAATATGCTTAAAAATGAAAGTGCATACATTAACCAATTCATACTAAGAAATCATGATTTATCACCTAATTAAGCAACATACTAATATCTTGAAATAACATAATCTCAAGCTTAATCAAAAAATATAGTCCATATCATATGTATCTACCATAATCATCTATAAATAGTCAAATAGTTAACTTAGTGAGGAATCAGGATGTAACATCCTTCCCCCTAAAGCTATTCATCATCCCAAATGACTATCTTTCAAACATATGATCTGAAATAAAATATTATTCAACTAAAATGAAATAACATAATAGTATCTAATCAAATAAATAAATATAGAAATCTCTTGAAAAACTCATCATAATCCTCTCATGTAGTACTATCCTTAGAGTATTGGTTCCATTGAACCTTGCACTGTGATATCTCTTTGTTATGCAAATAAAGTTTGTGTGTGTCAATTATCTTGATTGGTTCTACCGTGACCACCCCAAGATCTAAAACCTGCAAAGCATTTCAATCCAACACATGTATAGGATCAACGATATATTCTTAAGCTATGATAAATGAAAGACATTATATGAAAGAGCTAAGGCTAGTATCAATGCAAGCCTATACGCAATAGGATTGACCACTTCTAACACCTCGAAGGGTCCCACATATGTTGGAGACAATTTTGCAGACTTCCCAAATTTAATTGAGCTCTTTTGTGGTTTTACCTGCAAAAACACTTAATTGCTAACAATAAAGTGTCTCTCTATTCTCTTCAGATCTACATAACTCTTTTGTCTATCATTGACCTCAACAAATCTTTTCCTAACCTGACTAACTTGTTCTTCTATTTCTAAGAGCATTTTGGGTCCAAAAACTACCCTATCCTCTAACTTGTCCCAACTAATGGATGTCCTGCACTTTCTATCGTAAAGTGCCTCAAATGGTGCCATCTTCAATGTTGACTGATATGAATTATTATATTCAAACTCAACCAATGGAAGATAATCTTCCCACTTATATTGTTGATCCATACAATACATTCGTAGAAGATCCTCAAGCACCTGATTGAATCTCTCAGTCTGATCATCAATTTCTAGGTGATAGGCTGTACTGAAGTTAAGTTACATACCCAAAGCTGAATTTAGAGTCATCCAAAACCTTGAATTCATCTTCAGATCTTGATCTAAAATGATCTTCTCTGGAAAACCATGCAACCTATACACTTCATGAATCTCTTCGCAAGGGTAAGTGTAACATCTGTCAAATTACCTGGTATGAAGTGAGCTACCTTGGTTAGTTTATCAACAAGTACCAAGATCATATCATGCCTATTCCATGACATCAATAATCTTTAGACAAAGGTCATACTAATCACCTACCATTTCTATTCCAGAATATCATGTGGATATAACAATCCAACAAGATGCACATGCTCAACTTTCACTCGTTGGCACTCCAAACAACATGACACATAATTTGCTACATCCTTCTTGATTCCTTTCCAGAAATACAATGGTCTGAGCTCTACCATGAGCTTGGTTACACCTAGATGTCCTAAATAAGGTGCATCATGCAACTCCTTAAGTACTATGACACTAATTCTCTCAATCTGGCACATACATTCATCCATTATAATGCAAACAACCATCACTATCCAAACTGAATCCTTTGTACCAAGGATTATGAGCATTTTCTAACAATGTTTTCTTGACTTAATTATAAAATTCATCTCTTGGAGAGAAATCAATCATCTGATCCCTGAAGGTACTCTTGATAGTAGATAAAGCTGCAATATACCTTCTGCAATTAAGAGCATCAGCTACTCTATTCTCTTTACCTTTGATGTAACTGATATCAAAGTCATAATCAGACAAAAACTCAAACCAACGTCTCTAACATGCATTCAAATTAGGTTGGGTGAAAATATACTTGAGTCCCAAATTATTTGTTTGGAGCTCAAAAGGTTTTCCCAACAAATAATGCCACCACATTTGCAAAGCGTGAACAATCATTGTAAGCTCTAAATCATGAGGGGCATAATTCACCTCATATGGCATAAGATTTCATGACTCATAAGCCACTACCACTCCATTCTTCATAACGACTCCACCTAGGCCATCTCTTGATGCATATATGACTACAAAAAAATAGCCATTGGGGTCAAGAAATCTCAAAATTGGTGTAGACATAAGCCTTCTTTTCAACTCTTGGAAAACCAACTCACACTTTTTTGACCAAACAAACTTGTTATTCTTCCATTTCAAGGAAGTAATTGGGTTAGCTATTTTTGAATAGTTTGGTACAAACTTCCTGTAATACCTTGCCAACCCCATGAAGCTTTAAACTTTATGCACATTCTTCGATGCTGACCATTCCATAATGGCTCTAATCTTCCCTGGATCTACAAAAATCTTATCTATGAAGATGATGTGTCCTAAATACTGCACCCATTTTTGGAAAAATGCACACTTATATAGCTTTCCATAAAGTTTATGCTTTTTCGACTGTTGTAAAACTAACTCTAAATGCTGAAGGTCCTCTTATTCATTCTTTGAGTAGATAATAATGTCATCTAGGAAAACTAACACAAAGTGGTCAAGAAAATCTTTGAATACACTGTTCATGAGATTCATATATGTTGTAGGAGCATTAGTTAGACCAAACGATAACACTGTAAACTCAGAGTGCCTGTATCACATTCTGAACATTATTTTCAGAAAGTCTTCATCTCAAATCCTCAACTAATGGTATCCTGCTCAAAGATAAATCTTGGAAAATACTATTGCTCCTCGTATTTGATCGAAAAGGTCATCTATACGAGGTAGCAGATACCTATTTTTTAATTTTTAATGTTTTTAAAGTAAAATAATTCCTTTTTAATTAATTATGAAATTCTATTTTCATATTTAGCTATTTAAAATCATATTTTGGCAATTTAAAGGGAAAATAATAAAATAATAAATAATAATCTGAATTTAATTTTTACTTTAATTAATTTTTCCCTTTAGAATAATAATGACTCATTAGGCTAACCACACAAGGGACTCTTATTCCTATTGCATACATACATAAGCAACCATAAAAATAAGCAATTTAAACAATCATTTTTAAATGCATTCTAACATGACTAATTATGATGGTGTGTGCAGGGTTTTGTTGGCACTCTATCGACCAACAATGTCTCCATCTACACCACCCTCTCCGATGATGCTCTCCCTTTGGCACATTTGAGGGAAGGATTCTCCTATGTCCACCTCACAACACACAGGTGGTTACGCTATATCACATGATAATCATAATCAACAATATGTAACTATAACAATTCATTAATATGCTTTAAAATGAAAGTGCATACATTAACCAATTCATACTAAGAAATCATGATTTATTACCTAATTAAGCAACATATTAATATATTGATATAACATAATCTCAAGCTTAATAAAAAAATATAGTCAATATCAGGTGTATCTACCATAATCATCTATAAATAGTCAAATAGTTAGCTTAGCGAGGAATCAGGATGTAACATCCTTCCCCCCTAAAGCTAGTCATCATCTCGGATGACTATTATTCAAACATATGATCTGAAATAAAATATTATTCAAATGAAATGAAATAACATAATAGTATCTAATCAAACAAATAAATATGGAAATCTCCTAAAAACTCATCATAATCCTCCCATGTAGCACTATCCTTAGAGTATTGGTCCCATTAAACCTTGTACTGTGACATCTCTCTATTATGTAAAAAAAATTTACGTGTGTCAATTACCCTGATTGGTTCTACCATGACCACCCCAAAATCTAAAACTGGCAAAGCATTCCAATCCAACACATGTGTAAGATCAATTATATATTTCTTAAGTTATGATACATGGAAGACATTATGTAAAAGAGTTAAGGCTAGTATCAATGCAAGCCTATACACAATAGGATTGACCACTTCTAACATCTCGAAGGGTCCTACATATCTTGGAGACAATTTTACAAACTTCCCAAATTTAATTGAGCTCTTTTGTGGTTTTACCTACAAAAACACTTTATTGCCAATAGCAAAGTGTCTTTCTATTCTTTTCAAATCTGCATACCTCTTTTGTCTATCATTGGCCTTGGCCAATCTCTACCTGATGTAACTAACTTGCTCTTCTATCTCTAAGAGCATCTTGGGTCTTTAAACTACCCTATCCTCTAACTTGTCCTAACTAATGGGTGTCTTGCACTTTCTCTTGTAAAGTGCCTCAAATGATGTCATCTTCAATGCTGACTGATATGAATTGTTATAAGTAAACTCAGCCAATGGAAGATAATCTTCCCACTTATATTGTTGATCCATACAATACATTCGTAGAAGATCTTCAAGCACTTGATTGACTCTCTCAATCTGATCATCAATTTCTAGGTGATAGCTATACTGAAGATAAGTTACATACCCAAAGCTGAATTCAGAGTCATCCAAAACCTTGAAGTCATATTCAGATCTTGATCTAAAATGATCTTTTCTGAAAAACCATGCAACCTATACACTTTTTAAATCTCTTTGCAAGGGTAGGTGCAACATTTATCAAATTACTTGGTATGAAGTGAGCTACCTTGGTTAATTTGTCAACAACTACCAAGATCATATCATTCTTATTCCATGACATTGACAATCCTTGGACAAAGGCCATACTAATCACCTGCCATTTTTATTCTAGAATATCATATGGATATAACAATCCAACATGATGCACATGCTCAACTTTCACTCGTTGGCACTCTAGACAACATGACACATAATTTGCTACATATCTCTTGATTCCTTTCCAAAAATACAATGGTATAAGCTCTACCATGAGCTTGGTTACACTTGGATGCCTTGATAAGGTGTATCATGCAATTCTTTAAGTACCATGACCCATAGATTCTCTCAATCTGGCACATACATTCATCTATTGTAACACAAAATACCATCAATCTCCAAACTAAATCCTTTGTACTGAGGATTCTAAGCATTTTCTAATAATGTTTTCCTAACTTGATCATAAAATTCATCTCTTGGAGAGAACTCAATCACCCGATCCCTGAAGGTACTCTTGATAATAGCTATAGTTTCAATATACCTTCTGCAACTAAGAGCATCATCTACTCTATTCTCTTTACCTTTGATGTAACTAATATCAAAGTCATAATCAAATAAAAACTCAAGCCAATGTCTCTAACGTGCATTCAAATTAGGTTGGGTGAAAATATACTTGAGTCCCAAATTATTTGTCTTAAGCTCAAAAGGTTTTCCCAACAAATAATGCCACCATATTTGCAAAGCATGAACAATCGATGTAAGCTCTAAATCATGAGGGGCATAATTCACCTCATATGGCATAAGATTTCATGACTCATAAGTCACTACCGCTCCATCCTGCATAAGGACTCCACCTAGGCCATCTCTTGATGCATCTATGACTACTAAAAAATAACCATTGGGGTTAGGGACTCAAAATTGGTGCAAATGTAAGCCTTCTTTTCAACTCTTGGAAAACGAACTCACACTTTTTTGACCAAACAAACTTGTTATTCTTTCATTTTAAGGAAGTAATTGGGTTAGCTATTTTCGAAAAGTTTGGTACAAACTTCCTGTAATAGCTTACCAACCCCATGAAGCTTCAAACTTCATGTATATTCGTCGGTTCTGACCATTCCATAATGGCTCTAATCTTCCCTAGATTTACAAAAATCCTATCTACAGAGATGATGTGTCCTAAATACTACACCCATTTTAAGAAAAATGCACACTTATATAGCTTTCCATAAATTTTATGCTTTTGCAACTATTGTAAAACTAAATCTAAATGCTGAAGGTGCTCTTATTCATTCTTTTACTAGATAAAAATGTCATCGAGGAAAACTAACACAAAATGGTCAAGAAAATATTTGAATACACTATTCATGAGATTCATAAATGCTACAGGAGCATTAGTTAGACCAAATGATAACATTGTAAACTCATAGTGCCTGTATCATGTTTTGAACATTGTTTTCAAAAAGTCCTCATCCCGAATCCTCAACTGATGGTATCCTACTTGAATATAAATCTTGGAAAATACTGTTGCTCCTCACATTTGATAAAAAAAGTCATCTATACGAGGTAGTAGATACCTATTTTTGATGGTTGACTTATTTAACATTATATAGTCGATGTAAAGTTGAAGGGTACCATCCTTCTTCTTGACAAAGACAATTGGTGCACCCCATGGTGACACACTTGGCCTAATCAACCCTTTAGCCAAAAATTCCTAAAGTTGAGCCTTTGGTTCTACCAATTTTGTGGTTATCATCCTATAAGGTGCCTTAGACTAAGGTTTTGATACAAGTATGATATCGATAAAAAAATTGAACTCATGTCTAGTAGGCAAACCTGGGAACTCTTCTAAAAACACATCATGATAATTTCTAATAAATGGGTAATCTTTAAGAGATGGTTGCCTAGATTCCTTTATTTCATTTATATTTATGATAAATGCCTGACACCCTTTTCCTTGACCTTTCTTAAGTTGCATAGTTGAAATCTACCGAAGCTTTAACTCTCTTTTCTCACCTTGGATTTGTGTTTGATTCATGAAATCATCAAGACACTCCACCTTCTTCAAGTAATAATCAACTCTGGCTTTATGCTTTGTGAGCCAGTCGACTCCCAAGATCACATCTTATGATCCTAAATGTGCTATATATAAATCCACAACTATTGTGAATTCAGGCAAATTAATTTTTGCTTCTACTAAACACCTATCTACCATGACCTTTACGTCATTCTTGTATTGAACTGACCATACATTTTCCTTTACACCATCTCTTCTAGAAACTTTCTAAGCATCTTAGGAGCTATAAAACATTTAGTGGCTCTTGTATCTATCAAAATAGAGATTGGATGGTCATACAAAGTACCTGATAACTCAATAGGTAATTCTTGATATTTGGCCTATCGATTGTCGATCATTACATGAATTTGCTACTAAAACCCAACCTGATAATTATTAGGTCCTTTGCCCTTTAACTTATCCTAAGGATAATCATGAGCATAATGATACTCTCTGAAAATGAAGCACCCTCCTGGTGGTCTTTTTCTAAAATTCTATTGGTTTCCCTTGAAATCAATTTTAGATTCATTGTCCTAATTCTTGTTTGCATTCTAATTCTTGAACTATTTCTTAGAGTCTCCACTCCTCTATTTCCAATTCTTGTTCTTGAAGTTGGACTTAGGATTACCAAACCTCTTTTTGAGTCTATTTTTAGCTTGTAAAAGAGACTTCACCTTCTATTCTTGCTTGACCACCTTCTCAAAGACCTAATCCATGGTGGATGGTCCATGAACATCTACTTCTCCACCAATTTAGGGCCTCAAACCCATGATAAATTTTTTGATTCGAAATTGCTCATCTCCCTAATACCGAGGAACATACTTCAATACTTTGGTGAGCTGCTCCTAGTAGTCATTCACCAACATATCTCCTTGCCTCAGATTCTAAAAATATGTAAGCTTCTAATCAAAATATAACTATGGAAGCCATTGTGATCTAAATAGAGCCACAAATTGATCCCAAGTAGTGGTGGTCAAATTTAGATTCATTTTTAACCTTTTGTTGGCCCACCATATAATTGCCTCACCATCCAACTGGTATGCTCCCCATACCGCTTTGGTGACTTTAAAGTAGTTTCAAATTTCAAAATAATTTTTCATTTCTATTAACCATGCCTCCACTTTGTCACATAGAATAGTTCCGTCAAACTTAGATGAGTTCACCTTCTTCATATCTTGAGATAACTCTACAACAACTTGAGCTCTAACATCCTACTGATTTTCCTACTCAACTGGTTGCTCTTCAAATTCATCCTACTATTCTTCACCTACGTATCCATGAACCTCTTATTTAAGAGCCAAAATCCTATCTCTAGTCTCATTCATGACCATGAAAAGTTGATCCATCTTTATTGATTGTTTAGCAGTGAATCAACTAGAATCAAAGGGAGGGTTATTTCCATCAATATTCAAAGGACCTTCTCCTAAACTCTTGATTTCACCATCCTTCTTTATATCAAAAGAAGGTTATGAAAATGTCAGTGGGCTCATTAGGTCATAGAGTTCAAATCGTAGCTCTGATACCACATGTAACATTCCCACTAGGATCTACTAGAGAAATGTAAATTTTTTTAACAGAAAACATATATACAAAATTAGACTACAACCTGAGAGTCTATCAAGATAAATAAAGTAAACATGTACAATTATGATAATAATTCATAATATAATAAAGGTACATGTGTCTAAATACATGAGTGTATAATATTTTAGGAAAAAAAGTAATAATTGCATTTTAATCTTACACAACCTATGTAAATGTGCTTCTATGTAAATTATAATTCTTCAATTTAAAATATAATATTTTGAAATGTACAAATAAGATACTTGGCTATTTTAGAGCTTATTTCCTGAACTTTAAGTATCTATGGCAATCTCAAGTGTCGTCTCGATAAGTAGTATTGATGTGGGGAGGGAGGGCATCATACAAGCACCTTTCCACATCAACCACAAACCAATGATCCCCTACACTAATCCCATTAAGATATGGCCCTCCCTTCACAGATGGGTAGATAGTGATGGCACAAGAATATAGAGAGACTAGCTAGTACCCGTGTGTTTTATGATTTATAACTAAACATGCAGTGTATCATAGAAAACTCGATCTATTATAAGATATCACACATACATGTAAATCATACCTATGAATTATAATGTCTCACTAAACATACTTTGGCCAAAGATTTACGAAAGTAATATAAAATGATCTATAGATCTATCAATTTCATGCACACCACTTGATCATATTGCCTTCATCTAACATTGTAATGCCAGTATGCCAGTGAAGTCTATCTCACTCCTTACTCCACATTAACAATGCAGATTGGTCAAACACAAATTCAACCATAAGATTTAATAACTTACATTCCACTTAGCAAATGCAACACATGACATGCTATAAATAGGAATGATAACAATGTATACTAATTTTTTCTAACATATGCTTGAATCTTTCATTATGTTCTATCCCATACTAGTAATAATGTTCATCAACATACCACCCGGGTAAACATGCAAATCTACTATACATTTTAAGCAACAAAATGGTTTCCAGTTCTCTACACTCTAAAGCAACCCATATTACCACAGATTAGTGTAACTAATAAATTTAACTCAAAATAATTAAGAATACATGGAAACATTCATTTCAACCAATATACTAGTAAATCATAAACCTTTGTTTTATCTCAAAAACATAAAAAAGGTCTAGTTTATTTATTTGGTTTAATTGGGGTTAAATGAGCAAAACTTTGCTAAGTTACTCTTCAAATTCCCTCATTTTCCAATTAATATGACCTTCATAAACATTAATTTAAATACTTTCAACCCCATGTAAACTAACTTTTTTTAACAATCTACTTGACATGTTCCATATTTTAATAGTTTAATAATCCTTCTAAGTATATTCCACGAGACAAAGAAACAAATCTGTTTTACTTCAATATACCTCTAAATATGGATGCCTTATAATTATTACTAAGAATCTAGTTCTTTAGTATTTTCCTCACACAAATTTTGAATCTATCGACCATCTACATAAAAGTATTTTGAGATAAAAGATAATTTATTTCGTTATGCAAAACCAGTTTATGAAATCATCCAAATTCCTATATGGAGTAACTGACTAAAAAATCTTCTCTAAATATTTTTTCGATCTCTAACGAGGAGACATTTCATCTTCTTATTAGTTATTTATTTATTTTTATATTTTTCATTTTAAAAACTTTATAGTTAAATAATTTTAAAACCGTTTAAAATTATTACAATATTATAATCTACTTATAATCATTTTTTCCAAATTAAGGCTGGTTGTAATAACTTTTCAAAAGATACCTAAGGGGAAACATTATAAAACTTTTTAAACTTATTCCATTTAGCTTTTCATTAAAGAGTGAGTATAAAAGAAGGTTTATATATATATATATATATATATACCAATACTCATGGCTGGAAAAAAACTAAACTTATAAAGATCTAACACCATTCTTTATTGCTAGTAGAACTAATATATGGATATTCTAAGACAATAATATTATATAGTATTGAGTTTTACACCTATGACATTCTAGAATATTAAAGAATATTAATAAGATTTGTTATATAGACGCTTAGCTTTCCTTAATCACCGTATCACTTTTAAACACAAACATAAGTCAATTTTATAGTGCCTAGTAAAGAAAAATTAGTTCAAATTGAGTTAGATGTGATACACATATTTTCAAGGAATTAATGAGTTTATAGATATTAACAGGTTTGACACCTTTGAAATTTAATCGAGAAATTATATAATAAGTTCAATGCCTAAATCAAAATGTATAGATTTCGCTGAATTCAACACCTCATTTTGATAATACACTGGTTATTTGGAGTCCCCCTTTTTATTAAATCTTATTTTTTGGATTCTACTACGCATACCATGTCTCATTAACTATGTTGGTTTGACTTAACTACCAAAATTAAGACACTAAGTACCCTTTCTATTGAGTTTTTAAAATAAATTTGATGCCAGAAAAGAACATAAATAGATTTCAATTAAGATCGACTCATCTATAATTGTATGTAGGTTTTTAATTGTTTAAGCCATTAATAAGGAAAATATAGGTTGATGCCTGGTGTCTATGACGGATTTTAAAATTTTAAAAGGTTCAAGCTCATTAAAAGGATACTTCACTGGATGTAGATCGACACTTAAATGCTAAAACTCTCGATTGGTTTTAAACAAATATGATAGTTTCAATTATATAATTTGTAACCTGATCTAAGGTGTTTAAAGAAAGATCTTGAACATATCGCTCAAAAATAGATTTGGTTGAGTTCAAAGTTTTTTGATGCTATGGGTAAAACAATTTTACAATTTTCATACAGGTTTGAAAACTCAATGCTTTATAACAGTTCTAAATAAAATCAGTGCTTAAAACATGTTCTAAAATAGCTAGTCTAAGTTTGACACATGTTTTACAATTTATTCTTATGTTATGAATAAAACAATGCATCTGCTATTATATCTATGACACCTTTCCTCCATATTTCTCATAGATACTCTACTTCATAATAAACCCATGTTAATTGTTAGGCTAGTCAGTTTATGTTATATGGTTTAGCATCCCAAGCTCAAACCAAATTATGGAAATCCAAGGCACCAAAAATCAATCTAGCATTAATTAGTTTCTATCATAGATTTATTACTTCATTCCCAATCTGAGGTTTACTACTATTTTTCAAACTAAAAATATTAAACTCCAGATATACCCATCAAATACTTGTATAGAGTGTTCTAAAAAGATTGGGCATTGCTAATTTAGAGGGTATTACCTATAATTGTTTGACCAAACCCATTTTAAAATAATTTCTATGTTAATATTCATTTTCTAGTAACGTGATTTCATTAATATTAACAAACAATGAATTTTAAGTACATCTCTTACCATTGAATTCGCTAGTTGAACCTCTATACTTTTTCCACACTTCGCTCCTCCTTCACTCTTCTCCAATACCCAAGCTATGTCAAACTTCTTTCATGACATTTCTTAAATATAACAAAAGATACCAATTTTCTCTTCCATCCTTTTGTTTTTGTTTTATTGTTTTTTGTTAATTTTAGGCTATTTTAATTCTTTTTTCTATTTTTCTTTGATTTTAATTTATTTTTATATTTTTAATGTTTTTGATTAAGTAGGAGAAGAGGGTCCTGGGCCCTGTACACAGCCACCCCGTGGGTAAATTTTTTCAAACAAGATAGAAACAACACATTAACAATAGACACACAACACTAAAATAGTAGACAAATATAAAGTATCAAAACATAAAAAAGACTAGGGACTATCAATCATCCCATACTTAGATATCAATTAAATAATTTCTTTGTAATCACCAAGACAATCCACTCTTATGTTTTTAATCTTGTTATGAAATTCTTTAACCATAGTGAAAATTGACGCTAGATGACTAAGGGTCTTGGCAACATATTCAACCATAATCTTCCATTTTTTGTGCATCTTGTCCATCTTGGTCTTGATATCCTCGAGCTCTTCAACTGTCTTGGTGCATAGTGAATAGTTACTTTCCTTCTTTTGGCTTTGGAGTTCCATAACATCATCATCCATCTCTTCTGAGTATGGTTCATTCATCTCAGGGAAGTAACTCATTCCTTCTATCTCGTGCTTTGACTCAGAGGGGATTTCATCACCATCGTTTGCTGAGGAATCTTCAAAAAAATCAAAATCATAAGATAAAACAATACCTTGGGGGTTAATGGAAGGGATCCCAATAATTTGACTGGATCTGCGAATACTTGAACTACCCCCCTTACCATCCTCCACTAGTTTAGGGTCCCAGGTCAAAGTCTTTTCAAAATCCACTACCCCACCACCTCTATTATCTTCAATCCTAGTCTGAACCTTCTTAGGCCAAATATCAACCTTTTCTATTTTTAATGTTTTTAAAGCAAAATAATTCCCTTTTATTTAATTATATAATTTTATTTTCATATTCAGCCATTTAAAATCATATTTTAGTAATTTAAAGGAAAAATAATAAAAAAATAAATAATAATCTAGATTTAATTTTTATTTTAATTAATTTTTGACTTTAGAATAATAATGGCTTATTAGGTTAACCACACAAGGGACTCTTATTCCTATTGCATACATAAGCAACCATAGAAATAAGTAATTTAAACAATCATTTTTAAATGCATTCTAACATGACTAATTATTGTGGTGTGTGCAGGGTTTTACTAGTGCTTTGTCGACCAATGATGTCTCCATCTACACCACCCTCTCCAATGATGCTCTCCCTCTAGCATGTTCGAGGGAAGGATTCTCCTGCATCCACCTCACAACACACATGTAGTTAGTCTATATCACATGATAATCATAATGAACAATATGTAACTATAATAATTCATTAATATGCTTTAAAATGAAAGTGCATATATTAACTAATTCATACAAAGCAATCAAGATTTATCACCTAATTAAGCAACATACCAATATCATGAAATAACATAATCTCAAGCTTAATTAGAAAATATAGTTAATATCATGTGTATCTACTATAATCATCTAACTATGGGGTTTCGTGATTATTTTTCCTCGCCAAGCTAACTATATAAAAGCAATATCAACATTAAAATTAATTTTATATAAAATCAATATAATGTTGATAAATCTCAATCAAAAATCAATTTGATCAAAAAGTCAAAAATCCTCCCAACACTTGCTGACATTATCCATCCTTTCGTTCTCACACTGATCAATCGCTGCATTAGTCAAAAAGTCAGCCACTTTATTACTTTCTCTGAAATAGTGGTTACATTTCTAGCCTTCAATTTCTTCCAATTTAGACCAGAGAACATCCAAAATGTTAGCAATCTTTTAAGACTTTGCTTTCATACTAGACAAAGCTAGGAGAATCACCTATGAATCTCCTTTGATTTCCAAAAGGGAAATACCACAATTTACTACTAAATTTACACCTACAACTAGTGCTTGTGCTTCGGTTTCATTATTAGTTCCATCTGGTAGCTTAAGTGAAAGAACTCTTATTAAGGATCCACTACAGTCTTTGATAACACAACCTACTCCTGAAGCTCCAGGATTGCCTCTACAGGCCCCATCATAATTTAATTTAAACCATCCTACTTTTGGAGGAATCTATCAAGCTTCCTTTCTATCCTTGCTATTTTTCTTATCTACTAAAGACCCCTAAAGGGGAACATTAAAATCATACTTATTGCAAAAACAAACTGCATAAAAAAAGCTTAGGAATAATTATCCTTTCCCTGAGCAACCTCCATTGGATGGTTATAAATTATTTACATCAAGTGGTGAGGCCAATGTTTCTCGTGATATCATTCTTCACAATCCTCCACCTAGTGCTACGACACCCCCTCAAGTTCATGGTTTTATTCCTACATAACTTGAGGCTTATAAGGTTCTTCTTACTAATCCAAAGACTAATGTACCTCCAATGAATTCATGTATCAACTCTCTTGGTCTTGGACATAATCACAACACCAATCATGCCTTGCATCTTAATGTTAATCATTCAAAGGCACATGTGCATACACATGCCAATGTTAATTATACATCTAGTGGTGTATTTACTGACACAACAATGCACCAATAAATTAATGACATGAGGATACAAATTTCACAATTATCTCAAACATATAGAAAACTTGGTCATTTGGTTTCATCTTATGACATATTACACAACCCTTTGCCCTCAGGAAGTGATTGTTCAATCCCTATCTTGATTATTCTAAGTGCCTAAGTTTAAAACATTTAGTGGCAATGGGGATCCATTTTAGCATATCAAAGCTTTATTTTCATCTTGTACTGGTTCCCATCATGATCAATTTATTATGACCAAATTATTTCCTAGTAGTCTTATAGGATATGACCTAGATTGGTTATATTCCTTTCATATGGGATTTGTGCATAAATGATATGATTAATTTGACCTCTTATTAATGCATTTTTTGATAAACAATAGTCAAAATGTCACTTTCTCTTAAATTTCTCAAATTAGACAAGGACCTAAAGCATGGATTATTGATTGTGTGCTTACATTCAAGGCCATGCTTACCAAAATGTCATATCAATTCCCTGAAAGTGAGCTTCAAATTATATTCTAAAATAGTTTTCTCCACCCGCTCAAAGACAAATTCATGTTTAACATGTACAATTTATTTGATGAGCTTTGTCATGCACTATGCAAATTGAGGTTACATTTATGGATGCTAATATGTTAAAGTATGAATTTATTGCTCATACATCCACTACATCCAAATATCAAGGAAAAAAATTCAAACCTAAGACTAATGATACACCTAACTCTAAGCTGAGAATGAGGCCAAGAAATTTACTATGGTTTCACAACCAAATGATAATCTTACCTTTCCTACTCCTAGGCAAAGGTGAAATTTTAAAACACTACCAAACCCTCCTCACTAGATACTAAAGTAATTATTTGACTATAATGTAATTTTTTTAGAACCATTTAAATTAAATACAACTCGAACATTGCCTAGAGGGTATGATCTACGTCAATTTTGTCACTATCATCGAGCTTCATAACACATAACTAATTGACATTTCAAATTTCAGCATAAGATCCAAGATTTAATTGATAACAACACCATTGTAATTGATGGAAATAATTATGCATTTAATCAGTTTCAATGCCCAATCAATGCTTGAAAATATTTAGTAATCCATTTCCAAATAAAAATGCTCCAAAGCATAACAAGTGCATATGATGACATCTATACATCATTCTACTATTCTACCTATATAAGAGATTGATAAAATTATTATCTTAGTCTTGAGTTCTCAAATGCAAACCTTCTATTACATTTCATGACTGTGATATACTTAATAATGCATCAAATAATGGTCCTATATACACACCTCGTTTTGTCGACTATAATTATTATATCATATATGGCATTATGATTAGCAATGGTTATAACAAAAAAAAAATTGATGTCATTCTTATCTAGTTGAGGTTATACTAAGAGAGATTTACTCGGTATGACTATAATATTGCATAGTTATGGTGGTCATGCACACACAACCTTAGGTGGTATTACTCTTCTAATTGTAATTGGTCCTTGGACCCATTTAATCTTCATACATTCTACTACTTGGACACCCTTGGCTTAATCAAATCAGATGGGTACCTTCCAAACTACACATATGTCTTAATTTTGTGAATACTAACAAAGAAATACCATTCATGATGTAGATACTAAAATTTGGTATCATGTACTTGATAATGACAAGCTTGATACACATTTACCGTGCATGACTTGAATGCATAAATAAGGTCATAATCCATAAGTATCTCACACTTACATGCTATATTATGATTTTTACCTCCATTTTTTGTTACACACCTACAAGAACCTCATTGTCTATTTTAAATTTGCCAAATATCTTGCATAGACATCTCCAGACTTTTAGTATAGTCTGCTTGTATACAGGTCGATTCCACCAAATGCAGTCAATATTGCTAGTTGATTTTGACTTGATTTGGTTAGTATTGAACTTCTCCTAGCAATGTTTACCTTTTAAAATCAAACATCTTCTTAGGGTTGGCCTATTTTCCTTGCATGTCATTGGCATAAGAAATTTTCTAGCTGGACTCATATATAAACAAATCAATGTCTCATTCAAAAGGGACTTGGGACTTATTTGAAACACATCTATACATTATTTCACAATGAGAAAATTTGCCTATTCTTTCCAAATTGTAAACGTATCACTAAGAATAGTCACAAGCCAAGTCAAAGAAAGAATTATCAAGTATCAAAGCTAAATCATTAGCTACATACATATAACAAAGGAGCACAATTCACAATCACACCAGGTGGGAGAATTGTGTGTGTCTTGACTTCCCTCCTCTAAGTATCAAATATATAGGTAGTGTTCAATCATCAAATGAGGGTGATTAGGGGTAGCTACACCCATTACACTTTATTGGTTTTAATATGTTTCTAGCACTCATAAGCACACTCATGGTTTCAAGGCAAAAAAAATTGATTTCTAGAGTTGATCCGAGTTTAGGATCACAAATACAAAACATATAGAGATAGGTACAGGTGACCATATGGTCATAGTTCCTCATTTACACATAGTTTATTACCAACCAACAAATGTCAATATTTACCAACAAAACTAACTTAGATCGATGAAACCAACCCTACACAGATAGAGAATCAGTTGTAGAACTAAATGAACCATTAGCCTATTTTATCTTGATTTCAACTTCTATAATATAGTCATAGTTAGATACTCACATATAAAATATAAGTACTCATCCCTTTGTTGTATTTATTATATTTAGCTTATGCCATTTGTCAAATCATTGCAATTAATTCCAAGACTTTACATTTAGATTCATGCTTAAATGTCAAATCTTAATATCTAAATTAATTTACATTATTCTATCCTATTAGGGTCTGTCTTGATTAAAATAATCCAAATTAGGGTAAAACACATTGGTGAATTGGTACACATTGGTGAACTATCCTTACAAGGTTTTTTAATTTTTTGTCCTAAGGTTTCTAATTTCTATTAATAAAACATCTTTTCAATTTTTTTGTCTTAGGGTTTTATATCTAATTTTTAATTTCTATGCACAAAACTATCATTTCACCTTTGGCCCTAGCCTTCTGCACACTTGCATGATCCCATCCTATGCCATCCAAGAAGGCTAGTTTCATTATCCCTCTAATACATAGTGTTGCATTAAGTGGAACCCATATATAGCATAATCATATTCCTTCTATTTCAAATAAAATAGATATAATGAATGTTTATTCTTCTTTTGATGATGCAATCTTTCATGAATATGTGCAAATAGATGATTATGGTGATATGCCTCCATTAAAACATGATAATCAAGATAATAAAAATGAACATTATAATAAAGATAATTATGAGGGTCTAGATAAATTGATCCCAATGAACTTGATGGGGTAGATCCTAACCAAGTTAAGCCTTATCCAATTTTCATCAAGAACTTTGTCATTATCCTAAAGATGTGGGTAGAATTGTTTAATTGATCCTAGCATCTAAGGATGCACACAAGTTAATCTTTTTACATCTCAAACATAACAAAAAGATCACTTTAACATTATCAACCAATCCTTTCGAGATAATACTTCTACATCAAGTATTCAAAAAACTACTATTGGTGTTATCTCTATGCCTACACCTCCAATGATCTATGCCACATCCACCCAAATTTTGGGGGCAACCTGAGGATTCCAACATATATCCATACATATTCCTATACCAAAAACCTTTATCCATTCCATGATGACTATGCATGTTCTATTACCAACCTTGCCCCCTGCTCATTCCCTTGAGTAAATTGTTACAAATTTGCACACCAAGGTGTTACAGCTAAAGCAAAGTGCATCGAGAGATAATCATTCCATGGAATTTCAAGCCTTGTTACATACCCATTATCCCCTAAAATAGTATCCAATAATTTACCTACTAGATTTATAGCTCTTAATATTTCATTATACGAAGGTAATGGTGAACCCAAGCAACACCTTAAATCATTCCATACAACATGTTTGGACTATGCATATAATGACAAACTATTGACCAAAATATTTCCAAGAAGTCTCAAGGACTATGGACTATGATGATTCTATGATCTCCTCCTCTAATCCATAAGATCATTCAACCCTTTGACAAACCAGTTCCTAACACATTTTTGCATCAACATCAATAAGATTCTTTCCTAAACTAAAATTTCTAAGCTCAAGAAAGGATCCAATGAAAAAATTAAGGATTATGTACTTTGTTACAAGTATACGCTAGACAAAATGATCAATGTTATGATTGATAATGAATTATAAGATATATTCAAGCATAGATTGCTTGCACCACTCTATGAGTCAAGTATATTTAAGATATTTAAATCATTTAACAAACTAGGCCATACAATGAGGAACAAAGAAGTTAAGATCATAGTTTTAAACAACCTTAAGTATACATCCACTCCTACAAATACTTCAACAAGGAAGTTTCAAAGAAAACCAAGTTATAAGGTCAAACCAAATGATAACAAGAATGAGGCAAGGATAATAATCAATGCAGTGTCACAACCTACAAACCAACTATAATTGATAGCTCCACTAAAGTAGAAATTTTCAAGATTACCATCACCTCTTCATGTACTACTAAATAATTTACTCGAGTAAAAATTTATCACACTCTTTCCTCCATAAGAGCTCAATCCAAACAGGCCTACACTAATGTATTATAATGGAAATGCATATTGTGATTATCATCATATCATGGGACTTTTGATGAATAAATCCTTCAAATTGAGACATAAGATACAAGAAATTATAGGTGACAACATTATCAACTTGGGTCACCCCTACAAAGGAATCTAAATCACAACATAATGGAAATCAAAAGTTGAATATATTTAATGATCTTCCTAAATATGAAGACATAAAAACTAAGAACAATTCATATGTACATTATGCATCCTTTACCCATGACATATGTATTATTGGTACACTTATTAATAATTCACGTCAATGACCTACAATGACAACAAAATTATAGACAATAATTTAAATTTTCATGCACTCTTTATACAAGCTTATATCGTTGAACACTTCATACACATTATCATAATTAATAATTGATTGAGTGAGAAAATTTGCATGATGAAACTTCTCAACTCCCTTGAGTACACATGAAAATATCTATAAGATACATTAAAAATAGTTAATGGATTCTATGGATATAAATAAAATACCTTGGGAGATATAATATTACCTCTTTACGTAGGCTCTACCATATTGGCCACACCATTCCTAGTTTTAGAAAGCAATGGGGTATTCTACATGTTGTTAGGATTCCCTTGGATGAAAAAAAAACATGCAATACCATCTAATTTGCACCGATACCTATGGTATA
Organism: Torreya grandis; assembly: GCA_037957365.1. Taxonomy (NCBI): domain Eukaryota; kingdom Viridiplantae; phylum Streptophyta; class Pinopsida; order Cupressales; family Taxaceae; genus Torreya; species Torreya grandis. The sequence goes on along the minus strand of JARHVA010003692.1, from coordinate 1,385,130 downwards.
TACACTCCAATAGGGTAGTCATAGTTATAGGTGGATGATATGAGTACCCTCTACAAATAGTGGTATCTCCTCCTCCATCACCACCACCATGCAATCAGTTATTACACCTATTCAAGATCATTATACATATATGGTTGATACACATATTGACGATCATTATACAAATATGGTTGTTGCACATATTCAAGATCATTATATAGAGTTGGTTGTTACATCAATTTAGGATCTTTCCATATACCTAGTTTATATGAACATAGTTAGGTTACTAGACAACCACCTATTCATTATTGATCACATCAAAGAGTTACTCAGGGCCCATAGAGGCCACCATATCCTATATTACATACTAAATTAGCACCATAAATATTCCAATATCTTCCACAAAAAACACAAGGAATGAGACATTACGATATTATACACCATACTCCACAATTCCTTGGCCATCTAGAGCTAGCCATCATACACCAAGGTCTATGAGTAGTGATCATGGTAGTTATGACACACCACATGAATTCTTATCAGATTTTGACACTCCCATAGTTGGTATCTCTTGTACACAATCAAGGACCCTTACACCATTCAATACAGACACTTCCCATAATCCTCCCATTGATGTGATCATTAGTTAGCTTTTCCAAATCTCATATATTCAAAAAATACAAAAATATCAAATATTCAAGAAGATACAAAAACATTCAAAAAAATCCAAAAATACAAAATTAGGACCTGAGCATGACATGATTAATATATTACACCATTTACATATATTATGTATCACATGTTTGGTAGATGGCACATTATATTCATATACATGAATTTCATGGTATATGAGTATGATGTTGGAGATACAAGTTACACATGGACATATATATGTTGGACTTTTCTCCACCAAGTGGCCATGCCAATGTTGGGGCATCATATTCCATAAGTTTCACTATTAAGGGTTATGTATTTCTATGACCTTTCTACCATGATTTATCTACCCATACTACTTACACATGCCTTGCTAGTTACTCACATGTTACCTATGCTCCTTGGATATGCTATTATACTATGATGTGGTGTTGATACATATGCACAATGTAGACTAGTTACTTGTTTCATGCTCTATTGATGTTGTTACTCTATTACATGATTAGTTACTTAGTGTTTATATATTGTGTGTGGCCTTTTGGCTTTGTTTATGTCATCTTTATGTCCATTGAGTGTTGCCCTTGGCCTTGTTTGATGTGACATACTTGATGTCCCTTGTTTGTGACATTTATGTCCCCTACATGTGGCCCTTTACCTTATTTGATGCAACATCCTTGATGTCCCTTTTTTGTAACATATTTATGTCCCACTATGTGTGGATCTTGGCCTTGTTTGTTGTGACATCTCTATGTCCATTGTATGTGGCCCTTGGATTTATGTGTGACAGTAACAGTTGACCTTGTTGTGCTTGTTGACATTGAGTGGTGCTATTATCCAAATTATGCACTTTTATTACATAGTATTCTTTCATGATCCTCCTACTATGTATTTTATTTATACATCTATTTAGACATGATACTTACATGCCTTGCATTACATATGTTACATACATGCCTTGATTGACATATACACTACTGTGATGACATACTCTCCACATATTCAAATGACATTAAATGATGTTATCTTTATACATGACATGATACAATTAACTCTTATTTTGAGATGAGTGATTCACAAGACACATCCCTCATCCCAAAATGGGGCCTTATAGTGGGCTTGTCATAAAGACATAAGCCTTCATGAGCAGAGAATTAGATCATAGTACAAATTTTAGAGATTAAGAATGGTTTAGATATCAAATGGTTCAGTTATAATATAAACATTGCCACATCAGTACAAATTACAAGGGCATATGCCAAGCATATGCACTCACTTTAAAAACTCTTGAACATAGATTCATACACACTTGGGTGCATATGTATGGGAATATACACACAATTTACATGAATAGGAATTACAAGTTTACACATAAGCATACATTTGAGATACATGTTCTCAAATTTATCATATAGATGTATAACATTCTATATCAATTGGTACAAATTTAGTGGGCATGATACTTTTTGATGCACATATATACACATTTCATATTTATGAGGCCTGATATAGGTTCGTGCATGTACACAACAACATAGTTTATAGCTACATAAAAAATGGTTTTCATTCTAATTCATACTTACTATATTTGTGGTCATGATGGGGGCATGAACATTATTCATTATCTTTTGATCATATTTTTATTTTATATTGAGAGAATTTGAGTGAAACTATACAATCAAAGTTGTGTTTATAATGGGAACGTGAACATTGTTCATTATTTTTTGATGATGTATTTTATTTACATGGAGTGAACTTGAGTGAACTCAAGAGAAACTATATAATTGATGCTATAATCCATATGTAGTGGTTGATTTAGTTTTTTTAAATGAACCTAGCTTGATGGTTCCCTTTATACCTATCTAGTTATTTAGGTTAGTATATTTCATACTTCTCCCTACATTCATAAGGGTTGGGACATGTTGTATTCTCAACCCAATATCCTACATAATTACATAAATTTGAGAAAAAATGATCCAAACTCTCCATGTGCCTCAATAAGGACACACAAGTTTTTCCAATGTTTCAACAAGGAAGCATCATCTCTAACAGTTGAAAGGGAAACACGGTTTTCACCAACACATAGGTGTATTCTTACCATTATTCTTTCAAAATTCAAAAATTCGGTTTCATATTAAAATTGTCAATCTATGGACATTGAATACACATGACTGTAGGTTTTCCTATTAAGTGACATGCATAGTTGAAGCTTCATATCAAAGACAAAGTGTGTTGTAAACAATCAGGTACATTTTATCCTTCTAATCTAGAAATTCCATTACTAAAATAAAAGGGGGAATTTGTGATTATTAAAATATGGTATCCAGTACTTGATAATTATAAGCTTGACACATTTACCACACATGAATTGAGTATATAAACAAGGTCTTAATTTGCCATTATTACACATGTTCATGCTATCATATGAGTTTGACCCTTCTATTTGTTGTTACACATATACAGGAACCTCATTATCTATTTCAAACCTGCTAAATATCTTGCATATGCATCTCTAAACTTTTAGTTCAGTCTACCTATACACAAGTCAATTCTATGAGATTCATTTAGTATTATTAGTCGATACTGACTTGATTTGGTTGGTACCAACCCTCTCCCAATAATAGTATTTTTTAAAATCAAACCTCTCCTTAGGGTCAACCCATTTTCCTAGTGTGTTGGTGCATGATAAATTACCCATTTGGACTCAAATATAAACAAATCAAGGTCTCATTCAAAAGGGACTTATGACTTATCTGGAACACATCTATATAGTATTTCACATTAATAAAATATGCCATATTCTTCCCAAATTACAAGCATATCATTAGGATAAGTTACAAGCCAATTTTGAAGGACATTAAAGCCAAGTTAAAACAAACATTTTCAAGTAATAAAACCAAATCATTAGATGCATACATATAACAAAGGAGCACAATTGCACAATCACACTAGGTGGGACAATTATGTGTGGATTAATTTCTATCCTCGACATATGAGATACATAGGCAATAATGAATCATAAAATGGGGGTGATTGGGGTCAACTCAACTCATTACACTTTCTCAGTTTTTGAGGTTTTCTAGCTCTCACAAGCATTTCTAGGGTTTTAAGATAAAGGAGACTAATTTATAGAGATGTGTCCTTCATCAAGGTTAGATATTGTAAATACAAATCATATAGAGATAGGTGTAGGTGATTTTATAGTCACATGTCCTCATTTTTTCACGGGTCAGTACTGACCAACAAAGTTCATTATCTACAAGTGATACTAACCAAGATTGGCAGAACATACCATGCATATACAAAGAATCAATTCCAAAACCAATTGAACCACATGCCTATTTTATCCTAATTTCCACTTCTATAATACAATTACAATTAGATTATCATCCATAAAAGCTAAATACTCATTCCTTTTTTCACTTTCTATATTTAGCATATGCCACTTATCAAATCAATTCCAAGTTTTTACATTCAAATCCATGCTTAAATGCCATTTATTAATATCTGAATTACTAAACATTGTTTTATCCTATTAGGGTTAGTATTATTTTCATTACTCTAAAATAGTGTAAAACAAAACTTATCATATACTTAATCTACCTTAGAGATCACACGCATGACAATCTAGTGTACATTGAGAGGAGTAAATCATTAACCCTCATGTGATCCCTACATTTATTACATCACTATTTTTATGGTACCTTCTATATTTGAGTCTATAAAAACACCATCTAGTGTGGAATCCTAAAGATATGATTCCTACATCTACACTTTTGAGACATATGGAACCTATCCATCTGCATAGTATAATTGATTTGTAACCTAAGACAATTATTTTAGCATGATATATTCCTACATAGTTTACAATAACTCCTCAAGCCCATTATACACATATTGGGGATGATGACAGTTATTTCACAGCTCATTATAATTTTTCAGATACATCGACTAACATAGTAGACTCCCATAGTCATGGACTTGATGAGATAAACTATATTATTGGTTATCACTCCTAGTTTTTATCTTGAGCTTCATTGATACATTTTTATTATACTATTGCCTTGTTACTATACATAAATCCTTTCTTCTATATGTCATGTATTAACATGATTTTTTCCCTATAGTTTGATTGCATTATTTTATCTTATATATTTTACTCTTTGGCATTTTCCTTCTTCTTTTATTTGAATTTTTCTAACCTATTGGTTTATGTTACTTAATATGTTGCATTGGCATTTTATTGATTGATTATTTTTCCCATTCTGAGCAACAACATCAGCTTCTCTATGATGATAACATATACATTGAGACCTTTTATTCTAGCATGCATTGAGTTCTAAGAGAATTATTTGGTTTTTTAGAATCCTCCTCATCTTCTTCATCTTATTTGTGCCCTTTGGATTCTATTTCAATTATTTGAGCCTTCCTTATCTCTTCTAGTGTGTGCCCATGTGCCTTCTTTTCTTCACCATCTGACTTATTCTAGAAAATTATGAAATGTCAAAAACATTATAAAATACAAAATTAAAAAATATTACTTTATCATTTGTTACATATCTACCTATGTTAGACATTTTAATATCCATGCTTTAGACACATGCTTCTCATGGTATATCTTTGAGTGGGTGATATGCAAATATACATGTTACATGATACTAAAATTTTAGGTGCTATCTAAATTTTATTTTTCTTAGACCCTATGGGTCATTCTCATTGGTGGAATGATCTATATCATACATTTTTACTGCATAGTATTATTTAATGATCTTATTACTGGGTGCTTCACTGATACATCTATCTAGACATGACACTTATATGCCTTACATTACATATGTTACATACATTCTTTGATTGACATATACATTACTATGATGACATACTCACCACATGTTCACATAATATTACATGATGCCATATTTATACATGACATTATACAATTAACTCTTCTTTTGGGATGAGTGACTTACATGATACACCCCTCAATTTAAAAGGGGGGCATTACAGTGGATTTGTCATAGATACATAAGTCTTCATTAAAAAAAATGATTAGAGTACAAATTTCAGAGATTCAGAATGGTTCAAATATCAGATGATTGAGTTACATGAAAAATATTAACACATTGATATAAATTACAGGGGCATATGTCAAGCATATGCACTTACTTTACTAATACTTGAGCATAGATCCATATAAACTTGGGTGCATATACATGAGTATATGCCCACAATTTAAAATAAAAAGAATTATAGGTTTTCACATACACATATATTTGAGATATAGGTTTTCAAATTTATCACATGGATGCATAACAATCTACATCAATTATTACATGTTATAGGGTATCATACTAGTTCATCCACATATACACATTTCAGATTCATGAGGCATGATAATAATTCATGTGTATACACAATAAGATAATCTATAGTCGAATGGAAAAAGGTTATCATTACACTTCACACTTATTATATATGTATTCATCATGGGAGCATGAACATTGTTCATTTTTTTTCGATCATTCATTTTATTTACATTGAGCCAAAATTGAGTGAAACTATACAATTAAACCCATGTTCATGATGGGAGAATGAACATCTTTCATTCCCTTTTGATCATGCATTTTATTTACATGGAGTGAACTTAAGCTAAATTGAACAAAAATTTACAATTGAATCTATAAGCCATTTGTAGTGGTTGATTCAGTTTATTTGAGTGAACCTATATTGATGGTTCCCTCTTTTTCTACATAATTATTTGGGTTAGTACATTGTGTAATTATCCCTAGAGTCATGAGGGTTGGGAAATGTTGTCTTCCCAACCCAAGATCCCACATAGTTACATAAATTTAGGGCATAAGTACCCCAACTCTCCATGTGATTTAGTAAAGAAGCACAAGTTTATCTAATACTTCGACAAGAAAGCATCATCGCCAACAAAGTTGCAAGGGAAACATGGTTTTCAATGACACATAGGTTTAACCTTACATTTTCTCTTTAAAAAAAAATAGTTTCAGATTAGAATTTTTAATCTATCGACATTGACTACAAATGATTATAGGTTTTGCTATTGAGTGACTAGTATAATTGGAGCTTCATACCAAAGACAAAGTGCATTGTACACACTTAGGTAAATTTTATCCTTTTACTCTAGAAATTCCATTACTAGAATAAAAGAGGGGTTTTTTAGATACTAAAATCTTATATTCAAGACTTTGCAATGAGAAACCTGACACACATTTACCATGAATGAATTAAGTGAATAAATAAATCCTTACTCCACCATTCTCTCACACTTATATGTTTTCTTATGAGTTTGACCCTTTATTTATATTGTTATAAACCTACAAGAACCTCATTGTATATTTCAAACCTACTAAATATCCTAAATAAACATATGCAAACCCTCAATTCAATCCACTTGTACATAGGTTAGTTTTTTTAATATCTTGATACTGACTTGATCCTAACAATGATTACTTTTGAAAATCAAATATCTCCTTAGGGTCTACCCATTTTATTAGTATGTCAATGGTGTGAGACATTATCAAATTAGACTCATATATAGAAAATCAAGGTCACATTCAAAATGAACTTGGCACTTATTTGTCACACATCTATACATTATAACACATTAAGTATATATGCTTTATTCTTACCAAATTGTGAACCTATCACAAGGAGTAGTCATGAGATAATTCTAAATCACACTAATTTCAAGTTAACCCAAGAATTTTCAAGTATCAAAAGTTAAATTATTAGCTACAAACATACAATGAAGGAGCACAATTGCACAATCACATTAGGTGGAATAACTATGTATGCCTTGATTTCCATCCTTAGAATATTAGATATGTAGGTAATAATAAATCAACAAATGAGGATGATTGGGGTTAGCTTAACCCATTGCACTTTCCTAGTTTTTACAAGTTTATAGCTCTCACAAACACACCTAGAGTTTTAAGGTGAAGGATGTTGATTTTTAGAGTTGTGTGTATCATCAAGGTTTGGGGTCACACATATAAAGCATACAAATAAAAATGAAGGTGACCATACATTTTTATTCCTTAATTTGTACATAGTTTAGTACTAACCAACATAGGTCATTATCACCCATTGATACTGACTTAAATTAACATAAACAACCCTATGCAGACAAAAGTACAATTACTAAACTAGATTAATCACAAACTTTCTTTGGTATAATTTCCACTTGTATAATATGTTAATAGTATATGGTCAACCAAAAAAGCTAAGTACTCATTCCTTTGTTGTAATTACTATATTTAGAATATACCACTTGTTTAAATCATTGAAATCAATTTTAATATTTTATTTTCAGTTGTATGATTAAATTCCATATATTAATATCTAAATTATTCTACATGTTTATATCCCATTTGGGTTGCAAAGATAAATTATGTTTAAATACTTCCAAATATGATTGTTATTGATTCTCATTAGTAGATTGGGTGATCTTATAATATATGAAGGGTTCATCAGCTGTTAGTTGTGTATAATAATAGCCTCCATGCATGATTTTGATATATATATATATATATATATGTAATATTGATGGTACTAATTGTATAACATGTATCCAAGTTTGCCCAAAAAGTAAGTTATAATTTAACTGATTAGGTATAATGTCAAAGGTTGCAATTACCATCTTGGGACCTAGTTTTACACCCAATGTTATGGTCCCAAGTATTTGACATGGAGTGTTGTCAAATCCTTTGATGTTTTGATCTAATTTTTGAATAGTATCTAAATTGATCCCCAATTATTGTACCAAGGTAGTGTTCTAGATATTCAATCCAGAACCATTATCTACCAACACACATTTGACTATTTACTTTGCACTTGAACTTGAGTGAATAATGGAAGATTTTTCACTATTGTGTGTTGTGTAGGTATGTTTCCTTCATCAAATGAAATGAATATTTTGACATCTTTGATTATATTCTTGTTAGATAAAAATGACATAGGTTATGTATCACTAGGGAGGGTTGATCTCATAATGCCTTATATAATATTTCTTTGTAGACCATTGATCTCTTGAGTAATTATAAGATATAAATTTAGCTTGGGTGTTATTCAGTTGATCTATAATGCCATACCATTTGGTTTGGTTAGATTGATTTGTGGTAGTTGGAGGGGGTTTAGGAGTAATGTGTTGACTAATTTTGTTTTACCACACATGATGGGGCACCCTACTTTATCTAGTGTTGAGAGCATTGATCAAGGAATCCAAAATAAGCTATGGGTGAATAATAGGAGTATGATGGTAACTAGTACAACCTTGAGGTCTAAAGGGAGGAGGAACAAAGTGAGTCATGCATGCCCTTTGAAATCTAATGGTAAAAAAGGTAACTCAGATTGGATGTTGTAATAATATGACTTGAGGAAGGATTGGGATTATTCATTGTTAATTTTAGCCTTATTAGCATTCTTAAATTTTGATCCATTTAATTATATGATTGATCAAAATGTAACATATTCAAGTGGAACTTTATGAAAATATTACCTTCAAGACTTTCATTAAAAAATAATTTTCATTTATTATAGCCTCTGTTAATGTGTAATATTAGGGAATAATCATAAATTAGGTCTAAAAATAAAACCATAAGGCTGAAATTTGAAACCTTAGAAGGATGAAACCCTAAAGGAGACCTAGGGTTTGACACAATTTAGAAAATATACAATTTCACAAATATGTTTTAACATAATTCAATTTTAGAAACTCTAATAGGGTAAAAAATAATATATGAATTTAAATTGATAGATATGACATTCAAGCATACATATGAATTGAAAATAATGAAATAGATTTCAATGATTTGTAGGTGGCATATGATAAATAGAGTAAGTAAAACAAAGGGATAAGTACTTAACTTTTCTTACTGTGACTATGTTCTAATGTTGGAAAATAAACTAAAGTAGACCTATGATATTTTTGGTTCAATAACCATGTTTGTATTTGCATAAGGTTAATTCCATCATTCTAGATCAGTATCGACTATATATACTAAGTTGATTAGTTAGTATTGCCTTGAGTTGAAAGATGGCTCTATGACCATACAATCACCTTTGCCTACCCCCCTCTATTTATAAGGGATAGAGGGGGGCTGAGGGTGAACTTATGTATGTGCAATGCCAAACCTTAATGATGTGCACAACTCTAGAGATTGACCTCCACCTTGAAACCCTAGATGTGTTTATGAGAGATAAAAACCTAAAAAAATAGGAAAGTTTAATAGGAAAATATCACATGAATCACCCCATTTGATGATTGATTGTTGCCTACATATCTAATACTCTAAGGAGGGAAATCAAGCCACACATAGTTATCCCACTTAGTGTTACTATGTAATTATGCTCCTTCCATATATGAATGCATTAATGATTTGGATTTGATACTTGGCAATGCTTACTTTGACTTAGCTTGTGACTACTCCTACTAAATAATTCATAATTAGGGAGGATTAGGGTATATTTAATTAATGTGGAGAACTATATAGATGTGTTCTAGATAAGTTCCCAGTCCCCCATCAATTGAGGCCTTGATTTGTATATATGTGAGTCTGATGAGGTAATTTATCATGCCACTGACATGCTAGGAAGATGGGTTGACCCTAAGGAAATGTTTGATTTTAAAAATTAATCATTATTAGGAGAGGGTTGGTACAGTAAAAATGAGCTCAATATCAATTAGCGATATTGACCTAGTTTAGTGTTACTGACCCTTGCATATGATGACTGAATTAAAGGTTTGTAAATGTCTAGGCATGATAGTATACATGTTTAAAATAAATAGTGAGGTTCTTGTAGTTGTGTAATAGTAGAATGGAAGAGTAAAAATCATAAGGTAACATGTAGGTGTCATATAATGGTGGGTTAAGACCATATTTGTGTGCATAAGTCATGCATCATAAATATATGTCAAGCTTGTCATTGTCAAGTACTTAATACCAAATTTTTGTATCCACAACACCCCTTAGCCTTCCTTTTTTATGGTATAATGACTAATTTTTGGAAAATAATAAGGCTAACATACATATCTTAGATAAATTTATGTAAAAGATACTGAGAGATATCTTTCTTGAGGTGCCTGCATAATTTTGGATTTGTGAAATAAATGGAATGGGCATCTCGAGAATGATATATCTTAGTATCTTTTAAATAGATTTATCTAAGATATGTATGATAGTTAATTATTAATTGAAAATAATAAATAAATATATGAAAAATAATAAGATTAACTAATATAATATTTAAATTATTCATTTTTAAATTAAATTTCTTATTTTTTTTCATATTTTATCTATTACATACATTTTCTCTAGTACGTATAGTTGCACCCCAAAACCATGTATAGGGCCTTTGTCTATCATTTATATCAATAGCCATGAGGACTGGAAGTCACTTTATAAATCTATATTCATTCCAAATTTATTTATAATAAACTTCATTTAGTGAACATTTAAGTTTTAAAACTATATTATATGATACATCTAGTTCGAATGGGTCTAAAAGGTTTTATTTTTCAGTATTTCCCATAAAAATAATCATAACATATAGAAACACTAAAGGAAATATGTAAATGGTTTAATTGTTCACAGTAGTTAAAATAGAAGCATAATTATTTTTCTATTAGAAAAATAGTTTTTTTAGCATATAAATGAACCTAGTTTTATAAAGACAATTTAGTAGATTTGGAGAGATTGGTTAAAATACGACTAAAAATACACTTTGGAGTCTTATATGGAAGCATAAGTGATTCCTTGTAAACACACACCAACATTGAAAATAAAATAAAAATAATGAATGTTATTGCATAGATCAAAAAATATTTTTTTTAGTTGAACTTGTTGCTACATGGATAAAATGGGAATGACATTTGGTATTATGGATAATCATAAAGATATAACCTTATAATTTCAAAACCTTAACATGCCTAAAAAGAAAAAATTAATGTGTGATGGTTGAGGGTGGGATGAAATTAAAAAATATGTGTTTCAATTTTTTAACTTGTAGTAGTTTCTACTTAAAAAATTATATTTATAATAAAAATTAATATGGTATAATAATGTTGGTTGGGTTTTAAGATTGTAACAATATCCATTAATAAAATTATATCTATAAGAAAAGTTAATATGGTATAATAATGTCGTGCAATTTTTTTAAATAGAAAAATTTCCAAGGTGATGGTCGAATGGACGTCAAATTTAAGGTTGGAATTAAAAGTGAACACACTCACTAGATTGCAACCAACCACCCCCTAGGATGCTATTGTAGAATGCCTCTTGGCATGATAAAAAAATATCAGAAAACATCAAAATCAAAAATTTATTTTCCTTTATCTTGATCTATTGATAAATATCATGTTTATTTACCTATGCTAGAGGTTTTACATATACATGTTGCATATGTGTTTCTCAAGGTATTCTTTGAGTGGTGAGATGATGGATATACAATTTTCATATGATCATGGAGTTGTAAATGCTATGTAACTAATTTCATGCCCACATGTTTAGGCATTTATATGCAAAAGATTTTTTGTACATTAAGAAAGCCGAGGAAATCTCCTCAAAATAGACTCACTCCAATAACATGAAAACACTTAGACAATGAAAATAGGTAATAACATGATATCTATTACTTAATTAAAGAATTATAAAAGTAGATTAAAACATGCAAAGAGATGAGAGGTATATATAGTAATAGCAATATCTATCTCCTCTTTTCCTATTGGCCTTGTACTAGGCACATATCTTTGGCCCACTTAGAGGTGACACACTAATATATAACATTAAATTCATGCTTACCTTTGTTTTAAGTCTAGAGATGTGAACTATACTAACTATACTTAATATGGAAGTTAACTAACCTAAGATAACCTAACCAAAGTTGCATATTAAATATTTCACTAACATTCCCCATTACATGAAACATATGTAGGATATAAAAAAATAAATGAGGCACATAATCCTATTAAGCTGGGTCTCAACAATTAAGCCTAGTTAGGTATGCATTTACAATCTAAATAATGAAATAAGGAAGGACTTAAGATGAAATATCTGCAAAGACAACTTATTTCCCCCAAGTATTGATTATAACTGAAGTGTAAGATGCCCAAAATGTACCTTAGAATATGTTTGGTTGCATTCTAGTTATTCTCATGAATATATTTGAGAAATGGAGACAATGTGAATAAAAAAATAAGTCCTAGGTTGATTGTGTGTTAGGTTAGAAAATACTACCCTCCAACTATCAATAAAAAATAACATAAACTCTAGTTGAGGTGCAATTAACTAAGAATATAACCCCTAACTAAAAATGTGTGGGGGCAGGCTTATAATAAAACATGGTAAATAAATGAAGTAATTCATAAGAATAATTTTACTAATTTTTTTATATTCCATCAAAATGTTGGATGTTTTTAGCCTAATGAAGTAGTGCAAAAGTCCCAAGTATGTTATGTCAAACTACTCCATCAAACAATATTATATATCCTGAATCATGGAAATGGAAATACGTATAAGGATCAAGTCATAAACATGGATAAAAATTATCAAAAGGTCATCCCCATCCATTTGGATGTAGATTATAGGGTTGAATGGTAATGTATGGAACTATAAGTAAGAGAAAATCTCTCCATATTATCATACCTAACTCTGGGAGTTTGGATGATACTATAGAGTGAACGACAAGTCTACAGACAAGTGAAAAATCATGCACAAATCTAAGAGGATACTAGATATAAATCTCTCTATGAATATCAAATTGTAGATATGCATAATTCACATTCATTTAATGCACTAACCATCCCTTGTGATGCATATAGAGAAAACACAAGGTGAATAGAGTCCATCTTGACAATAATGGTAAAGGTCTTGGGATAGTCAAACCATTCAATCTATGAAAATCCCTTTACCATAAAATGTGCCTTATAATTTTCAAAAAAACCATGAACTACATATTTGGTCCTGTAGAACCACTTACAATGAACCAATTTTTCTCTCTTAAGAAGAAAAACTAAATTCTAAGTGTTAGTATTTGTCAACGAAGAATACTCTTATTTTATTATTGTATCTCAATCTAGTATACCTATTACATATAATTTTTGTGTGTATCCTCTAAAATAACATGGATAAAAATAGTAACCTAAACTATGTGTGAATGAGTAAGATAAGTGCTAGTAGGATCACCTACCAAATAGTTAGCTTATTGTCGAGTAGTACAAACCCACTTGGGCAAAGACTATGTAGTAGGAGATGGTGGTGTAATATGAATGATAACTTCACTATCAAGGAATAAATAATACTTAATTGATAAATAATGATGATTAGTGAGTGAGGGAGAAGTTTTAGATCTAGGCTCTATGGAGGTGAAGTGCTCATCAACCTTGACATGCTGTTGAAAGAGAACATCATAAGTGACATAGTCAAATAAGTGATAAGCTTTCACATCTTTAGAATATCCAAAAAAATGAGTGGGAAACACTTCCACTCAATGGATTTATGTTTATTATAATTAATAAACACCCAAGATTCATTAACAAATACTTAGTATGAATAAACACTAGGCTTGGCATAGGAACAAGTATCCTTAGGAGTCATGTTTTGCACTACCTTATGGAGCATGAAGTTATGAATATGAATGGAAAAATTTATATCCTTAGCCCAAAAATCAAGTGTCATATTCTTGGATTGTATAAAAAAATGGCCATCTCTCTCAATGTCATTTTATTCTTCTCAAAAACACCATTTTGTTGAGGGTTATACAGTATTGTGTGCTGATGTTGAATACCATTCTCAATACAAAAATGTCAAAATAACTTATTTACATACTCCCCCATTATTCATGCATATATTCTTGATATGAAGTGAAGATTGATCCTCAAAAAATATTTTAAGGACTTTAAATTCTCAAAGACCTCACTCTTTTACTTTAAAAAGTACATCTATGTGCAGTGGGAAAACTCATTTATGAAAATGAGTGCATACTTAGCCATTTAAAAGAATGAGTGGGAAAGGATATGAGGTCACTATGCACCAACTCAAGTGGAGTCTTATATTGTGAATCCTTTTTTTTGGAAAAATGGTATTGATGATGTTTTCCAAGAACACAACCTCAATAAGTATCATTGGTACAAGACACCATAGGAATGCAAACACTAAGATTTTTAAACTCAAGTATTCTAAATAACTATAGTTTAAGTTACCAAACCGTTAATGCCATAACTTTATCAGATAATTGACATGATAAATCAGGGATGATCATGTAGAAGACTAAAACCCATAAAAATATATAATCTTGAACCACGATCAATAAATTTTGAAGCAATCACAACCTTCGGTTTGTGCAACTCTTAGATCATGAGTATACAATTCCCTAGTCTTTCTAGACTGGAAAATATTATAGATGGAAATAAGATTATTAGAAGTTTTAGGAACTAGGAGTGTATTATTGATGCACCCATATTGCAACTCAATAATTACTAAACCCAAAACATGTATTTGTGAACAATCCTCAAATGAAATATGTGAAGTACTACTATGAGTAAAAGAAGTGAAAAACTCATGAGAATGTGTCATATGATGTAAATCACTTTAATCTAGTATCCAAATGTTTGAAGATGCAATAAATATTTGAACTAGAAGTGTTTTCCCTTTGCACTTGTAAGAAGGAGAAGAAGGAGAAGAGACAATAATATTGTGTTTTTTTACTACTTCCTCTAATGATTCCATTCTCTTCCAACACTTGGACTTTGAATTAACATTTTTACCACAAAAGGTATAAGACTCACTATAATTTTTGGACATAGAGGGAGACTCATTTAACTTAGAATAAGGATATTCAGTGGACTTAGAAGTGGATTTGAGGAATACTAAGTGATTTTTTTCTTCTCATTGGGCTTAGAAGTTTTCTTTGGCTTACCTTTAATTTTAGGTGAGTTAATTAATACTAATTTGGGACTAGGAATAACATCAAGTTATACAAACTTAGATTGTTCCCTAGTAAAGCATTTACAAAATATCTCAATTGAATGGATATTAAAGTCATCACCTAAGGAATTCATTGTGGAATATAAGGTAGAGGAAACAATTTGAAATGGGACCTTTAAATTAGATAGAATCAAGAAAATACACTCTTAATCCTATTTGGTCTTACCACAGGCTTTCAACTATTAGAGCATGGACTTAAAATTATCAATAAAGTATTCAATGAAAGGAAAGTCAGTCATATAGGAAGACAACTCTATATGTATTTGTAATGGTTTGAATTCATTGATATTTCCAAACAATTCATTAAACTTATCCCATGCCATTTTTAGTGTGTTTCACTCCATGGTGTGAAATAAAAAATTGTCTAAGACATGCATTCTAATGAGACCCATTGTTTCATCTATTTTGTTGGCATTAAAAAAATAAAAATTCCTTGGTAAATACTAGAGGTGTATCTATTAACATTGACCAAAACCCCTTAAATTATAACAATGGTTTCATATTTTGTTGCCAAGTATGATAATTATGTGGAGTTAAGAGTTCAACAGTTTTAGTTTGAACCATAACGAAAGGAATTGAAATGACCTAAAAGGAAATGAAATAAAATAAAGAGGAAAAAGGCACTTAAGTTTTGCCTTGTAACCCCCCATAATCTATATCATACATCAAAAGATAATCTCCTAGTAGAAATAAATGACACTTTACAAGTAATACATGTAGAGATGCTTTGTAATATATAATTAAAAAAATTGATAAAAAATACAATTTTGATATCGAATAGAAAAATATAAATCCACAATTATGAATAACATGAAAAAACATTCACTTTTAAAAAGGCAAGTCAATGAGTCATTTCGGTTGGTTAAGTTATTTCATCATTACTACCTTTTACCCTAGATAAATTATTGAATCCAGTTCCCAATTCTTATAGATGGTAATAGATCGAGGTGTCTAACCCCTCTACCTCTAGATATATAAGTAGGGGTCAAGGGTGACTCTCTATAGTCCATCGACCCTATATATAACTAGCACTATATAGAGTTTCATTACTATATATAAATTATATATAGGCACCTACCCATATCTCTATAGATAGGGTTAGGGTCCTTTACAAATGAGGCCATAACTCTATCTATATAGTTGAGGGCCTCCTATCTTTATATGGTGACACCCCCCTCTATATAGTTAATGGGATTATATTCTATTTAGGAACATGCCCCCTATCTTATCTACTATAATGCACTTAACCCCCTCTATATATAGATGGGTATTGAGTTTAGAGTTTAGAGTTTAGAGAAAGTTTTATAAAGGGGGAGGGCCAAAGAAATTAGATCCCCCATCTATATAGAGAGGGATAATAGGAAGGAGAGGGAGAAAGGGGCCAGAAAACTAGACTCTATATATATAGAGGGGGAAATAGAGTGATATCTATAATTACCACTCGACTTACCCTACCCTATTCCTATGTGTAAGCAATAGGTAGTACTTTTGGTGCTCGACCTAACCTAGTCTAGCTATCTACTCATGCCTCATGCCCCTATCAATATATGGGGTTGGGTTATTACATTCACGATCATTCATCACACCAATTAGAGTAAGTCATTAACATTACGTATTTGGGGCAAGCCCTCTATATTGGAGAGAGGGGAAACCCCCTCTATATGTGATACATTTCAGATTGGTACCAACCTGGGATAGTCTAATTCTAATCTATATAGCACCTGCATAGTATTCAAACTACCCACTCCTATAATATAGATATGGTAGTCCATTTGATTCATGGATCAAAAGATATGGCTCTTGAAAATTCAAAAAAGTAGGAATTGTCTAACAAAGTTTGCAAAAGACCTAAATTTTTATAAAAATAATTTATGATAGTGATTAGAAATCTTCACCAATAGGTTGGTGTTATAACCATGATTAAAACAAAAGAATAACACCCTTATAGCATTCTTGGACAAAAAAATATGCTCTATGTAGCTAAAAGAGGTTAAAACCAAGGGATAAATGGTAAGCCTTAGGGGATAAACTACTAAGTGTGATCATGTGGATGTTTAGTAACTTATTATAAGTGCACACCACTAGTGTATGGTTGTATATAGTGACAATAAGCTAAATCATAGGAGTTGCATGATTTGTAGCAGAGTGACGATCATATAGGCATATATGGGTGAGCATACAAGGGGTTGAATTAGCCACAAGGGGATTATGATAGAGCAAAATAGGGTCACATAAACAACTGAGGGCTTGAAGTTTTGCTGAGTGGTAGATCAGTAGTGATTTATCTGTGGTAGTGGTGACATGTTTAGTTAGAGTGATGTTACTAGATGCCACTAAATTAATGATACAAAAAATCCCTTGTAAACACTAAAATTTAATCAATAAATGCTTTACAATGCTCATCCTTAACATCTTTACCTTGCTTAGTCTATTTTCCATTCTGATAACTCACAAGCTCTAAAGAAGCCTTCAAAATATCATAATTATTGTGCATATCTCCAAAACTTCCCTATTTTATCCCTATTTAGCTTGTACTTAATTATCACTATGATTTCAAAATCCTCTATCCCTTCTTAATAGGAATACACTATCAGACAAGGATGTATTACATCCTTATCCTATAGTGCATCTTTGTCTATTGTGATCTAATGATCATCTTTTCAAAATAACATGCTTCATAACGACTCTCCTGCACAAACCAATAGGTTAATTATCATTTTTTTTTGAAAGATTCACCTATAAAAGGAAATCAAGGATCATACTTGAGACCCCTAACTAATCTATATAATACTCTCTTACAAAGGAAATTTCAAAAGCATCTATCGATTTAACAAAGAGCCTGACTGTAATTCTGCTATAGTAGTTCAATCATTGGCCAAGTTAACATTATTTTTTGCCCTATTGAAGACATTCCTTATGTTAAGAATTCTAATCAAAATTTGTAGTTACATCCATATTTTCTTCCCTAAAGGGAAAACTACATTGGCCCAAGGTCCACTTAGATTATGTAAGCAACACTCAGTCAATAAGGGGTTTTCAAAGGATAGCTTGACCATATCTCACTTTCCTGCTCTTTCCCCCCTTTTGAATTTGATTTTATTTTGTGTACTTGTGTAGGCTAGAGTTTTTATTTTTTAAGTCATCCAATCATATAAACTAGCTCTACACAAAATTAGATAATATACAAACAAGGGAAAATATTCCCAAATTTCTAGATATGAAGCATAATTTATTTGTACAAAATCATAGTAATAAATGACAATACACTATGACTTTTTATCTATTCTGCGTCATTGTTATTGTATACAATACATCTCTATTTTTAATTAGTTATATGTTTATAGATTATAGACATTTATATATGGTCATAGTCTGTGAATGAATAATACAATTTGAAATAAATCAGTTTGCAAGGACATTTCTCTAACCCTAACCCTAATTTATGTTTTAAACAATTTATAACTTTTGTAACTTCTGTAGGTCTCTATATTTACTTCATTATATACTATTTAACTTCCTAGATCATCTTTAAATAGTTTATATTTTTAATTAGAGTTAATTGTTTATTCTAATTAATTTTAGTGTAAATATTTTGGTGAACCCATATTTCATTTTTAACCATACTTATTGCTTATTAATTTTTGTCCTAGGGTTTAAGTTTAATTATGTAAATTATTGACACTAAAATAATACAATCCTCAACCTTGGATATTATTTATAACATAATGATTCAAAATTTTGTACCTTGGAGTAATCTCACACTGAAAAAAATTCTCTCTTGTCACCTTAGATAAATATTGACATAAAGGCACTTTCTTTCAAGTTCGGGTTGAATTTTTTTTCCTATACATAAAAAGCTTTCACTTTTATTTTTAATTTATTTTTATTATATTTTTCTTGTTTTAGAAGTCATGTTTTGACAACTTTAGAACAACATAGCTAATATCCTAAAGGGATACACATTGTTCTATTTACAGACATTATGGCATGAGGGGTTTTACATCAATACACATAGCCATAATACATAGCTAAACATGGATTTTAGTTTCCACTTACCTTGTGGTCTATTAAAAACACTTAATAACCCCTTATTTACACCAATAGGAAGCATTTACCATCTGTTTGATTTTTTAGTGCATCGATAAGTGGTTAGCCCCCAAAAGTCACTATCAACTTACCCTTGAAACTTAGTTTAGTGGGTGACATGCATGGTTCTATCTATGTAGCTAGTGATTTGAAATATTGGACCAAAAATAATCAACGAATAAGAAAGTATATCTAAGAGCCTATAAATCATTTAAACTCTAGCCTACATCACCCTTTATACTATTGGATTACTCTAAGATATTTGAATGCCCAAGATTGCATGAAAATCCTAAGAGTAGGTGAGACAAAATTACCACAACAAAAGTTGCATCAAATGAATCAAAATCATCATTCATCAAATTATTCAAAAAATATAAATAGGGTACATTATATAATAAGAAATTAGGTCACCAAAGAAACAACCACTCAACTCACTATTCAATCATATAGTAAGTGTATTTTACCCTAGTGACCTTAACAACCCTAAGAATCTCGACTAACAACCATGTAGGTAAAACGACAAGTAAGAAAAATCCTACACCAACACTCCCTTAAAGAATATCTTAGGTAGATAAGAGAATTGGGTCCTAATAATGAGGCCTGATGAGGTACCCAATTACAATGCAACTCTCATAAAGTGGAGAAAAAGAGAAAACTCACAGGAAAAAAATCCTTCTCAAAAGAGATAAAAGAATATAGGAGGGCTAAAAATCCCCACTAGATTATAAAACTACTTGTAAACACCCTATATCTTGTAATGGAGTTCTCAGGAGTGACTATGGATTAAAAGTAGATGCAATGAAGAATGGATTACCCTAAAATAATGACCTAAAATAATGAATGTGTCTGCTAAGTGCCTAAACCTAAATACCCTATACAAGGAACTATTCTCATGCTTTGTAAGAGGGCCAAATACTCTATGAAATTATGGTGTAATGGGAGTAGAGGATAATAAGGATTGAAGAATGCTCTGTAATTATGGAATAGATTGCCTAATGTCTGATGTGTCCTCGATTACTATACATGTTCCATGTAATGTCTGAAGTGGACCAAAGATAGGTTGATCAATAAATAACTCCTCAATGTCTAAAAAGTGACAAGGAGATGGTGGAGGTGTGTCCTCATCACTGCTATAATCATATGTGCTAGAAGAAGAGACATCAATATTAGAGGTGTGCTAGGTTTAGTCTCTTTACTTTGGTTTGCTTCTGTTCTAGGTTTAGTCTCTTTAACTTTCTTTGCTTCTATTCTAGGTTTAGTCTATTTACCCTTTATAATTTAATGAAAACACTTGGATTGTAAAATTATTTTCATTATGGTTTTCCATTTGTGATAATTAAATGGCATGAGAGGACTTAATGAACTTGAATCCATAGTGTAGAAAAGAGGTTCTTGTAGAAATTAAAGAATAAATACATAAAATAAAATAACACAACACCACATAATACTCCTTTAGAACTATCAGAGTAACCCTCTCTTAAATTTGTAAATATAAGCATGCTTGTATAGATATCAATCACAACTGATAATGCATCTTGAGTTATTAGTGTGTAAGTACAAGAAACTAGAGGGACATCAAGATCAATAGGTAGTGCATACATGAGAGTAAAATAGTTGGTTTGAAGGGAGTTGTAGTGAGTCTAAGATGACCATAAATGTGTAGAACACAAAAAAATAAGCACTTTTTAAAATGATGGCACTCAAATCTAAGCTACTAATCAAAATATATGCATGTTTGAAATTCTTTCTCGCATAGAAAATTTGGGTAGAAATAGTTGTTGAAAAAAATTTGAATCAACTTCCCCAAAAAAAACTTAAGGCCCCATGGAGAAAAAAGTTGATTGTTTTTTAAATCAACTTTTCAAAAAAATATTAAGGCCCTTTGGATCAAAATTTAAACACTTTTGGGTTGGAATTGACCAGGGGATTAACTCCTATATGACCAGGGGCTAAGGGATAGGGTGGGTGCTCTCCCTCCCCCTTTTTGATTGATGTGGGAGTGATGTCACCCTAAAAATGCCTCCACTTTTTAAATTAATAGTGTCACAATTCATGGGATTAAATTTGACATCCTCGTGACTATCTTTAGAGTTTTGGACCAGCCTTATAGTAAATAAGATCCTCCCTTACAATCATCAAAACTTTATATCAAAGATTTAGTCATTGACTGTAATCATTAGAGAAAGTTTTTAGGTTGTAAGCATTGACTGCAATCATCAATAATTATGCGCCTCCTTACAATCAATATTTGCACCTACACAGGCAACCAAAAGTTACAATACCATAATTATGGGTCCCTCCTAAAGTTAGGATTATATATTGCACACACAACCTTTGGTTTTGATATGAGGTTTTGGGCTATCGATGTAGTCAAGATTTCTAAAAAGTATAAACAAACATGAACAATTTGCCAAGATATGAAAAACACAAGAACTGGCATGGCACTATAAAAATCACCAAAGACCTATGAAGGATCTCCAAAAACCCAAAAAACTTAGAAAATAATTTTTCTTTGATGAGATTAGTTGTACAAATTTGTGTGAAATCACTGAAAAAGCTTTGAAACTCTCTAAAAAAGGCAAAAATTGATTATAAAAAAACTAGGTCATATTTACAGTTGATCCTAGGTTTTTGACACCTTTTAAATTTGATGGAACTATTCATTTTGTGATTTGAGACTCCAATTATATAATTTACACATATTTTCATGAAATCCCACTAAAACTTTGAAAATATCAAAAATCAAGAAAGCCATCAAGAATACATGCAATAAATATCTCATCCAGGATTTTAGAAATGATAAAATGGTCATCAGATCAACTGTGATACCATATTGGATTGCTCCAAGATATCTAAACATCTAAGATTGCATGAAAATCCTTAGAGTAGGTGAGAACAAAATTGCCACAACAAAAGTTGCATCAAATGCATCAAAAGCTTTATTAATCAAAATAGCCAAAAAGTACATAGGAGATACATTATATAGTGAGAAATTAGGTCACCAAAGAGGCAAAAACTCAACTCACTATTATCAAGTATATTAAATGTATTTTCCCCTAATGACCTTAACAACCCTAAACAAGTCAATTAACAATCATGTAGGTAAAATCACAAGCAAGAAAAATCCTACACCAACATATCCTTGATTTTCATTGGATTATCTTCTTACATAATATATTTTCTTGATTCATCTTGTATGCATAGTCATAATTCCCTTGATTCTTTATATAATCTAGCTAATGTGTTTATTTGTTTTTTCTTTTACATTACAATGGGTTTAACAAAAGAGTCTCATCGACATATATTGCATCAGATTTTGGAATTTATTGTTACCTATTATATTCCATTTTATTATGTCAATCATTATGTACAAACAAAATTAACAAACTAAATTACTCAAGAAAGTCAATCACCTCTTAAGGACTCTTTTGCTCTTTTTACTACCTATTGTGCTTATATTTCCTCTTTTCCTTCTTCTCCTAAACCCCTTTCTTCTTATGGGCCTGATCTAAATAAGAATACAATTATTTGGGGTCAAGATCTCTCATTTAATTCAAAAAAAATTAGAACTAGAAGCATTGGTTATAAGGAAGAGTCCACCCCTTGTGGACAAAGTTAGGATACTCTATGTCATGAGATCATACCCTTTCATTCCACAACTTATTGTAATATTCAGTCTGAGTTGCTTTTCTATCACAAACAAATGTTATAGAGCTTTCTCCTAGTGTTTTTTTCTTCCCTCTACTCACCCTCAATACCCATAATAGAATATCCCCCATACCCCTTTTTTGTCCACAACTTATCTTACACTCTCATGTCCATGTTGTTCAAACTAGATGAGGATGACCTCCATTAACCACCCAACCTCAAGCACCTATTATCAATATTAATCCTCTACTTCCTCCATAAAATTTAAGACAAGATGCTTAACCCAAAGGGTATGATTTCATTAAGTAATTGCATAATACACCGGCTAAGATCTCTCTTATATAATTACTAGAAAAGGCACCGACTTATAAAGATATGTGTTGTGAGATAATTTTATTCCTATAGACACACAACAAGCTTTGTTTACTTATATTATGAACACAATAAAAATTATTAATAGTAATATTACCTTTAATAATGAATATTTGCCTCCACAATGCATCATTGAGCAAAATCTTCACTATTCATTCAAGTTCAAATTCATGGAAAATTGATTAAGAGTGCAATAATTGATACTAGTTATGGAATCAACATTTTTAGTTATAACTTCATTCAATAATTAGGTTTTAATATGATCAATATTAAAAAATTTGATCAATTTATAACAACTTTGATAATACTCCAACGTCAATAATGGGAGCTATCACTTTTGATATCATGGTAGGTCCTAAAGTAGTCTCTACTATCTTTCAAGTTGTTGAGGCTTAGTTATAGTATAATATTATATTAGGATGTCCTTGGATATATGCTATGGGAGTTGTACCCTCTACATTTCATAAGTGCATCAAGTTTCTACATGACTCACATGAATATAAAATTCTAGCTAATGATACACCTTTTTGATATTTTAAAGGATAAAAAATATATAAGGGTTTTTTCATAGTCCCTAGGGAACCAATTCAAATCACCCAAATGCATACTTATGAGGTGGGTAACTCCAGTAAGATGGATAATACTGAGCACACTTTTTCAAGTCCTTTATACATAGTATAACCTATTCAATAAATTTTGCCCCAATAGAGCATTTCCACAAAATTTTAAGAGCCTATCATAAATGTGGAAAAACAAGAGGTCCTTACTATGTATACCATGGAGTTTATTATAAATTTACCTCTATTAGTCGATATAAAATACTCTTATTTAAAAAATATAATATTACTACAATAGTGATGTTGAGGGTATACATGAATTAATAGATGAAAAAATATGCAAGTTATCTTTCAATCCTATTGACGAAGATGAAAAATTATCTCATTCAATATTTATATCAATTAGAGTAGGTTAATATAAGTCTATCTCTCATCTATAAAATAAAGGAAAGGAAATAATTTATGAACAACAAAGTACTTGCAATGTTATTTCATTGATCATTTCACAAATGTAACCATCAAAACAAGATTGTGGTTTATTCAAACCAAAATTTATTAATAAAAGTACTTCAAATAAATAATCAAATAACCCCCTTATAAAAGTGGTCCCAAAATAGACTCCAAAGCAACTTTCTTCTTATCTAGACCCTCTCATACTAAATCCATCTATAAATAAAAAATAATGTACTCATGCCTCGACGAGGCTAACATATGTAGTTTTAATCTTCTCAACTACCTTGGATATGGAACATAAAATCTCCATCAAGTTGTAGGGCCCACACATTACATTGGGTCTATTACATTACAAATCACATTGGGTCTATTACTCTACTCAACAACCTTGATTAGTTTGGGGCATCTCCTTATTTTGTATGAATACTCTTTTAGGTTTTATTAATGAAAAACTTCTTTTTCATGCTGAGCTATAACAAAAATATATGTCCCTTTTTCATTCATACTTTACATGTCCCATGATGAATGTGTTATTTATTAAACATGAACATAGATGCATGTGCTAAAAAATTGTCACTTTCAATTTCTCTATGCTTCTTTCAGATGCTTGTTTATTTACATATCATAATTCAATTTGTTTGCTTCTTGTATGCAACACTTGGACTTGTGTATATTCAACATACAACCTCTTGCTTGTATGGCATCATTAAGCCTTGTTTATTGGCCCTTGGCCTCCCATATTTTTGAAACATTCACATCCCTTTTATTCAATCTTTGGGCCTTATGTGTGACATTTATACATACTTTATAACTCTTTGTGACATCTTACATGTCCGTTGTATGCAACATTTATGCCTTATTGTTTGAAATTATGTGTCTTTGTTTACATGTTTATTACTTACTACTATGGTGCCATGGTTCCTATCATGCACTACTACATATCTACTTACACACACACACACACACACACACACACACACACACACACACACACACACATATATATAATGCCATAATAAAATTCATGCACATACCAATTATGTGATTCAATGATATATCTATTAAATACAATGCTTACATCACACACAAGACTTACAAGTTACTTATCATGCTTCATACATTACTTCAATAGTATATTAAATTACATGATGCAATATAATATACAAAATTTTCATTTACTTTAATGTTACATATTTTTTGGATTATAATACAATTCAAATGTTCACATTCTATTTCTTGATTACATCTTTCACAAATGTTCTCACTTTTTATTTTGAGACAAGTGATTTGTAAGAAATTTCTCTCATCTCAAAAGGTGGCATCATAATGAGATTATCTAAATTTTTTCACAAGTAATACATTTTAGATTTGATATTTTCCAATATGAAAAAATTAGAACTTTTAGATTTTGGGGGCATTCAACTTATTTATGCACTCCATTCTTACATTTGATTGAGCACAGATACACTTGTGCAAAGATAATACAAGATTTTAAACAGTTTCAAAATGATAAATTAAACACTCTATACAATACAGGGGACATGCTATACATTCATGTCCAATCTACTAATTCATAAAATTTATATTTCTCTTTTTCAAGCAATCAAAGTATTAACAATTAATAATTAGAAACTAGTTATGTCTGCAACAGTGTGATATGTCTTTTACAAGCAGACCACATTCAAGATTATTGATGCTCCATTTTTTTATTGCACTTTAGAAAACCATGTACTATTTCTCACCTCTTATTTTTGGTTTAGAAAGTGAGCCAAATTTGAGCTTAGTGATGTTCCACATCTTGGTTTCACTTTAGTGAAGCACTTTGTTAGTTCTCACTTCTTCAAAAACATTTTGGAATACTCTATGTGGGTTGGAGCATATAATATTTCCAATTCAAGCATCTTCATCAATTCTTAAAATTTAAATATGATCACTCCTAATTCACCATAGGTTCAACACTTCTCCACATGCTTCAACAAGGGGACATGCACATCTCTATGACAAAGACAAATTATGTATACATAGTCAAGAATCATATTTCCTTTATACCAATAAAATTATGCATCAAAATATTAAAGGGGGGAGGGGTAAATGTAAACACCAAAATTTAATCCATAAATACTTGACAATGCTTGTCCTTAACATATTTACCTTACTTGGTCAATTTGCCATTTCATTAACCCACAACCTCTAAGGAACCCTTCAAAGACTCATAATTACTGTGCATATCTCCAAGAATTTCCTATTTTGTTCCTATCCATCCCTATTTAGCTTATAATTTACTATCACTTTATTTTTATAATCTTTTGTCCCTTATAGATAGGAGTGCACTATATTATAAGGACACACTGCATCCTTGGCTCTAAGTGTAGTTTTATCCATAGTGCTCTAACGGTCATATTTTCAGAACAACATGCTTCATAATGAATCTCCCACACAAACCAGTAGGTAGGTTATAAAAAACATTTGAAATATTCACCTATAAAATCGCATCAAGGCTCATACTTGACACATTGAACTAATCTAACACTCTTACAAAGACAATTTTAAAAGTATCTATCTATTCAACAAAGATCACTACTGCAATTCTACTATAGTAGTTCAATCATTAGCCAAATTAACATTATTTTATTATAGTTTGAGGTTATTATTTTTATCAAAAATTATAATAAAACTTGCTAGTTGTATCTATATGATCTTCCCTAAAGGGAGAACTACATCGGTTTGAGGTCCACTTGGACTATGTAGGCAACATTCAATCAACATGGGATTTTTTGAGGATAGTTCAACCATATCCCACTTCCCCAAAATTTTCTACCTTTTACATTCAATCTTGTTTTGTATCTTGTGTAAGCCAATGTTTTGATTTTACAGGCCTTCCATGTTCATGTAACAAACAATATACAGACATGGGTGAACAAACTCAAATTTTTAGATGGCACACAATTTATCTGCATAAAATCACAGTAGTAGAAAACAATGCAATGTGACCTTGTCCTTCAACATTGTTGTCCCTTTATATAATAGATCTTTATTTTTAATTAACTCTATATTTGCATGTGCTCATACATAGTTACAAATAATCATAATTAACAAATAGCTAACACATTTTGAAATAAATCAGTTTGCAACTATATCTCTCTGACCTTAACCCTAATTTTTATTTTTAATAATTTACAACTTCTGTAAATTTTGTAGATATTGATTCTATATTATTTAACTTTCTAGATCATATTTAAATATTTTACATTTTCAATTATAGTTAATTATTTATTCTAATTAATTATAATGTAAATAACCCCTTAGCAAATCAAATCATATAAATCCCTTAGAAACATACAAAAATCAACACAAACAAACTGCTAATTTATTATGCACAAAAATAGACTTTATTAAAAGATAACAAAGATTAGATTCTAAAATAATTAGGGTAAGTTTCTAACTTGCAAAAAAATACATTTTTTTGGTATAAAAAAGCCCTATTGACCTAGTTTTATTTGGAGCGTCCAACTTCAATAATTTGCTAGAAAAGAATCATTCAACAAAAAATCATTTTATTTTATTTTTTATTAATTTTATTTAAAAAAATTAAAATAGTTATAAAAAAAATTAAGAATTTTCAAAAAATAAAATAAACTTGAAAATCCCCTTAAAATATTATTTTAGTTTAGACAAAAAATACTTAATATTTTTGAAACACATAATAATATAGGGCTTAAAAACATGAAAAGTGCTTTGATGATGCTGTGTGGAGATTCTAAAAATCTCTACAATTAACAGCTAATACCATGTAGAGATTGAGAAAACCCAAAAAATCTCCTTAGAATAGACTCACTCTTATAACACAAAAAACTCTAAAAGAAAATGAAAATAAATAACAATAAAATATGTATTTATTAATGAAAGAATTGCAAAAGTATATTAAAATATGTGAAGAGATGAGGAGCATATATAATAATAACAAGAGCTATATTTCCTTTTTCTATTGACACATAATAAGCACACATGATGGAGCTACTTAAAGGTGAAACATTAATAGATAAAATTATGTTTTAGATTAAATTTTTATTTAAATAATAGTAAATATTCCAAAAATTTGTATTATTATTCTTATATAAATTTTTAATTTACATAATTTGGATAATATAAAGTGGCATGTAGCCTTTACATTTTTTGTTTCATTAGAGATTTTTTTTATTATGAGAAGTATTAGAATTATATTTTAAATGTAATTCAATAACATGTGGGTTTTTCTTCTAATGTACCAATTTTTCTACTTGACAAATCTCATGTCTTAACTTTTTATGATATATTTTATCTTAGAATAATTTCTTTCAAGGTATTAGAGTTGTACTATTAAATCTTAAATCTTGTATCTAAATGTGAAGGTGTTTTAGTAGAATAAGTAAAATCTATTAATTAGAATTATCATTTTTACTTTTTTTTTTGGGCTAAGAGTTAACACTTTTACAAACTTCTTTTATGTTTTTAATTATATATTTTTAGATTGTATTTTTTTTATATGATTTTATTTTATAGGTTGGAGGGAAGAAAAAATATATATTTTCTTCCTCAAAAGTGCAAAATTTGTTTTGAAGTAATATTTTATTTTTTAAATTATTTTTGACTATTTTTTTTTAATTTAGAAGTATTTTATATGTTTGATTGAATTTTGTTTTCTTGAAGGAAAGGTATTGTAAAGATATAAGATTTTAAAAAGAAATGATTTCTTATTCATTTTAGCTTAGTTAATATTTTTTCTTATGAAACGACATAAAAAATTTCTATATTAAATTTAATAGTCCTTCAAGTTCTCTACAGATGAGAAGTTGACCAAAATGATAGTTATTTAAATGTAAAACTACTTTTTTAATTCAAATAATATTATTAATATATTTTTTAATTTTATTCTCTTATATGTTAACTTTAAAAAAAAATTTAAATCTTCAAATTTTGTTTATATTTAAATAAATTATTATTGTTTTAACGTTATTATCTTATACTTTTTATTCTGCATTTTTTTTTAAAGAGAAAGCTATAACAAAGATTTTCTTATTTTATTTTTTGTCTACATCATTTAAAATCATTTTTTTGGTTGAGTTTTTTAAATCACATCATTTCTCCTTTAATATTCCAAATGTTTGTTTGCATGTGTGGCTTTTTAAAAATATATATTTTCTCATTTTTAATATATATATTTTTTAAGAAAACAATTATTTATATGTGGTGTATTTAAAAGATAATATTTTATTTTATGCATATTTTTTAAAAGACAGAGTTTATAATAAATAAATATTTGAATATAATTTTATTAAATTGATTTTATAATATTCAAATAGCTATTTTTTTGGATTGATATTTATTTTTTTATCAGAGTTACGAACTGGTTTACGATATAATTAGGGACCCAGATCCCCAAGTGATCATATATCATATATATACCAGATATACTAACAACGGTCACAATCAATCCAACAATACCAACAATGACCACATCCTACCTTATATACCTTAGTGATATTTGAACCTCGATGGGATTTGAAATAATCAAACCACTTTACCAACTCACCAAATCTCATTAATCAAATAACTATTTTTATATATATTTATTTTTTTCATTATTATTATTTTTTTAAATATGTGATTGAGCTTCACGTTTTTTATTTAAAGTATTTTCTTAGATATTTTTATATAGTTCATTTTTTAATTAAAATTCATATAAAATATATCAGTTTAGCCTTTTTCTATTGAAATTTGGTATTTAAAACTAAAAAACATTCAAATATTTTTGCTTTTGATTTTAGAATTTTTAATTACTCTTTGGCCATTATTTTTATTTTATGGATTTTAAGTTAACATTATTTTTTAGTTTTTAAAAATATTAATAAAAAAATTACTTCAAAATTAAATCAACATTGTGCTCTTAAGTGTTAAGTTGAATGGCAAAAATTGACTATTAATGCATTATAAAACTCATAAGATGAGAACTTGACGAATATAAATAATCTAATTGACACTCTTAATGTTCAAATTTCATATTTTGAAAATATCACATTTTTAATATTAATATTGAAAGTGATCATTCTTCTCCTTCAAATAATAAATTTTTATCTATATAAAATATTTTTTAACCTTAGTTTGAAAATTATGAAATAAGTAATTTATATTGAAAATGGTCTTAATAAAAATAAAAATAGTATCATTAAATCCTTTAAAAAAATATAACTTCCAACTTTAAAAGGCTTATTTTTAATGAAGTTAATGTTAATATGAATTTATATTGTTTTCCTCATCGTAAAACATTGAACCATAGTGATTTTAGATTTTAAAATCAATATAACACTTCTTTTTTAATATTTTGATTAAAAATATTAAAAATTATGAATATTATGGTATAAATGGGTATAATATTAACAAATATTAGATATTACAATTTTTGTAAAACTTATGGTAACATAAATTATGATTTTTCTCATTGTTAAAAAATAACTAAATCTACTCATTACAAGGTTAATAAAATTTAGATTTCTAAAGTTTTGATATCTTTAAAGGACAATGTTGTACCTTCTTTGTATAAGTATTCAATTAAATCACAAAATATATTGTTTGAAATGTCAAATATCAATTTTGTCTCATTTTCTTGATTATCATTTGTATTATTTTTTACATTTTTTCCTTAAACTAATTTTTATTATTTTTTATATTTATGAAGTTTTCTAAACTCCTATTATTATTGTGCACGTGATTAATACCTTAATTTGGAGTTTTTTTTTTAATATAATATATTTTTACATATGTTTATTAGGTATTTTGATTTGTGCTCCTCAATTGTTTATCATTTGTATTATTTTTTACATTTTTTCCTTAAACTAATTTTTATTATTTTTTATATTTATGAAGTTTTCTAAACTCCTACTATTATTGTGCACGTGATTAATACTTTAATTTGGAGTTTTTTTTTAATATAATATATTTTTACATATGTTTATTAAGTATTTTGATTTTGTGCTCCTCAATTGTTTATTATTTGGAGCTTTTCATATGTTTATTACTTCAACTTTTTATGTTAGAAAAATATTGTTTTAGAATTAATTTATTAAATTTTTTTAATAAAATGTATTACCTTCTATTCATAATGAGAATTCTTAAATATTTTGAAGGTAAATATGCATATAATATCTCTTTGTTTTCACCAACTTTTTTTTACCGTGAACTATCTAAAATGGGATTTACACTTTGGTATTAGATTTTTATTTTTATTCTTATGTCTTTTATTAGATGTAATTTTATTTCATCAAAATGTATGTAATATATTTGGCATAAGTTTTTAACTTAACTTACATTTGGCATAAGTTTTTATTTTTCATGAGGTATAATAGATATTTATTGTCATTTTCATTTTATTAATCATTATTCTCAAAATAGAATTGATTTTTTTTTTCCAAAGAGGATTCATGGGAGATTATTGATGATTTCAACTACATCTTTAGGAAATCATTAAAACACTAATATTATTTTTTTTCTTTTTCAAATTATCATATTATTTTAATTATTCTTCTTAAAAGAAGTTGTCATCAAGGGGGAGTATTATGTAATGACACTTCTATTTTTATCTTAAGTTTTTTTTCTCTTTTGTAAGCTCAAAATAAATATTAAAGGGGAGTGTTAAAGATCAATATTTATTTAGATATATTAAATATATCATTTGTGTATCATTATTCTCATATGAATTTTTAATTCATATAATATAGATTATAAAAGGTGTCATATAGTCTACACCTCTTTTGTTTTATTAAAGACATTATTTATTATGAGGAATCTTGGAGTTACATTTTTAATGTAAGTGATTTGTCATTTGTCAGTTGTCATTTACTTTTATCTAACTACATAGAAAATATGGACATTACGCACACAGTTAGAAGGTTTACTAAGATAATGATTGAAGTTATTGTTTAACCCTAATTTAGATTATGTAATCTTACTTGGGTAGATAGGGTTAAGGATATAAACATGATCGGATATAAGGGTGAATATCAGATCTATAGTAGGCCAATTAATGTGCTAAACTCAAATGTACTATATACTAAATTTATGTAACTAAGATAAACTATTAATATACAGTACAACTATGCTAAATATATAAATGTTATAAAAGAGAGTATTTAGCTAGTTATAATGCTAAAATAGTGTTAGATCTGGTACATGAAGAAAGTAGGTAGGAAGATAGTTCTAGATTAATTGTCAGAGTTTGGATATGGTACTTTTGGCTCTCTAGATAATTGTATTAGCCTGGGATAGTTGTATTGACACTAATGTCTGAATTTAATGCTAGTATCTTATAAAAAATATCAATCAAAATAGGATCTGACCACTTGGATGCTTCTAGTTTTTGCTTCGACTTTGCTCTGGTGTACTCAGATCTAGGTCATGGACTACTGCTCCTAGTGAAATGGCAAAACCCTAGTTTTCCATCTTCACTATGACCTTGGGGGAAAATTGATTAATGGGGACATGGTGTTGAGCTGACCTGCAATGACACCTCACTATCAAAAGGCATTACCTACATAGCTAATACTCTAGAAGAGGGCCTCATACTCATGTAGTTCTCCCCTACATGTTGACTTGTGTGTGAATCATACAATGTGTGTAAAACAAGTACAACAATGACCTAGCTTGTAACTTGGTAAAATGACCTTATGACTACTCTTTTAGTACTTTAGACCTGTAACTAGGTTATTTCTTTGATTGATATCAGAATAGGGCAAGATAAGAAATATTTTGATAACTTGAGTGCTTCTTAAGTGTTATTTTGGTCTGATTGCTGGGTGAAGAATGAATGAGGGTTGATATTGTATTTATACCAATCCTATCAAGAGATAACTCACATTTAAATCACTTATGGTGACCATTAAAATATGTTTCAATTATAAACACTTGAATTGGGAAAGATAATAATGTCAATTCTATTATTTATCTCAAACATTAGTGTCCAAGGAAAATGAGAGCAGGCACATGCTCAAAACTTGCATAGGTATAAGATAAGTATATTTCAAACATTCTGGGTAAGATGGGATATCTGTGTCATTAATATAAAAGTTGGTCAAATTAATAAATAGGCCAAGGGACATAATATATGGTATATGTGAGGCTTGCAGAAGCAAGGCATATGCAAAACTAAGAGGAACAACTAAGGTCTAAGTTTGCTAAGTGTGTAAGACTGAGGTGCAACATAATCACAAACTATCATCTACATTTACCACCATTTAATCTAGTAATAAAATTACTAGTTTAAAAGAAATAAATAAGTATTGGGTGTGTATGCACATGTTATCTTTGCTTGAGTTGAATTTGAATGCTTTATTGGAGTTGAGTTTGAGTGATTTGCTAGTGACTACGTGTTGATGTAACCTCCTTGCTTATTAGCAAGTTTTTTACAAAAAAATTATCATTGTAAGGCTCTAAAATTGAGATTAAGATAAATATAGATAAATATTTAAAGTACATATATCCAAGGATATAGAGAGAGATTAGATGGCACATGCCCCCAAATTTGGAGCAAATGTGAGTTACCACCTAATAGTTGAGATTAGCTCAACTATTCAACCCAATGATACTTGTAACCTGGTGAGTTTGGATGATCAAGTCTAAATTGGAAACTTGGTAAGATTGAGTGATTTGGTCACCTCAACCATACCAAAAGGTGAACCAACTACTATAGTAGATTGGTTTGCTAAAGTCTATAGAAGTCCATGAGGTATTAGCATATGCAATAGTTTTAGAATCTAAGATTGATTTAGATTTTGAAATATTAGGCACATGTTACATAACATATGCACCTTAGATACGTTTCATGATGAAACTATGTATAACAATGGTACCATGTATAGAATTCTTCCACAACTATGAATCTAAATCATATAAATGTATGCTTTGTCCAATTTAAAAAAATATGTAAGTGTGGAGGACATGTTTCCAAAGCATGCCCCCACTATATATGGAGAATATGAAACTGATGTAAGTACCATTACGGAGGACATGTTTCTAAAACATGCATCCATTATAAATTGGAGATATTGAATATTGAGCAGGTGTGGAAAACTTGCTTTCAAATCATGCCCCCATTGAATCTATGAATTATAAGTACCATATTAAATGAATGTGGAAAACATACTTCAAAAACATGCCCCCACTAAGTTTGAAACTATGAAAGTGTGGAATATAGGTTCATATGACATGCTCCCAAAAAATTTGTAAACTGGTATAAGTACTAAATACTGAATAAATGTGGAAAAAATGCTTACAAAGCATACCCCTACTATAATCTAGACGTTGTGAATGTGTAGAAGTCATGTCCATGTGACATGCCCCCACTGAATCTATAAATGGGTATAAGTACTGAATATTGAATAAATATGGAGAACATGCTTCCAAAGCATGCCCCCACTATAATCTATAAATTGGTGTAAAGTGTGGAGAACATGCTTCTAAAGCATGCCCCCATTGTAATCTAGAAATTGGAGTAAAGTGTGGAGAACATGCTTCCCAATCATGCCCCCACTAATATACCCCCTATTTGAGGTGAGGGAAAAATAGTTCTTGGAAGTTACCTCACCTCAAAAGGGTAATAAGACAACTAGAAATCTATGAATGTAACCATGGATCATATAAAAGGAATATGTATAGGTAAATGTATCATTGAAGTGTATAGAACCAATGGGATCACATGTAGACCTAAGATGCGTGATAAAGATCATGGAAATGTCTAGATAGTAACAATACAAGCTCAACAAGAAAACAAACACAAACACAAGATCGCTCAAAAGCAAGTAAAAAAGAAATGGTCCAAGGAGATGACAAACAAGGGGTATGTTCAAATGCCACAAAATCAAATGGATATGACTTATTCAAATGTCCACAAAGGCAAAGAAAGATATATTTAGATGTACATACAACAAGCAATGACATATTCAAATATACAAGAAGGCAAAACATAGGCACTAGGGCTGCTTATAATGAAACATATTCAAGTGCTCTAAAAAACAAGATAATAGGAAGGCAAAACACTCAAGGAAATCTATAAAAGAAAATCACAAGTAACCAACATAAATAAGTCATAGTGGCTCATGGATCGAATGTGTTATAAAAAAACATAAAGTGCAAAGCACATCAACTACCATGTGAAAGATATAAACATGGATAAGGCATGTGTAAGTATATATGTAAGATTAAACATGATAATGCAAAGTGATCATCAAATCATATAACCTATGTGTATCAAGACCATATAAGATGGATGTCCCCAATGTCTTGGTAACATGAGTAAAGGGAAAGCCTAAACCCAACACCCATAAGTGTATCATGTATATGTGTATGCCTGTATATGTGTATGTAGGAGTAAACGATGTGCTATCCCTCAACATGGAACTAACACATAGATGACAAGGAACCAATAGAACATGTAGGTGCTCAAAAAGTTTTTGGATTTTTGAATGTTTTTTTATTTTTTTATTTTTTGGTATTTTTTGAAGAGTTTTTTTTAAAATGGAAAAACTATCCATTTTCCCAATTTGAATATAAATAAATAACCATTTTCTCAATTAGAATGTAAAAAACTATCTGGTAATTTAATTTTGATATTCATATGGCAACGTGTCTTATGAATTATCATGGCACATGCTATGATGCATTTTGGTAAATGTATTCCATCTATTGTTGTCATAGATGTATCACTGCCCATTAAATGACACACACATTTTGTTATCTTGAAATTGAAATATAACACATTTTTTTCATATTGATCTTTGCTTCCATATTAGCCAACCAAGATCGACCTAGATGCAAGATGAAATTTAGATTCAGATTTATTACCCATATCATAAAATATACAATCTTTGGTCCACATGCTATAGGTAGAAGTATGTATCCAAGGGAGTTTGGATTGAATGGAGATTTATTTAGTTCATCCATATAATGTTCCATTTGTTCAAAAAATATCCAGCTACAAAGTGAATCCCATTCTATGCCAATCAAAATATGGGTACATCATAACCCATTGATATTTATAGAAATTGTTATATGTCCACCAGTAGGTGTATTTGAAGGTGGGCCTTATTTGAAAAGATGTTAAATATTGGACTTGATTTGTTGTGGGGAAAAAAAATTATTTGTCCTGTATTCTTGTATTCTTTAATTTTGGCCTTCAAAGCCCCACATTGACTTGTATTATGGCCTATTATCTGATGGTAATTACAATATGGAAATCCTTCTTGAGGAAGAAGGTAATTGCTTGATCTGTGCCAAGTAGAAGGTAAATAGATCATGTTATACTCAAGTAATATGGATAAAATAGTATTAGTGTTATCCTATTGTGATATGATATATAAAATGTGTTGTGAAGCCTTTTGAGAAGACTCCACATAATAGATATGACTTAATAGAACTTGGTTGTCATCTGATTGATCCAATGTGTTTAAAAAAGAGGAAGGTATGGAAGGACAAACATCTATACACATCAATTTTAGTTATTATACATTTTCCTTTATCTAATTTTGTATCCAACTTTGTCCATGAGGTAGATCACCAAAGGGAGTTTGACTATTTTATTCTCTTATAATTTTTGTAACATTGGTTCCCATTGCGAGGATTCCTAATTTTTATGTGCATCTATGAGTATCTCAATGTTTAATTTGTTGATAGGTTGTTGGTTATACATGATTATTTTTAATACTCTAAAGCTTATCAACTTTGATTATGCTTAAGAGCTATACGATGGTGATACCTTATTCATGTTTGATCAATCCTTGTCCTTGATACCCATATTTGAATAAATATCAAAGGCAAAAATTATACAACATCTTACTTGAGGATTTTGAAGGCTATAAAGAATGTGTTGCATCTACCATCATCATAATGGAAAGTTTTAGTACCTTATATTTGTAATGGTATATAAGTGTATAATGCTTCTATTTTCTTGATGGATTAATGTGACTTGGTAAATATGCCATAATTTCTTGGTTAACCTTTTGAATAGGATTATCACCCTTAATAAGGGGAATATTATTTGTAAATGTAGGAAAAGGAGGGGTTTTGATCAATGAACTTAAAGGAACATCCCCTTTATTAATGATTTGTAATTCCTCCATGATTTCCTTATGGAGTTGCTAGAAATTGTGACAGTCAAATGAAAGTATCTTATCTCCATGGGGGATCAATTTTGGTATAAAAGGCAAGGGCACATGCTTTGCATTCTCCTTGGTACGGATCACATCACGTATTGTGTAATGATATTACTTCACCAAATAAGCATAATAATAGAAATATATCACAATGATATGGAAATATAGTAGAAAATATGAATAATATATAAGCCACTTCGAGGGGGCAACCTCTTAAATGCTTACAATA
Organism: Torreya grandis; assembly: GCA_037957365.1. Lineage (NCBI taxonomy): Eukaryota > Viridiplantae > Streptophyta > Pinopsida > Cupressales > Taxaceae > Torreya > Torreya grandis. The sequence continues at coordinate 1,346,969 of JARHVA010003692.1, read as the reverse complement.
AGAAATGAATACTCAAATATAATGATAAAAAATTACCCAAAACCTCCTATATATAGTCTACCTAGGCCATGGTTACTCCATAGGCCAACCTACTAACCCAATGAAATCATAGAGAAATGTGATATAATGTCAAATAGGGATAAGTAAGCCACAAGTCTGCTATTCCTATATTAATAGGTTAGGGGTGTAACATGCCCTTCCCATTCAAACCAATGTTGTCCTAAACATTGAACAAATCTGGATGCTATTGCAAAAAATATACACCCTCCTAAGTTACATCCTCACTACTAACATTCTTCTAATTGATTAGATATTCCTTTATCTCTCTGTTCTCAACCTCTTAGTACGTGTTTTTAGGATCTTCTTTGGTTCCAAATTGACTCATCCTTATTGATCTAGTTCTGGTAGCTCTATTTGGGCTAAAAATTTATGTCCAATGACCTTCAAGAAGCAAACATGAAATATTGGGTGTATGTGAGATGAATAAAGTAACTCCATCTTGTAAGCCACACTTCTAATTTTTTACAAAACCTTGTAAGGGCCATAATACTTAGGATAACATTTGTTATCCTTTTTTATTGCTTCAAGGACATCTACTTGTAAGGCTAAAAACATACAAAGATCTAGTCACCCACTTCAAAATGTCACTCACTACAGTGTTGATCTGCTTATTGCTTCATCCTGTTTTGTGCCAATGCCAAATTCTCTCTCAAACTAGCCAAAACCTCTTATTGATGCTGAATGTGCTCCTCCACATCTTGAACCTTGGTTTGCACCCATAAGTAAGAAGTGATGTAAGGTGGATGGTAACCATATAGTGCTATAAATGGGGAAATTTTAGAAGAGGTATGGAAAGATGTGTTATACTACCATTTTGTAAGTGGTAGCTATTTAACCCAATGTTCTTGCTTATCTGATACAAAGCAATGGAGATACCCCTCTAAACATTTGTTGACCACTTCTATTTGTGCATCAGATTGGGGGTGGTAAAATGAGTTATGAGCAGCTAACTAAGTACCCAAATAGGAAAATAATTCAATCCAAAAATTACTAGTGAAAATATGATCATGTTCACTTACAATTCTTTTTGGGGTTCCATGTAATTTTAGAATTGCCTCCAAAAAAATAGCCACGATTGTACTTGTTATAAATGGGTGTGAGAGGGCACAAAAATGGGCATATTTTTTAAGATTATCCACAATTACCATGATAAAATTATTAACTTTAGAATAAGGTAATCCCGTGATGAAATCCATAGAAACATCCTCCCACCTTTGACTAGGAATTGCTAAAGGTTTTAATATACCTGGGGTTTTAATTATCTCACCTTTGATTTGTTGGCATATCAAGCATTTTGACACAAAATTGTGAACATATCCCTTGAGTCCTTCCCAAAATACTTCTCAGTTGATTCTATGATAAGTTTTCAAGAACCCAGAGTGTCCCCCTATTGGAGATGCATGTAACTCTACAATAATATTATGTTTTAACTCTAAATCTTTGCATAAGTATAACCTATCCTTATACCATATGGTATTACCTTTCCATTCAAATTTGTTAAAGGATATAAAATCTTGCTAGATATTTTGAATTATAATCTATGTATCCTTATCCTACCCCCACTCTAACCTTGATGCATCTACCCAATCTACCTACAACATGGACATTGTACAAAGTAATACTTTTGTGGATGTATCCCGCTTGGATAATGCATGTACTACTACATTATATTTACCCTTCTTATATATGATTTCAAAATCATAACTCAACATTTTTGTTACCCACTTTTTTTGTTCCTTAGATGGTAATCTTTACTCCCAAAAGTATTTGAGACTATCATGATCCATTTTCACCTTAAAATGTCTACCCATCAAATAGGGTCTCCATTGTTTTACTTCATGGAGAATAACCATCATTTATTTCTCATAAACAAGTTTTTGGAGATTATTACCTTTGAATTGATGACTCTTAAATACAAGGGGTCTTCCTTCTTGCATTAGTACTACTCCCAACCTTGATATGAAAGCATCACATTCAATAATGAACATCTTTGAGAAGTCTAGAGTATCCAAAGCTAGGATGGTGCACATAGTTACTTTCAGCTACTCAAATGCTTTAATGGCTGCATCACTCCAGTGGAAGGCATCCTTCTTTAGTAATGCAGGGAGTGGAGATACTCTATTGCCATAACCTTTCACAAATCTTCGGTAGTAACTTGTTAGTCCTAGGAACCCTCAAAGGTTTTTGAGAGTTTTGGGCCTTGGCCAATCTACCATAGCTTATTTCTTATGAATATCAACTTTGACACCTTCATGGGATATAATGTGACCTAATTATTCTACATCCTTTACTCCAAAATCACATTTGGATGGATTCACATAAAGTTGATGTTGTTCCAAAACTATCAACACCTATTTCATATGTTGTAAGTGTTCTTTCCTTGTCTTACTATAAATTAATATGTTGTCAAAGAAAACCATCACAAAATTCCTTAAAAAATGCCTAAAAATAGTGTTAATCAAGCTCTAAAAAGTAGATGGTACATTTTTAAGACCAAAGGGCATTACCAAAAGCTCATAATGGCCCTCATGAATTCTAAAAGTAGTTTTATGAACATCTTCATCCCTTATTCTAATTTGATGGTACCTTAAACAAAGATCCAATTTTGTGAAATAAATAACACCATGCAACCCATCAATTAAATAATCAATTATTGGAATAGGAAACTTATCTTTGATAGTGTACTTGTTGATTTCCTTGTAATATGGGTACATCCACCATGTCTCATCCATCTTACCTACCATAACCACTGGTGATGAATATGCACTCTGGCTGTGCCTAATGATCCCTACCTCCAATATCTCATGGACTGTCTTTTTGATTTCACTCTTTTACAGATATGAATATCTATATGGTATGATATTTGGTGGTTGTCTCCCTAAAAGTAGTTGAATGGCATGATCATGATCTCTTTTTGGTGGTAGTCCTTTTGGCATGGCCTCAAAAATAGATGGGTGGTCATCAAGAATCATCTGTATATTAGGATGTGGAGATGATGTTATGGGTTGTGTTGATAATTTTGCCCCATAGGAAGGTTTATGTTGCTTGGAATAGTTCAAAAGAATACAAGCAAAAAAATTGGGTTTTCACAAGAATTTTGAGGACAAAATTCCTTCAAACGTATTGTTTGAAGGAATTGTTCAAGGCAAAATGGTCCTTTACAATAACCCAAAGGTCTCTTACCTTTTAGAAAGGGCATTGTAAAGAGTCTGAGGGGTAATTTACAAAAGCCCAAAGGGCTATTTTAGACGCTAAATGGTTCTTTTCATGAAGCTCAAAGGGCATTTCTCAAAGGAAAAGGATGTTTTCGATGATTTTGAGTGGTATCTACCCTTCGAAAGGGATGCACAAACCATTTTTGGAAAGCCTGAAGGGCACTTTACAAAACACAGGGGTATTTCAAATGCCAAGGTCCATTGTAGAAATCCCAAAGGGTATCTACCCTTTGGGAAGGTTCCAAACAAAAAAATTGAGGGATGATTTTGAAAAGCCCCAAGGGCACTTTCCCTTTGGGAAAGTCAATTTTAAAACATCTGAGGGGCAGTCAAATATTTTTAAAGGTTCATTTGGAGAAATAGGTACACTTTATAAATCTTGAAGGGCTCTTTCCCTTCAGGAAAGGTCATGCTAAGAATGCTAAAGGACCATTTTATAAGCTCGAAGGGTAGAGATAAAAAGTTTGAAGGAATTCCTTCAGACATTTGTTCGAAAGAATTCCTTTAGAAGACTTTTCAAGAGAGAGAGACAATTCAAAGGGAAAGAAGACCTTTACAAAAAACTTGAAGGGTATGTGCCCTTTGAAAAAGGACATTGGAAAGAATCCCAAAGGGTATGTGCCCTTCAAGAAGGTTCACTTCAAAAACTTCAAAGGGAATGTTGAAGGATTCATTCAGTTTCTAAAATGTCATTACAAAAATATTGAAGGGTATGTGCCCTTCGAGAAAGCTCATTACAAAAATCTTGAAGGGTATGTGCCCTTTGAGAAAGTCACTACAAGGAAGATAACGGCTATGGTAGGAAGTCTGAAGGAATTCCTTCAGACAAATTATCTGAAGGAATTCCTTCAAAAAAGGAAAAGAGAAACCCGAAGAGGAAAGTCTCAGACTTTTTGTCTGAGGACATAAGTCCGAAGAGGAATTCTGAAAGTGGATAAAAAGTAGAGGAAGTAATTCCTTCAGACTTTTTGTTCAAAGGAAAAGACAAAGACATAAGCTTAAGGAAAATGCAAAGAAGAATTCCAAAGGCTAATGAAGAAAGACAATTCCTATGGATAATTTATCCATGGGAAGGTGAAAAGACACAAGTTCGAAAGAATAAACTTGAGGAAATAAGTAGGGAAAAAAGTACATGGAAAAGATATAGAAAAAAAAGGAAGATATATAGATAGAAATAGAGATGATGAACCAAAAAATACAAGATATTCCAACAACCAATGAATACTTTCTACAACATGCAAAGTGGTCCAAGTAGGATTAGACACATCCAGGTGTAACCATTTCAAACATGACATACTCAATTCTAAAAATGGAGACTTATTTGCATGAAGGACTCAAGTTGTTTAACATTGAGAGTTTAAATCCTTTCAAATGTTCCAACAGTTCAAGTAGAGTTCCAAATTCTAATGTGGAGTTGACTGTTCATATTTGTGGAGTTGACTATTCTTAATTTAGAGTCGACTAATTATCAAGTGACACATCTACTCATTGTTTTCATGCAAAGGAAAGCCTTTCAAATGTTACAACTTAGCCTCAAGTTGATTCAAATTTAAATCAAGACATCCAAAGTTGGTGTGACATCATGCATGAGGTAGATTAGTCCAAGCTTGAGCCCACCATCTATTTTTCAATGCCAAAGGATCTTTCATGCAAGAAAAAAGGGCAAAAATAGATTTTATTTGAAGGCTAAGTTAGACTGAGTTAACCTCTTCTATTTTCAATGCCAACCTCTTGGCTATTGTGTATTTTTCTATATAAGTTGGATTTTAAACCTTGAATTGCATCCCTCTTTTGGCAAGACAAAATTCTCCCAAAGACTAAGTTGTAACATTTTTTAAATTAATAGAAGGACTGTTATTTTCAATTTCCGACAAGCTAGTATAGTGTATTTTGTCATTTATTTGCATAAGTGATAAAGTTTTCTTCCTTGCCAAATCTTGATTCTTTCCTAGTTACTATCTGGTCAAATTATGCAGGTCATGCTCTATGTTTAAGTGTCTCTTGGCTAGAATTTTAGTGGATGCAAGTGGCTGATAAGTGCCTTCAATCAGGCCTATTATTTCATTTCCCTCAAGTTTTAGTTTCTAGATCAAAGCTTTTTGTGAAATACTTATGCATATTGGTCAATTGGAGTTGAAAGCTTAGCCTTTCTATTATCTAAATCAGTGTTTTTAAGAGCTCTAATCAAGTGGATCAACTAATCATCTAGGTGTAACACCATCATTAGATAGTATTTCCATTCAATTTTCTCTCTTTTTTTTTTGATAGTTTGTAGTGTAGAGAAAAGGTCCTAATTGATACATCAAAGGGAGCTAGCCCTTATAATATAGAGATTCAATTCACTAATTAGGTCACCCACAGCCTAGGATTGTTTCGATATTTTAGTAAACTGTGAAGGCCTAAAACTACCTTCACAGGGGTGAAAATCTAATTGACAACAGGTTGAACTTATATGGAACATAATAGTGCTATAAATCCTTATGCCTCCTTTTTTAGCATTTTTGTCATCTGATGTGAACTAACCAATTATGGAGATTTTTCTCATAATCCTTATAGTTTAATTTTTCTACCTTCAGAATGAAAGTGCATGAGTAATTCTAGGAAGTTCATCTCGATTGTACCTAAGGTTGTAAGCCATTGGACTCCCAAAACAATGTATACACTACCGATGGGAATAGAAAACATAGGATGATCTACATTGTACTCACCCATAACAAGCTTAATACTATGGCATTTCCATAAACAATTGACTGTGCCACCATCTGTAATCATGACCTAATATTCTGGTGCTGGGTAAATGAAATAACTCAATCAAGTGGCCAAATTATGGTTGATGAAATTATGTGTGATCCCTAAGGCAATCAACACTATCACCTTCTATTTCTTGAGGAAACCCACCACCTTAAGTGTTTGAGGAGTGTTAATACCTGAAAGTGCATGACAAGAGATTGTAGGTTTAGAATCTTAGAATACCTCTTCTATATCTTCCTCATCATCATTGGAGGCATCATCCTCTTCATTAACTTCATTGGATACCTCAATGTCGAATAATTTCTTCTCATCACATCTATGTCCTTTGCTCCACTTGCTGTCACAACTAAAACATAATCATTTTGCATGTTTCTCTTCAATTTATTGAAGGGTCAATTTGGTAGGTGGAATAAATGATGGTGTCGATATGCTATGATCTTTAAAGTGAGTGAATGGATGCTTCTTATTGGCTATGAATTTTTCCTCAGCCTTGCATGCCATGCTAATAGAATCAAAAACCTTAAGTGGATTAAACATGTGTACCTCACGTTGAATTTAGTCCTTGAGGCATCCCAAAAATAGGTCATTTAGGGTCTCATCAAAATTTTTCTCCACATGTAAACATAAGTTCTAAAAATTATGAATATAATCCTTGACTAAAATAGTTTGTTACAATTTTGCTAGTTGGCTGAAGTAATTCTTTGTCACGCTATTGCTATAGTGTAATTGTAGCTCCTCTGTAAAAATTAAACAAGTGACACTGAGAGTCATCTTTTTATTTTAAGAACACAACTATCGATACCAAATGAATTATTCAAGTTCTAGATACAAGGATGCCATGGTAACCTTTTTTCCACATGGGATCTGATGCAAATCAAAAAATTCTCCATTTGGTTGATCTAATTGAGTGGATCCTTTCCATCAAATTTATGCATATCTACCTTTAGTAACAGGTTCTGTTGTGGCTAGGTACTTAGATTTGGATTAGGTTGGTTGGGAAATCCACCTTGGTGGGGTTGTGTATAGTGATATCTAGCTGATTTGATTGATTATTTTTTAAATCCATCATGATAGTTTCCAAACTAGATTGTATGGAGTTCATATCATATTGTATGCCTTGTATCTCACTTTGAATGCCTTGCACACTGTAGTCAAGCCGACTCACTTTGTGATCTATCTCAAGAACCCTGGTATAAAGGATCCAATAACTCCCCTTATCAATCCATATATTCCTTGTGAGGAGTTTTACCTAAGGTTTCAACACCCTTTCTTTGGCCCCTAGTTTACGATCCTACCATAAAAGGGCTTGACAATGTCAACCCTAATTGACACTTTTGACCTAACTTTGACCAAGAGATTTTGTACTTATTTCAGCCTCAAATCATAAAATACAAAGAACATACCCCAACTATATTTTTCTAAAATTTTCAAAAATTTAAACAACTCTGAAAAATTCCTTGAATTATGCACTATAGAACAAATTTATGAAAAATACTAAAATGGTGATAACTTTTTAAAAAATATCCAATTGAGATAAATTTTTAATGAAAGCTTCCTTGAATTATTTTAAACCTACATTAAAAAAACTGAAAATAAATTATCAACCGTTTATGAGATATAGCCAAATTACAAGATCTAGGCTTTTTGCCCTAATTATGACCCAAATTGATGCTTTGATACCACTTATAATGATATTACTTCACCATATAAGTAGAATAATAGAAATATGTCACAATTATATGGAAATATAATAGAAAATATGAATAATAGATAAGTCACTTTTCGAGGGGGCAACCTCCCATATGCTTGCAATAAGAAATGAATACTCAAATATGATAATAAACAACTACCCACAACCTCCTATATATAGTCTACCTAAGCCATGGTTACTCCATATGCCAACCTACTAACCCATTGAAATCATAGATAAATAATATACAATATCAAAGAGGGATAAGTAATCCATTATATGGCTATTCCTATCCCTATAGGTTAGGGGCGTAACATCTTGAAAGGATGGGAACATGAACCTGATTAGAGGGATAATAGCTACCACCATTCAAATATTTTATATTATTTGCCTTAGCACTTGGAGGAATGCAATATTAATGGATTTTAATCCTTTATTGGAGAGATTATTGAAGGGTTTCATAATCATAATCATCAAAGCAATCAATCTCACCCATGATAAAAGAGAAAAAGAACACAAAGATTAGGACAAGGTAGGAGATAAGGAACTACAAGAGAATTCTTATATGATAATGATGCTCAAATATTGGGTTCACCAAATGTTTAACCATGATTTGGATTGTGAATCCTACTTGGGTATATAGGGTTAAAGATATAAAAATGATAGGGCACAAGGGTGAATATCAAATTTACAACATGCCAATTAATATACTAAACTCAGATGTACCATATACAAAATTTATGAAACTAAGATAAGCTATTAATGGAACGTAAAACTATTCTAGATACATAAATGACATAAAAGAGAGTACTTATCTAGTTTTGATGCTAAAATAATGTTGTATTTGGTACATGCAAAAAGCAGACAGGAAGATAATTTTGGATCAAGCATCAGATTTTGGATCTGGTGCCTTTGGATCTTTGGATAGTTGTGTTAGCCTAAGATGGTTATGTCGATGCTAGTGTCCAATTTTAATGCTAGTGTCCTATATGAAATATCAATTGAGATATAAGGTGACCACTTGGATGCTTCTAGGTTTGGCTTCACCTTTGCTTTGGTGCACTTAGATTTGTATCATGGATTGTTGTTCCTAGTCAAATGGAAAAACCCTAGATTTTCATATTTAATGTGACCTTGGGGAAAAATGGATAGTGGGAACATGATGTTGAGCTAACCCATAATGACCCCTCTATCAAAGGACACTACTTATATATACAATACTCCAAAAGAGGGCATCAAGCTCATGTAATGTGTGTAAAATAAGTACAATAATAACCTAAATTATAATTTTGGAAAATATGACCTCATGATTGCTCCTTTAGTACTTTAGACATAAAATTGGGTTGTTATTTTGACTAATATCAAAATAGGGTAGGATAAGAAAGCTTTTGGTAACTTGAGTGCTCTTTTGGTATGATTTCTAGGTGAGGAATGAACGAGGGTTGATATTATATTTATACCAATCTTATCAGGAGATAAATTGCATTAAATAACTTAGGACAAACATTGTAATACATTTCATTTGAAAATTGGATGACTTTAGGGCACTAGACACTTACGTCAGGGTAGGATAGTAATGTTGACATTACTATTTGTCCCAGATTTTAGTGTCCAAGGATAAAGCGAGTATGCACAGGCTCAAAATTTGAAAATGTATAAGTAAATTTTAACTATTTTGGGAAAGATGGGATATCTGTGTCATAAATATAAAAGCTGGTTAGACTAAGAGATAGGCCAAGGGGCACAAGATAGGGTAAATGCAAGGCTTGTAAAAGTAAGGCATGTGTAGAACTAATAGGAACAACCTAGGTATGAGTTTACCAAGTGTGAAAGACTAAGGTGCTACATAATCACAAAATATCATCTACAGTTAATTTGTAATTCCTTATAATTCTTCACTCTATTTATAGAGTATGTAGGTCTTTTATTATATGTAATTCTTTGGATATTTTCTCAATTTTTTTAAGTTTTTTTAGATTTTCATATTTTATATAGAGTTTGTTTCTCTCTCTTATTCTCTTGGAATAAATATTTATGCACATTATGTTATTTTGTAATAAATTTAAGCAATCTTTAAAAAATATTTGGGTTTTTATTCCGGTGTATTAATTTGTCCACTTTAAAAATCCTCTATCTCAACTCTTTATGGTATATTTTATGCTTCAATTAATTTCATTGCATAATTTTTATTTATGATTCAATACCATAATAGTTGATCTTAGAATGATTTATTTCACATTAAATAGATTCTTATCTTTATTCTTAGTCTAGAGATATGCACTATACTAACTAGACTTAGTATATAAGCTAACTAGCCTAAGTTTAACCAAATAAGAATATTAAATAATGCACCAACATATTCTATGATAATATATATTTTGATTTATATTTATCATATAGATATACTTATATTGATTACATCATATATTGTTAGTGCCTACATATTATATGCTACATAGAGATCTACATTATGTGCGTACCTATAGTTATTTGATTGCTTGTATGTGTATTCCTCGTATGAGTATGTTTTCTTCTATATTATTTATGAATGAAGGATACTCTATATGCCATGTCATGTCATGTTGTGTCATCATGTCTTGTAAATAATATGTCTTTGTGTGATTATTTACCATATGTAGCTACGTACTTATGTGTGATTATAACAATATCCTATTTGATATCATATTTTTTGTGTCATAATATTTAACATGCACATTACCATTTTTATTATACTATACTTGGTGCCTACAGTGCCATGGTTTTTAACATGATTCTATTGTGGCATACTAGTATTGTATGTGTGTTTAAAAACTTTATGTAGTCCTCCTATGGGAATGTTTATGACATTGGGGGAATGTTAGTGGTCCATTTATTACTTTTTCATTGGGGCATTGTACCCTTATCTATCTCCTCAAGATTATTGTTATATATATCACACATAAAAAGTATTCATTGGGGCATAACTTTATTCCCCATCACTTAACTACATCAGGCCATATTTTTTCCCTCATGCTATCTTACCCTCATTTAGAATGCACATACCTATTGAGAGCTACATGATGTTATCTATTCTATGTGATTTCACTTGGACTTATTATTTGTTTATGTATTTTAGTATTGATATTTATAAGACCCTATTACACATGTGTCTTTATGTTGTTTTTCAAAGATTTTAATAGGCATTGGATATATTAGGTAATGACACTTGGTGCACTTAACTCTTTATTTTGAGGAGTGATTATATATATATATATATATATATATATATATCCCTCACCTCAAAATTTGACATATATTCAAACATTTTTAGTATTTTTTAAGATTGAGAGAATTTGAGAGGAATTGAGCAAAATTTTGAGTAAGATTAAATGAAATTGAGCAGAATTGAGAAAATATTGAGTGATATGAGAAATATTGAATGGAATTGAGTGAAATCAAGAAATTAAATATGGATGGATCACATATATCTACTTCTCTAATCAAGAAGTAGAATTGAGTTCTCAAGACTTACTCTAAAAGTTCTAATCATTAGTAGAGTGTTATAAGAGTGCAAGAAGATATTTTATTTTTATTAGATATGATAAAAGGGTTTGTGTAAAATTAGGTGTATTTGATCCTATGTTATTTTTTTTATTTCATTTATTTTTTATTTTTTATGACATGATATGACATTTACTACTTGTTGGAAATTGGCCATTGCTTACAAATATTATAGATTTTCTAAGAGATGAAAATGCATGTGTGTAGAGTCCCTCTCAAGCATCATTTGATTCATCCATAATTCCCTAGGAAAGTGAATGAATGTGCTTCAATTTATTATCATTTTTAATTTGATTCACATAAATATTCACATCATATACATACATCAAAATGGGAGCATTATGTAGGCACCTAATTTTAATACAAGATCCTTTCTCATTGTGTCTTTTCCTCATTTTATTACATTGGTTTACTTGTGTATATTTAGATATTTTTTGAGATTTTATAGCCCAACCCAGCCTCTATTTGACTTTTCATCCCTCTAGATGTCTTTGGTATTATACCTTTTTTGTATCAAATTTGGGGTCTTAGTCATCCATTTTTTGAATAGTCTACCTCTATTCTAAGCATCTTTTTCTCATAGGTAAAATTTAGTGACTTCTTGAATTTGTCCTTGGTATATTTAGAAACCTACCGAACTCATCCTCTATGTTTTTGTGAGTCCTTATCACCTTGGATTGATTTGATGTGATGGTACTCTTACTTGTTATAATCTTCCATTGTTGGCTTTCATGTGTCTTTTCTTAGAGATCCCTATATATGCAAATAATTCATATTCATTTATGAAGTATCACAAGTATCACCTAAGTATTAAGTGAACAATGAATACTTATCTATTATTCAAGTTAGAGCCTTCATTGATCAAACATTTTTCTACACTTGTGACAAATCTTGGACCTCGATACTTAAATATTCTTCAAGTCTCATGACATCATCAACTTATACCAAAAAAGGTTCAGGTGAATATTTGTGTAGTTTAATTGTAATTCAAAAGGGAGAGGAGGAAAATCTCTCATTAAAAATTATAATCAAACGTACAAGATAACTACATTTAACCTGATGATATACATATCAAATATGTAGCTAAAACTCCTCAAGGGGCAACATGAGTTAGCTAAATTTGAACACGCTTATTTTGTTATTATTTTCAAGGGTTAGGTCAAGGAGAAAAAAGAACACAATTCAACACATTTTGATTGAAATTTTTGTATTACAATCATATGATATTGTATGACATCTGAAAATGCATATGATAAAAAAATTTAAAATCATACATAACACAAATAATAGATTCAACAATTGAAGACATATTCAATAGTTGCATGTAGTAAAAATTTATTGGCATGTATAATTTTTCCATTGCACATTCAAAGAAGTGATGAATTCATCCCTTTAGATTTTAATGTCATAATTTGTCATGCATATTATTTTGGGTCCTTCTTCCTTATCTTGATTTATTGCACCTTTAATTTCACATATTAAATTATTCCATGGTTAACCTTAACATGTCATATCATAAAAAATTATATATATACCAAGTCATCACAACCATTTATATAATATCAAGTTAGTGCTTCATTAACCATATGTAGTGCTAAAATTACAATGGAGTCTTCCACCTTAATAATTCAATCTTATTTAAGCTATTGTGACATCATCTAGTTGTACAAAAAGAGGGTTTAGGTGAACGTTCATGTAGTTACATCATGACATCTAGGGAAGATGAGAAAATTCTCTTGTTCAAAATTCCATTTACACAACACATAGAACTACGTTGGGTGTGATTCCAAGGTGAAAGATATGTAGAGTTAATTCCCTCGAGGTTTCTTAACCAATAACTTGTTTGTATTATTCTTCATTGTATGTTTGTGTTGAATAAGGTTTAAAGAAGAATAAGACATCAAATCAGGGTATCTACCTGTGAATTTAAGAAAACAAGTACACATATGGTTGTATGACATAATAAAGTTCATCTACATAAGAACACTCATAAAATAGAATAGAGTAAGGTATATATTTGGTGTAGTAGAAAATATTCTATGAAAATAATGCTTATTTGGTGGCCAAATATACCTAAAGTGAATTCGGAGGCATGCTAATAGACACCAAATATATTTAGTTAAAATTATGGCTCAAAAATTTAATTGGAGATTCATCATCATTTCTAAACTATTGCTACACTCTAAGAATCCCAAGATTCTACCTAGGTGTATTCATTTCATAGTTTTTTATATTTTTATTAGGTCATTGCTTATTTAATTATTTTCATTATGCTTGTTTACTATTTTCAACCACTAGGGCAAATCTAATTTACTATTTTATATTATCATATATTATATTCCCTTATGAAAATATTTTGTCATGTTGTATTAGAGTTATCTACCTTAGTGCACTCAAAAGAGTTTAAAAAAATTGGTGATCCCCTTTATTCTTCAAACACTGGTATCTTTGAGGTTTCCACTTAGGGTCTCATGACTATTTTTTGATTTTTAAGATCTACTTCTTATTTCACATGTTTTGATCAAACCATAGCTTTTACTCACCTTTTTATACTTTTGGCTTACATCCATCTTTCAAAATTTTGTGCATACACATTTGTTCTTTGAATACATAAATATTTTGAGGGTTTCTTGGGTTTTAATCCTCCATTTTCAAACATGATTTTTAATTTTGCATTGCATTTATGCTTATTATATTGGATTTGATTTCTTCATGTTGTTCATGATTATATGGTATGCTGAGAAATCTTAGACATGCACATCCTACTAGGAGTAGAAATATATTGAGTGGTGATACTTGCAATTTAGCACAACTGATTTTGCATACCACTCATGTTTCAAAAATGTTAATCAGTATGGTGATGCCTCTTAGTGTTGATACCCTTTCATGTGTGAATGATAATGACCATGTTTAAGAAGAAATTATGTCTCCTTATGATCATGCTTATTTATATAATGGGTATGATAGTGATGATAGAGATGACATTTGTAATAATAAACCCCCTATTTATATTGATATACACAAATTTGAGGACACGAACAAAAGTGATTTTGATGCTTATATTACAAGTTCCTTAAATAATTTGATGCTATGTATTTTCTAGTTACTGAAGTATGGAATAAATAAATTAGGAATAAGGAAGCTTTATTTGAGCAAGCTCCTACAGATCCATTGGATGATACTACTTGTCCTCTTAGAGAATATACATCTAAATTTTATGGTGAGGCTAGTGCTCCTTATGTTATTGATTTATTATCTTTTGGAAATTAGATGTTTAATTCTTGAATAATAAATATATTTTAGTAGATAAAATTAGTAAATAATGTATAATAATTAGGCTACTAATTTTTGAAATTTGACTATAGTAAGGGATTTTTTAAAAATAGTAGTGAGAGAGAGAAAATTAAACTTATCTGATTCTGTGTTGTTCTAACTAAGATAGGGTTTAGAAATATGTGTGTAGGCTTGGAAGACTATCTCAAACAAGAATCTAGAGTTCATTTCTTGATTGGATGGGAGTGCCAAAAGTGGGACACCCTAGGTTCTGGCACTGTAGTCCTATCTTGGTGCTATTGTCCTAGTGATCTAAGCTTTCTAGGTTTTGTGCATTAGGTATGTGTGACCCTACCTGTGAAATATGAAGCCTAAAGGTATGTGGAGCTCGTTGTGTACCTGATTTAGTCTTCAATACCCTAGGTTCTCTTTGTGCTTAATCTTAAATATAAAACTTGGAGAAAGGAAAGGAGGGGTTAGTGTGTAAAAGATACATTGGATGCACTTCACACCTCATGTGTGGGCATGCTATCTCCATGCCAATACTTCAAGGAGGGATCAAGCTATATGTTGTTCTCCCATTGAAGTGTTTGATGTTATTATGTGATGAAAATGTAAGTAAATGTGAAACTAGGTGTACTTGGAATGACTAGGGATTGGTATAAATATTTAAATAATCTTGGAATACTATTGAATGGCTATATGCAGAGAATAGGGAAAAATGCTTGAGTGGTCTTGATTGTATTCTTGCTTCTCTCTTGTAAATGAGTGCCAACCCTTCTAAATGGACTTTGAATAAATTTTTATAGGGTATTTAATGATCATGGGTTAAATGAATTCATGTTATGCCAACATAAATTAGGATAAGGATTCAGAAGAATATGACCGTTAGAAGCCAAAATGCACTTGGACAATAGTGCCATAAATATGACACCCTGGGTTTTAACACTATAGTCCAAGTTTGGACACTATTATCCATGGCTGATAGTACCTAGGGGGATGGATTAAGCATAGAAAGAGTGATTTGGGTCTACAAGGGTTTAGTATGGGAGGCTATGGATGAATGGGAATTAGTGAAAACATGCCTATGAGGGCCATGAGAGCAAGCAAGATGGACTTATGGATTCGGTGTCATTAGCCACACTCAAGTTACAAAATTTTGCATTTTATATGACTACATTTTCCCCCCATTTATTCTAGTGATCTAGAAAAGAAAAATACTAGGGTAAAGGAAAAATAAAAAGCGTACCTAAACTTACCTAAAAAGGTAAAGCTCATGAAGCTGTGTGACGCTGGATGTGCGTAGAGATGGTACATTGTGAAGTGTGAATCTAAAATGAAAAACATAGAGTAGATCAATCCTTATTAAATACACTATATCTAAAATAAGAATGTACAAAAGTTGGGTAAGAGAGAGAGGAAGAAAAAGGAATGAATACACCTCACCAAGTAAGTGAACCCATATAAAACCTATTGTGATGCTAGATTGTGCTGGGTATGTGTTGTACCAAACTTAATACCATGAATGGAGTTGAGTGATAAATTACATGGAGTGGATAAAGAATGTAAAGGTAGGCCCTTTGGATCCATCATTGTCTACTAAGTGAAGATAATGAATCATGCATGTGCCAATCGATGTTTGGACTGTGTATCCAATAACTCTGAATAGGTGGCTCAAGAATACAAAAGCTAGCTAGTCCTTTGGCTCCATCATTGCCCCATGAATTGAAGTTATGAAGTAATACCAATATGAAATAGATGTCATATGAGATGGCTCCTAAATCCCATGAATTTACTATGATCTAAAAATGTTAGCATGGATAGTCAAATGTATGTTAAACTAGGCCACTCTTGGCCATTTAGAAAGATGGAGATTAGGCTTGTATAAAATCCACTCTAAAACTAGTGTAATAGGATTATGTGTAAGCCAACTTGGGAACTTGGGTACTTGAGAAGTTAAGCTTGTATGAAATCCAAAGTTGAAAAAGCATGCCGACCACCTACAAATAGAGTAAGGCATGTAACTGCTAAGAAATGCTTGGAAAATAAATTGAACTCAAAAAAAGGGGAGGATCAATGTGCCACACACATTTCCCCCAATATTTGGTGTATAGAATGTGGATTATGATCTGGAAGTTATATCAACTACTTAATCTAATACTAGAAATTAAAGTCATCATGTCATGCATGATGCCCCCTATATCTAGATTCTTTGAGCAAACACTATACTAAAACATGCTAAATTTAGTCTATATTGAGTTGACAAACCTGTGACTGAACTCAATTTTTTTATCTATTTATAGAAAAATTGATTTTTCTACTATCTAGATAAGAGCACTAAAAATAGAACACCCTACTGTCTAGTGCTATAGTCCAACTTTGGCACTATTGTCTAGGGCTAAATCTAGTAGCTGTTCTGGATTCTCTATTGTCTACCTAGTCTGATGTCTAAATTCTATTTTGAGTGTTCTAAAAATTGATTTTTTGACTATTAGGAGCTCTGATCTCTATGACAAAACCCCTATTTGTTTTCCCCTCTTCTAAGGGTAGGAATGAAGATGTTACAATGACTACCCTCAAAATAAAGAGCCCTACAAGTGTGTTAAGCTAGAAATATACATGATATAGCAATGATAATTAACAAGGTATCTCAAGATACAACATGGTTTGATTCGAGAAATCGTTAGATCAACAAGGGTATGCATAGATAGATATAATAATGTAATAACATGTGCAATGTACTAAACTATAATTGACAGTGTTAGTTGTTATCAAGGAAGGATGGAGCATGATGTCCATCATGACATCCAAGAAAGAATGAAATGTATGATATGGATCATGGCATTACAAAGAGGAAAAGTAATCAGGCAATGAGCATACAAAGCAAGAAGTATACAAGAGTGGCCAAGGGGCCAAACAATCAAGGGACATGGGCACATGTCACTCAAACTAGAAAATAATCATACAAGGCATCTTCAAATTCCACATAAACATATAATTGAAGCAAGTAAGGTTGACACAAGGGCCACATGTACATGGAAGAGTACAAATAAAAGACATTGGTAAATGTCCTAAGGCACACCCATGAATAAAAATAAAGGACATTGGCAAATGTCCTAAAACACATACAAGGCATGGAACAAAAAATGAGAAAATGCAAACACATCAAGCTATGCTAAGTAATAAAAGAAAGAATGTATATATTGGAAGTGAAATCACATCTAACTAATCAAATCAATAAGTGAAAGTATGTAATACATGTTGGTATAAGACTAGGTATATGCTAGGAAATACATAAGTACAAGTAACTAGTGAGTGTCGATATGGTAATATGTGTAAGCTTAGTTAGTAATGGATGTCAACATGATAACTAGAGTGTGTGGTGTAGGAATGACATAACCTATATTATGTAGTCATGTAGAATATGCCCCAGTGGGTATGTATATCGATGTGTGTTTTGAATGTATAAGTAGGATGCCCCTTCAATGGGTAGAGTGAAGTAATCAAGGATCTAGATGTCATTACACACACTCAAAAAATATTAAGTGAAGCATGGTAATGTATATAAATTGAAAAAAAATATCATAAAAAAACAAATGTAAGTCTAGCATAGTAGTAGCATTGTAAAGCATGGATGATGCATACAATCAAAATGTTTTTGTGTTTTGGATATATTTAAATGTTTTTGGTATTTTATATTATTTTTGTATTTTGAAATAAGCTATGTACAAGAAAGGCTGAGAATAAATGATACTAATTGATGAGTCTTGGATGAGACTTCTTATCATGGTGTCGTGTATCAAACAAAGATATCGTGCATGATCATGAAGCATGATGGAAAGGCTGTGACTATGAATCTAAAAGCTGTGTGCATTGTAACTATTCTGATATCTCTAAAGTAGAAATCAAATGTGGGATTCCCCTATAAATATAAAAATTGGATGCAACTAAGGGACTCTTAGGGACCCATCTGGAAGTAGGATAAGGAGTTCTCTAAAAGTGTACTTTATGCTTAGAATCATGAGATTTCAATGTTACTGCTCTGGGTGTGAATATTATATATAGAATCTATCTAGAATCTTGAAGATGTGGAAGTGTATGACATCTATATACTAGTGATTTGTGCCTCAACTATGTCTGAATCTATACCAGAGGAAGACTGTAACTGGTGGAGAAATTGAAACTAGTGGAGAAGCTAGAACTAGTGACTACAAAGGAGATGGCTCTGAAGTTGGGAGTGGCAACTCATATAGAACTCCACCAACTATAATAACCTGATTAGCATGAATGAATTTCATGCATTTATGAATTGTAGATAGTACTTCTCAAATTTTTTGAATCTATTGGTGACCAAGTAACATATCAAAAATTCTTGCATTGGGAACTATGGTGAAATGTGTGGCCACATGTGTTGGACTAGTCTGTGAAGGAAAGACAATCTCACCCAATAAACTCTATATCTACCCACTAAATCCATTGATATTTATATCTGTCATAGTGATATCTTCCTCTGAATAGCCTAAATGCTACAATAATGTAATGATGCACATGTTGACACTAACTATTATTGATGAGAACATTATAAATGGGCTAATTATGAATATGTGTTCTGATAAAGAGTGCATTAAATCTGAATTATCCTCAACAATAGCCAGATTTGAGAAGGATATCAAAGTTTTAGTTGGAACCCTAGACTCATACACACTTATCATAATACTCAAAGGATATGACTCAACTAAAGGTGTTTGGTATGTAACTGGTGGAGGATGTGCATGGTATGTGTGGTGAACACTTGATGTGTCCCCTTTCTCTTGTTTAGAATGCTATAGAAATGGATTTGAGAATATTTTTAAAGATTTATCCTATGTTGGATTTGTCTGTGGAAGCTCAATTGAAGTGCCAAGATCAGGTAGGTTGTCATCTGTCAAGTCTTGTATCTTATGTCTCAAACTAATGCATCTATTTTTAGTCTGTCCTAATGCCCTGTGAAAATCACAAAATGCATGCTGATCATATCCTTGTAGAATAATATTTATTGGGTCAACTTCCTGAATAAGAGGGAGAGTGATGATGTTA
The DNA here is from genome assembly GCA_037957365.1 of Torreya grandis. NCBI lineage: Eukaryota > Viridiplantae > Streptophyta > Pinopsida > Cupressales > Taxaceae > Torreya > Torreya grandis. Next base: position 1,327,364 of record JARHVA010003692.1, on the reverse strand, counting down.
CATTCCAATAACTAATGTAAAACTTTAGCTAGAGAAATTGGTAGATTGGTAAATGCACACTAAGGAGGTGCTAATAAAACCACATGCTAAGGGGGTTCTAAAGTTGCATTGACTATTGGTTGATTTTGATTCTTATTATCATTGACTTTGACCTTGTATGCAACTTTGCTATTACTCTTATTTGTTGTGTCTGGAATGTTTGTATACTTGAGTTTGCCCATTGAAATGAGTTTCACTTCTCTTTCCTTTAGTGTATGACACATTTCAGTGAAGGAAGATAATATTTTAAACATAATAGATTCATGTAATGCTGGTAGAAGGCTCTATTTGAAGAGATCCTATAACTCTTGATTTGCCATGGGGATAGTCATCTTAGTCAAAATGGTTGTATATCAAAGCACATAGTCTATGATATGCTCATTTGATTTCTATTTCTATTGTGTAATTTGTGCATAAGAGACCTTATCACCAATGTTGATAATGAAATGTGCTAATAACATGTCAGCTAAAGGATTGAATGCATTGACTGATTGATTTAGTAGACTATAGAACCATTTTAAAGAATAATCCTTTAGACTATATGGAAATAACTTGGTTAGTAACCAACCATTTGGCACATAATCTAAGCATGCTATGTGAAAATCTCTCAAATGTATCTTTGGATCACCCTTGCCATCATAAAGAGTAAACTTAAGTTAAAAAAAACCTTATGGTAAGGGTGTACAAGTAATGTGACGTGCCAGTGGTGTATGCAGAAGAGCAAAAGAATCCAAAGCCTATGTAGGTCTAGTGGCACCTTGCTCAAGATGTAGTACCTTGGATTGAAGAGATCTTATCTCTTGCACAAGGGCTACCACATTAGGAGATAGGGATGTACTAACTATAAATGGTGGCATAAAGGTAGGTTGGGTTACTATAGGGGGTTGTTAAGACATAGTTACCCCTGTAGTGTCATTTTCAATTGGTTACTTTATGGTTTGAGAAGAATTACCATTATTTATTCTTTGTTGTTCCTCTTGTAATATTTTAAGCAAATCATCTTGCATGTTAGGGTGTTTGGTTAAGAGTTCTTGAAGTTATCTCTTATTAGTTTCATCAAAACTAGTGTATTGGACCATTATTAAAGTAGGAAAACAATTCAAGAAGTGTTTGAATTTTTTACAATAATTTGTTATAGGCCAAGTGCTAGAAAAGGAAATTACTGAATATAGGAAATGTAAAATCTTAAAAATAGTTAACTAGAAATTATATGAAAAGGATACAAAGTGCACAAATATGTAAGGTGATACCTCAAAAAACAAAATAAGAGCTAGTATATGTAACTAGGGATTTTTCAAAAATATTTTTGTAAAATATTATGAGTTTTTAAAATTAAAATTTGAATTTTTGAGTTAACTATGCAATTGGAAAATAAAAAATTTAACGAAAAATTAGTGATTTAATGGGACCTAGTAGATGCAACTAGGGTTTTGGAAAAAGTAAATATTTTTGATTTTTTACTATAAATTTTGGAATTTGAAATTGACTTTAATATGCAATTAAAAATTCATAAAATGATTGGAAAATTACTAGAAAATTATTGGGAGCTAGTTGATGCAACTAGGGTTTGAAATAAATCTATTTTAAAATTTACTAAAAAAATTTAAAATTTGAAATGAATTTATGATTTTAATATTCAAGAAAAAATTTCAAAAATTAAAGTGAAAAATCAGCTAGGAATTTACCTTAGGGTTTTTATGCAAAATTCAAAGTAAGTCAGGTTCACCAAATGGTTTATTATTTTTTAGAAATTAGATGTTTAATTCCTAAATAATAAATGGATCTAAGTAGATAAAATTAGTAAATAATGTATAATAATTAGGCTATTAATTTATGAAATTTGACTGTAGTTAGGGCTTTTTAAAAAATAGTAGTGAGAGAGACAAAGTTAAACCTATTTGATTCTATGCTTTTTTGACTAAGATAGGGTCTTGAAATATGTGTACAAACTTGGGAGACTGTCACAAACAAGAATCTAGAGTTCATTTCTTGATTGGACAATAGTGTCAAAAGTGGGACACCTTGAGTTTTGATGCTTTAGTCTTATCTTAATGCTATTATCTTAGTGATTTAAGCTTTATGGGTTTTGTGCATCAGGTCTGTGTGACCCTACCTATGAAATATCAAAGCTTGAAAGTCCATAGAGCTCACTATGTACCTAATTTAGTCTTAAATGCCCTAGGTCCTCTTTATGCTTGAACTTGAATGTAAAACTTGGAGAAAGGAGAGGAGGGGTTAGTGTGTAAAAGATACGCTGGACAACTTCACACCCCGTGTTTGGACACATTGCCTACATACTAATAATTCAAAGAGGGATCAAACTATATGTAGTTCTTCCATTAAAGTGCTTGGTGTAATAGTGTGATGAAAATGCAAGTAAATGTGAAACTAGGTGTACTTAGAATGACTAGGGATTGGTGTAAATGTTTGAATAAGCTTGGAATACTATTAGATGGTTGTATGTAGAGAATAGGGAAAAGTGCTTGAGTGGTCTTGCTTGTATTATTGATTCTCTCTTGTAAATGAGTGCCAACCCTTCTAAATGGACTTTGAATGGCCTTTTATAGGGGATTTAATGATCATGGGTTAAATGAATTAATGTTAGGCTGACATGAATTAGGATAAAGATTCAAAATAATATGACCGTTAGAATATAAAATGTACTTGGACAACAATGCCAAAAATAAGAAACCCTAGGTTTTAGTGCTGTAGTCCAAGTTTGGGTGCTATTGTCCATGCTGACATGACTTGGGGGGATGGATTAAGCATGGAAAGATAAATCTAGGTCTCCAAGGGTTTAGTTTGGGAGGCTAAGGATGATTAGGAATCAATGAAAACATGCCTATGAGGGTCATGAGAGCAAGCAAGATGGACCTATGGATTGGGTGTCATTAGCTACACTCAAGTTACCAAAACTCACATTTTATATGACTATAATTACTATTGATCATTATATGCATCCACATAGTGCTACACCCCCTCCTGAGGTAAATAATTCTATTCTTATACAACCTAAGGCTTCTATGATTCATCCTGCACAATCCAATAATGAATGTGATTTTAAGATCACACTATTATATTGCAGCCCTTATTCTTGGACATAGTAAAAATACCAATCATACCACCATTACAATAAATGTTAATCATAAAAAGGCATTGATTCCTACATACATACATAAAAATGTTAATCATGTACCTAATGTTGCATATATTGATCAAAAAGTACAACAACAACATGATGACATGCGATTATAACTTATGCAACTATCTAAAGCATCTAAAAAACCTATCCTTGTGGTTTCATATTATGATATATTATACAACCCTTTAGCTATGGATGTTATTAATCACCCCTTACCTATTTAGTTTTAAGTGCCTAAATTTACATTATGTAGCATCAGTGGGGATTATTCACATCATGTTAGGTATTATTTTTCATTTTTATTTGGATTTAATTATGATGATTTACTTATGACTAAAATTTTACATAGAAGTCTCACTGGATATGCCTTATGTTCAAGCTTATGGAAAAAAAAATTGGTAGCACCTTGTTAGTAGTGGATGCAAGGTGAAAACTTGGATTTTCATAGCCACTATGTGAAAGGATGTAGTAGCATGTATCCATTATGTGGAAGACATAGTAATAACATGAATATGCAACCTCCAAGAAGGTGTTGGTAGTAGCATGTATCCATTGTGTTGAAGACATAATTAAAAACATAAGTCTATAACATCTAATAGGTCATATAAATTTTTATAATAGTAAATTCAAATTCATACCATTTAATCCTATGATTTTGAAAACCTATGGCAATACTTATAATTTCATTTCTATGGGAAACTATAGGTCAATTACAGTCAATACATGTGTTATTTACATTTGGATCAAATAATCAAGGGTAATGTCATAAATGTAGTTTCACAAGAGAAAAAAATGGAGGAAATCAGGTGATTACCATGTGAAATTGTTGAATCTACTTTCTAATGGACAAGATTCATTACACCCTACTTAGTGTGCTACATACTTTTATGGGAGTACCACATGTCACCTAATTTGAACATTTGATGAATTTATAATATTAAATTAGATCAATTAATTTGTAATTAAATAGTTTTATTCAAACTCACAAAATGAGGAAAACTAAATATGTCAAATGGGTTAGTAATGTGTGTGTCTAATTTAAGTAACTTTTCATTAAATGATTTGCATGATGGTGCCCAAGGCTGATTATGCAGTGGAACTAGCCACACTTGGAGACAAGTAATGGGTGGTAGAATGCATAAACACATATTAACATACTAATATATAATAACAAAATTGAATCAAGTAGAAGTTTGAAATGTATAAATGTAACTTATATTTAAAATGTAGAATAAAGAAAGCACAAATGTAATAAAAAAGCTAAGAGAACAGGTTCTTGTATCAAAAGGGGAATACATTCTTATTAATTACATAAGCTATTATTAAATAATACTAAATAAATTAGGATCAAACGTTGGATAAAAATACAAGAAATCTAAGAGAGAGAGATAGAGTGTGTGTGTATCCCTCTACCATAATGATTTTATCTCTCTCTCTCTCTCTCTCTCCATATATATATATATATATGAAATAAAATATGGTAATTATAACTTATGATAGTTGGAAGAGGGATAAATATAATTCATTTCAACTTCCATAACCATGTGATAGTTATAATTCATTTCAACTTCCATAACCATGTGATATGTTACCTAGAATAACACATGGCAATGAAGTGATGATAGGTGAATGCTAAGATGTAATGGTTCTATGTAGATCTATGGTAATAAATAACATGTGAATACTAAATTCACAAGTATGATGACATTCTAGAGTAATACAAAGGTGTGTGTAATGCTAAGGTAAGCTACAAATGCTATGAGGTGTTGCACAACATCATAGGATCTTCAAATGAAATAAAGTGATGTGCAATGATACAAAATTTATGATAATTTAGCATAAAAATTGTATGACTATAAAAGTTGTGAGTGTTTCAAATAAGGTGTAAAATAATCATGGGTTTGTGTGAACTACGCAGAATAAGGTGCCTAGGTACTATAAAACTTAACACTAGACACTAAGTGTTAAGGAAGTTGAGTAGGAAGGAAGAGTTGTGTAGGTGTCAGGACACCACTACATATTAACACAAGGATTTTTACTTAACATGAGTTTCTAAAAATCTAAGGAGGATGAATTTATCAAGACAAGTGAGGAGGATTGCATAGTTTTGAGTTATGGTGAGATAGTCTACACTTGAAAATCAATGGTCTCCATTGCACTAGAGGTTAGTTTTGGAAACTAAACTTGAATTTGTGATCATTTTGACATGAAAATTTCAAGATTGAACCTTATATATGAGTGTTAAAAATAACGTGTGATATAATCATGGGTTTTATAGACTACACGAAGTAAGGCTCTAAGGTACACATAACTTAATAATAGACACTAAATGTTGGCCAAGTTGCATAGAAAGGAAGGGGTATGCATAGTTATATGAGATTTTAGGCCACCAATACACATTAATGCAAGGATTTTTACCTAACACAATTTTATATAAAGGTGAAGAGGCTAAATTCAACAAAATAAGTGAGGAGGCTTGCACAATTATGAGCTATGACAAGACAACCTTAAAGTCTACAAATGGATCCTTAAATGGGTCAAATTTGAGTAAAATTTTATTAAGTTTGCTTTAAATTAATCAAATTATATCATTTTTTAATAAATAAAAATTATTAAAATTTTCAAGGTCATTATGTAATGTCCATATATTTTGTAAAATGCCCAAAATGTAAAACATGAAAGTTGGGAAAACTCTAGTTAAGGAAATAAAATTCTGGTTAAGTCAAAATAAAGTTGACATATGTGGGGTTTGTTATAACCAAATATTTCACCCTTGGAGGAAGTTATTTATACCTCTCCACATTTTTCTAACGTGGGATTACCTCTAGGCATGTGGGTTGCCTATAGCAGAGGTAAACCTCTAGATTATGGGCTAGCTCCCTTGATCTATCTTTAAGGCTCACACACTACACTAGACTAATCACTATTAGGATGAAAATGGAAAAAGGAAAATAAAATAAACGTATACTAATGGAGGTTATACACTAAAGATAAGTCCACAAAACACACTTGCATCTACACTAAGAATGAAGACTACTAAAATTGACCTCAACTCAGTGTTCTTATAGCACAAGTATTTCTATATGGAGAGAGATTGTTATGCATATCCAAAGGTGGGTGAAAATGAGGTATGATATTATACACTAATAGTGTCTCTCACACTTTAAGTAGACCTTAAAAAATAATACACTTCATAAGACTTGTTAGAAGAGATGCTACTCACACAATGCATACAAGAGCAAAATGGAAGCAAGGAAAAATAATATTCATCACTTGTCATACAAATATACTACTTGACATATTTAGGAAATAATTTGAGAGATTAAATAAAGTTAAAAACTTTATTCAAAGTAAAAACAAGGTGTCAAACCAATAGGGCTTCACCATACTAGGTGTGTACTAGATACAAATGCCAAAAATGGCTCTAATATATAGAGTATAGGAGAGGAGATAGAAGTGAAGTTCAATAGTCACAAGACCAAGTGTCAAGTCTTGAAAACTAGTTACCATGCAAGAGGAGTTAAAAAACAAGGTCATGAATTCCTCTTAGATAAGTGTCCATATTAAACATGACATATTCCTGAAGTTGGTGAAGGTACACTCAATTAGCCTTCTTGAAATTGTTTGTTTGATGAGGAATCCACCTATTTATTCATAAATATCTTAGAGGATATTGACACATGTGCACTAACCTAATACTCTAGAAACATGATTTGTAATATTCACATACATCCCTCAATTGATGAACTTCTCTTAACCACCTGTCATTCAATTTCTTGCAATTGTTCACTAGCCCTCTAGGCTTGTTCCACACACTTATCACTTAGGTGACCTATAAATGTTCAATAAGGTTCATTTTACGGATGTTAAAAAACTCATTCAAACCTTCTTTTTCCTCTGGTCTATTATATAGACCTCTATGAAGCTCAAAACACACTTCTCACAATCCACTTTGATAGTCACATTTCTTCTAATTATGTTATTCAAGACTGATTACAATGACTAATTTGATAGAGGGTATTCCAATCATGACCAAAGTGACAATTGAGTTTTAGGATTTAGATAGCATCTCGACACTCCTTTCACAATGAATTTCATTTGTTCATTCCCTTCTATACTTTTAGATTACCTTAAAAGTTGTAGAAAACCTATATTTTTGCCTATCTATACAAGTGATACTACAGAATGAATAGATGGTGAACAGCTTGGGAGAGTTCCAAATAAGTAAAAAACACTTTAACGGTGAATTTAACCTTCTTGGATGTATAATTATTTATATCTTCTTCCTCGGGTTCATGAGAGGGTTTTAGGAGGGTTACATTGTTAACAATGATTCATAAAATATAAATGCTCAAACCTTGAACTAATTCTATTGAGATAAATTTTAGAACCCCCATAAACTATTCCTAGATACTTGAGGCACCATACACAACATATTTATAGATATGAGCAAAATAAATTGTCTCCTTGAGCTCCTACTTACATTCTGTACACCTTTGAGACCAAATTAGGCCAAAATGACCAATTATAGGTTATCCTCTACAAAATAATGGTTCTTTTAGACTATTCAGTCATAAATTAAGGCTCTCAAATTATTTTTTAATATCATATGGTCCTATGGATGATATTAAGTACTTTGAGGATTCATGTTTAGTTCTAGGCCCAATAGGCCTAGACTATGTTTCTATGTGTATGGCCAATTTTGAATGTTTCAAGTGACTTTAGGTCATTATTAACATTTATTAATATCCAATTCAATCCTATACAACATCCTAAAATTATTCCAAGACTTCTCATCCATCCTTTCAACATTCATGCATCATACATGCAAGTTATTTTGCTCAGGGAGTGCCTCTGTTCTGAGATAAAATAGAGGAAACCTCCTCTATTAATATGACTTGAAGGAGGCCATGGAGGTATATTTTAGGTCATGATGACATTTATTATTGAGTTTAAATCCCTAGACATATCTCTATAATCCTTAACACATTCAAATTCCCAAAACTAGTTTTTAATTTTTGTGACTGTCTGTAGAGTTGTGGTAGACTAAGTTTGAGGTTTGAGAACCTAGTTTGCTCAATCTTTGCTCTATTTATTTCCCTCTAAGAATATTATGAAGGTGTGATATCATCACTATAGAATTGATTTATACATGTTCATTTCAACCTACATATATTTATATCAGCCAAACTTGCACCTTCATTAACATGAGCTAATATGTAATATATGTCAAACTGTAAGCATCAATTAGGGAAACCAATAGGTTACTATAGGTGGTGATAGAAGTTTGAGCATTTTGATTACACCTTTAATCCCTCCTAAGGTCACTAAGACCACATTACATTTAATTGGTTCAACTCTTGTATTGAGACTATTCTTTTATCACTTTGATATCAATGTACTAGAGGTCTACAAATTTAAGGTTCATTTTGGCTCAAAAGCATTATGATTCACTGAGTGTTTCTAGTGAAAACTTGACTGATTTGGAAGCTCACTTATCATCACTCTCCCTTGACCTATCAACCTCATCCTATGTCAAGATGTTACCTCTCCATCTAAACTACAAGAATAAAGCCATTAAGCTTATCCAGACCTCATAAACACTTACCAACAGATGGCATTGTATAAGGTAGAAACCTTATTTAGAGAAAATAAGGTAAATGTTCCCATTAATCATCTTTTCAAATTTATACCTTGCACTTTAGTTTGGTTGTAGGTAGTGAATTCACCATTTTGAATACAATGATCTTACCTATGCTCTTAGACTTGATTAAAGGTTTTAATTAAATCCAAACATCTCCAAATCCATTTCAAAACTACTCTATCTCCTTTTGTATTGACTTTAGACTACTTTTTGTGACTACCTGTAGGTATAATCAAATATATGAATGTGTACCAAGTTAGAACCTTATCATCACCCTTGTGGTCTCTTCAATGCAAACCCTCAATGGATGAACTAAATTACATGTTTTGAGGGGATGAACACATGTTTAATACCTTGACCTGAAGCTACTCACATGAGAATGAACTTTGCAACTCTCAAACACTATTTTTTAGACCTTAATGGTGTGACTTATAACATAGATAGAATGATCTTGATTACTTTACATATTCACACATGCCACACCATGTTGTAACCAACATAATAAGGAAGAGCATTCTCTGTAAGACCATATGCATCACTTGGTTCATACAAACCAATGCAAATAGATGAGTAAATTGAGGTGCTAGGGTTATACAGGCAATTTTGAGATGCTAATAATCTTAGTGATTATTCATGAAGCACAAACCACTAATATGAAAACCATGAACATGAAATGGAAAGTCATAGGGACTATTAACATCTACCAAGTGCACTCAGTCCAACTCATCTCTTCTTGTCCATACTGAATGAAAACCATTTGACTTCTTTGACCTACCCAAGAGAGAAATGAGAGAGAGATTAGTTTTCACCATTTTTGGAGTTGTCAAAGCCACTTGAGCCTGGAGAAGAGTTGTGGGGATCTCAACTTACTTCCTAGAATCATTAACATGTGCTAGAACTATTATATATTACATACAATAACTAAAAATACCCTAATTTTAAAATTATCTCCTTCTTTATACGTTAAATTTGCATCATGTCAATTTCAAAACTAACTCCAACACTTACCTAACATCAGACACATTATATAACTTCTTGACACACTTTTACTTTTATGGAAAATTGTACAATTTCATTAAAATGACCCAAAAGGAAATAAAATGACATTAAGGACAAATGAACAAGTATGACAAAGGCTTGAACACATTCTAAGTGACCTTCAAAGATGTCTTGACCTTATTAATGACCATGGTGTACATTTCAAACCTAGAAGTTCTTATGACAAATTTGAATATGCAAGGGTTTGCCCTAATTTGACCTAGGGGTAAAATTAGTAAACATGGTCATTAATTGAAGTTGAATTAATTATTTTTATAATTAATTAGTATTATAAAGTGAAAAATTCATAATCACACAAAACAATGTAAAAGCTCTTATATATTGAAGAGTGAAATGCGGGAAAAATTTAGTTAGTGAAAGTTAAGTGTTGAGTGGATTTAGGTCAAAATTGGTTTCCCAACTACTTGTAGAGGGGAAAATGTGTAAAAAATTATTATTTTTCATGGTACAAGGACTAAATTTTTAACTCACCCTTAGGAGAGAACTTGCTAAAATTTTGTGTTGCAGGGTTTTTTTTTAAATTTTACTAATGTAATATAAACAAACATGTGGCATGAAATTATTATTTTATGGGATTTTAATATTATTTAATAATGAAATTTTTACGACTATTCATACATAAGTAAATTCATTGGAATCCTTTATTCATTTTATTATGTGTAAAACCTAAACTTTGTAAGATTTGTAGTGGGAACCCTAGTGATTGGGATTTGTACCAAATATATGCACTTATATTTGATAGAATAATTTGTGGTTTTAAATAATCTATTATTTTTTTTATGTTACTAATCCAATTTCCATCTTCATGTGAGATGAAGTATTTTCCATTTGTGTTTATCCTTTCTGAATTTTCCACAACTTTTCTTTGTGTTTATTTTGATGTGGGGTTCTCCCATTTTTCCTTACTCTCTTTCCAATGTGGGTTTCACCCCATTTTTCCATTATTTTTTTAATTTCATTTCCTTTTGTAATTTCCATTCAAAATTACTAAAAAATCCAAAAAAAATCATATCATACAAGGGATATTCCTATCTCAAATGCAATTGAAAATCACCTATCCCATTGTGATTTCTCCAATGTTACAATTTTATACCATTTCCTATTGGGTAAGTCAATGAAATACATGAAGAAATTACTGCAACATAGAATATTGATAACAATTTTTGGAAATTCTATTTGGAATCAAAGTTCCTTGTACATTCAATTTATAAAATATGATATGGAACCTCCCCTTTAAATGAAGGCTCGTGACTTTATTAAAATGGTTAGCCTAAAATCATTAGATTTAGTCTATCCTTAGATGTTATAAACCTATTTAATGCTATTCAAGACTTATGTGGAGACTAAAAATTTGTAACATTAAAATTTAAAATATGAAACAAGAATATGACCACCTTTTAAAGAGTTTGTGGAAAAAAGAACAAGAGAACAGGAAAAATTTCTTGACGTAAAACAAACTAATGGTTGATGAGATTCTTATAACTGATGAAGTTGAGGTCAAATCCTTGTGAAACTAGTTTAGAAAGAATATTGAAATGGATTAAATAATGAAACTATATCATCTCCAATATCATGGGTCTAAGATCTTTATGAAATAAGTTAAAAAGATATTGCATCTTTTTCAAACTCAAAAGAAGAAATATAAGTATAAAGAATAATTAGCATGCCATAGTTTTTTAACCTCTTTTGGTGATGAGCTAAGGAATGAGACACATGTTTAAGAATAAATCTCTAATTAGTTTCAACAACATGATTTTTTCATTCCATATAAACTATTTGAAGCCTATGAAAAAGACTTTATTTATGAAGAGGCATTGGAGATTGTAATTGACTCTTGGTTCAATAATAAACTCCAAGGTTTTTCTTTTCTTTGTCTCCCCATGGAAATTTTAATGACATATTGGGAATGAAGATATGATATCCATATAATTTAAATATGTGCTAAATATACAAGTAATGATTAGTGGGAAAGAAAACCCTATTCTCAATTGTGAAGTGATGCATCTTGTAGAAGCCATGCATGATGACTATGAAGAGCTATAAGCACTAAGAAGCCAAAAAAAAAACACAAATCAACAAGAGGGAGCTTATGAAAATTCAAAACATCATGGGACTTTATCTTCAAGCCATATCATATAATCATTTGATGAATATTTTTTTAAAGAATAAACTAGTTCATTTCCTCTATCTTCCCTTGTAGACGGTCTTTTCAATGATAAATCAAAGATTCCATTTTTTTCATCTTCTTCACAACCTTTGAAGGAGTTTTCTAGAGTGACTGTAGACAAGAAGAATGAAATTATCTTCCATTAGTGGAAATTTCCTATGATCATAAAACTTTATGATAAATAATTGGATGCCCAAAAACTGTTAAAGGTTCCCACCTAAAAACTTGAACAAATTTGATTAAATGTTAGAAGAAGTTCTAAGTGGTGGAGAATAATAGTGGCTTGGTCTTCATTATAGAAGAAACCACTCCAAAAATATAATTTTAGGAAATAATTTGTGCTTTCAAGCAACCTTTTATTCTTTGTATATTTATTTCTCATGTTTTTATTTACATCCTATAAGAAGAATTTCCAACTCATTTCATTAAATATGAGTTATCCAAACAATTTTCATCTTTTAATTTGTTATGGATTTGCCACCTTTTTCTATTTTTCTAATGTTTAATTTGTTGATGTTGGAGGAGTAGCATCGGGCTCCCACTTCCAACCTAACATCTTATAGTTTTGGTGAAGGCCGACAGGGAGATTGAAGAGATGTGTATCTTTGCCGATAGGGAGATTAAAGAGATGTGTCTCTTTCCTCTCACTTGTATTTATAATGATTCCTCATTATTCAAGACAAACAAATTTTCAATCATAAGAATAATTTATAAGATAGAGCAAACTTCTAAAGAGTAAATCAGATTTAGCTTGTTGTGTTCATTATGTTGCAATTTCTAATTGTTTCAATTCTGATCATAAAACTAACATGGTATCAGAGCCAGGTTTGAAGAAGATCATGATCAGATTTTTCATTACAACAATACTCTCTATTGTTCATTATATCTCGTCTATCCCTATTTTAGTCAAGATGGTGAACAGTCTTAAAATTGAGGATAGACTTGAAGGAGCATCCAACTTCACATCATGGAGGTTTAGATTCATGATCACCTTGGAAGAAAATGACTTCGCCGAGTTTGTGGAAACCAAAGTTCCCAAACCATTGGAGGAAGAAGAAAAGTTGCAGTGGAAAAAGAAAGACATCAACGTGAAGAAGATATTGGTTGACTCTGTTAAAGATCATATTGTTCCGATTGTCTCCAAGTTGAAGATGACAAGGGACATGTTTAAAACCTTGGAGGAGATGTACAAAATCAACAACACCAGCCAGGCTCTTGTACTGAAGCAACAACTACATCATGTGAAAATGGAGAAAGGAGAAATAGTTATTGCTTACTTTATGAAGATTTCAAAATTAAGAAATCAGATCTCTACAATTGATGACAAAGACTTGACCATGCTTGCTCTCAATGACCTTCCTTCATCGTGGGAATCCTACATTCAAGGAATTAGTGTAAGATCAAAACTTACCAAGTTTGATCGATTGAGGGTAGATTGCATTCAAGAAGAGTTTAGATTGGTCACTAGAGGAATTGGTCAAAGCTCTACCAATGAAGACATTAATGTCCTTGCCTTGCAATCATTTAAGAAGGAAAAAAAGAAGGAGAAGAAAGGATTCTTCAAGAGGAACAAAGATAATGGAACTGATGGTGCTCCTGCTTTCAAGAAGAAAAGGGACCTCTCTAAAATCTAATGCTTTAGGTGTGACAAGTATGGTCACATTGCCAAACATTCTCCCTCCAGGCCTAAGCAACAAGCCACCATTGTAGATGTTGATGATGCCTCTCCTTAAAAGGAATCATGTGAATATTTGTTCTATTTTGCATTATTAAGCAATGTACCTACAAACACCAATACTTGGCTGATTGATAGTGGTGCATCTCGACACATCACTAGTTTTAAGAAGCATTTATCAAACTTAATGGAGAGAAATTCTAGTAAACAAGTTATCATTTGAGATGATGCTAGCTATTCAATAAAAAGGATTGGGATCTCTACTCTCCACTTAAACTCTAGAATTACTCTAAGGTTAAGTGATGTTCTCTATGTTCCAGGCATCAAATGAAATTTGATTTCCATTTTAGCCTTGGAAGACAAGGGTTATCAATTTGCTTTCTCTGAAGGCAAAGTTATTGTGTGGATGAAAAATTCCAACTTCAAAATTGCTCAAATAATTGGAGTTAGACATGAGAGCCTCTATAGGCTAATTACTTGTCTACTTCAGGCATTAGTACATGATTCTTCAAGCTTGTGTGATCTTTGGCATAGAATATTGGCTCACCTACACTTTCAGGCTCTACCTATCATGGAGAATATGGTCATGGGTCTTCCAAAATTCAACCAAGAGCATGAAGGTACCTACAAAGGTTGTGCTATGGGTAAGAATACTAAAAGACCATTTTATAGCAGAGAAAGTAGATCTAAATGTATTCTAGATCTCATTCATTCTGATTTATGTGGTCTAATGTCTGTTACTTCTTTGAGTGGTTTCTTGTATTACATTATTTTTATTGATGACGAATCTAGAAAGACTTGGATTTATTTCTTGAAATCTAAAGAATCTGAAGAAGTACTTGAGAGGTTCAAAGAGTTTAAAGCTCAGGTAGAGAACTTATCTAGGAAGAGCATCAAATTTCTAAGATTCGATAACAGAGGGGGGTACACCTCTGATGGATTCCATAAATTTTGCATTGAAGTAGGGATTAAGAGGGAGTTTTGTGTTCCTTACAACCCTCAATAAAATGGTGTTATAGAAAGGAAGAACAGATCTATTGTAGAAGCTGCCAAAGCTATGATTCATGACCAAGATCTACAAATCTTCCTTTGGGCTGAAGCATCTAAGACAACTATTTATGTTCAGAATAGAAGCCCTCATTGCATTTTAGAGAACATGACTCCTGAAGAAGCTTTCATAGGGGTGAAGCCAGAAGTAAGTAAATTGAGGATCTTTGGTTGTCTAGTGTATTTTCACATACCAAAAGATAAAAGGACTAAGTTGAATCCTTCTGGAAAGAAGGGAATATTTGTAGGGTATAATGAAACTTCAAAAGCCTATAGAATTTACATTCTAGGTCAGAAGTTGATTGAGATCACCAGGGATGTTACATTTGAAGAGGATGTTGCATTCAAAAGATCTAAGAGCATTCATATGGAGATAGATAATGAAGACCAAGAGTTTCCTTAGGATATGGAAGTTGACCATACTTATGAGATTCAGAGGGAGGTTTTTGGTTCAAAAGAAGATGATGTTACAATTAAGCCTTTGGAACCAATTGATGGACCTAGTGACATTGTTATAGTACAAAAAAGGCCTTGGTGGACTCAAGAAAACATGAAAGAGGCAGGAAGATATATAGCTCCCTAAAGATCTCTTAGAGAAAGAAAGAGACCTCATAAGTTCTTAGATTATGTGTTATTAATGAGTCAAATTATTGAGTCTGAGCCTTCTAATGTTGAGGAAGCTACTAGTCAACAAGTATGGAGAGATGCTATGGCTGAAGAGTATCAATTTATCCTCAAGAATGATGTTTG
Source organism: Torreya grandis (assembly GCA_037957365.1). Classification (NCBI taxonomy): domain Eukaryota; kingdom Viridiplantae; phylum Streptophyta; class Pinopsida; order Cupressales; family Taxaceae; genus Torreya; species Torreya grandis. The sequence goes on along the minus strand of JARHVA010003692.1, from coordinate 1,311,841 downwards.
GGATATCATACCTAGACCTAAAGGAAAATCTGTTGTTTCTTCTAAGTGGCTCTTCAAGATCAAACATGCAGCTGATGGAAGCATTGAGAAGTACAAGGCTAGGTTTGTGGCTAGAGGATTCTCTCAGAAAGAGGGAGTAGATTATGAGGAAACCTTTGCTCCAGTTGCTCATTATACATCTGTCAGAACCATCATTACTATTGTAGCATTTAAAGGATGAAAATTACACCAAATGGATGTGAAGACAACATTTCTAAATGGTGTAATCGAGGAAGAGGTATACATTGAGCAACCTGATGGTTTTGAGGTTCATGGGAAGGAGTCTCATGTTTGCAAGTTGAAGAAGGCTTTGTACAGCCTTAAGCAGGCTCCTCATGCTTGGTATAAAAGAATTGATCGATACTTGATGAGCTTTGATTTCTCCAAGAATAATGCTGATTTAAACCTATACTTCAAGGTAATTAATGGCGAAGCATTAATCTTGGTTCTCTATGTTGATGATCTTCTTATTACCAGAGAAGATCACCTCATTTTCAAATGTAAGGAGTTAGATTCAAAATTTGAAATGAAGGATCTTGATCTCTTACATTACTTCCTTGGTTTATAAGTATGGCAGAAACTAAATGAGATCATTCTAAGTCAAGGGAAATATTCTATTGACATATTAAAGAGATTTGGTATGATGAATTGCAAACTGATGTCTACACTGATGGAGTCAAATTTGTTGAAGTTAAAAGAGGCTGTAACTAGTTCAAATCTAGTGGATCCTAACATGTTCAGACAAATGATTGGTTCATTGATGTATCTAGTTAATAATAGACCAGATATTTGCTATGCAGTGAGTGCACTTACTCAGTTCATGTGTGAACCAAGGCAAATACATCTAGTTACAGTGAAGCATATCCTAAGATACTTGTGTGGCAAAGTTGGATATGGCTTGAGATATTCTTCTAGTGTAGACTTGAAACTGCATGGATATACTGATTCTGAATGGGTAGGGTGTGTTTTTGATTGGAAGAGCACCTCTGGATGTTGCTGCAGTTTGGGATCTGCTATGATTTCCTAGTACAGTAGGAAACAATCATCTGTAGCATTGAGTGTAAAAGAGGTAGAGTATATTGTAGCTTGTATGGAAGCTCGAGAAGTAGTATGGCTTCATAAGCTCCTTATAGGATTATTTGAACAATCAATGGAGCCTACCATCATTCATTGTGATAACTAGAGCTGTGTGAAGATTCCTTTCAATCCAGTGTTTTATGATAGAACCAAGCATGTTGAGATCAAATACCATTATATCAAAGATATGGTATTGAGGAAAGCTATTGAGTTGAGGTATATCAACACTAATGAGCAGATGACAGACATTCTCACCAAGCCTCTCTTTAAGTTAAAGTTTGTGTACTTTTGAGATAAGCTTGGTATAGTAGAGAATACAGTCTTAACTGAGAAAGAGTCTCATTATCAGTAATCCCTTGATAACAAGTTCTTCTCTGTGAGAGAAGTTTGAGGTTAAATCCCTTGATAGTGAGTTCTTCTCTATGAGAGAATTTCGATGTGAAATCCCTTGATAATGAGTTCTTCTCTATGAGAGAAGTTCAAGGTGAAATCCCTTGATTCCATACTCTAAGAGAGCCATGATGGATGTCATCCATTGTGGTTGACATCACGATGAGGTGATATGTCTTATGTAGTTGGAAGTATCCTCCCTAGCTGAGAGGGAGTTTTGATGTTGGAGGAACAACGTTGGGCTCCCACTTCCAGCCCAACGTCTTGCACTTTTGGTGGAGGCCGATAGGGAGATTGAAGAGATGTGTCTCTTTGCCGACGGGGAGATTAAAGAGATGTGTCTCTTTCCACTCACTTGTATATATAATGATTCCTCATTGTTCAAGAAAAATAGATATTCAATCATAAGAATAATTTATAATACAGAGCATACTTCTAAAAAGTAAATCAAATTTATCTTGTTGTGTTCATTATTCATTGTGTTGCAATTTTTGATTATTTCAATTCTGATCATAAAACTAACATAATTTATTTTTAATTGCCTTCCCTTTTTTTTTCCCCTCTATAATTTTCTTGTTAAAAGTAAACAAAACCATTGTCACATGAGGGAGATATCCTCTCAAACGTATAGGAAAATCAAGAGTTTAATGGTGATTTCTCTAATGATATAAGATTATACTAATTTATATTGGGTATTTGATAAAATATATGAATAAATTTTAGTGAAATAAATTCTTACTAACAAGCATGTTGAATTAGAATTAAGAATTAATAGTAGTAGAAATTATGCCTATGAAACATCTACAAAATTAGTGGTGTTTCTTAAGCACTGCAAGGAGGAACCTATGGTAATATTAGGCTAAATCCATAAACTTTTTAAAAAATATATAGGAAATAAAATCTCATAACCACTGGAATAGTTTGTAACAACTACAAAAAAAAATTGTAGCTTTACGGAAATGGTCTATAGCTACAATAGAAATGTAAATTCAATGTTTCTTTATTTTTACAATTTTTTTATTTTTTACTCCTGATTAGGCAATAGGTTGGGTTTCGAATCAGGACCGTTTATCTAGTATTTATGTAGTCAAAGAGCTAATTTTCTTTTGTCAAGACTGTAAAAAATTCTTAAGGGTTTTCATTATTAATTATTTATTTGATATATATGATGATGATGACATGATGAAGAATTAGGCATAGGTTGTGCCATAAGCTATATAACCTCTAAATTAATCCAAGACTTTAGGGTGATAATGTATTATTCCTTCTTCTAATGTGTGTTTTATAATTTTAGGTGGTGAGCATTGACCATTAAGGAAAACCTTATAGGTTCAACAATACACAACTTAAGTACTCCATTTTTAAACACGTGTTAAAGAAGAAATATTTAATTAGTTTAGGTAGCATGATTTTTTTATTCCAAATAGATTCTTAGAAGCCTATAATTAAGAATGTTTTTGGGAAGTGGTAGAGGATATTGTAGATGACTCTTTGTTTAATAATAAACTCAAAGATTCACCTTTTATTTATCTCCCCATGGGAATTTTCCTAACATGTGGGATTGAAGTGATGGTAACCCTTAAAAAAATGAAATATTTTCTAAATCTGCAAGTAATTATTGGTGGGAAAGTAAGTCTTAGTCTCAACCATGAAGTGCTGTATCTTGTGAAATCCATGTATGAGGAGTATGAAGAGATAGAATCACTAATAAGCCAACCAAAAAACACTAATAAATAAGAGTAACCTTTTGTTTTTTCTCAATATCATGGGGTTTTATTTCTAATCCAGATCCTTGAATCATTTGGTGAGTATTTTTTATGAAGAATAAAATATTTCTCTTCCTCTATCCGTCTTTGTAGAGGGTCTATTTGAAGATAAATCCAAGAAATTATGATTTCCATTTTATTCATAGTCTTCCCTTCTTTTGGAGGATTTCTCTAAAGTGATTGTAGATAAGAAGAACTATTTTTTTTCTACGAGGAAAAAGGTTCTGTTGTCAATTAGGAGTGCTACCCTTATGAGAATGTGTGCTAATTCTCACTCTTACTAAAATAATGGAAAATATCCTAAGTGTGGGTGAATTTGAAAGGGAGAGAATCTCTAGATAGAGGGATGGTTCCCTTGATGCACTTACTAAATATGATCTTAAACCTACTAACTACTATTATCTAACTATGAAAAGGGTGGAAGGGATATTGTTTGTACTGGAGTTGAAATGAAAACTTGAAATGAAGGTGATGTACCAATGTTTATGACAAATTAAGCTTGTAATTAACACTATAAGGAAGGGAATAAGCTTAGACACATTATCTTCACTTTAGGTATGACTTCTACAACAATGTTTCATGCAAAGGACTTTACAAACTCACTCTTTGTATGGAAGGAACGAAAAGGTATTGAATTCACATCTAAAATTTAGACTAAGATTGATATTAACATTTATTATGACCTATAGAAACTCAAATACACTATATGAATTTATGAAAACTAGATAATAACATAGGAAAACAAATAATTCACAATGTTATATCAATTATAATCACCATACACTTCACACAAAACCTAAAAATGGAAGAAAAGAGCTTCTTATTTCTTCAAGAGGTGAGTAAAAAAATTTGATAGAATTTTAGCATAGCCAAATAAAAAGAGTGATACTAAAATTAAATAAAAAAGAGTACAAATAGAAAATCATAGGATGGGGAGACAAAGCATCCCTAAAATAGGGATGACTAACTTGGTTTTTAACCCCTCAAGTTGCTACATAGTGTTTCTTATAATCAATCTTCTCACTTATGTCCTTAGAGTGCCATAGAGATAGAGTAGCATTTGTTGAAGACACTTGAAAGTGTCTTCATCATTTATTTGTCAAGCTTGACCACCTTGAAGATGCCTACATCCTTACTTGCACACCCTATATACTAGTTCACATGTCCTTGTTGAAGACTAGGTCATGTCCTTGAAAATAGGTCTTTAAGTCTTCATTAATGATCCATTGAAATCTTCTCTAAAGACATTAATGACGTCTTTCCACCTTACTTGGGATGTTATATGTATAATTGATGCATCTTTGACTCTTTCAACTTATTAAGCATAGGAGGGAAGGCATGTCTTGTTAGGAGTGTTAGAGACTCTTTCAACCCCTTGAATGTCCTTTAAGACTAAAATTGACTTATTTAAAACCTAAAAGTGGCATGGAAGAGAGAAGAAACCTTGTATAACCTCATTAATAACTTATATTCCTTGACTTAGTTGATTATTCACTTGAACTCCTCCTTATACAAAGTGGCATAGGAGAGATAAAATTTGGTTTTGCATTGAATCATGTAAATTTCCTTAATGTGGTGGAGAATAATAGTGGCTTGGTCTTCATTATAGAATAAAACAATCCAAAAATATAATTTTAGGAAAGAATTTGTGCTTTCAAGCAATCTTTATTCTTTGTATATTTGTTTCTCATGTTTTTATTTGCATCCTAGAGGAAGAATTTCCAACTCATTTTATTAAATATGAGTTATCCAAACAATTCTCATCTTTTAATTTGTTATGGATTTACCACATTTCTCTATTTTCTAATGTTTAATTTCTTTTTAAATGCTTTTATTTTTTTGTTCGCCTCTGTAATTTTCTTGTTAAAAGTAAACAAAACCACTGTCACATGAGGGAGATATCCTCTCAAATGTATAGGAAAATCAAGAGTTCAATGGTGATTTCTCTAATGATATAAGATTATACCAATTTATATTGGGTAATTTGATAAAATATATGAAAAATTTTTAGTGAAATTAATTCTTACTAAAAATCATGCTGAATTAAAATTAAAGATTCATAGTAGTAGAAATTATGCCTATGCAACATCTACAAAATTAGTGGTGTTTCTTAAGCACTGCAAGGAGGAACCTATGGTAATATTAGGCTAAATCCATAACCTTTTCAAAAAAATACAAAGGAAATAAAATCCCATAACCACTGGAATAGTTTGTAACAACTACAAAAAAATTGTAGCTTTACGGAAATGGTCTATAGCTACAATAGAAATGTAAATTCAATGTTGCTTGATTTTTACAATTTTTTTATTTATTACTCCTGATTTGGCAATAAGCTGGGTTTCAAATCAGGACCGTTTATCCAATATTTATGTAGTCAACAAGATAATTTTATTTTGTCAAGACTGTAAAAATTCCTAAGGGTTTTCATAATTAATTATTTATTTGATAGATATGATGATGACATCATGAAGAATTAGGCATAGGCTGTACCACAACCTATATAACCTCTAAATTAATCCAAGAATTTAGGGTGATAATGTATTATTCCTTCTTCTAAAGTGTGTTTTATAATTTTAGGTGGTGAACATTGACCATTAAGGAAAACCTTATAGGTTCAACAATACACAACTTAATTACTCCATTTTCAAACTTAATTTTAACCTCATAAGGAATGAGACATGTGTTAAAGAAGAAATATTTAATTAGTTTAGGTCGCATGATTTTTTTGTTCCAAATAGATTCTTGGAAGCCTATAATTAAGAATGTTTTTGGGAAGTGGTAGAGGAGATTGTAGATGACTCTTTGTTCAATAATAAACTCAAAGATTCACCTTTATTTATCTCCCCATGGGAATTTTCATGACATTGGGATTGAAGTGATGGAAAGCCTTAAAAAAATGAAATATTTTCTAACTCTACAAGTAATTATTGGTGGGAAAGTAAGTCCTAGTCTCAGCCATGAAGTGGTGAATCTTGTGGAATCCATGTATGAGGAGTATGAAGAGATAAAAGCACTAAGAAGCCAACCAAAAAACACCAATAAATAAGAGGAACCTTATGTTTTTTCTCAATATCACAGGGTTTTATTTCTAATCCAAATCCTTGAATCATTTGATGAGTATTTTTTATGAAGAATAAAATATTTATCTTCCTCTATCTATCTTTATAGAGGGTCTATTTGAAGATAAATCCAATAAATTATGATTTCCATTTTCGTCATAGTCTTCCCATATTTTGAAGGATTTCTCTGAAGTGATTATAAACAAGAAGAACTTTTCTTTTCTATGAGGAAAAAGGTTTTGTTGTTAATAAGGAATGCTACCCTTGTGAGAATGTGTGCTAATTATCACTCCTAAAAAAATGGAAACTCTCCTAAGTGTGAGTGACTTTTAAAGGGAGAGATTCTCCAAATAGAGGGATGGTTACCTTGATGCACTCACTAAATATGATCTTAAACCTACTAACTACTGATATTTGACTATGAAAAGGGTGGAAGGGATACTGATCGTATTGAAATTGAAATGAAAACTTGGAATGAAAGTGATGCACTAATGTCTATGGCCACTTATGCTTATAATTGAAACTCTAAGGAAGGGAATAACCTTGCACACATTCTCTTCACTTTAGGTATGACTACTACAACAATGTTTCATGCAAAGGACTTGACAAACTCACTCTTTGTATGGAAGGAATGAAAAGGTATTGAATTCACATCTAAAATTAGAATAATATTGATATTGACACTTATTATGACTTGTAGAAACTCAAATATATTGTATGAAGGTACAAAAACTAGACAATAACATAGGAAAATAACTAATTCACAATGTTTTATCAATGACAATCACCATGCACTTCACACAAAACCTAAAAATGGAGGAAAAGAGATTATTATTTATTCAAGAGGTGAGTATAAATTTTTTTCAGCCTTTTAGCATAGCCAAAGCAAAAGAGTTTTAACACAATTATAGAAAAGAGAGTACAAATAGAAAATCATAGGATGGGGAGATAAAGCAACCCCATAATAGGGATGACTAGCTTAGTCTTCAACCCCTCAAGTTGTTAGATAGTGTTTCCTAAAATCAATATTCTTAATTATGTCTTTAGAGTGGCATATAGGTAGAGTATACTTTGTTTAATAAACTTAAAAATGTATTAATCATTGATTGGTCAAGCTTGACCACCTTGAAGATGCCTATATCCTTACTTGAATACCCTATATACTAGCTCACATGTCCTTGTTGAAGAATAGGTCACTTCCTTGAAAATAGGTATTTAACTATTCATTAATAATCCACTAAAATCTTATCCTAAGACATTCATGAGGTCTCTCCAACTTACTTGGGATGTTAGAAGGCTCATTGATGCATTTTTATCTCTTTCAACTTGCTAAGCGTAGGAAGGAAGGAAGGTCTTATTAGGAGTGTTGGAGACTCTTTCAACCCCTTAAATGTCCTTTATAATTGAAATTGACTTATTATTAACCTCCAAATTCCATGGAAGAGAGAATAAACCTTGTGTAACCTCCTTAATAACTTATATGCCTTGAATTAGTTGATTATTCACTTAAATTCTTCTTTATACAAAGTGGCATAAGAGATAGAAAATTGGGTTTTGCATTGAATCAAGTAAATTTCCTACATGGATGGATTTTTAACATAAATTTAGACCTAAAAAAAGGCACTAGGAGCCATCAAACCCTCCAAAAGATGCAAGATGTTCTATTTGCTTGTTTTTTTCACACATTCCTTATAGCCTTAAAATTGGTAAAGCTCCTTGTACAAAAGCATGTACAAATTGTAATGGAAGACCAAACAATTTTTTGAGGACCCTTTACCCCCTTATATATCCATGCCAAGTTTTAGGATCCAAATCCAAGTGAAATTATCTCTTTTCTGCCATTTTTTCTCTTCAATTAGGCTTAATTAGGCCTCCTAGGCCTAGAAACATAGACTTGGCCTAAATGTCCACCCACACATGTGAAACCTATAAAAAGTGTTTGATTTATTTTACCTAGAATAATGCCATACTCTATGCCAAGTTTTAAGTTTTGGGGCCTTGTGTATATGGGCAAACCATGAAATGCCCATTGGTAAGCCTAGATATTTATGTATGCTTGTAATTTGAGATTTTTTTCATGAAACTTGTAGCTTTTAGTGATTTAAAATTAATTTATGAGACTTTTAACACATTTATATAACTCATTCCTTATGATTTAAGTCTTTTATTGCATTCATAGGCCTTCACCAATGATTCTTGGCTTGTAAAACTAAACTTTTCTTACCCTTTGACCAAGTGACCAACTTATAGGGATGGTGAAACAAATTCAAAGATATGTAGAAGAGTTTTAATGATTATGGAACCTATGTAAAGCCACCATAAGCATCTAAAAATGGTTTATAGATCACTCCATTACTTATTCCTTCACAAACAAGCTTTAAACTACATATTTTGCTCTATACTGTATGATACTATACCTATACATGTGAATAAATACCTTGAAGTAGAGATAGAGAGATTTTTTAATGTCATTAATATCATTTTGAGGTAAAATTATGTCATCTAAAGTCATTACAAATCATATCTTCTCCATCAAGTCAGTTGCAGGGTTTAAGAAGGGTTTATGTTCTTAGTAATGGTTTATAAAGGACATGGGTCCATTGAAAAAACCAAAGACAATAATTTATATCAGGTGGAAACATATAAAATCCCATATGATCTTGCTTTCTCATGAAAAACCTCATGTAAATTCTAAGTAAAAATCTGACGTCTTCGAGCTCCTTCTCAAGCAAAACAAGGTTCTCTATCTTCTAGTTGATTGTTCATAAAGTTTCAAGAATAAATGGCTTTACCAATGTCATATATTTGAAGCATGTGACACAATATAATAAATAAACCAACCTAAAGAATTTATTCATCTCCTTGGTGGAGTTCTAACCTCTGTAAACTTGCCTCTCAGGCTGGTAATTATGTATGAAAAGGTTGAGAAAGGCCATTTTGGGTCTTAAGACCTGAAAACACACTTTAATAGAAAATTATCTCTAAAATTTTTTTATATGATCCTTGAAATAATTAAACATGATATTATATAAAATTTGACCTTCAAAATAGGTTTAAAACATTAAATTCTCACCATTGAGGGTTTTTATGCAAATTGGACTTATTGAACTTAGAGATCTATTCCCTGAGTTTCTATCCTCATTCACTAAATATAATACTTTATGGAGGTATTAAAAATGTCATCTACACTCCATTTTAAATATTATTTAATTCAAATCTGGTGAGAAAGACACTCTCTTCACTATGCTTATGAATGGGCCTGTAGGTCTCTAATAGACTGTGTCATTTAGGCTGAGCATTATGCCACTAAGCCCGACCTTCCTAGATAGTCATAATGAAAATGGATTACATTAATTACTCTTAGATATCATTCAATTTTAACTCTCCAAAATTCTCTTATCATCATAAGTGTAACCCCTGTCAACATTCTCACCTTTTGCAAAGACTACCTATAGGGTACTATACTAGCTATAGGTGAACATTTTCTATTTCCTTGCTTTATTTGGAGAAATCACATGAAATAAGACATTGAATAGGTATATGAAATTAATTAAATTTTTTTATAATATTTTAAAGTTATCCAAACCCCTCACTTCACCTCTCACTCAAGACTTCTCATGCACTAGTACACAACTGACTGTAACTTGACCTTCCCTGACTATAGGTTTAATAGGCCTATGAGTAACCTTTTGAGAGGTTTATTGCTTTATAAGAATATTGTTAACATAATTTTAAACTTTAAAAACTCTTATAAATTTAATTATCAACCAAATTTCAATCCATCTTTTCACTCTTTCACATCTATGTCCTTCAAGCTCGGTTAGGCTCATTAGGCTAAGCTGTAGGTGGTGTTTTTTTGGAGTTCTTAGACTTGAGGGAAGAAAGTTAAAAACATTAATACCATTAAATATGTCTTCATAAACCTATATTACATCCTAAAACCTCATTAAAGTGTGAAAATTCAACTTCTTCCTCTCACACACATGTCTTCATGTGATATCATCTAAGCCATCCTAAGTGACTATTGCAAAACATGGATGTAGGTGCATATTTAGTGTTTGTATTCATTTATATCTTAGACTTTAAAACCACCTACCTCAATAACTATAATCATGATGCTTTCTTGAAAAAACCTTAAAATGGATGACTACTACAGGTGTGCATTTTGCTTACTGTATGGATAGAGGAAGGACATATGACATGGTTGGTAGTATGAAAAACATGATTATAAAATTAATTATTGACTCTAACTCACCTTACCAACTTGGAGAAACATCCAAAAGGCTTGATTAACATGGAAACCGAAACATGAACTTTACCTTAAAAACTACTAAGAAACCTTAATCTTTGCTAAAGTATGTTTAGTATTCTTTCATGCTTCTGGATTGTAACTTAGTGACTCTTGGATCATTATAATTATTTTATACTTGATAATTATCCATAAATATTCATCTAAAACTTTCATTACACATTTTTAGAGCACATAGTCTTTTAGAGGTCTCTCAAGTTGTTAATACAGTAATACATAATCTTGACTGTCTTTTAGGCGTATAAGGCTTAAAATGGATCTCTTTCTCCCATAAGTGTCAATAGAAAATTGAATACCGATTAGAGAATTATTATAGATAATTTATGTTCCTACACATTTAATTCATTATCCTCATGACTCCTATGCTCATGTCATTTGCCTTTTTGACCTCTACCTACTTATTAGGCCTGTAAGTGTTCTTTTGAGATTTAAGAGAACATAGTCTTAGAATGTCATCCTAAGATGTCATATGGATCATATTTATAAGGTTAATCAGGAATTTTTATTCTTTTATAAATATTCCAAGATCATTCTAACCTTGTTAATAGACTCTCATACATTTAGAATCTCTTTAGACTTATAACCATACCTTGTGAAAGGATCTATCCTTCTCAAGCTACCTCAAGAAATACCCTCTTTAAGATGAAGTACATAAAAATTTTATTTACATGGAATAGGTATAACATAAATTAAGCATGAACTTGAGAACCTATGAAGATGAATACACTTAGTTGATATATCAAACATACTTGAAAACTGCCAACCTTAATAATCAAGATAGGTAATTGATTTCCTGTCAAAAGACTCTTTATCAAGACATATGATTCTAACATGAAAAAGGAATTATTTTAACCTTAAATAATACCAATATAATCATTTTTATCCATTTATATCTAAAGTGAAGAAACATAGACAAACTTGGACCATGTTTGGATGACTAGGACATGGTGGCCCCCTTACACTCTTAATGATTATTCATAAAGATGGGGAATGAATCTAATAAATAATGCCACTAAATTTAAGGTCATTATGTTCCATATAATTTTACAATATTTTGACTTGAGTCTCTCTCTCTTGATCATACTAATCAAAAATTTATAGCCTTCTTAGAGCTACCAAAGAAGTCGATGAAAGAGATAATTTGGTTTTCTACATTTTTACACCTAAAGCTCCTTCAAAACCATGGATTTAACCTTGAAATAAATAAATAATGTCTTGAATATGATTTATGGTCAATTTTAACTTAAATAACTATATGAATAACCTCAAAATATACCTTTTTGGCACTAAAAATACCATAACCACTTGAGAAACCTAATGAAAATGATATAAAAGGAATTTATTGGACTTTTTCATGCCTAAATAGGTACATCATGACCTTATTATGATATTATACTACCATTATCATGGAAAAATTGCTCTAAAATCCACAAAGTGATCTAAAATACAACTAACTAGGCTATGGAGTTAGTCAAACATATCACCAATCATTTTGATCAATTATAAAGCATGACATGATCTTTGAAACAAGGCGTAAAGCCTATTAAGATGTTTTGGACTCCTTTCATCAATTAAAACAACCTAAAATAGGTCAAGATGTGGCTAGACAAGCCTATGGCCATGATGATCAAAACCTTAAACTCTACTAATCAAGGTTTTGGATGACCATTTCAAAGCTTACAAAAACAACATAGTATCCAGTAGGGAAAATAACATGGCAAGAAAATTTTTAAGTTATAGGGGTGATAATTTGACCTATGAGGTCAACATTATCAACAGGTTCTATGATATATCCTTCTAATCATGAATTTAATGTCCATACAAAACAAAGGGATACTTTCCCACTTTAATATCTACATAAAGTTAATTAAATGCAAGAAAAATAAGTTTTAAGTGTTATGAATAAGAATAATGTCTTTGTCCTTGTTACAAAAGAAAACAGTCTAGAAATAAATACATAATCCCTCTACACTTATTTATTCAAATAATATCTTTCCATGTTTTCCCTAGAAATAAAAATCATTGATGAATGTAGTGGGGATGCACTTTCAACATCCTTTCAAGAACATGAGCTGAATCAAGAACACCACAAGTTACACACTAATAAAAAATACATATTTGATGATTATGAGCACACACATAAATAATTTATCGAAGAGGAAATTTTTAGTGCAAAATATGTGTAATAATAAATATGTCATTATAATAATGATGATGAGTTAAGATGCAAGCTATCCACTCTTGCTATAAATTTAGACCAAGACATCAATTGCATACAAAATCAATTTTCCTTCCCAAAGTGTGAGCTTATTTCTTCTTTCCAGTATGATTTTCACCAAAACATTTAAAATTGGAATGAGTCTCTTTATTATTTCATATTCCCATTTCCCAAAGCTTCCATATATCTATTCAATTCAAGCTTCATGCATCTTACATTACCTAAGGCTTTAGCTTCTTGTACCTCACCATTATCTCCCAGATATTTGAGTAAAGGATCTTAATTATCTCAACCTATGAATGAATACAAATATCTTTGTTTATAATTTCTTTTAACTTGTAAATAATTTCTTATATATTTTTTCTTTCAATTTTGGCTTGTTTCTTTCTATTATTTTTTAATATGTGTGTGTGTTTTTAATAAATGTAGCAACATTGTGGAGTCCCCCTCATATTCCATTTGATAATCTCATTTCCCTCATGTTTCCAATATATTTTTTGAAAATTTATAGCTTTATATACTTTTATCTTTATGAAAAGTAAAAATCAACATTGTTCAATGCTATGAAAATGTTTCTAGTAGAATTTCTAAAAATGAATATGTTCCAACCCTTGATTTTCTATCCATATCAACATTTGACTTTCATTTTTACCAAAAAATAATAGATAAAATAATAGTAGAGATAATTTCATTTTTTTTTGAGGCACATAAATTTGAATCATAGGCATGTCCTTATGGTCTTAACTCAAATTTTTGATATTATTAGGCATAAAAAAATGGATTAGGTTCTAAAATATTTCATATCATTATGGGAGACTTTTCAAAATGTATTCAGAAAGAGGTTTAAAGTGTAAAATTATAGATAATGTGGCTAAATAGTGTTTAAAATTAGAAAATGGTAGTGTTAATGTAACCATATTTAAGGCTATAAATCCAAGATTATAGGTTTCCAAAAAATAATTTGTTAAATATCTTATCCCTAGGAGTGATCTTACTATTCCCCTATTTCCAAGTGATTAATTATTAAAAAATTGAAGGGGTAACCAATGTGATCCATGTTTTAGGTCCAAAAATGAACCCAAAAAGACCCAATTATCTCAAAGGACAAAAGGTTCTACATGACACATATTCATATCTTTTTTAAAGTTTCTTTTCCATATGTAAATTAGTAAAAAGCTTATTTAATTTGAGTCTTTTTAATAGGTAAATCACTATATGAAAACTAATCATGTAAAGGATAAAAGTTTCTAGATTGAATAATGATTTTGTAATGCTTACATAGTTTGTCAAAAAAAAATAGTAGTTTTTTTTATCTAATCAAAAAAGAAATAGGAAGACTTGTATGGTCCATACGTAAACAAGAGATACAATTTATATGCACAAAAAAATCTTATTGTAATTAATTAATATTCCTTTATAAATGACGTTACAGGGCTTGGTTTTAGTTCTTCTATTATATGACTTTTTGGACACATAAATGATATTGGAAGTATAACCATATACAAAGAAAAAATTAAAAATAAAAATACTTGGAAATGTTTAAAAGGAAAAAATCCATTAGAATTATAGGCAAAAAGCTTTTCATAAGGTCTCTTTGCATCCTAAACAAAATAACACAATCCTTGAGTTGATGTATTCAGTGGTTATGCTTGCTAATAGTTATTTTAATAGAAAGATAAATATACTATTTATAGAAAGGATACATGGAATAGATAGTCTATAAGATAGGAAAAATATGTCATAAGAGAAACAAATAATATTGTAGTGAACTGTGATATTTCAACTAACAGAAGGAGGTGGTGGAGAAAAATAATGATATAATATGGTGTGTTAGAGAATGTTATATATATATATATATATATATATATATATATATATATATATATATATATATATGAAATGCATGTCTCTAGCCATTATCCAAGTGGTGTTATTTATTCCAACCTAATGGCTTTGTTGGTAAGATGTGATTTATTCAAGGTAATCATAACTAGAAAAAGAGGACATTTAATAATTACACAACATGCAATTGATCTTATTCTAGTAGATTTTGCTTCTATTTTCAGCCTTTAATTACTTATTTCTTGAGAAACTACCCCCTTAGACTTGTAAGTGGTTATAATATCTGCATTTAATAGAGGTGCTGCCTTTAATGTGTTTTTAGATTTTATTACAATTGGTTCCAAATTTCATGCATTTTTAAATGAAGATTTTTATAGACTCAAGAAATGAATAGATGAGACTATTGTAGGCTAATCCCTCAACCTTGTATTTCATATAAAAATAACATCCATTTTATCCATTAACTATCAATGACAAAAATATGTATGATCATGTGTGGAAATTTATAGCTAATATAGAAGGTGAATATAATTTGAGAGTCATGTCCCCTATTATGGATATATATATATATATATTCTTTTTATTCATATATTATATTCAAAGTTTTCTTTTTCATTATAAATAAAAATGACACATGTAGATATATTCATAAAATGAACTTTCACTTTTAAAACTAATTAATTTTTTCTCCCATCTCGTTTAGAACCTAATTGTATGAAGTTAGTGTTTTTTTGTCCTTTTTCTCCTAGCTTGGAAAATAATCTAATGATTCCTCTCATTTATTCATCAGAATATTCCTCCCATCTTAAAAGTTATTTCTATGAATTTCCCACCACCTATTCTTGAGCCCATTATTTGGAATTCTTAGTTTCCTTCACCTTTTTTGATCATGCTACTAAATTTACGAGTGAAATGAATATAAGAGTCAATTCAAATATTTTTGGGATCTTCTACATCCTAAAAAGAGATTTGGTACCCAACTAAAACTATTTTTAACTTGATTTTTTTGTCCCAAGGAAAATTGATGTTTAACTATCATTTGTACCTAATGGATACACATTGGTCTTTCAAAACTAGAGAGCCCCCATCCAAGAAAAGAGTGTCAAAACTATTCTAGGATAAATTATAAATGTTTCAACCATCTTATTATTAAAATCAAATAATTATAACAAATTAATGTATAAATAATTCATATATATAACATAAATTATAAATTGGTGATATCAAATGGTTTATGTGGGGACATGCAATTTAAAATAACTTAAATTAAGTCATTGGAGGTATAAGGTCAAATATTTTAAAAATATAAATCAACTAAAATATGTAAATGGAGAAACAAAACTCATGAGACAATTTTAATGTAAGACCAAGTAACATTATGGTAAATTATTTAAGTTGAAGTTATAAAATGTTAGTTGGTACTTGTAAATACATGTACAAGTGGGACAAATTAGATATGTAAAAAGTTGATAATGTGTGGTCCAATTGGAGTGACTGAGAATTAAATGGGTTAAATTAATTTATTTATGAATTAGTAATAAATATTAAAAAAATTATGTCATAAAAGAGATTATTAATTCTATCATGTAATGTAAAGTGCCCTAAAATATTAAAAAGTGGTCAAACTCAAGTTAAATTAAGCTAGATCCTAGGTTGAGTTAAGTTAAAATTAGTTTTTCAACTATTTTGAGTGGGTGAATATTTATACAAAAAACATTATTTTTGGAATTTTTAGGGTCCTTCTTTCTCTTAGTGTTAGGAGAGGCTTTTTAGTAACTTTGTGTATGTACATATTTTTCTATAATGAATAATGAGATATGAGAAAATGAGTTGAATATTCTTTTTTGTGGGTTTTAATTTATTTATTCATGGAATGTTATTTAATGTGAATAATGATATATTTTAAAATTTTTGTTGTGAACCTCTATAAATGGAATTTGTGCCATATACATGGAATTTGATTTTAGGAAATAATTTATGCTTCTAAGAAACCTTTTGTTATTCATAAATATATTGCTCATATTTTTATTATAATCTAAAAGAAGGATTAACACCCTTTTTATTAATTCTTAGTTATCTAAACAATTCACAATGTTACTTTTGTTATAAGTTTCTCACCCTTCTCTATTTTCTCATGTGTCCTTTATTTTTGATTCCCTTTTTATCCCATTTATAATTTATGGTTTATATTAAAAAAAAAAACCCAATAAAGCTTTTCATATAAGAGATTTTCCCCTCTGAAATATAAAATAAAATTCATGTGATTTCTCCAATGTTGTGATATTATAACACTATTTTTTGATTAAGTCTATGAAATAAATGAAGAAACCACAACGACATAAAATATTACTTGGAAAGAAAGGATTCATATCTATAAAAGTATGCATCCATAACATATGTATAACTAGTGTTTTTTCTTAAGCACTATAGGGAGGAACCTATAGTAATATTAGGCTAAATCCAAAACATCTAAAAAAAAAATGTAAAAACATTAAAAACCCACAACTAATGAGATAGAGTTTGTAAAAGCTACCCAAAAGTTACAACTACATGGAAATGGTATATAGAAACAAGATGAAAATAAATGCAAGGAAACATTAGACAATCATATTTATTATTGATTGATTTTTTTGGTTTTTTCTTTTTTACTCTCATGGCCAAGAAGCTTGTTTTATAATCAGTATTTTTTATTCAATACTTGGTAAGTTAAAAATATTATTTTCTAAACCAAGAATATCAATAATGCCCAAAGGTTTTATTATTAATTATTTTTTGATATATATGATGATGATGACATAATGAATAATTGGTAGAGTAATTTTTACCAATGCATCTATACCCTCCAAATCAATCGTGACTTGAAGGTACATATGAATTATTCCTTATTTTAGGGTGTCTTTTATAATTTAAGGTATTGAACATTGACCATTAAGAAAAACCTTATGGGGTCAATAGTATAAAAATTATTTTCTCCATTGTTAAACATATTTTAAACCTCATAAATACTAATCCATATCATTATTTATGCACACTAAAAAATGTTACAAGGTAGCTTCTAAAATTTTAGGATCAATGAAGAAACTTCACTCTAAGACACGAGTTGTAGAGTATTCATTTTTATAAATAGCCTACTGGTGGAATAACAATAAATAATGAGTTATTTACCTCAAATGGTTTGGACGTATGGAGTCTAAAAGAAACCAAACATTTACTTGAGATGGTTGGGTGGATTCTAACCTAAAGTGGACTAGATCAAATAATTATTAAAAATAGGGGAAGGTAGGGAAGAAAAGAGGGTTTGTAAACCAAATATAGATGAAACTTTTCCAAACTAGACCATGTACTATGGGTTTAACAAGTGATTGAGAACTAATGCTTGATACAGGTTTTTATACAAACAAAACACACAAACGATTAAAAGTTTAAGGAAATAAATATAGTAAACTTCAATGCTTATAACCAAAGGTTTCTAAAAATGTATGATTGCAATCACACACCTTCAAAGGGAGATTATGATTAATAAATAAAAAACATTAAAATTAGATACAAAATAATACAAATAATTGTATTAAAAATACTTCTACACAACCTAAAAACAAAAAAAATACTAGTATGATGGAACTTATTCAATTAATCACAAAGTTTGGAAGAGACAATCACATCAAGACAAACTTGGAGAATATTCCTCAGAGTTTCTTATTCACATTGATTGAAAAATTCTCCTCCTTTTGGAATGAAAAGGACACAAGTATATGTATCTTGGGATTGGGATGCCTCTCCTCCAAGAAAAGTATAAATTTACATTTTTTATTTTAGGAACTAAGTGTTCAAACCTATGCATACAGTGTATGTATACATATAAATATTCTCCCTCAGCCAAAACTTTTAAATACAATATATGTGTGTGTGTGTGTGTGTGTGTGTATGTATGTATACACATACATATACATATATACACATGTATGTGTGTGTGTGTATTTAATTATAATTGAGACTCAAGTCTCAAATATATATATATATATATATGCCAAAAATAGAGTTTAGAGTTGAGTCTCAATTCCAATTAAAGATACACACACACACACACACAATCAAGGTGCTGATGTGGCCCCACTCAATGATGGAGCCTACATGCTCATAATATTTCCCACTTTAGATATAGTTATAACTGGTGTTGAAACTAAAGTTTTCACTAGAGTAAATGGAGGCATTAGTGGAACTATAATTAAAAGTGTCACAAAAGTGGGACCCTTCGATGTTTTCACTATAATATAGCTCAAAAACTTAGGCTATGTAATTAGAGATGGATGAGATATAGAAGATGTACCTACCAAATCATATGCCTGTATGAATGTTTCTAATTATTTATGCAAAGTAGGAATTACCTCAAATGAAATCTTGATTATTTCATAGTCAATGATATATATTTTAAACAAAAATGGTAGCTTGGCCATCATATTATCATGAGTAATAATTGAAGCCTTGAATGCCACATTCAACATGTCTATGTTATACACCTTATCCTTCACAAAATTTTTCAAGTGGATGATCTACTCATTAATTTTATAAATAGTGCCTTCAACTTGTACCTAGAAACTATTAGTGGTCACCTAGAGTAAACTATCAAAAATGGGCTTTGTGACTAACTGCCCTAAAGGTGTATATATATCTACAACCTTCATATCCTTCAAAATTAACACTACCCATTGATCATAACTTATGAATTTTTTCCCGAAGGCATGCATTTCCTTGTGTCACATTGACACATTATCTCTTCTAGTTGTCACATAGCTCTGGGCTAAAGTAACATTAGGAGCTGATATCAAACATGAGTGTGTATAGGATTTATTTTTGGTAGTTTGGCTTAAGAAATTAAGATTGACATTCACATATTTCATTTTTTTATATTCCTAGGTCACACTTCCCCATTATATATGGGACTTAGACCTTTCTCATTTGATTAAATTAATGATATTACATAATGTTATAGATGTTCTTTGAACATTATCTAAAATATCTTAAGGAGCTTATATAAAATTTCTTTCTTGTAACCTTTGCTTTGATTGGTCATAATTTATAAACATCTACTTAAGCACTCCACTGGTTGCATCAATAAAATTGCAAGGATCTTATTCATATTTATCTGGGTCTAGGGGGTGGACCTTGCTCTTTTTTGTTAGAGTGATTATGTCTTCTCTTTGATCTAATTGAACATTTTCACCCTCTACTAACACAGTCTTTCTAATGATCTTTCTCAATTTGTTAGTTTATCTATCAAAATGAAACCCTATCCTTAGCTACTTAGTAATGATTAATCTTTCATTCTTATCTCCTCTTCTTGCAATCTATGTATCCATAGAGGGATATTCACTATAGTTTTTTATTATGTAGGTTATGTATATGTAAAGGTGGAAGGAGGGGATTGACTTGGTTAGTGCATTGATGTTGAATTAGGTTGGGTGGTAGGAGAAGGTGTAGCCAACTCAGGGAAAGAAGGGATGGCCTTTCTCCATGTAATGAATCCATTTTATGGAGGTGTAGCAATAATTTATTTGGTATACCATGATTCCTTGTGTACTGAGACCATGGAAGAATATGTTTGGGTAGCCTGAGAAATAGGCATACCTAATTGTGTAGATGGCCTAAGAGGTGTAACTTGTGTAGCCAAAATGAAGGTAGACACCAAATATTTAAAATTAACCCACTTATTTTGTCTAAGAGGCTATGTATTAGCTTCAATAATGGATGTATAAGTTATAGGGGTCTGAAGTGAACTCACATTAGTAGTAGAATCCTTCATAGATTGGTTGATAGCAGGAAAAGCAAAATTAAATGGGCCTTAGGAAATGGTTTGAAAAATTAGCATTGTGAATGCATGAGGTATTTTGAGTGGAATAAAAGAGTACAAAATAAAAGAATGTAAATAATGGGTATCTCTTTTTTTGCTAACTATAGTATTGATAATTACAAGAGACACAAAAGAATCAAGAAGTTGTGTAATTACATTGGATGGTTGGATACCATTTTGAGTAATAGTGGCACTGACAGTTGTTTCTATAGCTTGTATAAAATATACCTTTTGTGCCATTAAAAATTATGTAGTAATATTATTAACAACTAGGGTATCTTTGGGACTTAGCTCTGTAGTCTGATCTTGAATAGAGACTGGCATAATCTCTACCACTTTCTTTATTTATTGCTCTGCAATTTGAGGTAGAGAGCTTAGAGATGTAGCTAATGATGTAAGTTCATGGGTTGGAAATTCTTGTCGAGAATCTACCTTCAAATCCATATTTTTTATTTTTTATTTTCCTCCTTTGATACCAATTCTATTTCAACTAAGTCTACTTTTTCTTGTTCTACTTAAAATTTTTAAATTATTTCTATTCCCCCTGACTCAATTTCCTCTTGTTATTTTATTGGATATTTTTCCTCTTGTTACTCCTATGATTAATCATAAACATGGCATCCTTTGGTAAATAAAAATTAAATATGCCATTATTCTTCTTTCACAACTTGGGGAGACACAGGAAGGGTCTTAAGCTTCCTTTGATATGTCACCAATGATGGCCTAGTAGAAATAAGATCTAGTCCTGAAGTGGGTAGAGTGGAAAATGAAGGCATAGATTATAATTTAGGAGGTGAAGTGGAAATGACAATGACTATTGGTGGAGTCATGGGAAGTGTATATTGTTTCCCAATAGGCTAATATGTAACCATTGGTGGGGCTATGGTACAAACTAGTGACAAGGGAGTAGAAACAATAAGAGCTTGTGAAATGAAAGAATGAAGAATTACTTTTACCATTGTTAATGAAGGTAGGGGTGTAAAATAAAGTGATCCTTTTGGTATTTTGGGAGATATAGATTCTTGTAAGTCAATTATAAGTTGAGAAACAACAACACTTGGAGGTGTTGGGAGATCTATAGAGATATTGGATCTGACTTATGGGTCTGTCTCCCCAGATGCACTTGCTTCTTCAACTACTTTTATTTCCATTTTTGCTCTTATTTGAGGATGAGGTCCATGAACCAATGTTGAGGTCCATTATTCATTGTATATTCTCTTTGCATATTCATCTGTAATTTTAGGATCATACTATATCATTTGGGCCATTATCATTGACATGACAACCTTGTGCATCTTTATAATAACCTCATTATCATATTCAGCATTAAAAAATATAGAATCATGATTGTAAATTTGGTGCCAATACGAGATTTTAACTTTCTTTTCATATTTATTAAGGTGTCCCCTGACCTTATTTATAGGATCATAATACCTAAACAATGCCATTTTCAAGTCATAATGCACTCTAATTTTCCTAGCGAAGTTGAGGTGTTCCCATTTGGTATACTATATGCAACTAATGTTGAGAGGGGTTGGACCACCCTTTATTTTGATGTTCACATTGCCATATAACTATAAACAATTATGATGTTTAGCCACTTTATCCATAATAGTATGTGGTAGATATAAAGGTTGTGCTTTAGTACCTTCAATTCTAAATATAGTGAAACTAGGGTAATACCAATAATCACTCATTTCCATAATGATTCTCTTAATGTAGTCTAATAACCTAGGCATGTTCTACCCATAGATGGCCCTATACACCATAGGATAAATTTTTTCTATGATGATCTCAATTTGATTCCTAAATTTGTATGTGTGAAGAATATTGAATTCATCACAAACCCTATTTTTGGGATAGTCTATAGATGGCTCCCAAGGATTTGCATAGGATAGATGTACTGTAGTAGTTATACCATATAAAAAACATGACATCATATGGAAGTTTCCATCTGGTAGGTTTGTTGGGTAATAATATGATGTAGCAATTTAGAGCTAATTATTTCTCCAAGGATAATAAAATTTTCAAATTTATATTGATGTCTAGTAATGGGACCCATATCTAATGAACATAAGAAATACTCAGGAAGCCATATAATTGATGTTAAGGTGTGGAGCCTAAAAGCTTCACCAAGGAGTGGATTGCAGAGTTGCAGCAGTTACACAGTCACCGACGTCGATCAGGAGCGATCGATGTCGGTCAGGTGCAGTTGAAGAGATGCCAACGTCGGTAGGGATCAGCCGATGTCGGTCACAGGCAAGTAGGTAGGAACCAGCGTCGGTTACCTGTGCATCCAGAGAGCTATTTCTGAGGACAGAATCGAGTGTTTGCATGATGAGATTAAGTCACAGTCTTAAGTCTGCATCTCTATTATTAGTAAGACTATTTTTAGAGCCCTTGTTCAAGAGGCTTAACTGTTGGTTGTAAATGCATGCTCAAGTTTCCTAATTCTATATGTAGGAAAAATATTCTTAGCTTATTGTAGTTCAGTGTATGTGAATGTTGAAGAACAATATAGAATTGTATAGGTGAATCAATCTAGGTTGTTGGAGTTGATTGTACTTGAGAGAGAGAGCTCTTGAGGGAAAGAGATCTAGAGAGAGATTTGTACATCTAAGAGAGGTGTGGAAGAAAGAAGTTTCTTCAATTGTATTCCTTTTGTAAAGAGTTTAATACAAGTTTTCAGGGTGGTTTCTTGTATCTCTTGTTCTTTGCTATTTATCATTCTAGTTACTTATCTATCTGATTTAATTTTGCAGTTTATTGCTTTCATCAGTGTAATCAAATTGTTGGTTGATCCCCAACAAGTGGTATCAGAGCTTGGTTGCAGGTTCTAGAGATTGATACCAACAAGTGGTATCAGAGCCCTGGTTGTAGGTTTAGAGCTTGATATCAACAAGTGGTATCAGAGCTCATGTTCACTAACAGGTGGTTCAAATCTATGTAGTGTGTATTGATTACAGGTTACTCACAGGGGTTTTTGCAGGGATTTCTATTTGAGTGGGAGAAGCAATGGCAGAAGAAATTAAACTGAGAATGGAGAAGTTTAATGGCAAAAATTATCAACATTGGAGAATGCAGATAGAGGATTATCTGTATCAGAAAGATCTATACTTACCGTTAGGTGGGATTGCAAAGAAGCCCACAGACATGGATGATGAAGAATGGGAAGTTCTTGATAGAAAGGCTCTGGGGTCTATAAGACTGAGTCTAGCATCTACTATGATATCTAATTTATCACAGGAAAAAACAATGGTAGATTTGATGACTACTTTAGCAAATTTGTATGAAAAACCCTCAGCTTCTAATAAGGTATATCTTATGAAGCAGTTATTTAATTTGCATATGCAGGAAGGTGGATCTGTATCTAATCACCTGAATGATTTCCATGGAATTGTAAATCAATTAAGTTCAGTCAATATTGTGTTTGATGATGAAATTAAAGCTCTTTTAATATTATGTTCTTTGCCTGAAAGCTGGTATAGCTTAGTAATGGCAGTTAGTAATACTGCATCTGCTTCAAATATTTTAAAAGTAGAGGATGTTGTTAGTGTTATCTTGAATGAGAAAATTCATAGGAAAAGCATAGAGGAAACATCAGGGAACGCTTTAAGTTTTGAGAGCAGTGGAAGGCAAAAAGAGAAGAGCAAGAAAGGGAGATCAAGGTCTAAGTCTAAGGTGAGAGGTAGATCCAAATCCAGAAATGGCAGGAAGCCACAATGCTGGAATTGTGGAAAGATGGGGCACATAAGTAGAGATTGCTGGTCAAAGCCTAAGGAGGACAATCAGCATGAAGGAAAAGAAGAAGCAAAGGTTTCAGGTATTGCACAAGATGCTTTGATATTCTCTTTGTATAATAATATAGAATCTTGGGTTTTAGATTTTGGTGCATCTTTTCATGCTACCCCTAATAGAGAATATTTTAGTGACTATATCCATGGGGATTTTGGAATAGTGTATTTAGGGGATGATGAGCCTTGTAAAATTATTGGCAAAGGTAAAGTGCAGCTGAAAATGCAGAATGACAACACATGGGTGTTGAGAGATGTGATGCATGTTCCCAGCTTGAAGAGAAATTTGATTTCTGTAGGAAAGTTAGGGGATGAGGGTTGTATAGTAACTCTCACAGCTGAATCTTGGAAGGTGACCAAGGGTGCACTTGTTATGGCCAGAGGTAAGAGAGTATGTACTCTCTATTTATGTAATTGTGTTACTAACAATTCTCCTTCTGTATTATCTACTTCAGATGTGGATGCAAAATTGTGGCACTCAAGGCTTGGCCATATGAGTGAGAAGGGAATGTCAATTCTTAAGTCTAAAGGTAAGCTTTCAGATTTGAAAAGCATAGATATGGAATTTTGTGAGCATTGTGTGTTTGGAAAATAGAAGAGGGTGAGTTTTCTCAAGACTGGGTCAACAAAGAAGAAGCATAAGTTGCAGCTTGTTCACACAGACGTGTGGGGACCGGCTCAAGTTGCTTCTATTGGAGGATCACAGTACTATGTTACGTTCATAGATGATGCTACAAGAAAGGTATGGATCTATTGTATTAAGAAGAAATTTGATGTATTTGAGACTTTTAAGATTTGGAAAGCTATGGTTGAGAATGAAATAGGCAAAAGATTGAAGTGCCTGAGATCTAACAATGGTGGTGAGTTCTACAGTTATAAGTTCAACTGGTATTGTTATATGCATGTAATCTGCAGGCAAAATATGGTTCCAAGGACACCTCAGCAGAATGGAATTGCTAAAAGGATGAACAGAACAATCATGGAGCGTGTAAGGTGTATGAGATTACATGCTGGTTTGCCCTTAGAGTTTTGGGCAGAAGTGGTGGATACTGCAGTGTACCTGATTAACAGAGGACCCTCTATAATACTAGATGGTGGTATTCTAGAAGAGGCATGGATAGGTAAAAAGGTAGATCTCTCATATCTCAAAGTTTTTGGTTGTGAAGCCTTTGTGCACGTTGATAAGGAAAATAGAAAGAAGCTAGATGCTAAGTCTATGAGGTGCACATTTATTGGCTATGGCTCAGATGATTTCAGTTTTAGATTTTGGAATCTAGGAACTAATAAGATAATTAGGAGCCATGATGTTGTTTTCAATGAAAAAGCAATGTATAGTGATCAGCTCAAGAAGCTAAATCAATCTGGGTAGAGCAATGGAGAATTGGACGAGGTGACGGTCCAAAATGAGCTCGCAGGAAAACACAAAGACCGACATCGGCAGAACAAAAACTGATGTCAGCAATACAGAGACTGATGTCAGCAGAATAGGCACTGATGTCAGTCAGGCAAAACTGACGTCGGCCAGTTATAGGCTTGGAAATGACCGAGGTTGGTCACTGTCAGAGAATTTGGGTGGACGTGTTGTGAACGAGTCTCAGACGCCCATCAGGAGGTCAGAAAGGGTAAGTAAGCCTCCAATTCGATATTCCCCTTCATTATTCTATTTATTTCTAACTAATGGTGGAGAACTAGAGAGTTTTGAAGAAGCATTACAGGTGGAGTCCAAGAGTCAGTGGGAGCGTGGCATGGTTGAGGAAATAGAGTCCTTGAAAGAGAACCAAACATGGGATTTGGTTGAGTTGCCAGCTGGTAAGAGGACACTGAAGAACAGATGGACCTACAGGTTGAAGGAAGGTGAGAATGGACAGATGAGATATAAGGCAAGGTTGGTAGTGAAAGGATTTGCACAAAAGCTAGGTATTGATTTTGGTGAGATTTTTTCTCCTGTTGTTAAAATGACTTCTATACGGATTGTACTGTCTTTAGTTGCTATTGAGGATTTGCATCTTGAGCAGCTTGATGTTAAGACAACATTTATTCATGGAGACTTGGATGAGAAAATATATATGGAACAACCAGAAGGATTTGAGGTCAAAGGTAAGCAGAAGTTAGTGTGCAGATTGAAGAAAAGCTTGTATGGCCTCAAGCAAGCTCCTAGACAGTGGTATTTGAGATTTGACAGGTTTATGACTGAGCATGGCTACAGTAGGTGTCAATCTGACCATTGTGTGTATTTTAAAAGATTGGATAATGGTAGATATATTATCTTGTTGTTGTATGTAGATGATATGCTGGTTGCAGGATCACACATGCAGGATATCTCTGAGCTTAAGGTGAAATTAGCTCAAACATTTGCCATGAAGGATTTGGGAGCAGCAAAGAAAATCCTTGGCATGAGCATTAAGAGAGACAGGAAAAATCACAGGTTGATTTTGTCTCAAGAGGATTATGTGAATAAGGTGTTGAAATGGTTCAATATGCAAGATGTAAAGCTGGTAAGCACACCTTTGGCTAGACATTTTAAGTTGAGTAAAGAACAATGTCCTAATTCACATGATGAGGTAGAGTACATGAGTAGAGTTCCATATTCTTTCGCAGTAGGGAGTTTAATGTATGCAATGGTGTGTACTAGACTAGATATTGCCCAAGCAGTGGGAGTTGTAAGTAAGTATATGGCCAATCTAGGAAAGGAACACTGGAAAGCAGTTCAGTGGATCCTTAGATATCTGAAAGGAACCAACAATAGGCATTTGTGCTATGGAGGTTTAGATACTTCTCTACATGGTTATTTAGATTCAGATATGGTAGGTGATTTGGATGGCAGGAGGAGCACCACAGGATATGTTTTCACTGTTGGTGGAATGGCGGTTAGCTGGATATCAAAGTTGTAGAAGGTTGTTGCCTTGTCAACTACAGAAGTAGAGTATATTGCAGTCACAGAGGCTAACAAAGAGATGATATGGATGACACGGTTTATGGAAGAGCTTGGAAAGGAGCAAGAGATTTGTAGACTATACAGTGATAGTCAGAGTGCCATTCATTTGGCTAAGAATTCAGCCTTTCATTCAAGAATAAAGCATATACAGCTTAGGTACCACTTCATAAGATAGGTATTGGAGGATGGTGAGTTGAAGCTAGAGAAGATCCATACAGATAAGAATCTTGCTGATATGTTAACCAAGCCGATTACAAAGGAGAAGTTGAATCTTCATTCAACTTCTGTTGGTCTTCATGATTGAGTTGAAGATGGAAAAGCTAGAAGATGTTGTTGTACAGGTACTGGTGTAGCTATTTATCTCCAAGTGGGAGATTGTTAAGGTGTGGAGCCTAAAATCTTCACCAAGGAGTGGATTACAGAGTTGCATTAGTTACACAGTCACCGGCGTCGATCAAGAGCGACCGATGTCAGTCAGGTGTAGTTGAAGAGATGTCGGCATCGGTAGGGATCGGCCGACATCGGTCACAGGCAAGCAAGCAGGAACCGGCGTCGGTTACCTGTGCGTCCAGAGAGCTATTTTTAAGGATATAACCGAGTGTTTGCATGATGAGATTAAGTCATAGTCTTAAGTCCGCGTCTCTATTATTAGTAAGACTATTTTTAGAGCCCTTGTTCAAGAGGCTTAACTGTTGGTTGTAAATACATGCTCAAGTTTCCTAATTCTATATGTAGGAAAGATCTTCTTAGCTTATTGTAGTTCAGTGTATGTGAATGTTGAAGAACATTACAGAATTGTATAGGTGAATCAATCCAGGTTGTTGGAGTTGATTGTACTTGAGAGAGAGAGCTCTTGAGGGAAAGAGATCTAGAGAGAGATTTGTACATCTGAGAGAGGTGTGGAAGAAAGAAGTTTCTTCAATTGTATTCCTTCTGTAAAGAGTTTAATACAAGTTTTCAGGGTGGTTTCTTGTATCTCTTGTTCTTTGCTATTTATCATTCTAGTTACTTATCTATCTGATTTAATTCCGCGGTTTATTGCTTTCATAAGTGTAATCAAATTGTTGGTTGATCCCCAACAATTGATTTAGCAAAGCCATGGCAATTCTTACCCTTGTCTTGAAAATGACTATGGGAATAAAGGAGATTGGGCCTATAATCACAAAATTTCTTGGTTTGGATGCCCATTACTATAATTTATCTTTGTTTGAATTTACAAGTAACCATGAATTTACCATAGCCTAGCCATGAGTTATATCAAGATTATGGAGCCTATAGTATTTATCAAATGCATTTCCATCAATGTAGGCCAAAAGGGTATTATTATGCCAGTAGTACAATATTTTCTTAGAAAAATTCCCATTTACAAATAAATCATAAAACAATTCAATGCAAGGCATTATCTCTAATTTTGTCACAACGTTGTGAAAACACATTATCTTAATATCCAAAATATCATCCATGATCATTGTGTGAATATAGACATTTGGTCCTTTGCTCTGTATGGCTCTATTGCATCCACTTCTACCCATATAGCTAAATAATGTTTAAATTGGTGCCCCAGTGTTACTAAATCAAATACTATGTTTATATATTCTATCATGATAGTAATGTGCTATATAGAGTGAGGAGGGGTACCAAATGGTGAATCCATTATCCCTATGCAATAATTCAAGTTATATGAAAATATCAAAGTCTTTTAGTTGCTAGGGAGCTCAAACTCACAAAATGCATAGAATAACAAAATGACAATGTAATCAAATTATGCTTTGTAAACTGGATATATATCTTAAATTTGTTAGCTTTGAAGATTGAATGCATTAATTTACTAATTCATGCAGATTAATTAAAAATAATGAATTTTAATTCATTACCCACTGATTCATTTCTCATTTGAATTTTTATTCAACATTGTCAACTTTTAGCAAATTTTTTATTTCCATGTGGCATCTTTTTACTGTTTCTAGGCGCCTCATCATCTTAACATGCTAAATATATTCTTATTTGAATTTCATAGCTTTTTAATGTGTTTTTTGGTAATTAATTGACCTGGTCAAAGACACGTGTCTATATATTACTTATCTGTTAGGCATTGGACTCTATTTTTTATATTTTCCTTCTTTGATAGCAGATTCCTTAGATGATGACACTCGATAAGATCTCATGGTCTCACTTTCCTTGAATATGATTTTTTTACCATGTATTATGCAACCCATGAGTTAGTGATATTATGACATGTGGAACGATCTTGCTTCACTAGAAGGACTATGGACCTTGCTATCTTTAACTACAGGCTCCCATGATGATGACATAAGATGACTCTCACTTGCTTGATCTTTGACCTCTGTATTATCCTTTGGTAGGTCACTTGATGAGATGATGACATGTGGATGAATATACTACTTTTAATGATATTCAAGTTTTGACTATGTAGTTTGGTCTTGTAGACTATGGATATCTAGCATTGTGACATGTGGCTTAATCTCACTTGCTTGGGTGAGACTTGATTATAGATATTATAAAAAAACTAAATAGTTATTGAGAAATAAAATCCATCTTCATGTGAACTAGACTTGGACATACAATACATAAGATATGACCATGAAAATTTTGAATGTAAATTGGATCCCCATTTGAAATTTTTGAAGGTGGGGTGTGTTTCTCACAACAATTTTTATCTCACCTTTATGATATTTATACTTGAAGTCATAAATTAATGCTTAATATCTAGATTTAAATCTTAATTTAAGATGAATTTATCTTGCCACATGATTATATACTATTAAGTGACATTTGTGTGATAAATGAATCTTGATGGAATTCATCCAAAACATTGAATTGAGTGATCCTTTACTTCTATGCTTTAGATAAATACACTCTATGGGAAGATTAAACTTCTTACCATAGACCAAATCATAAGGTGTGAACATTTTAGTGGCATTCCATGTAGTTATATAGGCCCAAATGGCATCTCAAAGGTAGTTTAATGAATCACTATAATCTAAGGTTATAGTCTTGGTCAAGATATTATCTGGTTCTCTAGTAGTGATTTCCACTTGGTCATTGGATTATATATGATATGGAATATAATTATGGTGGTAAATTTCATATGATGTATAAGGGATGAAATAATAGCTAATGTGAATTATTCTACTTGATCTATATCTCACATGTAAATCATACTTTGTGAATACCTCTTCATATAAAGACTCATCTACTTACTCATCTCGTGCATGTTTTAGTGACTTAAATTCCATACATTTGGTAAGATAATTTGTGGAAAATAGAATATACTCATTTTAGTTAGAAGGAGGATGTATTGGATACTCATTTGGGTTGGAATGAGGATGTATGGGACCAAAATATTCAATATCTCACTTTTGAAAAGAATTCAAAAAAATCTGGGGATGAAGAGGTATCTCATCAAAATGTGTGGGTTTCCCCCTACACTAGCATCTATCACAAAGGTGGGTATACTATTTGTTATCTTTTTACAAAATTGGGCCATTAGTACTCTAGTGAGGATCTTTTTGATTTTACTCTTTAATAAAAAATGTCTCCCGACAATGTTCATAATGAAAATTTTGAATATATCAAATACCTCATCCTCTCTTATACATATTTGCATGACTATATCAGGGTCTTTATAAAATAGATAAACATAGATCTAGGAAAAGGGTCCACTATGGATTACCAAATCATGCTTCTTTTTTGGTGAGAAATGTTGGGGAAACCTCCCTCCAACCAAGTAGTTAACTATATTTTCAAACCAAAAAACTTTCATAGAAAGAAAAAAGAGATGTTCACCTAGAAATGAATCATCCACTTGCAAAATTTATTCATTATATGTTATTCACGAAAGAAATAGAAACTATGTTATTTTTATAAGGCTTATCCTAAAAATGGTAATATTGAATTCCTAAAGTAGTAATGTCCATTTAGTGATTCTACCCACTCATTACTAGTATTTTCATTAAAGACTTTATAACTAAATGATATGTATTTATGAAAATAGGATAAATAGTAATATAGTGGGAAAACTTCTTTATAGCATAGAATACATCAACAAATTCCTTGTATAATTGAGTTTTACACTAATAATGCTTTTTATAATGAAATATATGGCGTACTTCAAATAAAATATATGTTTTGTCAAATTCAATTGTATGTATATGAAAAGAGAGCTTCCAATCCAAACCTCATATAATAGTTGTTTCCACTAGGACTCCTTCAAATCCTAAAAATATTTTTGACATGCATCAATCCAAACAAAATTGGCATCTTTAAATAATAAAATAAATTATGGAGATGTAAGTTTTTTAAATCTTTAGTGAGTATCTTATATTAGAATATATGTCCTATAGAAATTCAAACATTATATTTATTTTGTGGTGTGGGGAAAATTTTGAACACTTCAATATTTTCTAGGTCTACCTCAATTCATATAGGTGAGATGTGGCTACATGACACAATGCCTTCAATCATGAGCATGTAACAATTAATAGGAGGTTATTATTTTGGTAGTGTTGAATTACTTCCAATAAGTTGGTGATGTAATCTTCTTAGGAATCTCCATATATGATAAATTCATCCATAGATTCTCTATGTAATCATGATCTAAATTAGAAAATATGTTCAAGACAACACTTTAGAAGGTAGTTAGACCATTACACAACCCAAAGGGAAGGACACGATATGTGTATGTTCCCCAAAGACATGTATCATGGGTTTTATCTTGGTTTGATGGTGCAATAATAATTTATTTTTAGCTACTAAAACCATCAAGGAAATAAAAGCTTTTCTTTCTAAAGAGTGTGTCAAGGACTTGATCAATAAAAGGTATAGTAAAGTAGTTTTTCTAAGTAGTTATGTTAAGATATCTATATTATACACAAAATTTCCATTTTCCACCATTTTAGGTACAATAATGAGAGGTCATACACACTAGATATTAAAAATAAGATAGGTGAATCTATATATACCTAATATTTTCACTTTTATCACTTTAATGACACTCTCTTTTAGTGGCTTGTTGACATGTCAATATCCTTGAGTGCATGCCTTAAAGGGTGCACTGGGAGTGGGGTGGGATAAACTTGGGGTAATTTATGAGATATTTTTAAATAATATCTTGATACACCATCAATACTATCTATTTGACATCCTCCAAGTCTCTATCCACATTTTAATTCCCTCTACTTATCCATATTTGTTAGCTTCCCTATATCCTACAATATTGACCTAGATGATACCATTTGTTTTGTGCCTTTGTATTTCCTATACCATATTCATCAACATGATATAATTCTAAGTATATCTTCTAAAAATTATACTTATTGGCTTTGAGGACACCATATTGTACCAACTAACATCTTCCAACTGTATCATCCTAGTTGATACCATCTATTTAGAGTTTAGGGTTAGTTTAGGGTATTTGAATAATATATATAGGGGTAATATTTAATTCATAATAAGATATATCATATTATTATACTATGCTTGCACTCACATTTCTTCCATAAGCATTTTCGAGAGTTAGTGGTTTAGAAACTTATCTTGGAGGTCTTGTCTTGTGATGTCATTGAAGCTCAATAGGAGGATTCATTATGAGTTCATCATTAAGGATATGTAGGTCTTCATCCAAACATTTTAGGTCTTCAACCTAAAACATCTCTTTCAAATTTCCACTTGAGCCAAGGGGGGAGATTGGGGTCCATCTCAAGATAAGTATTTATAACCTTATTCTCTTTCTGTTGCTTAGTGTATTAGATGTTTTTATTAATTTATGGAAGTTTGTGGGTATACTTGCTTAACCTCATCCTTATACTAAATAAGATGGTATAGATATAGGATTTATTAGATATTTATTTACCATATTAGGTTTAATATACCCCCATTTGGTTGACTATTACATCTAATGCCTCTACAATCACCTAGCTCATCATTTATTTTTACTTTGTGCCCCTTTACAACTATTTACCTTTAATTTTATCTTTAGAACCATATTTACAGTCATATACCTTATGTTTCCTATTTATTTGTCAATGGTATTGGCTAGCACAATATAATTCTAATTTATAGACTGTATCAACCAATATGATACAATTATGTATATTCTTATTACTATTTCGACCAACCTGATATAGTTCTATGTGATTAATTTCTATTTTTGACTATATCAACTAGCTCGATACCATTATGTTTACTTGGTTACTTCATTTTATTTTGAAAATTTAGCATTCATATTTTATCATTTTCATCTTTATTTTTAATTTGTCTTCCTATAAATTATTTTTTAGTAGTTTTAAAACTTATAGGAGTTGTTTTAGGCCAAGTGGTCATCATTTTCTTGAGCCATGGTGTGTGGGGAACTTCCCCAATACTCAGGCCATTAGACAACACTATTTAATGATTTTAGTTTCCATGTACTTCATATAATATCAAAATTTCCTAAGGTTTTTATTTTTCATCCTTTAGGAATCATTTCAACCATTTGATTTTGTAGTATACGATAAGTAGTTAGCCCTAGGAAGTTATTCTAAACATACCCCTGAGACAAGATAGTGAAACTATAAGAATGATGGAATCCTCTGTAGTTAGTGACTTCATGACCATTTTCACTATTTATAATTAGGATCATATATCTAAGATCCTATAATCCAAATACACCCTTGTCTAGTTATACATCCTTACTTTGATTTTATTAATTAGTTAAATTTTTAGCTTGCCTATTTTGTAGATTATATCAGATAGCTCAATACCATTTTGTGTTGTGTGAAAACTACATTTGTAATTATGATACAATTTTGTGGGTCATCCCAGCTACATCGACCATCTTGATAAAATTGTGTGTCTATTTGACTACATCAGTTAACCTGATATAATCTAATTTTACCATCTTCCTGCCAACTATACTGACCTACTTGATATAATAATTTTTTATGAGAAATAGTTTGATTTTTATTAGTTTACCCAATTTAATACCTATTATATCAACTTGTCTGATATATTCATTTTTACCCAAATTTTAGTAACATTGCCTTCTTACTATATTATATCAACTAGCCTAATATTGTATATTTTATTAGACTCAGTAATAATATGTATCAACCAACCTAATATAATCTAATTTTTAGGCACATCAACTATATCAGGCTTGCCAAAATCATTTATTTCTTGTGATCAATTTTTTTTCTGCATTAGAATTTTAGTCTCCTTCACCATGATGTCACCTCTTAGAATGTTCTTTGAAATCCTTAACCCATTTAGATTTTATATGGGTTATTATTTCATTCCTTCCTTGTCCACCATTGAGTAAAATTCCTCATGGTGAAATTTATTTCAACATGAATTGAGGTTTATTGAATGTAACATGGTTGAAATCAACCAAACTAATGTTTTATAGGACCCCACCTAGTTTATTAATAAGTTTTATGACAATATTATCTATATTCCAAACAAGAATGTAAGTCTTAATAAACTTACCTCATCCATTAAAATAATTAGGGAAACTAATACAAACATAGGGAATCTTCCTCCCAAGACTAATATTAGGAATCCTCCGCCATCTTCCAATCATCTTCCAATCAATTCCAATCAAAATCCCAATCCTAATCCACCTCTATATCCATCATAAGTCCTTGAAAAATTGGTCTAATAAATGGATCTTATGCAATCTTATAATAGAAATCAAATTCTCCAAATGTAAAACCACATTTTAAAAATGGATAATCAACCTCCTCAAATCATAATGAGCCAACCTAATCATAATTATATCCCCCTTCATAGAGATGCCAATGGAAACATCATTCCTAAACCACCAATGCAAAAAAAGATGCTTCAAAATATTCAAAATGAACCTTTTGATCCATTCATTGTGTACATTGACATTAGAAATATTTTTCCAACTATCACATATGATAAGACCAAAGATCCTACCTTACATATTAAATCCTTTGACAATATCTATAATAAATGGGTTCAAACAAACACTTATTATACTACTAAACTCCTAGCCAAAACCTTTGTTGGAGATATGCTAGAATGTATAATCAACTTCCTCAACATTCCATTAAAAAACTAGAAGATTTAGTCAATTCTCTAGTTAAAGAATTAAAACATAAAAAACTCCTTGAAAATAGCATTAACAATTTCATTAATGCTAAGAAACTTCCTAACAGATCTTCCCATACTTTCATCAAGTGATGGAAGTCATGAGTGCATAAAGCAGATCATAACATGAGTGATGATAATACTTTCAAAATAATTGTTACCACTCTCAAGGCCCCTCTTCAATACAAAGTTAAGATATTTTCCCCTCAAACTTTAGAACTAGACTTTGACCAAGCAAAATGATAATATTTCCTTATGACTCAATTTGAATAATTTCAAACTACCAAAAATGAATATTTTCAAACCACAAACAATGCAATCAATACTAATCCTTCTCAAAATAGTCCTCCATCCTGCCCTCCCTTAAATATGTATGAGATTAATAAGTAGTTATCTCCATCCAAACCATACATCTACACTACTACCCTTCCATTTTGATATGATACTAACAAGTTATGTCAGTTCCACATTGATATCGGTCACTCTCATGGAGCCTATAATGCACTCTAAAATTTTGTGGTGAATACCATCTTAAGGGAAATTTCAATCATGATATCATCACCCAAGAATTACATAATGAATACCTAAAATAATCTAAGAAATGATATTATAATCCAAAATATACAAATAAAAAACCCTATTGATGTTGATTATGATCATTATTACACTAACTCTAATTTGTCAATGTGATAAAGGTTAACTATTGTCATAAGCCAACTCACAATTATCCTATCACTAATTATAATAAGCCTTCCCCTAAAGGACAACTTCTTAAAAATATTGCTATTGTAACTAAAACATACTATAATACATAACCTAGTATTAAACCCATTCCACCATCAGAGCCTCAACCTAGTGCACCCATTCCTTTTACTATCCTACCTCCTAAAATCACTATCACTAATCACACTAAAAATTGCTATGGCTCTAACCTTAAATCATAATGGAAGTTCATAAATGAACTTAATACCATGCCTTGAAAAATTACTCTAATTTAATTCATGTGAACATCACCTTATCATAAGAAATTACTCATGCAACAATTACAAGACCTCAAATAATCCCCATCTAGTAAAATCGAACTACCTCCCAAAATTTCCAAAGGTCCTATAACTATAAAAGTCCATGCTATTGAAACCATTTCTTAGTGTTCTTCCTCTAATTAAATATCCATAGAATTTCTTAAAAAAGTCATGGTTAATGATAAGATCCTCTTTCTAGCTAATGACCCACTCCTCTTTATTAAAATTTTAATAAACAATACTATAATAAGAATTTTTTTGGTGGATGAAGACTTGAGAATTAATGTTACTTCCCTTGGTTAATCCAATAACTTGGGTATTCCAAATATGACCTTGATAAAACAAGACTCACATGTAATTCATTTGACAAAACCAATCAAAAGCCTCTTGATTTCATTTTGATCCCTCACTATTAGTCCTAAAATATTACACACCAAGCTAATGGTTTTATATCTTCCAATCTCTTATAATCTCCTTTTAAGTCATCTTTGGACTCATTGCATGAGAGTTATTACATCTTCAGGTATCCACTTCATTAATTTAAATCATGATGGAAAACATTACAATCATGAAGTATATCCCAACCCATGAGGTCTCAAACTCCCTAATCCTAAAACACAAAATTACATGCCCACCATATCTCATATCAACAATCCTCCTCTCCTTGAGTTTATCAATATGCATCTTGATCTCCAAGTCACTCTTGTAGATTTTGATGACAAAATGTGTTAAAAACTATATGCAATACCACTATATTACCTCCACATATATCTTCCTTCTATCTCTATTACCATGAGATATGACCATTCTTTTGATCAATGAAGATACTAAAATTCCTCCCCTACAATGCTAATGAATCTTCTTAAACACAATATGAATTTGTATTTAATGATTTTTTGTGGAAAAACTCTTTCAAAATCCTCTACATTTATCCCCTCATACTTTCAATAACATTGGTCTATCTACCAAAGATAACTCCAATGATAATTCTCAACAAACTACTCATAGTTGTAATATCTCTCCATCATATGATGATGAATATGCAGTCACTCAAGCCCAATCATGACACTTGGATTTAGTTTACTATATGAAAACCCTTATTAAAATACATGCATTTAATTGAGATGTTCATTTTTTTCATATCTCTTCTAATTTTACTAATGAGGAGAATGATCGTAAACTTTAAGGGTATGTTCCTCTTATCAACTCACCATTGGAAAATATTCCATTGGTTCTCCAATAAAATTTAGACTTTTTGAGTAACTCTGATGGTATCATCCAACCCAATACCATTCAAAAATCCTTTAATCCCACTAATTATATCATCTAACTCGATATATTTCAACCCATTTAATAATATTATAACTATATTGGCCAACCTATATAGTCCAATCCTTAGTTCATAACTACATTGACCAAATGTTACTTAGTACCAGTACAATTCCATTATCATACTCAATTTCATTTAACTATACTTCCCAGACCAATACAATCAAAATAAATATTACTCTTAATAATGATAATGACCATGCCAATATAATTCAACCTTGTTCTGCTTTGCCAAACTATATAAGAAAGGATGATATGATAAATAAAAAATCATTAACTTCTCCTCCAAATCTCAAGATTAAATTAGATTCTAAATCCATTATTGTAAGATAAATACATTCCAAATTTGACAATAAATGTAATAATATTATTGATCTTGAGTTAGAGGTTAAAAATTATGGTCCATTACCTTAGTTCTTAGTGAAAAAGTTATCCTAGAATTACTCCACACCAGAGAGCCTTAACTTCCTTGCTAACTTCACAATCTTGGCCATTTTTAGAAAGAGGCTTCTCACTTTAGTAATTTTACCACTAATGTTGACCCTTAATCTGACCTTATTTCAAAATTTCCTTTAGATCCATATCAATTTTAATAAGGAAACATGAGGCTTATTAAATAAATTAAAGTAATTAACTTCAATACAACTACAAATCCTAAGTACTTATCACTAAGGAACTTGTCCCTAAATAGAAAACATTTAAAACCATTCTTAGACAAATATAATGAAGTATTTGCTTGGTCATATGAACACATGCCTGATATTGACCCTAGCATAGTTATCCATAGCATAGTAACATATCTAGATACGAAACTCGTGCGTTGCCAAAATAAATGAAAGTTCCCACATGAGGTTTCTACCTTATGTCACAAAGAAGTTATCAAGATTCTAGATGCTAAGTTAATTTGAGCTATAAATTACTCATAATGGGCATACAATCATAGTACTTGTTTTTAATAAATTCACTATGGTTATTCGTTTATGTATCAAATTTTATTTGTCTTAAGGATAATTTTCCTTTACAATTAATAGATTCTATTGTTGATTCCAAATCAAGATATGAGATTATTTTCCTCATGGATGCTTTATTGGGTATGATCAGATTCATATTTCCCTTTAGGATCAACATAAAACAACCTTTACTACTGATTGGGGAACTTATTACTATGTTAAGATGTTTTTTGACCTTAAAAATGCCATAAAATCTTATCAATGTGTAATGGCCCACATATTTCATGATCTTATGAATAAAATAATCAAAAATTATGTGGATGATGTCATATAAAAATAAAAACTTTTTGAAAACCATATTCATGACTTAACTATCATATTCGATCATCTTATCAAATACAAAGTTAAGCTTAATCCTCACAAGTGTGTTTTTAGTGTTAGCTTCAAAAAAATATTAGGATTATTGGTCTCACTATAAGGGATTGACATGGATCCATTTAATATCAATTTTATTCTCAATATCCCTATACCTCAATCCATTCTTAACATCTTCACTTACCTTGGGAAGCTTAGGTAAATATGTCAATTTGTCCCTGAGTTGTTTTACTATATCTACTCGGTAAACTCCCTTCTTAAGAAAGGTGTTGTACTTGAATGGATTGATGCTTTTTAGCAAGACTTTTATAAGATTAAGATATAATTTCTTCATCATCCTACTCTAAAACCACATTTAAATTTTTTCCTTCTCATCTTGTATACCTCATCCACCCTCATATCAATTGGGGAAATGCTTATATGACAATATGAGTTAGCTAAAGAATATGCAATTTATTATATTACCAATGCTTTTATAGATTATGAGACTTATTAAAAAAATGTGGAGTGTGACTATCTTACAATTTACTTCAAAACCAAAAACATTTGGCACTATATGCTTTATCGTACCACTTATGTCATCATCCATTATGATCCTCTTCATCATTTATTATTTAAGCATTTATTGCTTGGAGACATAATAAATAAGTGGATGGTGTATTTAATGGAGTTTGATCTTAGAATCATCACTCGAGAATAAGTCAAAGGCTAAGTTATGGTCAATAAGTTTTTTGTGACACTTATACCATCTACATCACACCATTCTCTTCCATATGAAAATGTCCTCCCAATAGAAGGTATTGATCAAGATGTCTCTATAAAATACTTCTTCCATAATTTCACAACTAATCTCAAGGCTCAGACCCTCAAAAATCCATAAATAGTAGTATCTATACCTAAATAATCTATAAAAGATACTTTTAAATAATTACCTAAGGTTATTATTGATCTGAAAGAGGATACTTGGACACTCCACCTTGATAGAGCTAAGTGACTTCAAGAGGCCAGGGTAGTATGCATCATCCAACCCTTATGGAAAAATCATTCATATTTTTTTTTATTAATTTAAATGTCACTATTAACATGGTTGAATATGAATATCTCATCTTTAAGATACAAGAAACCATAGATCTAGACATTCCATAGTTACATGCCTTAGGATATTCGTAGCTTATATGTATCTAAATTAGTGGTAGTTATTGTTGACATCCAATTATTACCACTACCATGTATAAATTTCAAGTCTAAATGACTTTATACAATAACACATAAACTAGACCAAAATCACAAAAATGCTCTAATTCATCCACACACATCACATGCAAGTACCAAACCATGTCGATATGTCCATAATTGGGGTATTACCCTATACACAATAATTATCTACTTCTCATTTATCTTAGTTTAAGTTACAACATAGAAAATTGACATTATCAATCACTTAAATTCTCTAATTTGTCTACACATGTCATGTGCACGTGCTAATTCATGTCAAGGCATCCCTAATTAGGGCATGACCCTATACACAATTGTCATCTTCTTCTGATTCACTTCCATTCAAAATGTGACCAAGTAAATTGATGTTTGTGACCATTTTGATTAAATAAATGACCAAATTATAAGAATTATAAAAATAATAAGTAAAATCATTAAGCAAAGTAAATCAGATTAAATGTTTAAGTGAAAAATCCATGGAAACTTAATGAATATCTATTATTAGAAATTCATAATTCAACAAATATCTAGAAATATGATGTCATGATGTTGTCATTAGTCTCAAATTCAAAAGTGGGAAATATCAACATAAATGAGGTAATATCAAAATTAAGGCTAGCCATGCCTTATTAATGTCCCATTCTCCCAAACACATAAATGCATTTGACCTCCAAACCCTAACCCA
The DNA here is from genome assembly GCA_037957365.1 of Torreya grandis. Lineage (NCBI taxonomy): Eukaryota > Viridiplantae > Streptophyta > Pinopsida > Cupressales > Taxaceae > Torreya > Torreya grandis. The sequence continues at coordinate 1,270,876 of JARHVA010003692.1, read as the reverse complement.
AGTTTAATCACACATGGGTTGGAGTTAGTTGGAAAAATATAAATATAAGAGAAATGACCACAACCATTTATCTTTTTTAAGTGCAAACAAACTATGCCAAAATATTACTATAAAGCTTCAAACCTTTTCTTTTTACCCAATCAAGATCCAAGACCTATTGGTGCAAGGAGAGATATTGGAGGAGCTTTCTCTACCGCATTGAAAAAGACTTGGAGCACCAAAATCTAGGCACAAACATGATTAATTGACCAATATTGGAGGAGAGTCACCTAGAGAAGGCATTGCTTGTGTTTTCTTGTCTAGTTTCTTAAGTCGACTGATCTATGCCCCTCGAGGGAGTAGGCCTAATACATTAGTTTCTTTATGTTTGTCATTTATTTTATGTACTAACTCATGAGATAAACTTATCTTACAATCCTATTATAAATTTGGAATGCCTAGTGGGACCCTTATAACCCACAAATTCCTTCTAATTGCTTCTTATAATCTTCTTATATCAATTTTTATTGCTAGTTTTTGATTAAATTGGTTAAAATTGATTTTTTCCTTCTCGACGTTTGACTATGAAACTAGAAAAATGATCACTACATAACTATGGATTTGAAGGAAAAAACTATGAAACACTTGCTATAAACTACAAACTTATCCTAGGAAATCATGAAATCATTCTTGTTTTGGCCCTACTTTATAGAACTATGAATTTGGAGCACTTTTTTGGTGAAATCATTTGGGTAAATTGTGAATTTGTCACACAAGTTTTTCTTCTTTTCTAGTCTTTCTATAAAATTATGAATTTAGATAATTTAACTACAAAATCCCTAATTGTATTAACAAAATCATATTGTTTTATTTCTATGTTTTTTTTAGGTTTCTGATATTTACAAAATTAGTGCTTAAAACTATGAAATTAATGAGTATAACAACAAAATTGTTTTTGATTGTATAAGGCGGAAGACTAGGGGCTAAACCCTTATAGAAGTAGAGAAACCAAGAAGGAAATCAAACTAAAAAATGCCTTCTGACAAGAAATGACACGATCAGAGTACCAAAAGACACAGTATTACCCAATTCCTTCAGCATAGACATGTTCAAGAGAATAGAATTCTGGAGCCCAGTGGTGAAGTTCTGCTCCAGTTTTTGTATACGATCCTTTAGGGCAGCAATTTCAGCGTTCAACCCAATCTCAGTTTTGGTTTCCTTGTCAGCTTCCTCCACATACATCTTTCCCTCTTTGTCAACATTTTCCAAAATGTCAGTACCATCCTCCATAATAGCCTTAAATTCCCTTGTCTCATGCTTACCTTCAGTATCCTTAGAGATTTCCTAAACTTCCAATTCCTTATCCTCTTCCTCCTGGGTGGCTTCCTCCGAGGTGCTCTTTGAATAGTCGATAAGCCTAGCCTTGGGAGCGGGTTTGCCAATAATCCACCCCAACTGACAAACTCCAGAGGAGAAGCCCTCCTTACTACCCTTAGTGGACATATAGGATTTACCACCTTAACCCCCAGTGGTCCTACTAGGATTTTTATGGGTCCCCACAGTGGTCCCCCCAATACTCTCTTCCCCAACATATAACTTCCTCTTCTTTCCCTTCATGCTCACAAAGGAGGCAGGGGTGTCAACAAGGGTCTCCTCAGGAGTAGAGAAGGGGACTTCTTTAGTTTTGGTTGAAATAGGGGAAAGATAGGGCTCATCGACAACATTACCAGCCAAAGGATTAGAAGAAATATCCCTGTTATCAATTCTGATAATCTTGGACAGCTCAAGGGCATGGTGGAAATTATACAAATATAAAATGAGGCCTCGATGGAGGGGGATAGGATTCAAATCAGGTTTTTTTGCCATTTTTGCTCTCACCCTAAGGATAGAATGTTCTAGGGAGGAGATCAGATAAAAGGGAAAACTGATGAGAGCATTACACCTAAAGTGATTTAAAAGGGGGAGATGATAATTATAAAACCTAGTGAATCATCCTTCCAGAATGAAGTACTTCATGAGGATGAAGCACATTCTGTCCCACAGCTTGGGTAATTTAGCTCGATTGAATCCTCCTTGGTAAGGAACAAGTTCTTTGCCTTCTCCCAGAAATAGTTTATGGCTGGAGAGGTCCATGATTTTTATTTTCCTTTATAGCTTCATCCCCTACGTGGACATGCCTATAGCCATAGATATCACCTTTTCAAAAATCTCAAAGTTGATTCCTCCAACAGTGACTCACCTATTTAACCAAGACCTCTCGAATTGCTCAAATAGGTTTTCATCAAACCCATTGAGCCTCTCTAGGTAGGGACTAATCCCCCCTCTTTGCAGTAGTGCCAAACCAATGGATTATCTTTGAACTCATAGTAGGAGACTAGTTCCGTTCAAATTCTGTCTCCCCTCATTCATAATTGCAAATCCATCTGACATATCTATACAATCAGCTAATTGAATTGTGAAATTGTCTTATATTTGCTAATTTTTTTTAATATTTTTATGTAGGTTTGACAATTATGAAATCAATAACCCTAGTTACAAAATTGGTGAAAAAAATAGTGAAATCATCCCACATAGATATGAAATAGATAAAGATGACTGTGAAATCATCACATAACTATGAAATCACCATTGTAAGGTCTATGCATTTTCCTACTATTTTTTGTGATTTTCATTAACCTAAATATTTTGTAGTTTACCTTGACTATGTAATTAAAAAATCATTCTAGAGAGTAATATTTTTATTATTTTTGAGCTAATTTTGTAGGTTGCCTTCACTATCTTGGCCCAATAATATTCCTAACAATTTTTGTAGGTTTTCTCAAGTAAGGAGAAACCAATTTGCATCCTAAAGGAACTCTATCACATTTGAAATTTGGTGTTTTAAAAACATTTTCACACTTACATTTAGTGTTTAAAATATTTTCAAATTTCTTATTTTTCAATTCAAGATTTTTTATAAGGCCTTCAAACATTTCCATTTTGGTGTTTAAAAATAATTTACTTTTGCACTTTAAATTTCAAATTTTCATTTTTAGCATTGTTTAACAAAGCCATGCATATGCTCTCCCCTCATTTTATTGAATGTGGGTGACTCAAAATTAACTTTCTCCCTTTTTTATTTTTTGGCTTAGTGAGTGGGAGTTCATTGCCTCATCATAATTTCTTTATGGGTGTGTTGGCTTAGGGTTTCATCTCCCAAAATCATACTAACCCCACTTATTTGGTGGGGTATATAAATTGAGTGCTATTTGGTGAGATAGTGGTTGAGAAGTTAACCTGACCAACTAAATAAGGTCTCAGAGCATGCATGATCTAGACATCACACTCTAGTGAGAAATCAATAGATGGAATGGTTATGAAAGGGACAAGACCCTTTCATAATAATATAAATGGTTTATCATTTACTTGATGAATACTTTATCACACCAAAGTATTATTTGGAACTTGTGGACCATCTAAAAAAGGAATCTTGAAAATTTTAAATTAATAGACCCTACTTACCGTGGATTATCCTACCAATGTCAAATTACCTTTGTGTTATAAGTTATATGCTACATATAAGTTATTGAAAGATAGAGGGGGGATAAAAACTATATCTTCACATACTCTTTATTTATTTTATTAACACTTAATTCCTCTCAAGAACTAGTATATCAATGAAAGTTTGGAAAATAATATGCAAACCTTATGTTATTTATTAAGATAGGAGCATGAGATTTCTTGATTTCAAAACTATGTCACACAAAACTAGTCCAAAAGTCTCTCAAACCAAGTTTTAAGTTCACTTTCAAATATTCAATCTAAGGAAAATTGGTTTACACTTGAGTCTTGCTTATCATTTGGGCTTGACTGGTTTACTCTTTGTGTTTAGATTTTGCTACTTGGATTGGATTTTGATTTTATTTAAGAGATTTACCTAAGTGTAAGTTTTTATGCCAATACTTTACACATTATCACCAATTTTTCACATTGAAGTGTTACATTATTCACTTTACCATTTGGTACTTATCCATTTTTCACAATGTTATGTCTATCATCTAAAATAATAGACTTTGTATCACTTGGTATTGTTACATTGTCCATTTTATTTTTATTTAAAAATTAGGTTTTCTTACATTAGCCTACAACCTAAGTCCCTAGACCATTCAACTTTCTTTTTTATTGTGTGTCATTACACTGCCTATTTTATTCTAAATTCAAACTTAGGTTTTATTGCATTAGCATACACCATAAGTCCCTATAACATTCAATTTTATTATAGATTTGTCAATAAAGACCAATCATGGTCTCATTGTCCTATTATATGGTACCAACATATTTTGGATTTAGGTTTTTGCATTGGCCTATGCCCTAAGTTCCAAGATTATTCTACCCTCTTATAAATTTTCTAATTTTTGACCAACCAAGGTCAAGTGTTCCAAAGACTCCACTTCTTCTTATATGCCAAGGATTATTCTATGTCATTACATTGTCCAATCCATTCTTTTAAGCCAATTTTAAAGTTTTTAAATAGTATTTGATAGCATTTTCAAGTTATAAATTAAACCAAGGGTACATTCAAAACATTTGTAAAAAATTGAGTACCACTCCAACCATGCAAAAATACACTCAAAGTGGGGTCTCTTATGGCCCTAGTTATGAGGAAGAAAATTTTTATGATGGGGAGGAACATTTTGTTGCCTTCTAAGAAATCCATCCCATTGTGGGATCAAGCCAAGTATACTCCCAATACCGATGTAACATCCCATTATAATGCCTATGATGAACTAGTAGTTACTAATTTATTTGATTCCAATACCATCATGACCATTAAAACCCATTATCCACTTACCCTTCATCATATTAACCTAGTTGATTGGGACCAACAAGATTCTAGTATACCACCAGATGACTAGTGAGGAACCTCTTGTTGAGTTAATGGGCCTTCGAGATGAATTAACAATGAGTGATCATAAGCAATATTTTAAATTCCATTTGGACCCTAATATCTATTTTGAATAGTAGGAAAAATTATTTGGTCATGGTAAAAGTAAAACATCAATGTCTTCGAGTGAAAACCTCTTTGAGGTGCCCTTGGGTCAGGGAAAAAGTAAATAGAAAGATAAGTCCAAGAGTAAAATCCTATTTTAGGAACTCTTGGATGGGGAAGTTAACCTCTCTCCTCAAGAAGCACAATGTCCACCTAATCCAAATATTACCATTGATTCTAGCATCATTTTTTAAGAAAAAGAAGTTTTCAAATACCTTGATATTTTCCCATAGTATTTTCCAACTAGCCATTACCTAACATAGCCTATGTAGATTCCTCATAAATAGGTGAAGGTCATGATCAACAAGTAGTTGAAGAGAATACATTCTCTTCCTTGCCTATATTCTTGAAGATGACTCAACATTACTAATCATAAATATACTATGGAGGTAAACATTGGTACATATGATGATCCAAAGATTGTTTACCTAGGAAAATCCCTCATTAATAAGGAACACGAACTAATTTTTACCATTATAAAATATTTCATTGATATATTTACATGGTCCTATTTATACATGCCTAGTTTTGACCCTTCAATGGTGGTACATCACCCAGTTATCCATCTAGATGCCAAATTGGTCAAACATAAATTGTAGAAATTACATCTATGCATATCCATCCTAGTTAAAAAGGAGTTATAAAATTTATTGGGGGTAGGGTTCATTTAAACACTCGAGTATTTCAAGTGGATCTCTGACATCATCCCAACAAAAAAAAGCCATAGGGCATTTGCCTATGTACTAATTTTAGAGACTAACAAATCATACCCTAAATATGAAATCATCTACCTAACATTTACATGATAGTAAATTCAACAATAGGATATAAAATGTTGTCCCTCATGGATGAATTTTTAGGGTATAACCAAATTAAGATTACACTAGAGGACCAACACAAGATAGTGTTCACCACTCCATGGGGAGTGTTTTATTATTAAGTCATTCCCTTTGGATGGAAGAATGTAGGTGAAGCTTATTAACATGCCATAAAAATCATCTTCCATGAAATGATGCATGAAATTATTGAGGATTATGTTGATGACATATTAACTAAATCAAGAACACATGTAGGCCACCTAGATGTTCTATGAAGAATATTTGAGAGGCTTCATGAATATAAGGTGCATCTCAACCCTAAGAAGTGTGTATTTAGAATCATTCAGGGTAAATTGATTAGGTTCATTATGTCACAAAGAGGCATTGAGTTTGACCCTGCTAAGGTCATGGCTATTATTTAAATGCCTCCCCCATCCAATTTAAAATAACTCTATAGCTTACAGTGCAAAATTTAGTTTATTCACCATTTCATATCATAACTAACTGATAAGTGTCATCCTTTTACACACCTTTTAAATAAATGTGTCAAATTTCAATGGGATATATACTATGAGCAATCATTTACCAAATTGAAGAACTATTTGGCTAATCTGCCAGTTTAACTCTACCTATACTATGCAAACCATTTTTCTTGTACATATTAACAATAGAACATGTAATAGGGGTACCTTTGGCCCAACATGAAGAATAGGGAAAATTTCATGTAGTGTACTATCTCCACTATACATTGGTAACTTATGAACATAACTGTTCACCTATGGAAAAGGTTTGTCTTGCAAAGGTGTTCACTTTCGAAAATATGCAACGGTACATGCTGAATACCAAAACCATTGTCATAGCCAAGATTGATCCACTTAAGTGCTTATTATCTAAGACCACTCTTATAGGCTACATGGCCAAGTGGGTTATGTTATTAAGTTAATTTGATGTGGAATACTAGAATAAAAATGCCATCAAAGGACATGTCATAATAGATCAACTTGTTGAAGCTCCTTTGATTGACATCAAGCCTCTTTCATTTGTTTTTCTAGATGAGTCAATTATGACCTTGGAAGAAGTATCCATTGAGTCTAAATAGTGGACACTATATTTTTATGGATCATTCATGTACCATAGATTTGGGGCCAACATTTTATTGGTCATACCATATGGATATATTATTTCCAAGAAGTTTCACATTAGCTTATATTGTACCAACAATATGGCTGAATATGAAGCCCTTGTTGCAGGAATTCACCTCACAATACAATGGGATATCAATCAGTTGATGATATGCCGATATTATCAACTAATCATCAACCAATCCACAAATTAGTACTAGACCAAAGATGATAAGATTTTTTTGGTAAGTTTTGTCCTTGATATCAAAGATTTATGTCATGTGTGCATTGATGTCAAAGGTAATGACAAAGTGGTGATGTTATGATGATGATGGGTTTGAGCCTGAAGTTGTGCAAGGTAGGATTTGGATGTATATGAGCTAAGGTAAGTATTATTTGAGGCTTATCATATTGTATCTAGCACGTTGATGTGGTTTTAAGTTAAGGATAGAAGACAAGCATGTGAATAGTGTGTTGGCATGGGCTTGGTAGCCTAGTATGTAAGCATGGATCTTCAGTATATGCTTGGATAGGAAGTTGATGAATGTTATGGATGATGAGATCATATTGAAGAGACCCTGTGGGGTTTCAAGAGTGATTTAAGTACTTATGGGAATGCATGGTGTTCATTATGTTCTTCCTTGTGGTCATCTAGGCCTAGTTGGTCTTATGGCAAATTAGACTAAGTGGGTAGATTGATGACATCATATTTTACACATGTGAAGGTTTCAGGAATAACTTGATATATAGATGGATTCACCTATGAAAGGAGATATTTTGGTTCAAATTTTAGGTCACAAGGTTGAGTGTATTAATATTTATTAAGGTGAAAAGTTAGCTTCTCAAATAGAGTTTACCAAGTTCCCATACTTAGAGCCAATTTATGATATCAAAAATCTACGATGAGAATTTGACCAGAATAGATCCAATGACAAGCATTTACTCTAACTAGAAAAGGATCTAATGGAGCATATGATATTATAAGATAGAGATCAATGGTACATGCAAATTCAAATTATCAAAGGTACCTAAGAATGAATGCGTTGATGACAAGTATCTCAATCTCAATGTGTTAGCAACAAATCAATTACACATGGGTGTTCATGTAGATGGAGATCCAAAGATGAGCATTCAATCATACAGTAGAGATCAATGGTGTGTATTTAGTCAAACTTTCAGAGAGTTTAAGATTTCATGAACTAGTGATAAGTATCACTATCTCATTGAGTTGATAGAAGATCAATAGTTTGTGGGGGTTTGCATAGATAGAGATCAATGGTGAGCATTGCATGGTAAAGATTAGGCTAATTCAAGGAGATTGACAATGTGTATTTGGTTAAAGTTTCCAAGGAGCATGAGATGAGGTCATAATGTCAGATGTTTAGCAAATTTAAATCCAGAAGATTGATGATGCATATTTATTCAAGCTATGAGAGGGCACAAGATGATGACAAAGTGTTCGATGTTTAACAGTGACCATTGGCATTTAAATTAATAAAGGAAAAACCAATACTAAGTATTTTCCTCATCTATTTTGATCTAGGATGAATTTTAAGGTAATGTGAAAAGCAAAGTTCTATAAAAATTCAAGGCACATATAGAGAATTTAGTTATAAGGTTTGAATGTTTGTACAATCAAAGTTATTGAGCTCCAAAGTTGACTATGTGTTTGACCATGTTCTATAAGTGACCCAAGAAGGATATTTGATTTATTCTAATGGTATTTGGATGTTTCAAGGTGACTTAGCTATTGGATAATGTTGTAAACTCATTGAGGATGATTTGTATGGATTTTAGAGGTTTGATAAATCCATCTTGAGTATGAATAAATGCTTAGAAGTTGACTATTTGTTCATTTATGGTGTTACTATATATAAAATACTATTTGAGCAATTTGTGCTTTAGTAGAAGAGTGTTTTGGTGAGAAAAATCACTTGAAGATATCTTAAAGATAATATGGAGTGAACCTATGTAATTGAAAGTGATTACTTATTCTTAATTTACTCAATGGAGTGCTAAACAGGGGAATAGGTCTCTATGAGACCTGCAAGGGCTACTAAGGCTTAATTAAAAGGTGTAGATACTTAAGTATGAACCATGCATGCTATAGCCAACCTGTATGGATGGTATTAAGATATATTAGATGTCTTAAGGGATAATACAAGTAATATGTCTGACTTAGATGTTGATAATCATGAAGACTCTATAAAGAGGGGAGACTAAGGCAATGGTTTCTAGACTTGGGAGAAGAGAGGGCATGTGTGAGAATTATGGAGTGATGGAAAGAAGAAAGGGAGTGTACCCAGTGGATGGGTTATAAAAGAAATCAGGTTGAGGACTATGTGTATAACCTATAGGTCATATTTATGATGTCTAAATAGTGCTCATGCAGGTTTGAAGATAGACCATAAGTGAAAGAAGAGAGATTGTGGCATGGCTATGTGAGAGGCTTGTATGAGATAGAGAGGGTGTTTTATACGGGTTATAAAATTAGAGGTCCATCATTAGGTGTTGAAGACATCATTTAAAATGAAGAGATTTTTATTTGATAGGTGTTAGGAGAAGAACTTGACCATCCTAGTGGCAAGTGCTCCTTTTGAAACAAATGTTTCACTAAAGAATCATGTTTGTAAACCTCTTATAGGACATGTAGTCCATATGTTTGCAATATTGAGAGTGGGTTTTATTCCCCACGAGGGTTTCCCACATTAGATGTTGTGTTATGATTCGCTTCTCTTATTTATGCTTTGTATATGGTCTCTTTGCTTTGATGGTAATCTAGTTGCATATGATTGTTATGTTGATTCATGAATGTCAATGAATGATAAGTGATTTGAAAGTGAAAGATTGGTTGACTGATTCATCCCTATCTTAGTCATATTATACCTCCATCAATTAGGATCATAGAAATTTCTTCAAAAGACTTAATCAACTTGGAGGTGATCCTTATAGTACAAGATGTATTTTGGTAAAGAAGAAGTTTGCTATGACAACAAGGAAGAAGAAGTTGATCTAGAAGTTGAGCTCATGAGTGCACTTGGTGAAATAAAGGGGAAAAATAAGAGGAATCATAAAATGAGAAATATGATATAAATTATTGAAGAACAAGTTAGGTATCTTGAAGGGAGTTTATTAGGTAAATCCATAAGAGAGGAAAAGAAGAATCAAGAACTGATCAAGTCTATGGAAGAGAAATCATGTAGATTGAAGGATGAAATGTATAAATAATCTAAGGAGGATAAGTAGACCATAAAATATATTAGAATTCAATTATATGCTACAATTTCAAGCATGAATATGTTCAACTGAAAACTAATCTTGTTTTCCTAAAGGCTAAGCATGAAAAGGTTACAATGAAGATAGGCAAGATTGAAGAAGATCCTAAGAAATTAGAATAATTGATGGTTAAAGTGGAGTTATTAAAGAGTGAGAATGATCTTGTTGTATTAAATTTGGATAAGCTAGAAAAGAAGCGTGGGAAGCCTGAGTATGTCAAGGAGAATTCAAACTTTGAAAGAAATACAAGAAGGTTTGTTAGACAACCAAATGCTTCAAGGTATGTTAGTTTATTCCATAGTCATTATTAGACATGTAATAAGTATGGTCATAAAGCTAAGGACTATATAAGGAAGTTAGTCAATTATGGACATTCTTGGAGCTATGATAGAAGGATTTTTTAGCTAAATATTGATCAAAGCTCAAATCTGTCAAAAGGTACGAATGATGTTATTTGTTTCAGTTGTCATAAAAGTGGTCATATTGAAAGTTTCTACCCAAGTGGAATAAATAGGTCCTCAAGGTATCTCAAAGGACATGAATATTCCTTTGTGTATAAGAAAGGTCATTCTTGGTTATGGAGACCAAATATTATCAATGCTAATCACACTAGTCAGAATAGGTTTAATCAAGCTCTTATAGATCAAGAAAGAAAGCAAGTGAATTATTGGAAACCAAAGGTGAATAATGAGGCTCATGATGAGTTCACATGTAAAATTAGCATGTTTTCCATGGTGGAGGATGATGCAATCATTTAATTTTTTTATTTATCTGCTCATGTTGTAGTTGAAGAGCCCAAGGAAGAGATCATGTTGCTAGTTGAGACTATTCCTGAGGTGTGTTTGGATGCTAATGAGTAACCTGCTATGTGTGAACAAGTTTCAAGCTTGGTTCCTATGTTGTCAAGGTATAAAGGTGATGTTATAAAATGAAAATAAGATACTTTAGTGATCAAGGTATGTCAATATTCTATAGTTGCTCAAAATGTTTTATATCCTATCATAGAAGAGAAAGTGAGTGATGAAGAAAAAGAACAAGTTGCCAAAGTTCAAACTAAGAAGAAGAAAAATAAGAGAAAGAAGTATTATAGATATAAAAGTATTCTAGTGGTTACTAAGGAGATGTGGGCCACTCCTAGCTTCACTTTGTTTTAGAGCATTGTGGTATAGAGGAGGTCTCTGTCTATGCTTCTTGAGAGACTCCTTTTAGTGAAGAAGCAAGTATTGCTATGGTGTTCTTTAGAAGGTCATTACTAGGTCCAAGAAGGTAAGAGATGAGTGTTTCCAATTGGAATTGGTGTGTCAAGATGGGAGAAGTGCTTTGATGAGATCAGAGTGATGTCATAAGGTGATTTTGCCATTTTGGTTTGGTGCTTGCTGTGTATGAGTGTCTATAGGGTTAGAATGGGTGTTTCCAAGTGGAATAATGAGTTTGATGGAATGTCAAGAATATTTTAGTGCTAAAAAAGGTTTGTGAACTTCTATTTGAAGTGTATTAGGTGGTTTTGTGTCTTGATGATCCTATTTTTGCATTTTAGAGGTTTTTGTGTGCTCCTAAGTTTATCTTTCTTATTACAGGTCAAAGCCTTGGTATAAAAAGTTAAGGTTCCCAAAGGTATGGAGGATCAAATATTGGTCTGAAAGTGTGTCATGGTTATCTCCAGGTGTGAAAGAAGTTTCAGAGGTGGGCATTGAATAGAAGGAGGTTTGTTGACCCTGTTTGTTTTGAGATTCTAGAGTTTTGGGCTATGCTAGAAAAGTGGCTTGCCTTATGAGTTGAGGTTTGATGATTATTAATAGATTGGATGGGACAAATGGGTTGTAAAATAAATATTCTTAGAGATTTTAAGGTGTTTATTTTTCCAATTATTCAAGTTTTTTTCAAGATGGAGGCCTAATTAACTAGTAGGTTTGTGAAGGAAGTATGTTGCAAAGGATGAGCTAGGTGATGAAAATTGCTGTAATTAAGGGGGCTTATGAGAGTGCTCTAGATATGAAGTTTAAGGTCTTAAAGGTGTGTTTACTAAAATTTGTGGGCTTTAAAATTTCTAGGTAGGGCTACAAGGAGTCTAGATAGGCCTAATATGAAGAAGAGTGATTTTTTTTCAATTTCTCCAAAAGAACATGGTATGAGTGTTTAAATGTAAGTTATATGGTTGATTTATAACATATTTTATATTTAGTGTGTGGTTTGAAGATTTTTTGGTACTCTTGGGGGTGGCTTGTAAGTGAGAGTATGAAAGTAGAGTGGTGTTGTTTGAAGATGAAAAATAGTATAGTGTTCTAAGTTTGATGTTTTCATGTTGATTGAGGTCATGAAGGTGTTATTATAAGTTTTATAGGTGAGATTTAGTTTTAAATATCAAGGGGGAATATTTTAAGTTGGCATAAGGAGGAGCATAGAGTTAGGGGGAGATAACTCAGATGGCTTGACAAGTTTGCATGATCAAAGGGGGAGATGGATTGTTCAGTTAGTCAGGTCAAAGGATCAACAAGGCTTAGAGTAGAGGAGCTTGCTATAGGTTTAGTGTCATGAAGTTCTATTGGTGGTCCTTGAGGTGGCTTGAGAGAGAAGGCTAGTGATCTTGTGTGGTGGTTCTTCATGGTGTGTGGAGATATGAAGATGCTCAAGAGGTGCAATGGCTCAAAGATCTTAGGGGGAGTCCCTCTCAGATGTTTCTTAGTGAGTTCCATCATATTTTAGTGATTTTATGTGTTATTTATTCATTAGTAGTAGTGCATAATGAAATAAGGTTATTGTCATGGAGCATGGTTGATAATTTCAAGGTAAGAAGTGGTATGCATAGAGTTAGGGGGAGATAACTCAGATTGTTTGAGTGACTTGAGATCTATGCATGGTGTAAGGAAAAACATATGTGAGATGTTCAAGTCATTGTGAAAATGTGATGAATATTCATGCATAATAAAAGGGAACTTATGAGTTTTATAGGTTAACAGGTCCAAGGATCAGAGAATTCCAAGTTCAAATTGGTGTATGTCAAAAGGGGGAGCAATTGTTTCATATGAGGCATGTAAGTATCCTAAGCACCTAGAAGTTTATTTGAATAAATTCATGATGTTAAGAGGAGCTTGGTAGCTGTTTAGTCCACTTTGTCATTAATGGAAAAGGGGGATAAGGAAAAGAAGAGGTTTCCATTAATGATAAAGGGGAAGATTTTTGGTAAGTGTTATCATTGATGTCATGTGTGCATTGATGTTAAAGGTAATGACAAATTGGTGATGTCATGATGATGATGAGTTTGAGCCTAAAGTTGTGCAAGGTAGGATTTGGATGCATATGAGATAAGGTAAGTATTTTTGAGGCTTATCATATTGTATCTAACATGTTGATGTGGTTTCAGGTCAAGGAGAGAAGACAATCATGTGAACAATGTGTTGGCATAGGCTTAGTAGCCTAGTATATAAGCATGGATCTTTAATATATTCTTGGATAGGAAGTTTATGAATGTTATGGATGGTGAATTCATGTTTTAGAGGCCCTATGGGGTGTCAAGATTTATTTAAGTGCTTATGAGAATGCATGGTGTTTATTAGGTTCTTCCTTGTGGTCATCTAAGCCTAGTTGGTCTTGTGGCAAATCAAACTAAGTGAGCTTATTGATGACATAATACTTCACATGTGTGAAGGTTCCAGGAGTAGATTGATATATGGATGGATTAACCTATGAAATGTGATCATGTGGTTCAAATTTTTGGTCATGAGGTTGAGCATAGAAAAAGTTATTAAGGTACAAAGTTGGCTTCTCAGATAGAGTTTACCAAGTTCCCATACTAAACCAATTTAGTGATAGTGAAGATCTATGATGAGTGTTTAATTAGAGTAGATCTAATGACAATCAGTTATTATGACCAAACAAGGATCTAATAGAGCACATGATCTTGTTAGATAGAGACTAATGGCATGGGTGACGTCAAATTGTCAAAGGTACCTAAGAATGAACACATTGATGACAAGTGTATCAATATCAGTGTGTTAACAATAGATTAATGACATGTGGGTGTTTGTACAGATGGAGATCCAATGATGAGTGTTCAATTGTACAGTGGAGATTAATGGTGCATTTTTAGTTAAAATGTTAAAGAGTCTAATATTGCATGCATTGGTGATAAGTGTCACTATTTCATTGAGTTGAAAAAATATCAATAGTTTATGGGTGTTCATATAGATAGAGATCAATGGTGAGTATTTCATGGTAAAGACCAAGCTAATCCAAGAAGATCGATGATGCATATTTAGTCAAAGTTGTTAGGGAGCACAAGATGAGGTCAAAGTGTTAGATGTTTAGTAAATTTAAAGCTAGGACTCTTTTTTAGGAAGATCAACAATGCATATTTGTTCAAGATATGAGAGGGCACAAGATGATGACAAAGTGTTTGATGTTTAATAGTGACCATTGGAATTTAAATTAACAAAGGAAAAACCAATGTTGAGTATTTTTCTCATATCTTTTGATCTAGGGTGAATTTGAAGGTAATGTAAAAAGAAAATTTATACAAGACTTCAAGGTTCATCTAGAGAATCTAGTTAGAGGGTTTGAATGTTTGTACAATCAAATTTATTGAGATCCAAAGTTGACTGTGTGTTTGACCATGTTTTATAAGTGACTTGGGATGGATATTTGAGTTGTTCTGATGGTATATGGATGTTTCAAGGTGACTTAGCTATTGGAGAGTGTTTTAGACTCCTTAAGGATGATGTATATAGATTTTAGAGGTTTGATAAATCCATATTCAATATGAACAAATGCTTATAAGTTAACTATTTGTTGATTCATGGCATTACTATGTATAGAATAATGTTTGAGTAATTTGTGCTTTAGCAAAAGAGTGTTTTAGTAGGAACAATCACTTAAAGATATCTTATAGATCATATGGAGTAGACCTATGTAATTGAAAGTGATCATTTGTTCTTAATTTAATCAATGGAGTGCTAAATGGGGGAATAGGTCTCCATGAGACCTATAAGGGATACTAAGGCCTAATTAAAAGGTGTAGCTATGTAAGTGTGACCCATGGATGCTATGAATGACCTATGTGGATGGTATTGATATATTTTAGATGTTGTAAAGGCTAAGGGAAGTATTATGGATGACCTAGATGTTGATAATCATGAAGACTCTATAAAGAGTGAAGACTAAGGCAATGGTTTCTAGACTTGGGAGAAGAGAGGGTGTGTGTGAGAGTTGTGGAACAATTGAAAGAATAAAGGGAGTGTGCCCAGTGGATGAGTTATAGAGTAGAGTAGGTTAAGGACTATGTATGAATTATAGGTCATATTTAATATGTTTGAATAGTACTCATTTAGGTTTGAATATTGAGCATAAGAAAAAGAAGAGATATTATGGTATGCCTATGTGAGAGGCTTTTATGAGATATAGAGGGTGTTTTATAGGGGTTAGAAAATTAAAGGTCCATCATTAGGTGTTGAAGACATTAGTTCAAAGGTAGAGATGTTTATTTCATAGGTGTTGGGAGGGTGCTCAATATCTAGGTCAGAAAGACTTGACCATCCTAGGGGTAGGTGCTCCTCATGAAACATATGTTTCACTAAAGTCTCATGTTTGTAAACCTCTTATAGGACATGTAGACCTTATGTTTCTAGGATTGAGAGTGGGTTTTATTCCCCATGAGGGTTTCCCACATTAGATGTTGTGTTATGATGTGCTTCTCTTATTCATGCTTTGTATGTGGTCTCCTTACTTTGATGATAATCTAGTTGCATGATTATTGTGTTGATTCATGAATGTCAATAAATGAATGATAAGTGATCTAAAAGTGAAATATTGGTTGACTAATTCACCCCCCCTCTCAGTCATCTTGTACCTCTATCAGATTCTACCTTAAAAACATATTATGGACAATCTTAAACAACACTTCTAGTTTCTTTAGTTTGAGAAGATACTGTAGAGTAAGATTACAAAGAAATTTAGTCCATGCGTTAGTAGAGAAAAACCTAAAATAAACATAGAGGACACAACGTGCTAAGCCTACTCCCTTAAGGGGTGTTGCTAAATAAATCTAAGAGCTATTTAAGAAAGGAATATACCATCAAACCTTCCAAATAGCATGTTTCCTTCCAAGAGTAGCCAAAAATCATAATTTTATTTAGATTTGTTGCTCCAAGTCTTTATCAATGAAGAGTAGCATGCTCCTCCATCATTTATTAGTACACCAATGGCTTAGGCTCATGAGTTTGATCAATTTTTGAAAATAGGTGAAGCTTGTCTATTATAATTTTTGTATAATAAGTTTACATGAAAGAAGGTTAAAAATGGTGGTCTTGGATCACTTATTTATAGCTTTCTAAAAATGTTCAGAATAAACCATGACATCCATCTTGAGATCAAGATGCGTGGCCATGAATTAATTCAATTTTGTATGGATAAACTATATATATTCCCATAAATATTTGGAATAATGAGGCATGGGAGGGCTTAATCCTGATATTATTTCCATTAATGTTTTATGGATGCCACCCCATTGCTGATGTTATAGGGTGATGTATATTTTAGGAATGAATTTCTAATTAAATATATGTTCAATAACTTTCATGGATTTTTCACTTAGGCTCTTAATTTTGTTAAATTTTCTTAAGTGGTTTTACTTAATTTTCTATAATTATTTAGAAATTGGTTAGTCATTTAATCAAACCAGTCAAAATTTCAATTTACTAAATCATAATTTGATTGGAGTATAATTAGAAGAATGTGTCAGTTGCGTATGGAATAATACCCTAATTAAGGCATTATGGATGCAAAATAACACATGTACGTAATGTGTGATTTTGAAATAGAAGAATTAAATGATACAGAGCATAATTTTTCATGCTCATAATTTGACTAAAAGTAATTTAAGAAAATATAATAATCACATAAAATGTATTTCCCCATTCAAGGATACACTAGCCTAAATCAACACCTATACATGATAAACTCAAACTATTTAGCACATTTTAGTAATTTTGGCCCAGATTGTGCATTGTCATAGAATATTACTTAGATTGAAAATTTCATCATAACAGTGATATGAATTATATGTATATAGAAACTATGGTATAATAATCGAGTGGCAAATGCCATGAATACTATTGGGTCCATGATACAAGTTTCCAACAATGTCAAAGAGTATTAGTTTCTCATCAAGAACTTTTTGTAGCCAGCTCATGTACCACCAAATTTAAAGAGAGTGTAATATTTTTGGTCCCAATCCCCCTTGGTACCAAGACCTATATACTTATCTCCAAGATCAAACCCTTCCTCCAAACCTCTCAAAGAACTAAATAAAACTATGCCTTCATTAAGCATCCCATTATACCATACTAGGAAACACACTTTGTCATAGAGGCTATGATGGAATTTTACTTCATTATTTATTTTTAGGAGAATCTATGTTGGAACTTAAATATTTCCATGAATAAATTTGTGGGGCCCACACCAACAACATGGTCTTGGCTAAGAAACTCCTTTGAATAGGATATTATTGGCCAAAATGGAGATAGATTCCTATAACTATGTCACAAAGTGCATTGCTTGTCAGAAGCATGGAAATTTGATACACACACACGTTCACTATTTCTCAAGTCTATTACTATACCATGGCTATTTTTAATTGGGGGACTCAATATCATCAAGGAAATAAACCCTACATCCTCTTATGGCCATAAGCACATCTTTACCACCACATAGTATTTTACTAAGTGGATAGAGGCCATACCCCTCAATTACATAACTAGAAAATAGATAGCTAAGTTCATTTACTTCCATATGATTTGTTGATACCACATCCCCTAAAAAATCATCTTTAATAATGGTGGTTCTTTAAAGAATAAGGATGTCAAATCCTTCTATACCCAATTCAAGATCAACCATAAATGTTCCACACCATATAACCTGCAAGGCAATGGTCAAGCTAAGGCATCTAACAAGAATATTATGGTAATACTTAAGAAAATTGTTAATGATGCTAGTTATGATTGACACTTTCAAATTTTTTACTCTCTGGGCTTACCACATTAGTCATATAACCCCTACAAGAGATAGACCATACTCCTTAATTTTTATCTTAGAGGCCATTATCCCTATCGAGATTGAGTTACCCTCATTATGCAACTACTACAAGACATTATTGATGATGAAGAATACAAATTCACTATATTGCAAGAGTTAGAGCTTCTGGATGAAAAGTGTTGGGCTACCTTAAATCATTTATGAGCTTATTATAATGGATATTCAATAGTTATAATAAATGAATTATCCCTAGGAAGTTTAAAGATGGTGACTTGGTCCTAAAATAAATTTAAAAAAACCAATGCCAAACATAAAAATAAAGGTAAATTTGAAGCTAATTGGTTAGGTCCATTTATGATCACTACAAATTATGGTTTACAGGAATAAAGGCTAGCTACACTAGATGGGTAATAGCTCAAAGAAACCATGAGCATATTACACCTCAAGCATTTCCATGTTATTCTATTCCATTATCTATAAGAGCCTGTGATTTGGGGAACTCATTTATGTCATTACTCGAACCATTCTTACTCCTTCTACCATACTGCCTAGACCATTTATATGTTATTACTTGGACCATTCTTGTTCTATTACATAGACCATTCATACTCACACATATAGACCATTTTATCTCCCCTAGACCATTTTAATTTTATTAGAACAAGAATTCTTATTTCTCCTACTGCACCATTCCCTTGATCATTCCTACTTTTTATTACCTATTCTCCTAGGCCATTCTAATCCTATTACTAGTCATGATCTTGACTATGAACCAATAAGTATGCAGTCTAATTTATTAAATATTTTAGAGGTATTTGAGATTGATAAGCATAAACATCAACATCAACATTCAACACCTTATTTTATGGGAAAATATCTCACATCATGTCAACATATGGTTCCACCTGTTTGATAGTTCCTTCAAACTTCTTATAATTTATCATTCTCTTATTATTTCCCTATTGTGTTTTGTTTTGTTCCTATTTAATATTGCATGGCATTCCCTTTTGTCTTAGGTTCTGTTGTTGGTTTATAGAGGACACCATTGTAGCCAGTTTAGATATTATTTGAGCCTCTACCTAAGGATCAATGTCCTTTGCTTGATGGCTTGCTGTACAATTGAACATATTGCCTTGATTTCCTTATTCTAAAAAAAAAATCCTTTAAAAAATGTTAGAAAAAATACCAAAAACATTCTTGGTTAGGGAATGTGGGATTAAACTTTCCATGAGAGTTGTAAAGCCATGCCATCTTCTGGGTGGGATTCTCCTTTATTCTATTCATCATTTCTATTCTTTTATTGCACTTCCATTTTTAGAACTACATTGGCCTGAGGTCCACATAAAATATGTAAAAAATGCTTAGATGCATGGGGCCTCTCAAGTTAGCTTGACCATTCTTATTTTCCATCTCATTATAGCATGGTCCTTTACACTCATTATTTTTCAAGCCCATTCCTATTTTCCCTCTATTACTCATTGCTTCTCTACTTATCATCACATTTTTTCTATCCCATATCACTGGGAAAATTACATTTGGCCTTATGTTCATATTGGATCCAATGTCCATGGGACTATGTAGGTAACATCCACTTACTTAACACATTTAGAGTTAGATCAGCCACCCCTTCCTTATTCTTCTATTCCCCTTGCTTTGACAACTTTCTCATGATCCCAATGTAACACCTTATTCACTACACATGTACAATTGTTGATTGTTTACATTGAATTATTTATTTTAATTAGAATGTGTTTTGTGTCTTTATTTATTGGTTTATTTGCTTGTTTACTTTGAGTGTTGTGTCTGAATACATTTTGAAAACTACTTGATTCTTGCCTTAACTTGGGCTTGAGTTGTTTAATTTTGTATTTAGATTATTTTATTTCTTATATCTTGTACATCTTATTCCTATTTAAGTCTTGCTTATTCAGATCTCGATTCTAAGTTGTTTTACAATTTGTCCTTGATTTTATTTTCTTTTATTGTTTATTTGTGTTTTGATATATTTTTATTTCCAATTAAGTCCTGATAGTTCATATCTTGTTCTTATGTTGGTTACCTTTTGTATTTAACTTTTGGTTCATTGTTTTTGTTTGGTTCAAACATGCACATTTTCAACTTAGGTTTTGGTATTTTATATCATTATTTTAAGTTGTAAATATTCACATTTGAACTAGTTCATTAGTAATTTAACTCAATAATATTATAGGTTGTTCATACTTATGATGCATAATCTCATTTTAAAAACAAAAAACCAAGTGCTCCAATCTTAAAAAAATGTGGCATTGAACAACATCTCTAACAACACCATCCTACATATCCACTACCTAACTAGGATATCATTATCCAATCATGAGCCAAACATTGGAATCAAATATGAATCTTTTTGATAGTATAGGATGTGCATATCTTGGATTATGCATCAATTCATGCTATCCATTCTTTTACCTAACATTTATGGCTATTTCTATATTAATTTAGGACATGCATCTCTTTAACTAATCTCTAGCATCTAGTCATTTATCAATCATAGACATGAATAAGTCAACATCCATATGCTAATTAGGGATGTGAATCTCATAAAATTAGCATACACCATCATATCATAACACAAATAGATGCAAATGATAAACATGAAAGGTAAAAAAATCATGGTAAACACATCCATATCCATATTCTGATATGATATATGCATCTAACATCACAATAATATAGAAGGCTATATTTTCTAATAACTCTATTTTTTGGCCTCTTTTGCTAAATTACGTGTTCCTTTATTATAGTGAGGGTCAACCCATAAAAAATAATTTTTTTCCATCCTCTCCTTGAGGGGGAATCATGGGCAATCCAAATGTTGTTTGGGGCATTTTCATAACCCCATTTTTATGCAACTCATGAAGAATTTAATAGAAAGCAGGAACAAATTTATTTCTTCTAATTATGATCATTCTAAGTAAAATTTTATTCTTTAAAAATCCATTATTTTGACCAAATGTCTCACCACACCTTCTCAAATAGGGAAAAATGTAGACATCCAATTCTTACCATTGCCATGCCAAAATTGCAAGTCTAAATGATTTTACGTAATAATGAACAAACTGGACCAAAATCACAAAAATGTTCTTATTCATCTAGACACTTCATGTAAATGTACCAAACTGTATCAATATTTCCCTATTAGGGTAATACCTTGTACACAATCATTATCTTCTTCTAATTTGTCTAGAGTCAAATTTTAATGTAGTAAATTAACATTCTCATTCACTAATATCCTTTAATCCATCTACACTTGTCATGTGCATGTGCCAATTCATGTCAAGGCATCCCTAATTAGGGCATTACCCTGTAAACAATTACAACCTTCTTCTAATTCAATTTCAGTCAAAATTCAACTAAGAAAATTGATGTTTGCTATCATTCTGAGTAAACAAATGACCAAATTCCAATAATTTTAAAAAGACTAAGTAAAATCATTAAGCAAATCAAACTCGATTAAAAGCTTAAGTGAAAAATCCATGGAAACTTAATGAATATCTAATATTGGAAATTCATAATTCAATAAATATATAAAAATATGATGTCATGATGATGTCATCAAACTCAAAGTCAAAAATGTGAAAATCAACATAAATGAGGTAAATATCATAATTAAGGCTAGCCATGCCTTATTAATGCCCCATTCTCCTAAACACACAAATGCATTTGACCTCCCAACCCTAACCCAAGATTAATCACACAAGGGTTGGAGTCAATTGAAAAACTATAAATACAAGAGCAAAGACCATAACTATTAAGCTTTTTTAGGTGCAAATAAACTATGCTAAAATATCACTAGAAAGATTTAAACCTTCTTCCATTTTCAACCAATCAAGAGCCAAGACCTATTGGTGCAAGGAGAGATGTTGGAGGAGCTTGTTCTACTACATCAACAAAGACTTAGAGCACCACATTTAGGCACAAACATGATTAATGGATTTAGCTTGGATTAGAATCACTTGGGGAAGGCATTTATTGTGTTTTATTGTCTAGTTTCTTGAGTTCATTGATATATGCCTCTCTAGGGAGTAGGACTAATATGTTAGTTTATTTATGCTTTCCATTTGTTTTATGCACTAACAAAACTTTTTTACAATCCTATTCTACACTTATCAATAAAAAAGTGAAAATATTATTATATATCATCAACTTGTCTCTACTCTTTCCATAAAGTTTGCATCTTTAACAATTAAAACAATTCTAAAATATAAAAATTCTATCACAAATTCTCTTCCTCAACCTTTATCTTATTTCCTCATTAGGTACTATATGACTCACAGTTCCTTATCCATATGAAGAAGTATCTGTATACTCTAGCACCTAAGGATGATTCTATTATTTTCCACATCAAAGTAGTCACCACTTGACAAAAATCATGGTATAAAGACACCATCCAATTCATTGAGCATAATACTTATCCTCCCGAGGATAACTCTTGTGAAAATACTAGACTCCAAAATCAACCCTACAATTTTTTCTTTAGATAAAACATTCTTTATTATCACAATGTTTAGATTACCCTTTTCCACCATGTCAATAAAGATGAAGTACCTTCTCTCTTTGATAAAACATAAGAAGGCATTTATGTTGGAAATTATAGAAAATATGATACAAACTATAAATGCTTATAGATGGAATACTACGAGCCCACTCTCAAAAATATGCCATCACATTTAAAAATAAGTGTAACCCTTGACAAATCCATGACTATCTGATCCGGTCTCCCCTAACTAAACTTGAGACTCTTAAATTTCCTTGGCCATTCTTTATGTGAAGATCAAATCTCATTGAAAAATTACCTTGATCACAATTTTAGCCATATCTTCATCATTACCCCCACAAACTATTTCAGCAAGTGGGTAGAAGCTATGCACCCTGTTAATGATATTGGTGTAATTATATCAAAATTTATTCTCAATTAAATCATATGTCATTTTGGGATTCCTCACACCATCATATTTGACAATGGTGCAAATTTTAATAATAAAGACATGAAGTAGTTCACCCTATCATCCTCAGTGTAATGACCAATTAAAAACAACTGATAAATTCCTTAAAAAGATTTTATAAAAAAGCTATTATGGGTCCTCATTCAGACTGACATCTCAATCTATATTCTACACTTTATAATTATTATACTAGCATCTATACTGGCACTATGACAACTCTATTTTATTTCCTTTACGACTTAAAGGTTGTATTACCACTAGAAGTAGAGTTACCCTATTTGTGAATCTCTCTTTATCGCATCATTCTTGATGAATAGATTCATAAACCATGCCTTCACACTTTAGATCTACTTGATAAGTGACACATGAGTGATTTATAACATAATCATCAATAAAAAAATTGCATAACCAAATAACATAATAAGAAAGTGAAAGTTTATACTATTGATGTTGGAGACCTAGTATTGCAATTGGATCACACCCACACAAATAAATAAGTTACATCCAAAACTGGTGGGGTCCCTATCTAGTCAAAAAAATACTTAGACCTAACACTTATAAATTACAAGGGAATGAAGGATATATTTTCAAGGAATCGACTAATGCTCAATTTTTGAAGAAGTATCTTGATTAAATTATGTTCTTCCTAGTTTAATTTTATGTATGACTTTTCATTTCCTATATATTTTACTTGCTTATTTATAGTCAATTTTACATATACATTGTAAAGCTAATATTTCTTGCAGGTTCAAATTTGAATATATTATATCATAATTAAATATTAATTTCATTACACACCTTTTAGTTTATTTTCACATTAGTCTTAGTACCTACACTTGGTCTTTAGGTATATTTTAATTTTTACACTTCTTGGTTACTCAGTTGTGAGTTACATTATAACACCTTTTGGAATATAATTAAGTGTTCCTCATGAACACCTATCCTTTATTTACATTCAAATATTTTTTTATTCAAGATTATTTAGATTCCTTCATAAACCCTTAGGGTATATACTATCATATCTATGTTTCATATCTTTATCCTGCTTATGCCTCTTGGAATTTTAGTTTGTTAATTGCATGGTAAGAACTAGGGAATCAACCAGGCCCTCCTCATAAACACCCATCATTTTGCTACATATATTTATTTTACTCTAAACCTTAGGTGTTTTCTTAGAAAGATAATGCAATGGTAAATAGTAGTGTTTTCCCTCATTTAGATTAAGTAATATTATCTTGTGGTAAAAAATATAACATTCTATCTTCATTTTCTCATCCAAATTTCAGCATTTCTTATGATAATTATTCATACCTACCTACCATTGTATCATTTTTATTTACATATTTTATGTTATTAGGGCAATCCAATCATTTTATAATCATTTTCATAATTCCAAAATTTTCACTTCCCTTATGGGATCACCAAGTTTGGTTTCAAGATTACACTCTTTTCTAAGGTGCAAGTCTAAGAGTCTTTAGGCACCATGGTCTTTAGTTTTTCCTCTCTAGTAGCTAAGTGTAATCTCTATTATGATAGTCATATTTATCATCCATGTTTGGTTTTTAAAAATTCATATGGAGGAGTAAAATAGGAAAAATCCAAAAGAGATAAAATACATATCATAACAAAAGGAAATGTTAAAAGGAAAATTAAAGCTTAAAAGTCAAATCAGACTAAAAGACATGATCTTTTGGCACATCTCCTATGCTAGTCAACTCAAACTCCACAATTGGCCTCATGATAGATCTTAGGTATATTGGGGTGTAGTATATTAGTAGAATGAATTAGGATATCAAATTTCATCATTATACCTTATTACATTTTATTTTCACTTAATTTCTCACACAAGTACCCAATCTTCATAATAGACTGACATCTCTACAAGGGGTAATTAGGATTAGGGAACACATTATATGAATGTGGCATCCTTTTACTTTAACATGCACACTATCATTCATGGGATGATCTATATACTTCACTAGTTAGCCCAAGCTTATGTTTTCTAGGATGGCTTATGTAGGGACATTGATATTTAAAACTCTTAGTCTTGCCAATTTTATTTAAGTGTCTTATTTTAGGTAAAAATCATGTTTTTTCCTTGAAAACACCCTATTTTCCCTCGCTCCACATTTCCCCACTTGATAGACATGTTTTTACTCTAAATATATCCTATCTTCTTCACCCCCTATTTATCTATCTCTTTTATACATGGTAGCAATATAGAAATTTTAGCTTTTCCATTTTTTTAGAATAGAAATTGCATCTTTGAGCTATTGGGAGATGTTCTCTTGGTCATTATCCTATTTTCCTAAGATTTCTCTTAGTTATGTTTGAGACCTTGAGTCTTTTATTCACTTTTTGTGGGTCATTTGGTCCTATTTTTCCATTTCATGTTTTCATCTTTGTTTGAGTATGGTTTGTTATGTCTCTTATAATGATGATGTTTTATCATAAATTAGTTTTACGTGTCTTTTATTTGATTTGGATTGTTACTTATCTTTATTTGGATGCATTTTTGATTTTTTCGAGACTAAGTGGCCTTAGAATTTTGGCTTACTGATTTTAATTTTTATATGCTTCCTTGGATCTTTTGGTTCCAACCTAGCCTTATCAATCTTGGCTTACCAATTTTCCAAGTGTTTTAATCATTTTCAAGAGTTTTTTATTTACATTCATTATTTGACCATTGTGTGTTTGATTACTTTGATTCTTTCCACTTTTAGCCTTGTATCCTTATGATTTCTCAAATGAAGTTCCTACACCCTCCATGATCGAGACTAATATTTGCATACAGTCATTTAGCAAAAAGTTAAGTCAAGGTATGTATATGTTAAATTCAATTATTTATTTATCAATAATTATTTCAACATTTTTTTCAATTATGATTTTGTGTGTCTATGTTTATTTACTAAAATACCATCCCACATTACACTGTTATGACACATGATGATATTTATGGGGTAAATGTATACACCTAATATTTTTACTTTTATCTCTTTGCTAATGCTTTCTCTTATATTGGATTATTGATGCATCAATATTATTGAGTGTAAACATTAAAGGGTGTACTGAGAATGAGATGGGATAGGCTCATGGTAATTTGTGAGAGATGTTTACATATTCTCTTGTTACACCATCACTGTTATCATATTGACCCCCTCCAAGTCTCTATTCATCTTTCCCTTTTGTCTACTTCTTATCTAGATTTGTTAACTTCTCAATACCATATGATGTCATCCTAGCTAGTATTTTTTGTTTTGTGCCTTTATTATTCCTATACCATATGGACCATCTTGACATAGTTATAAGTTTATCTTTTGACATTCATAATGTATTGATCTGACCAATACCATAATATACTAGTTGATATATTAAAAATTTATTAGCTTGGTTGATACCATCAACTTAGGTTTTAAGGTTAGTTTTGGGTATTGGAAAAATACATATAGGGGTCATATTTAATTCCTAATAAGATATATCACATTCATACACTCTGCTTTCACTCACATTTATACCATAAGGAAGTATTTAGGAGTGTTTGTGGTTTAGAACCTTATCTTGGAGGACTTGTCTTATGGTTTCATTGAAGGTCAATAAAAAGAGTCATTGAGAGTTCCTAACTAAGGATATATAGGTCTTCATCCAACCATTTAAGGTCTTCAACTTATAAAATCTCTTATAAATCTCCACTTGGGCTGAGGTGGAGATTGAAATGTCAATGGGTCCATCCCAAGGTAAGTATTTCTATCCCTATACTCTTTACTTTACTTATTATATTATATGTTGTTTATTTATTTGTACATGTATGTGAATATCCTTTCTTAGGATATTCCTTATATCAAATAAGTTGACATAGATATAGGATAGCTTATCTTTCCATTTATCACTTTAGGTTGCATAAATGCCCATTTGGTTGACCATTGCACATAACCCATCTACAATCACATAACCCATCATTTATTTTTAGTTTGTATCCTTTTCTAACCATTTTCCTTTTATTTCATATTTAAAACCATATTTAAAATCATTTACCTTTTGTTTAGGTCTAGAGAGAACTATATCCTAATGTCATATGCTTAGGCTTTGGAACCATTTCCTCTTGATATTTGAGTTGTAAGTTTTCCTCTATTGCAACTACATATATCCTTGGTTCTTACCTAATTATCTAATTATACACAGGTTCCATTTTATTGTCCTTATTCAAGCCCTAGTATTTTGAGAGAAATAATATAGTTGTAAATATTCCTAGCCCAAGCATAAAGAATCCATCATCTAGGAGTTCTTGTAATCCAGTCTCTACAATGTCCATCAAAATAGTATTCATGCATTTTTATGGTTTTTGAATGGGTTTTTAATTATATTTGATGTAGAAGTGGTGCATGCTTAAGTATAAGTGAATTACCTTCATGTCATGATAGTCCCATGTAAAAGCAATTTTATGTTTTTAAAACATGGATATTGATTTATCTTGTTGTTATTGTTCTAAGTGGTTGCTTATGTTAATGGATCATATAACAATGATGTCAATAATTTTTGTAAGTGAGGGAATGTATTAAATGTTACCCAAAATTTTTTTAAGGCTACATTTAAGTGGTAGGAGTCAATGGAAAGTAATGCCATTCCACTAGGTTTGAAGATCACACAGTCTGGAAGATATTTCTAAATGGAAAATCAATGTATTGAAGGAAGTTATTTACAAGCTAATTTAATGTATATAAATTTTGTAAAAAAATGGAGATTAATGTTTCCTCATATAGGTATCTTAGGGATAAGATATAATTAATGGTGAGGATGCGCTGAATAGGAGCTCACACATTTTATCAATTTCTATATAAAGAGGTTATTCTTTCTCAAGTGAGGGATGGGTGGGTGGATATATCATGATATTCTTGGTGCTATTTATATGAACGAGCTAGGATGAATAATGAGACATAGAAATGGAATCATATACTACCTTGTTTATCATAAAATCCATTCCTTTTTTCCATGTTTTCCTTTTCTTATACTCATTTTATGCTCATATTGCAATACAATGTTAATATTATATATATGCAAACTAATCTTAAGATCCATTTACTATTTATAAGATTTATAATATAGTTTAATGATTTTTGTTGGAAGTAAGATGATTGAGAGGGGGGACTGAATTAGTATTTAAAACCTTTCTTGCAATTCCTACTTAATCATTCATGAACATTCATTCAATCATGTAAATTAAATAATGACTAAGTAACCATCCACATATGCATGAAACATAAGAAGATAAGATCACATAACTTATATGCGAAAAACCATTAAGGGGATGAAAACCCACTAATATATGAAAATGGACTAAAGTCATATAAGACAAACACCAACTTTAATGAATCACCAACTTCACATGGAGCACCAACCCCAACTAGCTAAGCACTAACTCAAGTAGGCTTTAGCAAACACCCACTTGCAAGGAGGAACCGACCCCCTATATGGCTCAACACAAAATTAGACACCTAAAACCATTGATAAAATTCATAACACTTTGTTTCTCATATAATATATTATTCTCTCCTGATTCATCTCTTCACACACTTCTATCCCTATCAAACTGGCCTTTAGCCTTCTTCACTCAACTAGCTCTCTTCTTGACTTGATTAGTTCATATGACCTTGATCCTCACACAAAAAACCTATATAAAATGTTCATAAATAATAATATATCCTCTTATAATGATATTTAATACATCCTTCTACTCTACAATATACGTTTTTATTTATTTACCCTTTTCTCTCTTCAATAAGGCTAAAATGCCTAGTATTTATACAAGTCTTTTATTCATATCCTTATTAGTCAACCAAACACCCTTAAAATCTTAGGTAAGTAATAAAATTTAGGACATATGATATACATGGATAAAATGTGATTTGAGTCCAATTAGGTCTGACCTACCTCAATTAGGCCTTAGTTCAACTTTAGGTCTCATGGATACCTAATCCCATTAGGTCTATTGTAGGACACGTTACACTTTATCTTCCTTAGAAAACTTATAAAATCCACACATGGTAGTAAAATATCATAAAATACAAAAATAGATAATTTATAATCTCATCTAGGATTAATAACATTTTTTATCTCAAAACACTACTTGGAGCACACCATTAGTACTGTTTATATTAGGTCTGTACATACCCAAAAAGTCTATCTTAAACAACTAAAGAATAAACACAAAATTTTCAATAAATCATGGTAGAAACTAATAAATAAATATACATTACCTTAGGGTCATCACCATATGTTTTTTACTTCACAACTCAAGGCAAAATTACTCAAACCCTTCTTTACGAGTAGCTTACCTAGAACTGCCAACTAGCCTCAAAACATAGTCATGGAAAATTGAAATTATGACATATGAAAGAACATATTAAAGGTATTTAAAAGAATTATAATGATATTAAAACATATTAGAATTAAATTAAATCAAAAATATGATAAGCACTAATGGTAACTATAGGTCTTGTAGACCAATCTGTTGACCTTCTCTCTTACAGACCTTAGTCAGATAAGCCATTTTAGCTTCAATGTTCCAACCTCATACACTAAATTCAAAGTTTAAATATCCAAGATGATAATATGAATTTTTATGACTTCAAAATCCACTGTATATCAACATCTCAGGTTAGGGACAACTGTAGGTGTGGATGGGACTCAAAACATAGAATTCTAACCTTCTCTCCAAACATTTTTTGATGACTCTAGATTACTACTATGATCATAAAATAATTGTTTCAATCCTATATGAATACATTACATATTAAATTTTTTTGGGTATAAATGGATTTTGATGTTCAAGATTATAGATCTCACTGTCTGAGTTTAGTTGCCCAAAGGACAACTTTAGGCCTCCCAACAACCAATTTCCACTGATCATTTTGCTTTCAAATTTTGTGGAGTCCTTATCAAATGTAGATGTTAAAATGATTAAACATAATTATTCCTCAAATATATTTATAACATTTTTATAACATATCCATAAAATGGCTTGAACCTCTATTTTCACCTTTTAGGGGTTTGATCCCTAAACACTGTCATTCCACCTTTGATCATAGTTTCCACTTATATATGCTAATATAACCTTTCAAATAGGCCTCACATGAGATTTAATTAACAATAAGACTTAAAAAAGAGTTTCATAACTTTTTACAATGCTTCAAATGACTCCTTAGTTCTTTGTTAAGCCACTTGTAGGTGGACATTCCATTGTACAAGCAGTATATGTAAGTGTGGACAAGGTGTATTACTGTTAACCTCATGGATAGACCTAGAATATTTTAAAATTATAAAAATGGTTGTTTTTAATTATTATTATCTTGAAAATAAATTAAAAACCTCTATTCCAACATGATTTTCCCTTTCAGGCACCTATAGGTGCATATTCCAATGGTAGACTATATGAAAATGTTGTATATGACTGCTATAGTATTATTTTAACCATTTGAATGCTAAAATAATTACTTCATGTTGATAACATATATAAAAAGGATTTGGAACCTTAATCAAACCTCTATGAACATGCTATATAGGATCTATACATGTGATTCACCATGACTATGGATGAACCCTCTATAGGAATCTTGATTATATAGGGGTTCTTGTTATCACAACTGATTACATAGTAATTTGATGAACTTAGGTTGATTATTCATGTAAAATTGGTATGAAAAATGTATTATTAACTCAATAACAACTCCATGGATGTGGTTTAGATATTTTCATAGCTCACTTGGTTGAATGTGTATGGCAGACATATGGCAACTAAATGTATGGCACTTTATGATTGTACCCTCATGGAGATTGATTTTGAGGGTGTGATTTAAATGGGAGGAGATAAAAATAACATTTTAAACATTATAATTAACTTATTATCATCCCATGGAATCACTACCAAAGAATGGAGATTCTAAAAATAGTGGAAATCTACCTGTAACATAGAATGGTGCTTATTCCTATAACTCCAGATACTTGGATTATCCAAACACCTTGAAACATGAAACCAAGAATGGGAAGAATTATAATAGAGATAAAAAATCATCTGGAATCAATATAAACATCTAGATTATATGAAATTTTCCAAACCAAAGCAAAACCTATAGGGTGTAGGAAATAATGAGCAAAAAAACATAGTCAACTTATTAGAGATGATTCATAAAGTAAAGTTGACCAATATTAAAAATATTTTTATGGAAATGGAGATAATTGAGTGTAATTTCACCTCCCAAAGGTGTTTGCTTTTGAAGTTCTCCAACTATACATACTAAAGATAGACCCACTAACTAGTTCTATATGTCTAGAAGGGTGAAGAAGGAACATAATAGTTTTGGACATTTTTATCACTTAAAAAGAATTTAAAATGTGGAATTAAGTTTGAATAATATGAATATACATTACACAACCTTCCCTCACATGTCACACTCTCTCATGGGCCGTACAAGTGTCAAACTCCTCATTTTTAGTTGGTTTCTTATTTTTAATTTAGATAACCTATAAGATTCAGATGGGACTGACATTATTTGACAACTTGAAAACCATGCCACTTGAATTTATTACCCATAAAAGGCTTAAAAAGACATAGGGATTAAAATTTCTAGTGACCAAGGCTAATATGACATGGAATGACATAAAAAGACTTCTAATACACCCTATGACAAAATATTATACCCCTAAAAACACCTAAAGATCAAGTTTTTACCTATAAGGGTCCCAATTTGACCTACAAGGTCAAATTTGGTCAACAATTTGGTGACTCATAGGGTTAGTATGCATGCTATATTAAATATTAGTAGCCTTATCCTATCCATGGGCTTAAGGAGTCATATGAAGTCTAAAACAAAACAAGAAGACCTGTCACTTAAAAACAAGGCTTTGACCAAGACAAGACAACTAATTACCTTAACCACACCAAAAAAAGGACACACATAAATTAATTTAAACACACTAATAAGACACACACGTGTGCTCAAATCACTTAGGAAAAATAGAAAAGAAACAACTATGTATAACTAACAATTAAGCATACCTGCCTTCTTAGATCAAAAGGAAAGTTTCTTGAATCTCCTTCCTCATGAGATGAATCATAGTGCCAAGCATGTTACTCTTTATATTGGATACTTGATAGATCAAACCTATTTCTTGGCACTTCACTTGCTATGCTCTCAAGTAGACCATCTTCAAATAGGTCTCCAATGTAAATGTATTCCTCTTGGCTTTGTACACGTACCTCATACTACTGCCCACTCTTCATCTCATGATCAACTTGCATCTTCTTTGTAGGCATGATTTCAAGAGGAGTAGTTTCTTATTCCTTGGAATATTAAGGCCAATAAAATCTTATTTTGACCTTCAAAGGTTGAGGTGAACTTTGCTCTGGTTCATTTATGACATTTTGAAAAATGTCATCTTGCTTACTATCACTTGCAATTAGCTCTAAGGAAGTTGTAGACCCCTTGAGAGACTCAAAATCATTTCAAATGATTAAAAAATACTACCATAAGTCCCTATCTTCTCTTTGATTAGCATCATTGAGGGGAACAATAAGAGAAGCTCTTTCATCCTCTTCTTTAG
This sequence comes from Torreya grandis, assembly GCA_037957365.1. Classification (NCBI taxonomy): domain Eukaryota; kingdom Viridiplantae; phylum Streptophyta; class Pinopsida; order Cupressales; family Taxaceae; genus Torreya; species Torreya grandis. The sequence continues at coordinate 1,238,049 of JARHVA010003692.1, read as the reverse complement.
AATCTAAAAGGACTTCATCCAAGATTTCTTCTTTGACACAAGGAAGGCATTCTTCATTATCAACACAACAAGAAGACTAAACATAAGGAATCAATTCTTATTTAGAATTTGGAAACTCTTAAGGAATATAAGGTTGTATATCAACTGTTATAATCTGATTTTGGTTCTCAAGGGCTACAAGATACTCAATTTCCTTCTCCTTCTTGGTGATGCTAAGACTAGGCATCTTGTAATAAGGTGACTTAGCCCAATGAGGCTACCAAGGAGCTATATTTTATTCAAGCAAAAGTTTTGAATTCTTCTCAACTAAATGCTTCACTTTAGGTTCTCATACCACAAGTCCATCAAGGCAAAGGGTGATTGGGTAAGGACAAGATAAACTAGTTGGTAGAGGTGATAAATAAAACTCAATATCAGATTTAGAATGAACTATAGGGGATATTTTTGGGAATTATTGAGGAAGGGGAGGTAGAACTTGGGATAAAATAACTTAGTTTTCTTCCTTCTATTTGATAATATCTTCGTTGAAATATAATTTAGCTTGAGGATTCTATTGAAGAAGGTTATATGGGGTGTGTTTAAGCATAGGATCTTCTTTTGGCTCTAAACCTTTCGTCACACCTTGACTCAAAAATTTCATTCTCAACTCTAACTCCTCAATTTGATTGGCTAGGTTCTCTTGGAAAAGTCTCTCTTGAAGTTGACAGGCAGCTTCATGAAGATAAGGAGTACAAGAGGATGATATGGAAAACAAGAGGTCTCTTGAGGAAGGGTGGGAAGGGATTTCATAGGATCAAGCTCTTTATCAGCTTCACACTATTTATCTAGGCTCTTATCCCCTTTCTTTTCCCATGATTTCACTATCTTATTCCAACTTAGGGTGTTACAATTGGGAGTATTTTCTTTAGATGGTGATGCAATTTGAGGAGTGGATGAATTGCTCAAAAAACTTGGGATCTATTTAGGCTTGGATTTTCTAACTTCTCTCCAATTTGGAATTTCAAATATAGGAGTTCCATATTGAGAGTATGTGAGCATGGGAGAGGGAAATGAGGGCCTATATTCCACTTCCCTTGCTGATAAGATGGAATGATTCATTTTCTTATTGGCTAACTCAATCTACCTCTCAAGGTTTGCTTCAAAAACAAGGTTTGTCTTTCCAACCCTCTCTTCCATCTGATTGGGAAAAAGATGAATTTGTTAAGCTTGATTGGGTTCATCAGTAGAAAACATGTAGGACTAATATCAATCTTGGGGAAGTGGATATGGTGTCTAATAGATTTGGTGAGGCTATGTTTCATTTATTCTTAGCTTATCCTCTAAGGATGAAACAAGGCCACTGACATCTATCATCTCACTTGTGAGCCTTTGCCAATTTGCTCTCTCAATAGGTGTTCACTCTCTCGTAACAAGATCCAATGAATTTATCACATTATGAATGATATGAATAGGAACATCTTGGCCATGTCCCTTTTATGTGTCAAAATCTATCATGCACCTCTCATATCCCAAGAGAGTTTGCTTGAAACCTGAAATAGACTGAGTTGAGAAGTGGCTAGGTTGACTAGAAGAAGCGAGATATTAAGGAAGTTAATTGTATGGCTGATACAACTCATACAAAGGCTAATAAGGATCATTTTAGAGTTAATAGGGATCATAAAAAGGCTGATATGAAATTACATAAGATTGGGATGCCACATCAACTTGTGTAAAATAATACTCAATACCAAAACTAGTCATGGGACTTCATTAGGAAGCAATAATACAAGGAATGATTATCAACAATATTTAAAAAGAATACCTGGGTTGTGTTGATGCATCTAAATTTACCACAGGGGTTTTTAGTGTTAAAATAACAATTCTCATTTTAGAATTCTAGGAATTTAGAGCATGAGTAGTAGGTTGTGGCAAATTGATGTCACCTATGATGAAATAGTGATGGAGCTATGTATGAGTGTTCTAAAAAATTTATAATAAGTGATGGTTTGGATCCATCATGGTCCATTCTTTATCAATTACAGAGGATCTATGATGATACATAGTGAATTATGGTCCAATTTAAGCTTCAGACTAATCTATATGGATATTGATAATGAAATGTAAGCTACAATGATTTGGTGTAAAAAAGGGAGCAAAGAGAAGGGTAAGGTATAAACAAAACAAGTGATTGCTGATCTTAAAATCAAATATCATGAAAAATTTTCAATTACAACTAAACCTACATTTAACTAGTTTATGATGCAAAATAACAAATCTTAAATTTCACCACACATTAGGCACATTCCTAAGGATGATATGAAATTATAGAAGTAATAACTAGATTTCACTTTAAAGGTTTGTTACCTGACTCAAATAACATTAACACATCTGAATATAGAACAAATAAAACAAATCAAATCTAGGATCCTTTAACTAATTTAGCACAATCACAAATTAGAAACCTTATATCACAGATACAAATTCAAAATTCAAAGAAACTATTCAAACTTAAGCATTATAATCAATAATTGACAAAAGAAGCTATGTTAAAAATTGACAAATTCAATCTGGACAATTTTTGTAGAATTCATTGATTGCTTGAAGTATACAAATTTGCTCAAAATTTCTCTCTTTTGAAAATGGTAATACATGCCTTTTATAGAAAGCTTAGGCAATATACCAATCATAGTTACAAGATACAACTATACAAAAGATAAAGACAAATGTCCTTCTTTAGAAAGCTCTAAAATACATTTGTTTCTCAAAATTGGACTGACCTAGAGCCAATATGCTAACAAACTACAATATGCCTTAAAAAAGAATATTCCCTATTTCAAATATTACCATGCTTTACGAAAAGGAATATTAATGAAGCTGGTAGACCCAATGCTGAAGGATCTCTTTATTGGTCTTATAGAAGTTCCATGGCCCTTTGATGTTATTCTTTGATAAGCTCTATGTCCACAACTAGTTTCATGAGGCAAACTTCTTCTTGATCAACTAGGCCATCTAAGTCCCTATCATCTTTGGCCATAACTTTTTTTATGCCCCTAGCTTCTATAATATTTTCCTCTACCATGAAGATCATGCCTAGAATCCTACCATTATCACTACCTAATCTGACCTAGCTCTTTCCCTTTACTTCTTACATTACCAAGGTAACTCTATGTTTGTACTTTGTATCATCAATGATCTCTAGGGCTACAATCTTGGTAGGATTAGCTAGCATAGTGCCTAGGCACTGCTCAATCCTAGTGATCAATTCCTTATCATCAGCTAGGAGTCTATCCAATTTATTTGTCCATGCACTTAGACCCTAGCTTTTGTCCACTACTATTCCCAATATGGCATTCAAATGAACCAGGCTAATAAAATTGATTTTAAGAATATTATTCCTAATCAGGATGCTGATGAAGTCCCTTGTCTAGGTCTCTATCTCCTACCATTCTATTATTAACCCCTTAGCTACCTCAACTTGTTGGCTTAAGGCATCCTACCTCAACCTTATTGATTTTAAATAATCAAACATATCAAAGAATTAATCCTCAAACATGTTTATTATGACATCAGGCACTGACAAAATGGCCAGTGTCTAAATTTTATTTTTCATTTTCCAAGTTTTGAATTTTTCGCTTCATTCCTCGAATGCCAAATCTAACTTGGGCATTGTGAGCATCTGATAGACTTTTAATATCCTCCTCATGGATAAGAGACTCACTTAGTTATTTCCCTCCAATTGGGGTTAAGCCTTTAAACGTCTCAACCTTTTAGATGGTGAATTCCTCAGTTCCTACCATGGCCTTCCTTGTAGTGACCCTTTCTAATCTAACTATCTTTAGATTGAAATGCATCATGGTGGATGTCTCTATGAATTTTAGAGGATCTAATACCTCTACTCCTATGCTTCTTGATGCTCTTAGAACATCTATTTTCTTTCTCTCTGGCCCTGCAATGGCCATAATTCTTCTTTCTTCCTATTCCTTCATTAAAGCCCCAATCCATGGCTTATTCTTCATGAACATCAATGTTGATAGCCTTTGTTAGTGTCCAAGAGTGGGAGTGGGAAGGGATCTTATTAAACTTCCCATAGACAAACTAATCAGGGATGATTGGTCCATAAATGGGGAAATCTACATTGAATAAGTTAATCTCTATTATGGGATGAGTGAGAGTCAACCTAGGCTTCTTCCTTGATATAATAGGGACCAATTCCAACTTTTCCTTCCTCTATTTAGGCTATGCTACTGAGACTATATTAAGGGCTATTTCTTTCCCTTTCTCTCCCTCAGCTTGCTCTTCTTGAATTTGAGCTTCTTCAACCTGTGCTTCTTCCTCCTCAGAGCCATATGCCTTAGCAAGGTCTTTGAGGGAACCTTATAATATTTCATTAGGATAAAGGGTAATTAGCTCCAAGTTCTCAACTAGGGATGGTGGTCTCTAATGAGGAGTTGAAGATGAGGGTCCCTCTTTATGTATCTCTTATAGATTTTCCTCACTAGTTCCTTGTATAATTTATGCTTGGGGCTATGGAAGTTCCATATGAGGCTGGTCTTAAGGTGGCATGAAAGGGACATGTAATAAATATTACTAAATGGGATGAATCTACCATATGTCCCTTGCTAGTTTATTATCACTGGTTAGTTTATGTATAAGCTTGATTGGTTTCCTTAAACCTAGCCAGTACTTCCTCAAAGTTGTTTGCCTTTATGCACAAAGTGTTATGAGGGCTCGGTTCAAGATCAAAGACTGGTTTGGGTAATTTATTATTATTCAAATGTGGTCTACCACATTCTTATGATCCCACTATTTGAGATCATCTAGTTGGAATATGAAAGATTCCCTATGTCTAGACATGGTGTCCACCTGCTTCTAGTGTTGTAAAATTATTCTTCCTATTATCAAAAGAAAGGGATGGAGAAGGCCCTTTATTTTATCTTTTAAAAATCCATCAACACCATGAAGGAGTTAGGATGAAATTTCCTATTATACTAGCTTGGGAAGAATGTAGATTGGCAACTTGTAGGGTCGGGTTAAAATTCCCTCAATTATAATAACCGTGCAATCTGGATAAAAAAAGATATCACCCTTCAAATCCATGTACTTCTTGATCAAAGGGGGAATCTTGGGCATGGGAATCCCTATGATGGATTTCCCCAATGTAGGATAGACACAATCACATATGAATTGCATGTGGTACCTATACTTAAAGATGTATAATTTTGAGTAGTGGTGAGAGATGGTGGTTTTGCATTCAGGAGACCAGTTCTTAATGTTGGGGATATTAGTGGAAGCTAGTAGGACATCCAACAAGTAAGAAATCATGTAAAAATACTTTCTTATCTTCCTTTTGATTTTAGTGAATTGTTTTCCTAGGAAGACACTAATCATATCCCTAATTGGAGGGATAAGTTCTTTCTCCACCATGAAGTAAACATAGGATACCCAAGTCTTGTTGACATAAGTAGTGACATGGGATATAGATACTATATTTAGTAGGGTCATGATAACCCTAATCCCTTCCTTGAATTGGAAAATGAGGATCTTTCCCTCAAAATATTTAAAGACATGGTTTTCTTGGAGTAACCATGGTCTGAGGATGGTGTCTAGGTCATACTCAGTGGTCCATCCTTTAATTATGGATAGGCCCACATGGGGTTTTGGGAGCTTATATTAAATTTAAAATGATTTTGGGGTAATTTAGTCTACCCTCCTAGATCTTCCCTCATGGATGATCTAATCACCATCAATTCTATAATCAATGAAAATTGGAGCAAGGACATCAATGCAATAAAGTACCTCTAGTTTGGCAGATACATGGTGAAGGTTAACCATTTGAATTATAAGTAGGCCATAGGCCATAGTAATTTATACTCACTATGGCAATCCTATATTAATCCTTGATGATGGGTTTCATCTCCTCTATAGTGAAGAATATTTTGAACTAATTATTATTTCCATTGTTCAGGGCTATGATGTCTAGTTCCGTATCCTTGAAAACTTTTCCTTCATTGTTTGTAGATAGGTAAAAATTTATCTCATCTTGTAATTTATGCCTATAAGATACCATGGCTTATACTTGAAATTTATTCACTAATGGATAGTAATTGATCTATGTGATAACTCTTTTGTGCTAAAAAATTCAATTAAGTTTCTCTCAGATCTAATTGTAACTAAATGAATCCACTTAAGGCCTCTTTTATGTAGGGTTTAGGGTTTTAAGGGTTTAATGGCGAGGATGTCTCTAAACTTTAGCTCATACATTCCTTAGATTTGATTTAGACCTTTGCCTTTATACTTTTACATTTTTGAGCACAAAAGATATCCTCTTTTGTCCTTTTCCACTTGTGTGGTGATTATGTGACATTGATTTGGACCTTTCACAATATTTTTCATAAATGCCTTTTGATCACTAGCCATTGGCATTTAAAAATGCCCTCTTTCATTTTTCACTATTGTATGAAGATCATATAAGTGATCTCAAACCATTGATCTAGATTTGGGTCCCTATTTGTGATTGGTAATTTTAGTACTTAGCCTTATGGTTGTGCCACTTGGTGTCTTTACGTGCATTCTTAAGCTCTGTATCCTACATCAGTCATTCATTGAATGAGCACTAGCCATGTGGTGAAATTATGGGCCTTTGAAAAGTCATCAACACCTTTGCACTATTAGATTGTCCTTCCATTATGAAGCACAAACCATTGGATACAAGTTAGCCTCACACCGTTGGATCATCTTTTTATGATGAAGTGCAACCCGTCAGATCCTATAAGATACATGAGGGTTAATTAGTACATAACCATGTAAAGGAATTAGGATAAAACCCAAAATCTAAGTTTATCCACATTAATAAACATGGAAAACTTAGGATAAATCTTTCTATGCTATTTTTATTAAATAATATAATCAAAATGACCCTTCAAAAGACATTGATTAATATATCTTTTACCTAAGCAAAAGTTAGATGAGCTTGAATTTGATGATCTCATGGATGTCAATGATGGCCTCACTAACATCAAATTATGTTCATGAGAATGTTAAATTTAAGCTCATGAAGTCTCTGGGTTCTAATGAGAGAGTGTCACGTGGTGGCTTTGTGAAGCTCCTTGGGTCTTTGGATTCATCTTGCTCTATTTGATCAGAGATCATGATGAAGTGAGAGCCATCGAATCATGATCCTAATAGTTGTGTTCTATTTGCTTAATTCAATATGTGGGACCCTTTTATTTTTAATCCTTAAATGTAAGGATGCCACATGTTGATCTCATAAGCCTTTTGTGATCCTTTAACCTTTTAACTTTGCCTCACTCCATCTAATTGAGTTTCATGATGAAGTGAGAATTGTTGGATGTAGGATAAGGCTCAACTTTGTCAAGGCATTTGCACTATTGTATCATAAGGTATGAGGAAGCATGAACCATAGGATCTCATGAAATGCATGCTTTTAAAGTTAAATCTTGGGTCTTTCTCACCCCATTGGATCAAGATCCATGATGAAGCGCAAGCCATTGAATCTAAAAAAAGTAAGGAAATTAAGTTAGGACCTATAGTGACATAAAAGACTTAGGATAAGGTGTTAAATCTAAGGTCTCATTCATATTAATAAATTTGATATGGCCTTATGATTAAAACTTTAGGCTAAGCTATGAATCAAAGGGACCAAGTTAGGAAATATTAAAATGGACCCTGCAAAATGAATATTAGACATAGTTTGAAATATGAGGAACTATAAAGGGGACCAAGCATATTTAGGCTAAGTTTAAGTTGTGTTAAAAAACATGACTAATCTTTAAACATGACATTTGTGCTTAAGTCCAAAATGGATTTAAAAGGTTCTTGCCAATTAGTTCCCACCAATTTAAAATTTAAACTAAGGGTTTGTGCTAGGGTTTTAGGACATGAATTTCTCAGTAAGAACACCATGGAGCCTATAAATAGAATACATGAAGACCATTTATTAGCCATGCTAGAAAAAATTAAAGCAAAACATAATAAGTAAGCTTGTTTTTAATAGAGTGGATGATCTTCAAATTCTATCAATGATCCAAACATGTCATACTTTCAAATTAAGATTTTGGGTTTCTTAAGGGTCTTAATTTAAAAAAAAAGGGGGGTATGTTAGCCTCAACAAATGGAAACTTCTGGGGGAAACATAACAATATGTTAGAACCTAGAGATTCTGATTTATAAAAATAATCAAGTCATCTACTCCATTTAATCCATATCATTATCCAAATCAAATTATTGTTGAAAAAAACCTTGCACTTATAGAATTAGGGTCAAACACCAACACATAGCCATATTGTGTGTGTTATTTGATTCCATTTACTAGTTTCCATGGGGTTCAAGAAATAAGTTCCAGGTTTCATGTCCTTAATCATTAACACTGACTTGGAACATGTTTAGATATCCATTAATAACCATGATTTTTGCTTAGGGAAGGCTTGGGCATTGCTTTACTGCCATCTAGGCATCCATAGCCCCAATAGAGATGATTTTGGCTCCACTCAAGGCCTTGCTCTAATACCAACTATGCCTCCATAGCTCCAGTGGAGATTACCAGAATCACCTATGCTTACAAAGATTTTGATTTTGCATTTAATCCTTATTTTTTTGTATTTTCTTTAGACCTTTTATGCTTTTAGCAAGGTTGGGAACCATGACAACTGGGTTTAAGGATTTTGTCAAATGTTTGATCCTCAAAGAATCACCTATGGCTACAACCATTATCCAAAGCAAGGATGTTGATTAAGTGCAAGTATGACTATCCATTAAAATTTTGAGCTCTCACACTACAAGTGCAAATCTTATTAAAACCAATTTGAGTTCAAGATAATGCTTTAGTTCTCATGGAATAGTTGGCTTCTTCAATCAATTTTTACTAGTTTCTTCAAATTATACAATTAGGCTTATATTCTAGAATTTTAGTCATCATATGCATGAGGTGTACACCTACATTCTTGAACTTTGGGAATTTTCAAGAAAACTACCTAACTTTGAGCTTAAGATTGTCTAAAAGGACTTATTAAAAAACAAGGAACCAAGAAACAAGAAAAAAACACACAACAAAAATAAAAAAAATAGGGAACAAAAGGGAAATAAATAAATATACATATGCTCATATACAAATAAGGGACATGAAGGAAAGAACTTGAAAGAAACTAGCTAGTCTACCTACACTAAATCTAACCATGTTACAAAGCTTATTCCATGAAAACCCTTAGTGGAGTAGCAACAAAGTAGTGCTTGAGATATTTACGATTGGTGGGAAATGTGAATTCTTCTCCTTGAAGGTCTCTAAATTTGAAGGTATTGTTCCCAAGTGTCTTTGCTCTTTGATAAGGACCAATCCATAAGGGGGTGAATTTGACATGAAAGGAGGACCAAGTCTCCTTTTATGAATACCTTTACCTTTGATATTTTGTCAAACCACCTTTTCATTGTGGTTTTATGTCTACTAAAATCAACAAAGTATTTCTCCCTTGCATCTTCCATCTGAATGATGTTCAACAATCTTGAATTAGCAATTTCTTGCCTTTCTTCTATGTACTCATACATAAATATGTATGCAGGTAGATTAAGAGTGTTAGGAAAGATAGGTTATTTTTCATACACCAATATAAATGGTGAGACCAGTAAGGATTGCTTTATCCTTATCCTATCAGCCCATAGTGAAAACTTTAGTAGATTATTTCAAGTTCTGGGCTTGTCTGTAATAGACTTTTTGATTGCCTTCATTAGGTAATTATTTTTAGACTTAGAGACTCCATTTCCCTAGGGATAATGGTTGGATGCAAATTTGAAAGTAATGTCATTATCATAAGCCCATTCAATCATCTTTATGGATATATATGTAGACCCATTATCATATACTAGAGAGACTAGAGTTTCAAACCTAGTACATATGTTTTACTCCAAGAAGTTGATCACTTCCTTAGTCTTATATTATTTGGTGGCTACAACTTCAGTTCACCTTGTGAAAAAGTCTGTGGTAGTCAGGACATACTTGTGACCTTTAGATAAACTAGGGTTGATCAACCTAATAAAGTATAACCCCCATTGAGTAAAGGGTTTATCAACCATGACTGCTTGTAGAGGCATTACTGCCTTTGACTCCTTCATGTTAAAGATATGACATGAGTGACATTCCATTACATTTTTATGATCATCCTTAAAAATAGTTGGCCAATAATAGTCAGTTTTAAGAATATTATGAGCTGTGGTTCTCCCAGATGGATATTCACTACCTAGTTTTTCATGGAAGGTACTCATGATTTGGGTGGCTTCTTCTTGGGAGACACATCTTAGGTAGAACTCCTTAAAGTTTCTTCTATACAAAACCCCATTCTTGATTAGATAATGGGCTATCTTAAGTCTTAGGGCCCTCTTTTACTCCTTGGTTAGCCTTGTAGGATAAGTACCATTAATTAGTAAATATACAATTAAATAATACCACTCACTAGCTTGAAAGTTTTGCTGGTCCACTTGCATAATTCTTAGCCTAGGGTTAGTATTATCAATTATCTAAATCAGACCTTGGCACCTTACTAGTTTTGTTATTTTCATTTCCAAGTCATACTCCTGTAACATAAGTTTGGTGGCAGGGTTAGGTACGATAACATGCACCTTATTTATAAGGATGTAATGCCTAAATTTATTTACTTCCTTGACTAATGCATATGCCTACTTATCAATCAATGAATAATTCAACTCAACATTCTTAAAATTAGTGCTCATAAAAGCTATTGGGTGATCACACCCATCAATATTTTGAGTTAAAACAAAAACCATAGTATGGTCAGATGAAAAATATTAGAGATAAAAGTCCCATGAAAATTCAAGACATATAAGGATTAGAGCTTGGCTAATGGCCTCCTTGATATCATTAAATGCCTTTCTAGATTCATCATTCTAGGTGACCTTGGCATCCTTCTTAAGCATGTCATTTAATGGCTTAAAAATATTTTTAAAGACAAAGATGAACTTTCTTACAAAGTTTATCTTACCAAAAAATGACTTTATCTCTTTTCTACTATTTGGAGGCTCTATTCTAGATATGACCTCCACTCTTTTAGGATATATAGAGATCCCATGTTTGGTTATAACATGACCCAATAATTTACCTTTAGTAATACAAAAGATGCTTTTTTGGTGTTTAAGGAAATTTCATACCTTATACATATTTTAAAAACTTGATATAAGTGCACAAAGTGATCTTCCCTATTTTTAAAAAAAGATATTAGATCATCCATATATATAATAATACACTTACCAATCAGGCCCTAAAAGGTATGGTCCATAACCCTTTGAAAAGTAACTCCTACATTGATTATCCTAAAGGGCATTATATTGTAAGCAAATGTTCCTCATTTGATTGTGAAGTCTATTTTCATCTTATCCTCTCTATCAACCAACCCCTAGTCGTAACCTAAAAAGCCATCAAGAAAAGACACCATAGCTAAACCTGAAACAAATTATATAACTTGGTCTAGAGAGGGAAGAGGATACTTGTCCTTTTTAGATGATTTGTTCAAGTTCCTAAAGTCAATGCATAGTTTAATCTTACCATTCTTCTTCTTGACTGGCACCAAATTAGCCACCCAAGTAGAATGCTTGATGGGAATTACTATCCTAGAATCTAGAAGTCTCTTGACCTCTTTAATGATCATTGGTTCTAGGACAAGGTTTATAGGCCTTTGATTTTGTCTGAAGGGTTTATAGATTTATTTAAGGGGTATAATATGGGTGATGAATCTTGGATCAAAGATATTTAAGTCATCATAAGACCATGTTATGACATCCTTATATTTAGTTAGCAACTCTTTGGCCTTCTTGTTCTCATTATTGGTGTAGGCTTTTCCAATGTTTACTAGCTGGGGTTGATCTTGGTGGCCGAGATCTATTGCATTGTAGTATTTCCTACTCACCTTGGGAATATAAGGTACCTTAGCTAGTTTATCTTGATCAAATATCATTTCTAAGGCAATCATGCCTTTGGGAATTTTATTATCATTCAACTAAATGACCTTCCCATCAAACTTACCTTCTTAGATTGTATTTTTATCAGTCTCATCAATGATGTGAGCCTCAAATGCTCTAAAATTGGTCATGAAATATAATATCTATTGGTTATCATTAAATAATTGAAAATGGTTGACATTCTCAGGGACTAAAGGACAAGGTATCAACTCAATGCTTAAATTAGGTGAGTCTTGGTTAGGTGTGAGGTTGGTTGCAGTTGATGCCAACTCATCAGTAGCTTGGTTCTATTTTTTAGGGATGGAGACAATGTTAAAGGCATCAAAAGACTCAATGAGGGTCCAAAACTTAAACTTATACCTTTTAATGTATGAGAATTGTATTGATATTTGCTCCTTCCTTGGTTGACCACTAGTTTTGAATCCCCATAGACTAGTAGTTCTTTGAATTTATTCTTAATAGAAAATTACAAAATGAGGATAAGGGCCTCATATTTAGTAAGATTATTAGTAGAAGGGAATTGGATCATATAAGAAACATGATATTGTTTTCCAATAGGATCAATTAAGACAACACCCAATCCAAATCTAGCCTTACACCTAGCACTGTCAAAATGCAGCTTCCATTATCTAAGAACAACATGAGTACTTTTATGATCACATACCTATGCAACCTATAGGGTGAAAACCCCTAAGTATGACTCAATAATTTTAAATAATTCATTCACAATATTGTATTCAATGATCATTTACTTCATCCTAGGTTCTCTCTCAACCCTGATCTGATTAGGAACTCCCTTCCAAGGCAACCACAAATGTGAGTAGTCAGTAGACATGTAACCATTCAAAGCCTTGGTCCATTCCCTGCTTAACAAGATCCCATATACATCAAGAATATCAAAAACCTATATATCAATAAATTATTGAAAACTAGGTTTAGAGGCTAATTTCATATGAACATTCAATAACTCCCCAACCACTTTGACCCTAGACTTGTCTAATTGGGTAACAATCCTATCAGACTTAATAAGAGTCAAACCAAATTGTTTACATATACCTATAGGCATGATTTTGGTATATGTACCAGAATATAGTAATTAATTATGTAAATTCTTACCAAAAATCTTGACAATGAGCAAGAAAGGGGGAGATTTAGCCTTGGATTTGTGCTCAGTCACATTGGCATGGTCAACCCAAGGTGGCTTGTCAAACTTTTTTGATAATGAATCTAGTAGAAGGTTCCTTTACTATATGATATATGTCAATTCATGCAATGTAATATTGGCCTTTATATTTTTCATATCCTTAACTATATTATATCTAATTTTATTAGAAGAACTAAGAATATCAATATTAGGTTTATGAGCGCTCCCTTTAGGTGGCTCAGGATTGTTGCTTGAAGAATTATTTAGAGGAGTCCCAAAGTTATTTGGAGGCATGGAGTTAGTCAAGGGTTACCTTTGCTCATTATTACTCAAGGGATAACTCTTCTTCAAGAATTTTTTAAAGGCTTGGATCTCTTTAGGGATCTCATCAAGTTCATTCTCCTCTTAAAAAGGGAAGTCAAAAGTCTCTACCATGAATGCTTGATCAAATGATTTGGATCCAAAGGTACCTACACCATTATCCTTGTTATAAACCACTTCAAATGTATCTAATTTTTCTTAGAAATCCTCAAAATCCTTAAAAATGCAATGCAATCAATTTCACCATGCTTGGCTGTATAATGCACTCTATAATAATCATATAATGCAATATCAATAAGGTTAATTTACATAGTCTGATTTTAAGAAGATGGTTCATTATTCCTATTATTGTGAAAGATATCATTATAAAATCTATTGTTTGGCCTACTAAACATCTGATTTGAGAAGTTCCTACTAGATTTTTTAGTAGTATTTTTAACTTGTTTTTGTAGCTGAAGAAAATTAGTGCTCAAATTTTGGACTATTTTAAAGATAGATTCATTATCATTTTTAGGAGTTTCAAAATTATGTACTTGATTATTTTTATCACCACTAATTGGTACTAAATCTCTTTGATCATTTGTATTAAATCCATTAGTGACATGACTCAAGAATCCAAGGTTCTGATTGGAAGAAGCATGACTCAAGGGTAATTGATTGAGGTTTGGAAGTTGATTTAAGGCTGGGATATTTTGGTTGTTTCTTTGGAAAGATGTTGAAAGTAGGCATATGTGGGTTAATGTTTAGAACAAAGTAAGCCATTTGTCCTTGGGGTTGTATTTGGTCATTGATGGTCACTACCTCAGAACAGACCCTGAATAATGAAGTTATAGCTAGCTAAGACCTTTTTAAGAATATAGAGGTCATAGGATCTACTACATCCTTATATATTTCTAAAGCTAAGAGATCATTAGGATTGTAGGTTCTATGGTACTACTATACATTTTATAAAATCAAACATTAAAGGACTTGATGGGCTCACTTACATCCCTTCTAATGGTGGTGAATTGATGGTAAATAACACAAAGATTGATAATCTTACCAAATTGATCTATGAACACATTGGTGAAACCATCCCAACTTGTAATATAATTGTCAAGAAAATTTAAAAACCATTCATAATCAACATCTTTAAAGGTAAAAGGAAATAACCTCCATGCTACATCCTCATGCACAATATTTAGTAACCTTAAGGTAACTTTAAAAGACTTAATGTGCTCTTCAATAGTTGTAATACCAGTTGGACTAAATGTAGGCAAGTACTTCTTAGGGTTAAGTGGGAGATCATGTACCACACCTGGCACATTAATTGAAGAGCTTCCCAACCAAGCCATACCTGAATAATGTTGGAAGGTAAAGGTACCTTGAAGAGGTGAAGTTGGCAAGGATTTGGATATATTGTGTCTACCTTTGTCATGCCTAGCCTTTCTGTGAACCTCAAGTTCAAGAAAAGGTTCCCTTATCTCTGAGTGTGATCTAGTTTGAATCCTTGGAAATTTCAGCTTAAAGGTTGAATATCCTATTTGAAATATGATGTATTAGGCTAACTTTTATAAATAACTAGGATTAAACCTATACATTAAGCTCATTTTGCAAAGATTGTGTAAATAATAGTAAAGGGCATTGAAATTTAAATAAGATAGCCCAAAGATGTGTCCAATTATGCAAATATGATCTATCTTTATAATTTTAAGCTTAAATAAGCCTAGATCTATAAAAGATATGTCAACCTTTGATCAAAACAAGCTATTCTAACCTCAAATACTATGGATTTCCAAACTTAAGCTAAAGTTACCAAAACCAAGCATCAAGCATCAAAGAAATTTGATCTTTGTCTAAAGGAAGCACAAAGATGGGTCAAAGACCACAAAGATCAATGATATTTACACTTATAAGTGAAGAATTATTCAAAGGCACAAAGATAACAACAATCTTTGACCAAAACACACCAAAATGGATAAAGATCCAACCACTTCACAAAGGTGGACCTCATTCTAGTGCCAATAGAATGTTATTCCTGTTGATGCCTCTAAATGTACCATAGGGGTTCTTAGTGATCAAATAACACTTCTCATTTTAGAATTCTAAGAGTTCAGAGCATGAGTAGCAGGTTGTGGTAAATTGATGTCACCTGTGATGAAATAGCGATGTGGGTATGTATGAGTGTTCCAAAAAATTTATAATAAGTGATGGTTGGGAGCCATCATGGTCCACTATTTATGAATTGTTGAGGATCTATGTTGATACATAGTAAATTATGGTCTAATTTAAGCTTTAGACTAATCATATGGATATTGACAATGAAATCTAAGCTACAGTGATTTGGTGTTAAAAAGGGAGCAAAGAGAAGGGTAAGGCATAAAAGAAATAAGTGATTACTAATATTGAACTCAAATATCATGATAAAGTTTCAATTATAGTTGAACCTGCATTTAAGCAGTATATGATGCAAAATAGCAAAGCTCAAATTTCACCACACACCAGGCACATTCTTAAAGATGATATGAAATTATACGAGTAAGAACTAGATTTTATTTTAATGGTTTGTACCATACTTAAATAACATTAGCACATTTGAATATAGACAAATAAAATGAGGCAAATATAGGATCTTTCAACTAATTTAGCACAAGCACAAATTAGAAACCCTATATCACAAATGCAAATTTAGAATTAAAAGAAACTATTCAAACTTGAGCATTAGAATCAATAATTGAGAGAAGAATCTATGTTAACAATTAACACATTCAATCTAGAAAATATTTGCATAATTCCTTTATTGCATTAATTGTTTTAAAGTATACAAATTTGCTCAAAATTTTTCTCTTTTAAAAATGGTAATACATGCCTTTTATAAAAAGCTTAGGTAGTATACCGATCAGTTACAAGATACAAATATACAAAAGATAATGATAGCTATCCTTCATTAGAAAGCTATAGAATACATTTATTTCTCAAAATTATACTAACCTAAAGGCAATATGCTAACAATATAGCATATGCCTTACAAAAGAATATTCTATATTTCAATATTACCATGCCTTAGAAAAAGGAATATTAACTAAGCTAGTGGGCCCATTGCTGAAGGATCTCTTTGTTGGTCTTGTAGAAGGTCCATGGCCCTCTGATGTTATTCTTTGATAAGATATAGGTCTATAGCTAGTTTCATGAGGCATACCTCTTCTTGATCAGCTAGGTCATCTAAGTCCCTATCATCTCTAGCCATAACTTCTTTTATTCTCTTAACTTCTACAATATTTTTCTCAACCATGAAGATCACGCCTGGAATCCTATCATTATCACTACCTAATATGCCCTAGATCTTTCCCTTTACTTCTTGCATTACCAAGGTAACTCTATGCTTGTACTTTGTATCATCAATGATCTCAAGTCTATAGTCTTGGTAGGATTAGCTAGCATAGTTCCCAGGAGCTAGTCAATCATAGTGATAAATTCTTTATCATTAGCCAGGAGTCTATCCAAATTATTTGTCCATGCACTCAAACCCTAGATTTTATCCACTACTATTACCAATATGGAATTTAGGTGGTCCAGGCTAATAGATTTGATTTTAGGAATCTTATTCCTAATTATGATGTTGATGAGGTCCCTTATTTTAGTCTTTGTCTCCTACCATTCTGTTATTAACCCCTTAGCTACCTCACCTTGTTGGCTTAAGGCATCCTACCTCAACCTTATTGATTTCAAAAATTAAACATATCAAAGAATGAATCCTCAAACATTTTTATTATGACATCACATACTAAAAAAATGGCCTATATCTCTAAATTTTATTTTTCATTTTTTAAGTTTTGAATTTTATACTTCATTCCTCAGATGCCAGCTCTATCTTGGGCATTATAAGTCTCTTATAGGATTTTAATATCCTCCTCATGGATAGGAGCCTCACCTACTTATTTCCATCCAACTAGGGTTAAGCCTATAAAGGGCTTAACCTTGTGAAAGGTGAATTCCTCAGTTCCTACCATGGCCTTCCTTATAGTGACCCTTTCTAATCTAATTGTCTCTAGATTAAATTGCATAGTGATGGATGTCTCTATGAATTTTAGAGGCTCTGAGACCTCTAATTCTATGTTTTTTGATACTCATGGAGCATCTATTTTCTTGATATCTAGCCCTACAATGGCCACAATTCTTCTTTCTTCCTATTCCTTCATTAAAGCCTTAATCTATGGCTTGATTTCTTCATGAACAACAATTTTGATATCCTTTATTAGTACTCAAGAGTAGGAGCTAGAAGGGATGTTATACAACTTCCCATAGACAAACCAATTAGGGATGATTGGTCCATGAATGGGGAACTCTTCACTGAACAAGTTAATCTCAATTTTGGGATGAGTGAGAGTCAACCTAGGCTTCTTCCTTAATCCAACAGGGACAAATGCCAACTCTACCTTCCTTTTTTCAAGATGTGCTTATGGGACTATGCCAAGGGTTATTTCTTTCCATTTCTCTCCCTCAACTTTCTCTTCTTGAATTTGAGCTTCTTTAACCTATGTTTCTTCCTTCTCAAAGCCATATGCCTCAACAAGGTCTTTGTGGGAACCTTCTATTATTTCATTAGGCTCAAGGGTAATCAACTCCAAGTGCTCAATTAGAGATGGTGGTCTCTGAGGGGGACCTAAAGATGAGGGTCCCTCTTTAGGTCTCTCTTTTAGATATTCCTTACCAATTCCTTATACAATTTGTGCTTGGGGCTGTGGGAGCTCCATCTAAGGCTGGTCCTAAGGTGGCTTAAAAGGGATAGGCAATAAATGGTACTGAAGGGGATGCATCTACCATATGTCCCTTACTAGTTTATTGTCATTGGTTAGTCTATGTACAAGATTGAGGTTGGTTACCTTAAACTTGGCTAATACTTCCTCAAGGTTTTTGGCCTTTATGTAAAAAGTGTCATGAGAGCCTAATTTAAGCTCATAGACTAGTTTGGGTAATTGCTTATTCTTCAAATGTGGTCCTACCATATTCTTAAGATCTCACTATCTGAGATCATCTAGTTGGAGTGTGAAAGAGTCCCTATGTCTGGACATGATGTCTACCTACTTCCAGTGTTGTAAAATTGTTCATCCTATTGTTAAAGGAAAGGGATGGAGAAGGCCCTATATTTTGTCTTTGAAAAATCCATCAACACCATGAAGGAGTTGGGATGTAATTTCTTGTTCTGATAGCTTGGGAGGAACATATATTGGCAACATGTAGGGTTGGGTTAGAATTACCTCAATTCTAATAATGGTACAATCTAGATAAAACTAGATATCACCCATCAACTCTATGCAATTCTTGATCAAATGGGGATTCTTGGGCATGGGAATCCCTATGATGGATTCCACCAATGTAGGATATACATAGTCACATATGAATTGTATGTGGTACCTATACTTGAAGATGTTCAATTTTGAGTAGTGGTGAGAGACGGTGGTTCTGACTTTAGGAGACCAGTTCTTGATGTTGGGGATCTTGTGGAAGCTAGTAGGGGATCCAATAAGTAAGACATCATGTAAAACTACTTGCATGCATTCCTTTTGATTGTAATGAATTGTTTTCCTAGGAAGACACCAATCATATCCCAAATTAGAGGGATAAGTTCTTTCTCCACCATAAATTAAACATAGGACACTTAGGTCTTGATGACATAAGTAGTTATAGGGGTTCTAAATACTCTATTTAGTAGGGTCATGATAACCCTAATCCCTTCCTTAAACTAGATAATGGGGATATTTCCCTCAAAATCTTGAAAGACATGGTTTCCTTGGAATAATCATGGTCTAAGAATGGTGTCTTGGTCATGCTCAGTGGTCCATCCTTTGATTATGGGTAGGTTTACATGGGGTTTTGGGAGCTTATAATAACTTTCAAAGGCTAGTGGGGCTATGTAGGCTACCCTTTTATAACTTCCCTCATAGATTATCCAATCACCAATAATTCTACAATTAATGAAAATTGGAGCAAGGACATCAATGTAGTGAAGTACCTCTAATTTGGTAGCTATAGGGTGAAGGTTAGCCATCTGAACCACAAGTAGGCCATAGTAATTTATACTCACCATGGCAATCCTCTACTCCTTCTTGGTGATGGGTTTTTGTTCCTTTATGATGAAGAAGAGTTTGGACCAATTCTTATTTCCATTGTTTAGGGCTGTGACACCTAGCTTTGTATCATTGAAAACTTTTCCTTCATTATTTGTAGATGAGTAGAACTCTATCTCATCTTGTAATTACTACCTATAAGCTACCATGGCTTCTACTTGAAAATTATTCACTAATGGATATCAATTGATCTTTGTGATAGTTCAATTGTGCTTAAAAACATAATTAAGCTTCTCTTAGATTGAATTATAACCAAATGAATTCACTTAAGGTATTTTTTATGTAGGGTTTAGGGTTTTGAGGCTTTAATCATGAGGAAGTATCTAGACTTTAGGTCATACATGCCTTGGATTTGATTTGGACCTTTGCCTTTATACTTTCACATTTTTGAGTACCCAATATCTCCTCTTTTGTCATTTTTTGCTTGCATGACACTTATGTGGCATCGATTTGGACCTTTCACAACATTTTTCATAAATAACTTTTGAGTACTAGCCATTAGCATTTAAAAATTCCCCTTTTTAGTTCATATCATTGGATGAAGATTCTGTGAGTGACCACAAACCATTGATATTGATTCCGCTCCTATTTGTGATTGGTTCTTTTAGATTAAGCCTTATGGTTGTACCACTTGGCATTTTATGTGCCATCTCAAGATTTGTATCTTATGTTATTCATTCATTGAATGAGCATTGGCCACATGACAAACTAGTAGGCCTTTGAAAAATCATCAATGCCTTTGTATTGTTGGATCATCCTTTTATGATGAAGTGTGGACCGTTGGATTCAAGTTATCCTCATGCCATTAGATCATCCTTCCATGATGAAGCATAGACCATTGGATCCTAAAAGATACATGAGGGTTAATTAGTGCATATCCATGTAAATGACTTAGGATAAAAGCCAAAAGGCAAGTTCATCCATATTAGTAAACATAAAACACTTAGGCTAAATCCTTTTATGCTAAGTTTATTAAAGTATATAAAAGAAATGATACTTTGAAAGACATGATTTAATGTATCCTTTACCTAAGCAAAATTTAGATGAACTTTAATTTTATGGTCTCATAGATGTCAATGATGGCCTTGTGAACATCAAATGATGTTCATGAGAACATCAAATTTAATCTTGTGATGTTCCTGGGTTCTAATTGGAGAGTGCCACGTGGTAGCTTCATGTAGCTCCCTGGGTATCTGGATTTATCTCAATCCATTTGATCAAAGATCATGATGAAGTGAGAGATATTTGATCATGATCCTATAAGTTATATGCTATTAACTTGATTTAATCTTCAAGACCCTTTTTATTTTAATCCTTAAATGTAATAATGCTACGTGTCAATCTCATGGGCCTTCCATGATCCTTTAACCTTTCAACTATGCCTTGCTCCATATAATCATGCTTTCATGATAAAGAAAAAACTATTGGATGTAGGCTAAGGGCTCTACTTTGTCAGGGCCTTCACACCATTGAATTGCAAGGTGTGAGGAATCATGAACCATGGGATCTTGTGAGATGCATGTTTTTAAAGTTAAATCTTAGGTCTTCCTCACCCCATTGGATCAAGATCTATGATGAATCATGGGCTGTTGGATCTACAAAAAATAAGGAAATTAAGTTAGGACTGATGGTGACATAAAATACTTAAGCTAAGGTGTTAAGGCTAAGGTATCATTCATATTAATAAATACATTGAGGATTTAGGATTAAGACTTTAGGATAAGCCATTAATCAAAGGGACTAATTTAGGAAATATTAAAAGGGACCCTACAAAATGAATATTAGACCTAGTTAGAAATATTAGGAACTAAAAGGGGGGAGTGATAAAGGGGACCAAGCATATTTAGGCTAAGTTTAAGTCATGTTAAAATACATGACTAAGCTTGAAACATGACATTTATGCTTAAGTCTAATATGGATTTAAAAGGTTCCTGCCAATTTCAAATTTGAAACTAAGGGTTTATGCCAACATTTTGGGCCATGAATTTCTCAGTAATAACAACATGAAAACTATAAATAGAAGACATAAAACCTTTTATTAGAAATGTTAGATAAAATTAAAGCAAAACATAATAAGTAAGTTTATCTTTAATAGAGTGGATGATCTTCAAATTCTATAAATGATCCAAACATGTCATACTTTTAGATTAAGATTTAGGGTTTCTCAAGGGTCCCAATTTTAAGAAAATGGGGGTATGTTTTCCTCAACAGGCTACTTGACCAGTCATTGTAATCTTAGAGTGTCCATTGATATTTAGATAGATGCCTTCAAAAGCTAATGTGTTGAAAGAAAACACCAATAATATTTCAACTTCTTAGAGTAATTATCCCATTAGACATGAAAAAAACTATTGTCACATATATTTTCATCATTTAAGGAGATTTCTCAGCTCTCCTCATCCAAGCGATATAATTGAAATAACTCTAGGTTGTGGGTAGCCTAAGAATGAGGTGAATCTCTAGATAAGGCTAGCTCCCTTGATGTACCACTTTTAGATCACTACTACACATATGATTGTAAGGAAAAGGGAGATAAAAATAAAATTAAGCTATCCTAAAGGTGGTGATACACCAATTCATTTAATGACTACCAACTAGCTACGTGTCACACATGAGACCAAGAGAGTAACTAGGCATACACTTCTCTAATCTGAATCTTCTCACATCAACATTTTGTTATGAGGTTGTGATTAATGTTTAGGCTAGGAGGACTATACAAGAGGCCTAAAATGGCACTATTTGAATATAATAACTCACTCAACCTTGACACTTCATAAAATACTTCACATGACCTATAAGAAGAAGCTTTCAAGTTGTAAATATGTGAGAGAATGAGACAACAATGCTAAAGAAACAATATTCATCACTAAGAAAGATAAATAATTCAAGTGAAAAAACTATGAACAATAATAAAAGAGGTAAAATAAGTAGTCTTTATTGATCCATGGTATGCAAATGGTCAGGGCTTCACCATACTTAGGGGGAACATTTTTACAATAGCTAAAATAGCTAGTTATTATAGATCTTAAGAGAGAACTAGGAAAAGAGAATTTAAAAGGTCACTTGAACACTTTTAAAGATGATAAAATGAGTTACAAGTGCATGAGAAGATAATGTGAAACTTATCATACAAGGTTAAAAAGTACAAGTGTCATTCCAAGGCATGAAACTCTTGAAATGTGGTATGAAATTCTTTTTACTGGCTCAGAAAACTACCTTCATCTTTTGGGGTTTTTGAGCAGCCCATAAATGAATAGGATAAAAAATGATGATTGAAATAATAATGGGTGGGGGTTATGGACACACATTTCCATGTATTGTCTTCATTCTAATCACCTAGATTCCTCTAAAAATGAGCCATCACTACTTATAGTAAAAAAAACTCCATTTTCATACACCCCTTACATTTGTCCTCAAAAATGGATTAAATTTTCCATGAAATTTATTTAAATTGAGTATATGACACTTTTAAATACCCTTCATGTCCTTAGATTACGTAGGTACACCTTAAATAGGCTTCCACTTGAAGTTCTCACACTTCTCACTATCTTGCTGACTTTGCCAGTTCAAACTGGCTAAGATAGACCTAATTGTAGGAACACTTAGTATTTTTTATAAAGAAATAAATTATAATTTTTAGTTATCTTAAGTCTCAATATTTCCTCCCATGTTATTAGCATATTCAGACTCTTGCTAGAACCTGCAAAACACATAAAACTGTCAAAAATACCCTATTTTATACTCCATTCATATAATTATATACAATAAAAAAGGATGGGGAGGATAATAATATAATACCATATAACATATAATCATCATTATAGGAAAAATATGCCATTTGGATGCACTAACTACTCCATCTTCTCAAATTGGTCACAAGGGTTTTTGTGAGTTTAGGTCTATTTTAACCTCTTAATCATTATTCATAAATATTTAATGTTAAAATATAAAATAAATGACATAAAGTGGTTTTTAATAACCTTATCCAAATCATCCTATCACCTTGAGTCTCCATGTAAATCATTCAAGTAGATATGAGCAACCAAACTTCTCCTATCGAGCTTATTTTCTCATTTACACAGGCCTAAGTTGTCCTAAAGTCCAAAAAATAATTAATTATGATTTATATGAAAATTTGAGGATTTTATACATCTTAAATTACCCTATTAACATTATAAAATATTCTATAATTACCTCATACAACTATAAATGAAAATGATTTGTCATTTGAGCAGTAGGCTTAAACCCTGCCTAATAACACTGTTTGCATACTTGAGGGTTTAGAGCACCTTGGTGATGTTAATTATTATATTATTGTTTTATCATGTTTTTATGGGTTTAAATAAAATTTATAAACCTAATTTAAATGTTCAAATAGCTATGAAGAGTCCTTTTATCTCTACATTCCAAAACTGCATGGTTTTCATACAAAGAGTACCCTCTATCTGAGACAAAATAGAGGGTACTTGCCCTATTTAATCATAAAAGTATAAAGATATATGGGATTATATAATTTATAAGTATGTATTGTAAATTTTTTTCCCCCTTTATCAGGTCATTAGGCCCCTCAAATGCACTAAAACCCAAGATAGACTGCTAGGCAAAAGATTGTGTGCATGATTTTGGAATGTAGACTGTATATTGTTTGATGTGAATCCATTATATGAATGATTTTAATATGATAAGAGACTATTGAAACTTATATGATAATTATGGATGTATTTAAAATCTATTAATCACTATACACTTTCATGTATCCCTTCATATACCTTGAACTCTCAAGACTGTATGCACAAATTCTTGACTATGTTGGCTTCAAAACACCACACCTGTAGGTTGCTTTCATAATTTAGCTTGATGGAAATGTATAAAAACTCCTTATAGTCTCTTAGGATCATATTATACTTTTTTGGATCCATTTTTTTCATACTTTGACTGTACCAACACTAAGAATCATCACCCTCTTTGTTCACTACCTCATACAATCATCTACAGTTGACTATGTGGGGTCCTTTAGGTGGCTTTTACTCTTGAAACTTGTGTCATGTATTCCATAGGAACCATATGAATTATTAGGAAGAAATATGATCTAAAAAATATATCTATGTTCATAAGTTTCCATATCCAAGCTCATAATATGTCTTTTTAGGACTATACAATCCACTGTATATCAACATCTCAGGTGAGAGACAACTGTAGGTGTGGATGGGACTAAAAACACATAATTTAACCTTATCTCCACACATTTTTTGATTAATATAGATCAAAAATATTATAATCAACTCAATTTTTCCATCCTATATGGATACATTCCTTATTCATAATTTTTGGTATGAAGGAATTTTGATGTTCAAGATTGTAGATCTCACTATCTGAGTTTAGTCGCCCAAAGGAAAACTTTAGGCCTTCCAAAAACCAATTTACACTAATCTTTTTCCCTTAATATTTTGTAGATTACTTATATAATGTATAGGTTACAAGGTTTTTCTATTATGATGCCTCAAATATATTGATAACCTTGTTATAAGATATCCATAAAATGGCTTGAACCTTTTTTTTCACCTTTTAGGGATTTGATCCCTGAACACAGTCATTCCACCTTTGATCATAGTTTCCACTTATATATGCTAATATAACCTTTAAAAAATAGGCCTTAAATGATATTTAATTCACACTTGAACTTTAAAAAGAGTTCCATCACTTTTTCCAATGCTTCAAATGACTACTCAGTTCTCTATTAAGCCACATGTAGGTGGATATTCCACTGTGCAGGCAATATATGTAAGTGTGGACAAGGTGTATTATTTTTGCCCTCATGGAAAGACCTAGAATCTTTAACAATTATCCAAATTGTTTTTTATCATTATTATGATCTTTAAACCAACTTGAAAACCTCTATTCCAATGTGATTTTCCTTTTCAGGCACCTGTAGGTGCACATTCCACTGGTAGACTATATGAAAGTGTTGTATATGATTGCTACAATATTATTTTAACCATTTGAATGCTCAACTCATTAATTCATGTTAAAAATGCATTTTAAAATTAATCAAACCTCTATAAACATGATATATATTCTCTATACATATGATTCACCTTGACTATGGATGAACACTCTACAAGAATCCTAATTATATAGTGGTTCTAGTTATCACAACTAATTACATAGCACTTTCGTGAACTTAGGTTGATTGTTCATGTAAAAGGGGTATATACAACATATTATGAACTCCATAACAAATCCATGGATGTGGTTTAGATATTTTTATAGCTCACATATTTGATTTTGTATGGTAGTCATATGGTAACTAACTTTATGGCACTTTATACCTAGCACTTATAAATTGTAAAGGAATGAAGGACATATTTTCAAGGAATCGACTAATGCTCAATTTTTGAATAAGTATATTGATTAAATTATGTTCTTCCAAGTTTCAATTTATGTATGATTTTTCATTTCCTATACATTTTACTTGCTTATTTATAGTCAATTTTACATATATATTGTAAAGCTAACATTTATTTTAGGTTCTAATTTGACTCTCTTATATCATAGTTTAATATTACTTTCTCTACACACCTTAAATTTTGTTTTCACATTAGTCTTAGTACATACACTTTGTCTTTAGGTATTTTTAAATTTTTACACTTCTTGGTTACTCAGTTTGTGAGTTGAATAATAACACCTTTGGGAATATAATTAACTATTCCTCACGAACACCTATCCTTTTTTTACGTTCAACTATTTTTTTGTTCAATATTCTTTGGATAATTTCATACAACCTTAGGGTATATACTATCATATATACGTTTCATATCTTTCTCCTAATTATGCCTCTTGGATTTTCAGCTTGTGAGTTTCATGGTAAGAACTAGGGAATCAACCAAGCCTTCCTCATAAACATCCATCATTTTACTACCTAGATTGCTTTTGCTCCAAACCTTAGGTATTTTCTTAGAAAGATAAGGCAATGGTTAATAGTAGTGTTCTCCATCACTTATATTAAGTCATATTCTCTTTTGGTAAAGAATCTAACATTCTATCTTCATTTTCTCATCCACATTTCACCATTTCTTATGATAATTATTTATTCATACCTACCTACCATTTTATCATTTTTTATTTACATATTTTTTACTATTAGGGCAATCCAATAATTTTATGATCATTTCCATAATTCCAAAATTTTCATGTTTCTTATGGGCTCACCAAGTTTGGTTTCAAGATTGAACTCCTTTCTAAGGTTCAAGTCTAAGATTCTTTAGGTAGCATGGTCTTTAGTTTCTCCTCTCTAATAGCTAAGTGTTATCTCTGTTATGATAGTCATCTTTTGCATCCATATTTGGTTTTTACAAATTCATATGGAGGAGTAAAATAGGAAAAATCCAAAAGAGTTAAAATCCATATCATAACAAAAGGTAATGTTAAAAGAAAAATTACAGCTTAAAAGTCAAATAAGACCAAAAGACATGATATTTTTGGCACATCTCCTATGCTAGTAAGCTCAAACTCCACAGTTGGCCTCATGATATATCTAAGGTCTAATAGGGTGAAGTACATTAGTATAATGAAGTAGGATATCTCATTTCATCATTATACCTTCTTACATTTTATTTTCACCTAATTTCTCACATAAGTACCCAATCTTAATAATAGATTGACATATCTACAAGGGGTATTTAGGAGCAGGGAACACATTATAGGAACATAGCCTCCTTTTACTTTAACATGCACACTATCATTCAAGGAATGATACACACACACACACACACACACACACACACACACACACACACACACACACACACACACTTCACTAGATAGCCCAAGTTTATGTTTTATAGGTTGGATTCTCTAGTTCCATTGTTATTTAAAACTCTTAGTCTTGCCAATTTTATTTGAATATCTTGTTTCAAGTAAAAATCATGTTTTTTTCTTGAAAACACCCTCTTTTCCCTCCCTCCACCTTTCCCCCCTAAAAGACATGGTTTTTCTCTAAATCCCTCCCATATTGTTCATCCCCTATTTATCTATCTCTTTTATACATGGTATCAATATAGAAATTTTAGCTTTTCCATTATTTTAGAATAGAAACTGCATCTTTGAGCTATTGTGAGATGTTCTCTTGGTCATTATCTTATCTTCCTAAGATTTTTATTAGTTATGTTTGAGACTTTGAGTCTTTTATTCATTTTTGTGGGTCATTTGATCCTATTTTTCCACTTTACATTTTCATCTTTGTTTGAGTATGGTTTGTTATGTCTCTTCCATTGATGATTTTTATCATAAATCAGTTTTATGTGTCCTTTATTTGATTTGGATTGTTACTTATCTTGATTTGGATGGTTTTTTTGTGTTTTTCGAGCCTAAGTGGCCTTAGAATTTTGGATTAACAATTTTAATTTTTATATGCTTCCTTGGATCTTTTGGTTCCAACCTAGCCTTATCAATCTTGGCTTACTAGTTTTCCAAATGTTTTAATCATTTATGAGATTTTATTAATTTACATCCATTATTTGAACATTATGTGTTTGATCACTCTTCTTATTTTCATTTTTAGCCTTGTATCCTTATTATTTATTAAATAAAGTTCCTACACCCTACATGATCAAGACTATGATATTTGCATGCAGTCATTGCAAAAAGGTAAGTCAAGGTATGTACATGTTAATTTCAATTATTTATTTATAAATAATTCTTTCAACATTTTTTTTCAATTATGATTTTGTGTGTCTATGTTTATTTCCTAAAATACTATCCCATATTACACTATTGTGACATGTGATTATATTTGAGTGGGGTAAATGTATACACCTAATATTTTCACTTTTATCACTTTACTGATGCTTTTTCTTGCAATAGATTGTTGATGCATCAATATTATTGAGTGTAAACCTTAAAGGGTGTAATAATAATGAGATGAGATCATCTCATGGTAATTTGTGAAAGATGTTTACATAATCTCTTGTTACACCATCACTACTATCATATTGACCCCCTCCAAATCTCTATCCATCTTTCCCTTTTATTTACTTCTTATCTAGATTTTTTAACTTCTCAATACCATATGATGTTGACCTAGCTAATATTTTTTGTTTTTTTCCTTTATCCTTCCTATACCATATCTACCATATTGATATAGTTCTAATTTTATCTTTTGACATTCATAATGTATTGATCTAACCAATACCATAATATACTAGTTGACATATTCAAAATTTATCATCTTGGATGATACTATCAACTTAGATTTTAGGGTTAGTTTTGGGTATTGGAAAAATACATGTATGGGTCATATTTCATTATTAATAAGATATATCACATTCATACACTTTTCTTACACTCACATTTATACCATAAGGAAGTATTTAAGAGAGTTTGTGGTTTAGAACCTTATCTTGGACGAATTGTCTTACGGTTTCATTAAATGTCAATAAAAAGAGTCATTGAGAGTTCCTAAATAAGGATATATAGGTCTTAATCTAACCATTTAAGGTATTAAACCTATAAAATCCCTTACAAATCTCCACTTGAGCCAAGGTGGAGATTGAAATGTCAATGGGTCCATCCCAAGGTAAGTATTTCTATCTTTATACTCTTTCCTTTACTTCTTATATTAGATGTTGTTTATTTATTTGTACATGTATGTGTGTAACCTTGCTTAGGATATTCCTTATATCAAAATAAGTTGACATAGATATATAATATCTTATATTTTCATTTATCACTTTAGGTTGCATAGACCCCCATTTGGTTGACCATTTCACATAACCCCTCTACAATCACATAACCCATCATTTATTTTTACTTTGTATCCCTTTACAACCATATACCTTTGATTTCATATTTACAACCATATTTAAAATAATTTACCTATTTTTTAGGTCTAGAGAGAACTATATCCTTATGCCATATGCTTAGGCTTTGGAACCATTTCCTCTTGATATTTGAGTTGTAAATTTTCATTTACTAGATCTACATATATCTTTGGTTCTTACCTAATTATCTAATTATATAAAGGTTCCTATTTTTTTGTCCTTATTCAAGCCCTAATATTTTGAGAAAAATAAGATAGTTGTAAATATTCCTAGCACAAGCATAAATGATCCATCATCTATGAGTTCTTGTAATCCAGTCTCTATAATATCTACCAAAATAGGATTCATGCATTTTTATGGTTTTTAAATTGGTTTTTACTTGTATTTGATGTATATGTGGTGGGTGCTTAAGTATAAGTGAATTAACTTCATGCTATGATAGTCCCATGTAAAATCAATTTTATGTTTTTAAAACATGGATACTAATTGATCTTGTTGTTATTATTCTAAGTGGTTGCTTATGTTAATGGATCATCCAAAAATGATGTCAATATTTTTTGTAAGTGAGGGAATGTATTTAATGTTACCCAAAAATTTGTTAAGGCTACATTTAAGTGGTAGGAGTAAATGGAAAGTAATGACATTCCACTAGGTTTGAAGATCACACAGTCTGGAAGATATTTCTAAGTGGAAAATCAGTGTATTGAAGGAAGTTATTTACAAGATAATTTAATGTATATATATTTAAAAAAAATGGATATTAATGTTCCTCATATAGGTATTTTATGGATAATATATAATCAATTGTGAGGTTGGGATGAATATGATCTTACACATTTTATCAATTTATATCTAAAGAGCTTATTCTATCTCAAGTGAGGGATGGGTGGGTGGATATATCATGATATTCTTGGTGATATTTATATACATGAGATAGTATTACTATTGAGACATAAAAATGAACTCATATACTACCTATTTCATTGTAAAAACCATTCCTTTTTTTCCATGTTTTATTTTTCTTATACTCATATTGCAATACAATGTTAATATTATATATATGCAAACTAATATTGAGATCCATTTGCTATTTATAAGCTTTATAATATATTTTAATGATTTTTATTGGAATAAAGATGAATGTGAGGGGGGAATGAATCAATATTTAAAACCTTTCTTTAAATTCCTACTTAATAATTGATGAACATTCATTCAAGCACTCAAATTAAATTATGACTAAGTAACCATCCACATATGCATGAAACATAAGGACACAAGATAACACAACTTATATGTGGGAAACCTAAGTGGATGAAAACCCATTAATATATGCAAATGGACTATATTCATATAAGACAAAACTAACTTTAATGAAGCACCAACTTCACATGGAGCACCAACCCTAAATAGCTAGGCACTAACTCAACTAGGCTTTAACAAACACCCACTTACGAGGAGACATGAACCCATAGATTAATATACACCAAATCAGACACATAAAATCATTTATCACTTTGAAAACACTTTATTTATCATATAATAGATGATTATCTCCTTCTTCAGCTCTTCACACACTTCTATCCCTCTCAAACTAACCTCTAGCCTTCTTTGCTCAACTAGCCCTCTTCTTGACTTGATTAGGTCATATGAACTTGATACTCACACACATAACCTGTATCAAATGTTAATAAATTATCCTATCTATTATTATGATGGTATATAAGACCTTGTTATGATCTGAAATATACTTTCTTATTCGCTAACCCTCTTTTCTCTTCAATAGGCCTAAAAATGCCTAATATTTATAAAAATGTTTTGTTCATATCCTTATTAGTCAGCCATAAGAATAATATTATGACATTTTATATACATGGATAAAAATTTATTTGAGTCCAATTAGGTCTGACTTACCTCAATTATTCCTTAGCTCAACTTTAGGTCTCATGGAGACCTAATCCCATTAGGTCTATTCTAGGACACGTTACACTTTGTCTTCCTTAGAAAATTTAGAAATTGTAAACATGGTATTAACATATAATTAATATATATATATATAAAATTTATAATATTATCTAGGATTCATAACACTTTTTATCTCAGAACACTACTTGGAACACACCATTAATACTATTCATAATAGGTTTGTGCATACCCAAAAAGTCTATCTTGAACAAATGAAGCATAAACAACACTTTTTCAATCAATCATGGAAAAAAATAATACATAAAGAAGATACATGACCTTAGGGTTATCAGCATATGTTTTTTACTTCACAACTCAAGGCAAAATTACTCAAATCCTTCTCTACAATTAGCTCACTTAGAACTGCCAACTAGCCTCAAAACATAGTCATGGAAACTTGAAATTATAAAACATAAAGGAACATAATCAAGGTATTAAAAATAATGAAAATGATATTAAAACATCCTCAAATAAACCTCCATAAAAAATATCATAATCACTAATGGCAACTATTGGTTTTGTAGACCAATCTGTTAACCTTCTCTCTTATTCACCTTATTCAGTCTGACATGTTATTTTGGATTAAATGTTCCAAACTCTTACAATAACTTCCAAGATTATGAAAAAATGGATAGGTTATTCAATTTTTAAATAAAAATAACATGTACATTAGGTACAACAAATCATGGCATAGAGTCTCAAACTCATCGCTGCTACTTGCTTATCAAGAACTGCCAGTTTACCTTGAAGACTAGTCATGGTGATTTTGACTTAAAACACCTATATGAACATTTATAAATACTCATAATACATGTGGATGATATTATGATATCATTAAACCCTTCTTATATAGAAATATAACATGGTCAAATAGAAATATTTGTCTTGTAGACTAATCTCATGAACTTGCACCTTCACTATCTCATTTGTACTATGTTTATAAACTGTATCAACCAACCTAATATAATTGTGTATGTGATTATAAATATTTTGACTAGCTTGATATAGTTTTATGTGATTAATTTATATTTTTGACTATATTGACCAGCTCAATACCATTATGTTTTCTTGGTTAATTCATTTCATTTTGAAAATTTAGCTTTCATATTTTATCATTTTCATCTTTATTTTTAATTTATCTTATAAATTATTTTCTAGCAGTGTTAAAACTAATAAGAGTTATTGTTTTAGGCCAAGTGGTCATCAGTTTCTTTAGCCATGGTGTGAGGGGAACTTCCCCAATACTCAATCCATTAGACAACACTATTTACTAATTTTAGTTTCCACGTACCTCATAGAATATCATAATTTCCTAAGGTTTTTATTTTTAATCCTTTAGGAATCATTTCAACCATTTGATTTTATAGTATACCTTTAAGTAGTTATCCCTAATAATTTATTCTAAACATACCTCCAAGACAAAATAGTGAAACTATGGGAATGGTGGAATCCTCTTTAGTTAGTGCCTTCATGACCATGTTCACTATTTACAACTAGGATCATATATCTAAGATCATATAAGTCAAACACATCCTTATCTAATTATACCTCTTTGATTTGAATTTACAAGTTAGTTAAATTTTTAGCTTGCTTATTTTATAGATTATATTGGATAGCTCAATACCATTTTGTGTTATGTGAAAACTAAATTTGTAAGTATGATATAATTTTGTGTCATCCTAGCTACATTGACCATCTTAATAAAATTGTGTGTCTATTTAACTGCATCAGCCAACCTGATATAATCTAGTTTTACCATCTTCCTGCTAATTATATCAACCTACTCGATACAATAATTTTCTATGAAAAATAGTTTGATTTTTCCTAGTTTACCCAATTATCTACCTATTAT
Organism: Torreya grandis; assembly: GCA_037957365.1. Taxonomy (NCBI): domain Eukaryota; kingdom Viridiplantae; phylum Streptophyta; class Pinopsida; order Cupressales; family Taxaceae; genus Torreya; species Torreya grandis. The sequence continues at coordinate 1,204,887 of JARHVA010003692.1, read as the reverse complement.
ATCAACTTGTATGATATATTCATTTTACCCAACTTTAACAAATGTTACCTTCTTACTATACTATATCAACTAGCCTAATATTATCTATTTTATTAGATTCAATAATAATTTGTATCAGCTAACCTGATATAATCTAATTTTTAGACACACTAACTGTATCAAGCTACCCAAAATCATTTATTTCTTGTGATTAATTTTTTTCTACATTAAAATTTCAATCTCCTTCACCATGATGTCACCTCTTATATTGTTCTTTGTAATCCTTAACCGATTTAGATTTTATATGGGTTATTATTACATTCCTTCCTTGTCCACCATTGAGTAAAATTCTTCACGATGCAATTTATTTCAACATCAATATAGGTCTATCAAATGTAACATGGTTGAAATCAACCAAAGTAATGATTTATAGGGTTCCACCTAATTTATTAATAAGCTTTATGATAATATTATCTATATTACAAAAAAGAATATAAGTCTTAATAAACTTACTTCATCCATTAAAATAATTGGGGAAACTAATACAAACATTGGGAATCTTCCTCCCAACACTAATATTGGGAATCCTCCACCATCTTCCAATCAAAATCCCAATCCTAATCCACATCTAGATCCATCATAAGTCCTTAAAAAATTGGTCCAATGAATGGATCTTATGCAATATTATGATAGAAATCAAATTCTCCAAATCTAAAACCACATTTTTAAAATGGATAATCAACCTCCTCAAATCATCATGAACCAACCTTATCATAATTATATCCCCCTTCATAGATATGCCAATGGAAACATCATTCCTAAACCACCAATGCATAATAAGATGTTTCATAATATTCAAAATGAACCTTTTGATCCATTCATTATGTACATAGACATTAGAAACATTTATCCAACTATCACATATGATAGGATGAAATATCCTACCTTACATCTAAAATCCTTTGACAACCTCAATAATAAATGGGTTCAAACCAACACTTATGCTACTACTAAAATCCCAGACAAAACCTTTGTTGGAGATGTGCTAGAATGTATAATCAACTTCCTCAACACTCCATTAAAAAATTAGAAGATTTAGTCAATTCTCTAGTTAAGGAATATAACATAATGAACTCCTTGAAATAGCTTTAATAATTTCATTAATACTAAGAAAATTCCTAAGAAATCTTCCCATAATTTCATCAAGTGATGGAAGTCATGAGTGTATAAAGTAGATCATAACATGAGTGATGATAATATTTTCAAACTGTTTGTTAACAATCTCAAGGCCCCTCTTCAATACAAAGTTAGGATATTTTCCCCTCAAACTTTAAAATTGGACTTTGACCAAGAAAAATGATAATATATCCTTATGGCTCAATTTGAACCATCTCAAACTACCAAAAACATATATTTACAAACCACAAGTAATGCAATCAACACTAATCATTCTCAAAATAAGCCTCCCTCTTGCCCTCCCTTCAGTATGTATGAGATTAATAAGTAGTCATCTCCATCCAAACCATACATATACACTACTACCCCTCCATTTTGGTATGATATTAATAAGTTATGTTGGTTCCACACTGATATCAGTCACTCTCATGAAGCCTATAATGCACTCTAAAATTTTGCGATGAATACTATCTTCGGGGAAAATTCAATCATGATATCATCACTAAAGAATGCCATAATGAATACCTCACATAATCTAATAATTGATCTTATAATCCAAAATATACAAATAAAAAAACTTAAAAATCATCTTGCCCATCTAATCCTAATACACATAAATCAAATGAATTCACTTTTACTATTGAAGTTTATTATGATCATTATTACACTAACTCCCAATTTGTGAATGTGATAAAGGTCAACTACTATCACAATCCAACTCATAATTATCCTATCACTAAATCTAAAAAGTCTTTCCTTGAAGAACAAATTCTTATAAATACTACTACCATAACTAAAACATATTATAATATGTAACCTAGTATTAAACCCACTCCACCATCAGAGCCTCAATGTAGTGCACCCATTCCTTTTACTACCCTACCTCCTAAAATCATTATCACTAATCACACTAAAAACTGTTATGGCTCTAACCTTAAATCATAATGGAAGTTTATAAATAAACTTAATACCATGCCTTGAAAAACTACTCTAATGGAATTCATGAGAACATCACTTTATCATAAGAAATTCCTCGTGAAATAATTATAAGACCTCAAATAATCCCCATCTAGCAAAACTAAACTACCTACCAAAATTTCTAAATGTCCCACACCTACGAAAGTCCATGCTATTGAAACCATTTCTTAGTGTTCTTCCTCTAATAAATTATCCATAGAATTTCCTAAATAAGTCATGATTAATGACAAGATCCTCTTTGTAGCTAATGACCCACCCCTGCTTATTAAAATTTTAATCAACAATACTTTAATAAGGAAATTTTTGGTGGATGAAGGCTTGATACTTAATGTTAGTTCCCTTGGTTAATCCAATAACTTAGATATTCCAAAGATGACCTTAAGAAAACAAGATTCACATGTCATTGATTTGACAAAACCAATCATAAGCCTCTTGATTGCATTTTGATCCCTCTCACTATTAGACCCAAAATATTACACACCAAGCTGATGGTTTTAGATCTTCCACTCTCTTATAATATCCTTTTAAGTCATCCTAGGACTCATTGCATGAGAGTTATTACATCTTTAGGTATATAATTCATTAGGTTTAATCATGATGGTAAACATTACAATCATGAAGTAGATCCCAACACATTGGGTCTTAAACTCCTTAATCCTAAAACACAAAATTACATCCCCACCATATCTCATATCAATAGTCCTCCTCTCCTTGAGTTTATCAATATGCATCCTGATCTCCAATTCACTCTTGTAGATTTTGATGACAATGAACCCAATGTGTTACAAACTATATGCAATACCACTATATTACCTCCATATATATCCTCACTCTATCTCTATTACCATGAGGTATGACCATTCTTTTGATCAATGAAGATACTAAAATTCCTCCCCCTAAAATGCCAATGAATCTTCTTATACAAAAGATGACTTTATATGTAATGATTTTAGGTGGAAAAACTCTTTTAGGACCCTCTATCTTTATCCCTTCATACTTTTAATAACATTGGTGTATCTACTAAAGATACCTCTAATGATAATTCTCAACAAACTACTCATACTTGTAATATCTCTCCATCATATGATGATGAATATGCAATCACCCAAGACCAATCATGGCACTTGGATGTAGTTTAATATATGAAAATCCTTCTTAAAATACATTTATTTAACTGAGATGTTCATATAATTCATATCTCTTTTAATTTTAGTAATGGTGAGAATGATCATGAATTTTAAGGGCATGTTCCTCCTATTAACTCACCATTGGAAAATATTTTGTGGGTTCTCCAATAAAATTTTGACTTTTTGAGCAACTCTAATGGTATCGACCAACCCAATACCATTAAAAAATCCTTTACTCCCACTAACTATATCATCCAACATAATATAGTTTAACCCGTTTAATAGTATTATAACTATATTGGCCAACATGTACAATCCAATCCTCAATTCAGAACTACATTGACCAAACATTACTCAATATCGATACCATTCCATTATCATCCTCAATTTCATCTAACTATACTTCCCTAGCCAATACAATCAAAATAAATACTACTCTTGATAATTATAATGACCATGCCAATATAATTCAACCTTGTTCTACTCTGCCAAACTATATTATAAAGGATATGCGATAAATAAAAAATCAATAACTTATCCTCCATATCTCAAGATTAAATTAGATGTTAAAGCCACTATTGTAAGACAAATACATTCCAAATTTGACAAAAAAGGTTTTAATATTATTTATATTGAGGTAGAGGTCAAAAATTATGATCCATTACCTCGGTTCCTAGTGAAAAAGTTATCCTAGAATTACTCCACACCAAAGAGCCTCAACTTCCTTGCCAACTTCACAAGCTTGGCCATTTTGAGAAAGAGGATTATCACTTTAGTAATTTTATCACTAATTTTGAACCTTAATCTGACCTTATTTCAAAAATTCCTTAATCTCCATATCATTTTTAATATGGAAACATGAGGCTTATTAAAGAAATTCAAGTAATTAACTATAATACAACTACAAATCCGAAGTAAGTACGTATCTCTAAATAACTTCACATTGAAGAGAAAGAAATTTAAAAACATTCTTAAAAAAATATCATTAAGTATTTATTTGGTCATATGAAGACATGCCTAATATTGACCCTATAATAGTTTTCCATAGCATAATAACATATCTAGATGTGAAACCTATGTGCTGCCAAAATAAATGAAAGTTATCACATGAGGTTTCCACCTTATGTCACAAAGAATTATCAAGATTCTAGATGCTAAGTTAATTTGACCTATACATTACTCATAATGGGTATACAAACATAGTACTTGTTTTTAATAGATTCACTATGGTTATTCATATATGTATCAAATTTTGTAATCTCAACTTACCATGTCTTAAGGACAATTTTCCTTTACCATTAATCAATGCTATTGTTTATTCCATAGCTAGATGTGAGATGATTTTCCTCATGGATGCTTTATTTGGTAAAATTAGATTCATATTTCCCTTGAGGATCAACATAAAACCACCTTTACTACCAATTGGGGAACCTATTCCTATGTTAAGATATCTTTCACCCTTAATATGCCATAAAATATTATCAATGTGTAATGGCCCACATATTTCATAATTTTATCCATAAAATAATTAAAACTTATGTCGATGATGTCATAAAAAATAAAAACTTTATGAACACCATATTCATGACTCAACTATCATATTCAATCATCTTATCAAATACAGAATTAAGTTTAATCCTCACAAGTGTGTTTTTAGTGCTAGCTTCAAAAAAATCTTAGGATTCTTGGTCTCACTATGAGGGATTGGCATGGATCCCTCCAAGAGCAATGTTATTCTCTATATTCCTATACCTTAATCCATTCTTTACATCTACACTTACCTTGGAAAGCTTAGGTAAATATGCCAATTTGTCCCTAAGTTGGTTTACCACATATACTTAGTAAAATCCCTTTTTAAGAAAGGTGTTGTAATTGAATGGATTGATGCTTATTAGCAAGACTTTTATAAGATTAAGATACAATTTGTTCATCATCGTACTCTAAAACCACATTCAAATTATTTCCCTCTCATCTTGTATACCTCATCCACTCTCATATCAATTGGGGAAATGTTTTTGCAACAAGATGAGTCAACTAAAGAATATGTAATTTATTATATTAGACATGCTTTAATAGATTATGAAACTCATTAAAAAAATGTGGAGTGTGACTATCTTACAATTTACTTCAAAACCAAAAATATTTGGCATTATATGCTTTATCATACCACTTATGTCATCATCCATTATGATCCTCTTCATCATTTATTCTCTAAGGATTTATTTCTTGGAGACATAATCGATGAGTTGATAGTGATTTTAATGGAGTTTGATCTTAGAATCATCACTCAAGAATCAGTCAAAGGCTAAGTGATCATCAATAATTTTTTTGCCACAACTATACCATCTACATCACACCATTCTATTCCATACGAAGATGTCCTCCTAATAGAATGTATTGATCAAGTTGTCTCTTTAAAATACTTCTTCCATAATTTCATAACTGATCTCAAGTCCCAGGCCTTCAAAAATCCATAAATAGTAGTCTCTAGACCTAAATAATCTATAAAATATACTTTAGAATAATTACTTGAGGTTACTATTGATCTAAGTGAGGATACTTGGGTACTCTACTTTGATAGAGCTAAGTGCCTTCAAGAGAATAGGGCAGGATGCAATATTTAACCCTTATGGAAAAATCATTCATATATATTTTTTTATTAATTTCAATGTCACTATTAACATGGTTGAATATGAATATCTCATCCTTGGAATATAAGCAACCACATATCTAGACATTTCATACTTACATGCCTTAGGATATTCATAGCTTATATGTCTCTAAATCAATGGAACTTATTATATACATCTAATTATTACACTACCATGTAGAAATTGTAAGTCTGAACGACTTTATTTAATAATGCATAAAATAGACCAAAATCACAAAAATGCTCTAATTCATCCACACACATCACATGCAAGTACCAAACCACGTCAATATGTACATAATTAGGGTATTAACCTATACACAATAATTATATTCTTCTAATTTGTCTTAGTTTAAGTTACGACATAGAAAATTGACATTTTCAATCACTTAAATTATTTGATTTGTTTGCACATGTCACATGCATGTGCCAACTCATGTCAAGGCATCCCTAGTTGGGACATGACCCTGTATGCAATTGTCACCTTATTTTGATTCACTTATAGTCAAAATTTGACCAAGTAAATTGATGTTTGTGACCATTTTGATTAAATAAATGATGAAATTCCAATAATTGTAAAAAGACTAAGTAAAATCATTAAGCAAAGTAAACTAGATTAAAATCTTAAGTGAATAATCCATGGAAACTTAATGAACATCTAATATTAGAAATTCATGAATAAAAAAATATTTGGAAATATGATGTCATGATGATGTCATTAGCCTCAAAGTCAAAAATGGGAAATATCAACATAAATGAGGTAATATCAAAATTAAGGCTAGCCATGCCTTATTAATGTGCCATTCTCCCAAACACATAAATGAATTTGAACTGCCAACCCTAACCCAAATTTAATCACACATGGGTTGGAGTTAGTTGAAAAATATAAATATAAAAGCAATGACCATGACCATTAATCTTTTTTAGGTACAAATAAACTATGCCAAAATATCACTAGAAAGCTTCAAATATTATTCTTTTTCACCCAATCAAGAGCCAAGACCTATCGGTGCAAGAAGAGATTTTGGAGGAGATTTATCTACTACATTGAAAAAGATTTGAAGCACCAAATCCAAACACAAACATGATTAATTGACCAATCTTGGAGGAGAGTCACCTAGGGAAGGCATTACTTGTGTTTTCTTGTCTAGTTTCTTAAGTCCATTGATCCACACCCCTTGAGGGAGTAGGCCTAATACATTAGTTTATTTAAGCTTGTAATTTGTTTTATGTACTAACACATGAGATAAAATAATTTTACAATCATATTCTACATTTGGCATGCCCAGTGGGACCCATATAACCCACAAATTACTTATAATCTTCTTATGTTAAATTTTATTGCTAATTTTTTATTAAATTGGTTAAAAATTGATTTTTTTGTTCTCGGCCTTTGACTGTGAAATTGGAAAAATGATCACTATGTAACTATGGAATTGGAGGAAAAAACTATGAAATACTTTACATAAACTACAAAACTATCCTAGGAAATCATGAAATCATCCTTGTTTTGGCCCTACTTTATAGAACTACGAATTTGGAGAACTTTTTTTGTAAAATCATTTGGGTAAATTACGAATTCATCACACAAGTTTTTATTGTTTTCTAGTCTTTTTGTAAAAAATTATGAATTTAGAGAACTTAACTATGAAATCACTAACTATATTAGCAAAATTGTATTGTTCTATTTTTATATTTTTCTATAGGTTTTTGACATTTGCAAAATCAGTGCTTAAAACTAGGAAATCAATGAGTATAATAACAAAATTGTTATTAATAGTTACGAAACCATATGACATATCTAAAAAAATAGCTAATTACATCATGAATTTGTCTTATATTTACAAAAAAACTATTTATATTCTTATGTAGGTTTGACAATTGTGAAATTGATAGAGCTATTTATGGAATCGATGAACAAGATAGCAAAATAATCCCACATAGATATGAAATCGATAAAGATAACTATGAAATCATCAGATAACTATGAAATCACCATTGTAAGGTCTATGCATTTTCTTACTATTTTTCATGATTTTCATTAACCTAACAATTTTGTAGTTTACCTTGACTATGTAAATATAAAATCATTTTAGAGAGCAAGATTTTTATGATTTTTGAGTTAATTTTGTAGGCTTTGCCTTCACTATCTTGGCCCAATCAAATTCCTAACAAGTTTTTGCAAGTTTTCTCAAGTGAGGAGAAACCAATTTGTATCCCAAAGGAACTCTATCACATTTGAAATTTAGTGTTTTAAAAACATTTTCACACTCACACTTAGTGTTTAAAATATTTTTAAATTTCTTCTTTTTCATTTCAAGATTTTTTTCAAGGCCTTCAAACATTTCCATTTTGGTGTTTAAAAATAATTTGCTTTCATACTTTAAATTTCACATTTTCATTTTTATCATTGTTTAACAAAGTCATGCATATGCTCTCTTATATTTATGTTGACTCAAAAACATGATTAAGATACTTGTTCATTTTACTCTAAAGTTTAAGTCATGTATGCTATCCCCTCATTTTATTGAATGTGAGTGACCTAGAATTGAATTTATCCCTTTTTTATTCTTTGGATTAATGAATAGGAGTTCATTGCCTCCTCAAAAATTCTTTATGGGTGTGTTGACATGGGGTTTCATCCCCCAAAATCATACCAACCCTAATTATCTAGTGGGGTATATAAATTAAGTTTATTATTTCATGAGATAGTGGTTGAGAAGTTAACTTGACCAATCAAATAGGGTCTCAGAGCATGCATGATCTAGACATCCCACTATAATGAGAAATCAATAGATGAAATGGTTGTGAAAGGGATAAGACCCTTTCATAATAAGATATATGGTTTGTCATCCACTTGAAAAATACTTTATTGGACCCAAGCATTCTTTGGCACTTGTGGATCATTTAGAAAAGGTAGCTTGAAAATTTTAAATTAATAGACCCCACTTACCATTGATTATCCTACTAATGTCAAGTTTCCTTTATGATCTAAGTTCTAGGCCATGTATAAGTTATTGAGAGACAGAGGGGGGATAAAAAATATACCTTCATGTACTCTTTATTTATTTGATTAACACTTAATTCCTTTCAAGAACTAGTATATGGACACAAGTTTGGCAGATACTATGCAAACTTTATATTATTTATTAAGATAGAAGCATGAGATTTCATGAGTTCAAAAATGTGTTGCACAAAACCAGTTCAAAATTATCTCAAACCAAGTTTTAAGTTTACTTAAAAATATTCAATCTAAGGACAATTAGTTTACACTTGAGTCTTGATTATCATTTGGGCTTGAGTGGTTTACTCTTTTTGTTTAGATTGTGCTACTTAGATTGGAATTAGATTTTATTTAAGATATTTACCTAAGTTTAAGTTTTTATTCCAATAATTTACACATTATCACCTATTTTTCACATTGAGGTGTTACGTTGTTCATATTACCATTTGGTACTTATCCATTTCTCGTAATGTTATGTCTTTCATCTGAAACCATAGCCTTTGTGTCATTTGGTATAATTACATTAACCATTTTATTTTGATTTTTAAATTAGCTTTTCTTACATTAAACTACACCCTAAGCCCCTGGACCATTCAAATTTATTTTCTATTGTGTGCCATTACACTGCTTATTTTATTCTAAATTTAGACTTAGGTTTTATTACATTAGCCTACACCTTAAGTCCCTAGATCATTCAAATTTATTATAGATTTTTAAATCAAGACCAACCATGGTCTCATTATCATTTTATGTGGTACGAAAACATTTTGGATTTAGGTTTTTCCATTAGCCTATGCCCTAAGTTCCAAGATCATTCTACCTTCTTCTAAATTTTCTAATTTTTGACCAACCAAGGTCAAGTTTTCTAAAGACTCATCTTATTTTGTGCCATGGATTATTATATGTCAGTATATTATTCAATCCCTTATAATTTTGAACCAATTAAAAAGTTTAAAAATACCATTGAATAGTG